>VXBA01005476.1:880625-1592125 GCA_013399895.1 Serilophus lunatus
GGAGAGCCGACTGCGTGCGGCGCTGCGAGGAGCCGCGGCTCGGGGCCGCCTCCCGCCACCGCGCCGCCGAGGAGGTGCGCGCCGACTTCCAGCGCAGGGTGCCCTACAGCTACCTGCAGCGAGCGTACATCCAGGTAGGCACCGACCGCCGCGCCCCTCCTAACCGCCCTCTCCAAAGGGTTACCCGCCTTTCCGTGCTCCCAGGCATTCCAGGTGTGCCGTCTCTTCCATCTCTCTGAAGCTGCCCAATTATGGGCCCCCCACAACGTTCTCGCTGCTATGTGCGGTCAGTGGTCATGGCCAGTTCCCGAGAGAGAGCATCGTGGATGACAATGTGGATTCTGTCCAGCTCTGACTTTCGTGCGGTTTTCCTGTTTGGTTTTGGGCTTGTTTATTTGTTTGTTTGGGGGGAAGGATGTTTTTGTTTGTCTTTTAGTATAACAATATAACTCTGAAAATGATCTGCCTTCAGTTTGCAGAAAAAAGCCCCCTGAAATCCCTTAGTAACCATCCAATGACCTCTCCTAGAGGTGTATTTCCCTTTCAGACAACCTGAACCGATGCCATGTTTCGAGAGCTGGGAGTTGTCTGTGGAGCTGGGAGGTATATGACCTCCTCTCCTAGAATCTGATCTGATCTGGTCGTTACCCTTGATGTGATGTGAAATACTTTGTGTAACGCTGTGCAGTCAGTATTGAGTTGCCACTGGCATCCTGAGTACCATCCCAGTAACTTCTGCCTTATTGATGTTACCTTCCCTGAGGAAAAAATGGCATTATTCTTTGAAGTTCTTTGCCAAAAAGAAGGAAAAACAAAAGTCCCAACAAACTCCCACAATAGGTTAGTCAAAGCTGTTTTTCTTATTCTTTCAGGACTTGTACTCTGTCAAGCCAGGTACATGTAATAAGTCTTCCTGTTCATGACTAGTAAGGACAGAAACCGTGGGAATTTTGTTTTCTGCCAAACTGAAAGTTTAAAACATTTCTGGAACATCTCCCTCTGGATTTCTGCTTTATTTGAGCACATTCATAACCTTTTACATGATCTAGGCACTCTAATAGGTCTACCTGCTAATAGTCCACCAGCACAGTGGAGCACAGGAAGAGTGTTTCTGCTGAAATCCATTTTCATTTGGAGAGGCAAACATCTGTCCTAGGCAGTGCCAGTAGTGTACTGCCTACACAGCAACACATCAAGGAGACAAATCATCAGCTACTGCACTTGGAAACCTTTTGGAAAGTCATAGCTACATTACTTTTTGTTTACTTCCTTTTGCCATTGCCTTAATGTTAATTTTACAAAACAAGGACCAGAACTGCATAGGCTTAAACTTTATTATCCAGGTGCTGCTTAGAGTTTCTGGAAGAAATCCTGGAAGTGAAGTGGAACTGTAGCTTGGCTTGTGTGCAGTGCCAGTGAAGCTGACAGAATTTTCCTACAGTCCTTACCGTGAAAGATGCTCTATGAAATGTCAGGGTCTGTGGAAAATGACACTAAATTTGTCATGCTAAAAAATTAAGTGATTTCTTGTCCTGATATCAAAGACTTTTCCAGACTCCCTGATGTCAGACTATTTGAAAAGCTTTCCTCTAAATTAGAGAATAAGATTTTTGTCTCACACTACAGTAAAATTGATTTACCAAACCCCAGAGGATTTGAGGGTATGGACTGTTCTTGCATTTATGCTTCTACTGAGATTTGGGGCTATTTTCTTCTTTTAAGATTGCTTCTAAGTTTATCAAAGCAATGTGTTGAAAGCAGCCCTCTTAAAATTAATTTTTTGTGTGACTCAATTTGCTTTTGCAACATCTGGAGATTTTATGCGCATAGTAACACTGATTTTGCTGCTCTCTAATGGAGTAGATGCTGGTTTTGTCTGTGTGGCTGAGTGTTGAGCATTGTAGCCAAGGGAAGGTACTTTTTGACTAGACCTGTTTGTGTTTTTAGTACTTTTTTCTTTAACCCTTTCTGATGCTCTTGGGTTTTGTACGTGGTACTCCAGTCACCTTTGTCCTGCAGAGCAACCTGCAGTGATTTGTCCACATCCTCACCTTGCTGCTGCCTGTACCTGAGCTCTGCTGCCAGGATTGTGCTTTTGCTCTGGCTCAACAAGTCTGTGCGCACAAGAAAATGCTCCACATTGGATTTGCCTGCACTTGCACAAAACACAAGGTCTAATGTGTAGCCCTTACAAACACTCGGATATGAACCATCTCCTCGTGCCAAGGCTGAGTGCCAAGGCTTTGACATGTTCCCTGAGGGTTGGGATGCACTGACTCTGCGCCCTCTGGGTAGACCTTGGCTGTAGCATCTGCTTGGCATTCTGTCTGAGAAGAGGAGCTGCAAAGTGGGGCTTGTGCAGAACCCCCCCTACCTTGGTGTAAGTGTGTGGGCAGGCTGTGTAGCTCCATAGGTGACCTTTTGACCCTTGTGTTTCACTCCTTGAAACCAAAAAGGAAACAAGATAAGGTTATACACCCTGTTATGTATAGTGTCCAGCTTCTCCCCAGGCTATGTGGGGAGGCCACGATGTTAGGCACTCGCTGAAGGTGCTGGATGGATGGCAGGGTTTGGTGCCACGTGTGATTTGAGAGACGAGAAGAAGCCTGGAATGCGCTTCCCACCCCCCACTTCTGCTGACCTCGTGCTTGTTTGTTTCTCAGGAGGGGAGAAACACATCCCTTCAGGAGGCAGTGACAGAGCAAGGAACAGATGAAAAAAATCGAAGGGCTTGGCACTTTTGCAGCGCTTTGAAAAATGGAGCTGAATATACATGAACTAATCCTTGCAACACTCGCGTGGGGTAGGAAAAGCAAAGGCATTCAGTCCTGCTGGAAAGATGCACAGGCCAAACATTGCCCAACACTGTGTGTGTGCCTTTGCCATTTTGGGGGCAGCAGAGACACCTGGGCACGCTGGGAGCAGGCTGGGAGCTCCCACTGCCTTCTGGTGCCCTGGGAGCAGGCTTTGTGGTTGTGCTGCCTCCGGTCTCTCACTGCAGAGCAAGCACCAGCACAGCCTGGTCCTGTTGTAATGATGTAAATGAGACTCTTCAGTGAATTGGTGGAAAAGTGGTTGTAGAATTGGAAGTTTTGGACATTTTTTCATGATTTTTTTTTTTGCTTCTTTGAGGACTTCTTTCGCTGGACTGGAGCAGCAGCTGTCTTGGGCTGTGTTGCTCCTGCTTCTGAGCAGATGCTCAAGATATTCCTGCACACAGCACTGTAAAGCAGCAGGGAGGTGATGATGTGTTTAGGTGAAATACCAATGGTATCTCTTTATAAGAACATGTTCCGTCAGCCTCTAAATACACGTCATCCTGTCTGTTCCTTAAACTATTTCCTAATTGATCTTATTCTCTTTACTTTTCTGAAATAGAGATAGTTGTCTTCTGAAGACCATTTTTCTGTTTTATAGATGTGATCTGAGTGTTTTTGGTGACTCTAGGTAGACTTGGCACACTGCAGAAATGGAACAGCTGAAGGTTTTTACCAGCTTTGGGTTCTGGATCAGGCCTCTGAGGTTGACCACAGACTCTACGGTCTGTAGACAAATTGCACTGAGCAAGCAGCAATAGTCTAAATGTGCTTGCAAGACTTCCTTGCAACTTCTAAGTTATGTACTATAAGTAGCAGACGACTCCTTTTCTTAGGATAGCTGATGCTTTCAGGTAAATTTAGAAATATACTGAGTAAAGGTATTTGAGGCATTTAGGGTGGAATGTGTTTGAGAAGATGTGGAAATAGAGAAGGAGATGAGAACATGGGACTTAACTGTTGTCAAGTATGTAGTGGGCTCTCTCTATCCCACAGAGAAAAGGTTCTTCAGTGGGTTTCTGCTGTCATGGCCCACAGGCAGAAGGACAGTCTGCTCTATGCTGGTGTGTCTCTGCCATGGGCTGGCTACTTAGTCTTTGTAAATGAAATACCTTCTAGGCTTGGCAGGTGGGTGTAGGGGGATCTGTTTTCTCTCTTAAACATTTTATTAATCATATCCTCCTTGCTTTGCTGCTTGAGTCATCTTTCTTCTGTTAAAACCTAGCCTGCAGGCCATGATGTTTCTAACCCTCCTTTTTTGAGTTTTTCTAGCTTTGAGAGTGAGTAGAGGAGGAAATGTACACAATGTACACCATGACACCATTTGCTGCTGTGAGCTGCTGACTCAGTAGCTGGGTTGGAGCTTGCTGTGGATGGTCTGCCCTGTGACAGAGCATTACTTCCAGTCCCTAGTCTAACTCCTGCAGGTCAGCTTGGTCCAAAAATAACAAGTAACTTGGAAAAGTTGATTACTGTATCAATTGCAAAACCAGGTCTTGTTTCTTTTCTATCCCACTAGCCGTTCCCTTGAGGTCTCTTTCCTTCATCTCATGCTGTTCCCAGTCACAGTATTCCCTGGCCTATTTGCTGGGTTGATTGCTATAGCCTATTTTAATTTTCTTTGTATATTGATGTGCTGGTGCTGAGCACTTCCTCCCACTTTGTAACTGCCGACTTGCAATAGACTTGTCTTCCCACTTGCCTGCATGCCCCGTTGCGCGTCGGTGAAGCAGAGCAGGAATCGTTTGTATGTAGTCTGAAACCACCAGCCTTGGACCTAGATGAGAAAAAGCCTTTTAGTCCGTGCTTGGGTTTAAAACAATAAATAAGGCAAGTCCCCGGTGTATTGGACATTGCTCCCCTCTTAGTAATGCCAGATTGTAGGTGGAGCAAATGGGACAAGAGTCTGACTATATCTGGCTTATTCCATCTTTGGCTTGAATTCCCTCTTGCAGTGTCTGAGATGTTCTTCAGTTCTGTTATCACCATGATTTCATGTATTGGAAGCATAAAACAATAATATTTAGGTTTTCTGTGTTGTAGGAGAGGATGTTTATTTGTTCTTCAAAGCTGTTTCTTTTTTTTAAAAAAAGGTTTTTTTTGGGGAGAAATCCCACTTTTATCTTCTCTGCCAGGTCTTCCACACTGCAGATTATATGGCAGTGCTGGATGCACTGCTAGGAGTGTGTCCTCGGGCTGCACCACACTCTCCTGCCCACCCACACCACCAAGATTTCTGAAGGGCAACACAGACACAATAATGACTTGATAAAAGACCGTAGCAGAGTAACAAAAGAAACAGAGTGGGAGCGCAAACTTCAGAAATCCTTGATAGATTGTTGCCTGACTTCAGTTCTGTCTTTGAAAACTCCCTATGTATGAGAATCCAAAACCAAGGGAGCAGACTTCTGTATGTAAACCTGTGCCTTTGACCACTCCAGACTGATCATTCTGTCCTCTGCCAGTGCTCACATGAGTCTCACCACCAGCCATACCGGGGTGTCTGAGCGCCTGTAACAACCCTTGGGATGGTTGATAAGACATCACCGAATCCCAAATTCTTTCCACCTCGAGTAACTACTCACAGCTGCCCATCTCTGTGCTGTTTCACAGAGCCAGTTGTTTATCTCCATGACAGACATCTGGATCACCTGCCTAGGGATTGTGGAGGAACTCTGGATTCAAACCAAAGTAGTTGCTCAGGGAATTCAGTTTGTTTCACTCAAGGACTGGTATTTTTCATAAATACTTTGTTTGGTTTTCCCTCATGTCACAATGCTGCGTGAACTTAAGCAGGTAATAGGGTCCTGTCCTGGGATGAGCTGCAGCGTTTGGGGAAAACATGGTGGTTTCACATGCAGCATCCCATGGGTAGTGACACAGGATAATGTGTAAACCCCCCTGCTTTAAAGACTTCGAGGGATCAGCCTACTGAGGTTTATTCTCACCACAACCACCACCTGTCCTTCACTGTCTGCCTGAGCAGCTGGTCTTGTTTTTGTAGGATTTATATGACACATTCCAGACAAAGACTTAGAGTAAAACTGTCAGATAATCATTATTATTTGGATTATTGCTATTAGCAGCGTTTATTTATCTTCAATCTTGAGAATTAGTAATACTCAGATACTGGATAAATACATAGATCCCAAAATTAATCTTTTGGAACATCTCTTTATTTAGATTTTCAGAGAGAGCATTCCTAATCCTCAGCAGAGGGTAAATGTTAGTGCTCAGAAAGTTAAATTATGTAGACAAAAATAAACTCAGTTTATGGGATGGAAAAATCTGAGTCTTGATGGTTGGGTCAGTGTCCAGAGTTTAGAGCAGGATATTTAGTCCTGCCCTAATCTGGGGACACTAACCCCACTGCCCCTGCTCTTGTTGTTGCTGGGTACTTAAAATGAAATGTTTCTGAAATGTTTTGGGTTGAAAGTATTATCAGAGAAAATGGTGACCCAGTGGTCAATACTGCCATTAACAAATGCAGACGAGGCACATTTCTTTGTGGTGAAGGTCTTGACTTTTTGGACTTGACTGTGGGCTGGTGCTGTACCAAAAGTTAGACTAGATGGGTAGTGACTTTCTGCTAGTTTTTTGATTTGATTTTCTGGTGGTGTTTTTTTTTCCTCTTCCCTCCTTCCTTTTTTCTTACAGAACAAATCCAGAACAAAACTAGGATGTTTGCATTTTGCCACAGGATTTCAACTGATAGTAAATGAACACAGTTCTGCTCAGCAAATCAGGACATAAAACTGGTCCTAC
This sequence comes from Serilophus lunatus, assembly GCA_013399895.1. Lineage (NCBI taxonomy): Eukaryota > Metazoa > Chordata > Aves > Passeriformes > Eurylaimidae > Serilophus > Serilophus lunatus. The sequence continues at coordinate 887,207 of VXBA01005476.1, forward strand.
ACCCACTAACCTCATTTCACAGAGCCTAGTGGTAATCAGCCATTTGATAGCAAGGGCTACTTTTTTTGTCTTGCCAAATTCCTCTTTCTCACCTCATAGCTATGCAGTCATGCCAGTGTTTCAAAATATACTTGTAGCAGGTTGCAGCCTGCAATAACTCTCAGTCTTTGGAGAAAATAAGGTAAACCTGTATTCCTTCAGACTCCTGCTGCTGGCTTGTAACTCGGGATCCTATCCTTTCCCTGTACTTTTATCTCCTTAGTTTCTTGTGGGTTTGGTGCCTTCTTCCTCTGGCTGCCCCTTGGCAGAGCCTTTCTGCTGAACTCCCCATCCATGTGCCTTGCTGTGCTGGGATTTATTAAATGGCTTTTTGTGCTGCCTGTTAAATCTCATCCATACGTCCTAGCAAGCTCCGCTCTGGCTTCTGTGGAGTCCTTTTGTTGTCCTTGGCCACAAGAATAACTAACGGCAGCTGATAATAAACTGCATGTGAATGAGCAATGCAATTTAGCCCTGCTCGGCAAACTTATGCCCAGTACTCTCTAGTTGTGCCTGAGGTTTCAACAAGGATTATTCCAATTTCCTTGTACAACTGGTGATTTCATCGTGGATGGCGTGGGCAGTAATAAGAAACCATCGTGTCAGTAGCTGAGCTGTTTGCTGCCAACCTCCTGAGCATTGCTGGAGCCTTGCTAGCAGGATTCTGGGCTCAAAGCAGAGCTGGATGTCTGGAGCAAGGAATTGAGGGGTTATTTATCTTATTGTTTTTTCCTTTGGAGGTGGTATGAATTAGTCATAGCGATTGGGTTTGTTCCTAAGGAGTAAGAAGAACCCCTGTACTCTGCACATGGCATTCTTCCACGTGTGTAGTCTGGACTGAGGCCAGGCTGAGTTTGGATAAATCGATGTGAACCCAGAGTGACCCAGCTGAGGGCTGTGAAGTTTCTCTGCTTTAACACTGGGGAAACTGAGATCAGGACTTGGCCTGTGCTTTTTAACAGCAACGGATGGCAGGAAGGAGGGTGCAAATTTCCCTGGATGCTTTTGTTTCCAGCTAATGTATCAGCAATAAGATATTGACATTTTTATTTCTTGGCTGAGAGCTGGTGATGACTAATGAAAGCAGGGGGTCTGCCTGTGGGTGGGTTCAAGCAGCAAAGAGCTGTTCTTCATCAGCCTTTACCTCCCAACCAGTCCTTCTTTCCATGACAACTGGTCAGTTAAACAGACCCTCCAGGGCTGACGTCAAGGGTCAGGGATTTGGCCACCAAATAATTATAGCAACAGAAATAGCATCTCTTCCCCACCCCTTCCTTCCCACATGCTCTTGCTGAATCCCGACTCATAAATGTGGTGTTTTTTTTTCTTTTTTGGATGGGAAGAAAGCCCACATGTATTAGCTGGAACATATGGCTGGATTTGGCTGCAGCCCATCAGTTGTGAAGGCCAAATACTCACTTGTAGCTTCTTGTTCACTCAAAAAAAAAGGTAGAAAACCATGTTTTTTTCAGGGTTGGATGAAAGGCTGAGTCTGTGCTCTGCTGTTACAAGAATATGTCCCCTCACAGTGCAAGGTGACAGGCTGGCCATTGAGAGGTGGCCTGGTGACAGCAGCCACTGCCCCCTCCCAAATGCTCATTCTCAGGTCAGGCAGAGTTTGCAGACAGGCTCTTTGGGAGAGTGTCATCAGCACCATGGGCACAGAGCAACCAGGAGATTTGAAATGTGGGTTAGCCATGGGCAGGAGGAAATTCTGTAGCACTGAAGGTTTTATTAAGGATTGGGGAAACATCTCAGAGGTGGCAGAGAACTCCTGAAGGAGAAGAAAATGAAGGAATATTGTCAGAAATAACTGTACCTCTGTCCCAGGAGTTTCACATCAAAGCACATCAAGATCTGTGCAGTGAATGGTTTCCCTAAACACGCTGAATGACAGGGGCTCCTATGGGAGATGTGTTCAGTGCCTGAAAACCGGGATTTAGGTCCAAAGCCAAGCTTGTGTTTGTGCCCACTCTATAAAGTATGGAGTTATAATCTGGCAGCAGATTAGAAGTGTGTTGTGGCGATGCTGTTGACTCCAGGAACCAGTGCGAGGCGCTCTGCGTCCTTTCTGCCATCACCAGGTTTGTTCAGAGCGATGTCTCACTGAGTGCATCGCTCTTTGGCATGTGTGTGCCCAAGCTATCTGTAGCATTGTGAGCATAAAGCTGGTACAAGTGAGGTTGGACGCAACACAGCCATAATACAGCTGTGGCTGCAATAAATGGTTAATGTGGCTGCTCGCTGACCCACAGAAACCTGGTGGATTTCTGCCCTGGCAGAGTCAGATCTTTGTTTGCTGCCTTGACAGGTGGCATCACTCCTTCCTTTGCATGGAGACACTTTGCCCAGTTGTCTGCTTCTCTTCTGTAGAAAGCCACCCTGGGTTTGCAGTGCTCCTCTGCTTCCCAGCAGATAATGATGTTGCAATGGAATTTAAGCAAAAAAAAGAAAAAATCAGAACCATCACAAAAATGGTTTAGACTCAAACGTGCTGTTTTGTTAGACACAAAATGATTTGCCCTGTGTTTTTTTCAAAGCAGCTGCAGTGGTGGCCTTGATCTTACATCATGTCTGTGCATAAGATAAGATAAGTGTGAGACTGTGCTATGTCCTGTCAAAAGTTAGAAGTGGGAGCACTTGAATCCAGAGAGCCTTGTGCCTGGAAAAAAAAAAGGTGGGCAAATCCTGCCTAGGAGTATTGCAAGTAGGGCATTGCCTAAATGCACAGCTCTTTGATGTCAGAGCTGGACTTCAAGGATGTGGTGGGGGGATGTGCTGAAGTTCATAGCCCGGGGCTGTGGGTGCAACTTCTTTTGAAGATGGAGCCAGCTGTATACCTTCCCAGGAAAGATCAGTATTGTACAGAGAGAAAGCTTGGAGAATGTCCTTCAAAATATTTGCTGAAGGTGTTGCTGTGGCTGCCCAAGGACTGAAGCAGTCTGTTCATTCCCTTGCTTGGAAAGCTGTTTAAAGTGGTTTTTGCCAAGGCACTGCCTGTTCTAAGGCTTATATATATATGCTGGGGCATCTGTGACCTGAGTTACTCTGTCTCTTTGGAAGCAGATGAGAAACTGCAAAGTTTTGTTGAAATACTCTGAAAGGAAGAGCATGGACTTTCAGTATGTTGCACTGTTCTGCTGCTGGAAAACACTTTCCCATCCAGGGCTGCCAGCCTCACCCAAAGAATCTGTGGTTGAGCAAAATATTTTAGTGATAGGGAGGAAAATGGGTTGTGTCTTATGCCCATTTTTCTTACAGAGCTGTGTAATAGGTGGACATTTTTATGTACTGTTATTCCTGAGATGCTTCACTGAACATGAAATTGCATTTTGTTCTTGCAAGTCTTTCAGGGATTACCTTGGAGATGTAGGTAATTGATAAGAGATTGCTTTTTTAAGAACTTTATTAAACCTCATTTTTCCTATTTTAAGGAAGTTAGAATTAGTTAAAACACGTTATTTTCAGAGATTCCACTTCACCCATGTCCTTTTCAGCTGTGCTGCGAAGCTGGGACTGCTGGTCTTGTGTTGCAGGCACTTAGAACAGACAAGAGTTTCCTCACCTGTGGACAGCACTGATCCTGGGATTTTGTTTGCAGGCTGTTAACCGAGAATTGTGAGCTCTGGAGATGGGTGAAGAAAGGCTGTTTGTTCAGAGGGGACTCATGCTGCTTTGGGAAAGACTTTCATTGAATGGTGATGCAGAGTCCTGATCTCTGCTGCTGAGAGCAAGGGATTGGGTAAGAATTTACGGTAGCCTAGGAGGTGGTGCTGGTGCCTCTTGTGTGCTTAATTACCCTGGTGCATTCAGCACACTGCATAGGCACTTCAGGGTGCTGCACTGACTACAGGTTCACATAGTAGACTGTTGGGGAAGGTCACTACTGTTCCCTTTACTTTAAATATTAATGTCTTCTCACTGATGGTCTCCCACATCCATTGATTTGGGATGTTTTCTTTAACATGACCTACTGTCTCTGCTTGCCAGATTGGGTTTGTCTCTTTCTCCAGCCAACTACCTTGGCTCACTAAGGTGCTGCTAGTAAAACTTGTTTTCACACTGGATCATGCTAAAAGGCAGGCAAATAGCAGATAGAACAGCTATGTGCCACTTTAGGAAGCAGCTCAGTAGCTGTCAACTGTATGTCCTGTTCAGCCCAGGCTGGGCTGCAAGATTCACTGCGAGCATTTGCTGTGTGTTGTGAGGATGGAAAGGACGTCCTCAAGTTCCCACCCCTCTGTTTCCAGTAGAGCTCCTTCTCCAGGTAATGTCTGCATCTGGGCTGTAATATCCAGCTGAAGCCTGGCAGCACTTTTGTCTGTACGGGGGAGCTGAAGCTGCTGCACCCCTATCTCCCATAAGCATGATCCTCATGCCACCCTTCCTGCTGTTCTCCATCACCCAAGATCACTGAATCCTTCAAATTGTAACCTGAGCCCCCCTTGACCAGACTTACCACTATATAAAGGGGTAGATCCTGTATACGCTCAGTGCTTTCATGCTGGATTTCATTTCTGTAGTCTCAGTGACCTCAGTGTAAGTAAAGCACAACGTGAGACATCAGTGCCTGGTTGGTCCCTAGTGTGTGGGCAAGTTTGGATGATGGAGAGGCTGCAGTGATCAGTGTGAGAGGAGGCAGCTCTGCAAGGCAGTGGTTTGTAGAAAACAAGGCTTGTAGCTCCCTGATTGCCTGGGATGCGCAGGACAATTTCATTTTTGGCAGCTGGACTCTCCAGTATGGCAGCTGAAGCTCTGCGAGTTGAACTATGCTATGATTCTTTGCATGTTCCCAAATTCAGATCTGAGCTTAAGAGATTTTCCCATCTTGGGAGAATCATTCCAACTTGATTACTGTTTGAGCTATTCAACAAAACAGTCCTTGGAAAATGTCTTTTGCACTGTAGCACAAGGCTTCCCACAGTGGTGTTTTTAACTCCAAATCACTGTTACGTTAATCACTGTGCTTCTGTTTTCCAAATTTATTTTTGGATTCTTGCTGTTAAGTCTCTCTAGATTACAGACTCCTAAATAAACCATTTTTAGCCTCTAATGTTTTTTGAATCAAACTAGGTGGAGAGACCTTTGTCTGGACTTTTTCTTTGAAAGTTAACAGCACTTAAAGCTGTCAGTCGGCAGCAATCAGTGTGTTAAACTATGTTAGAAAGCACAGTATAGAAACCACACTGTCCTTAATGATGCTTTTGAGAAGTATTGGATAAGCCTGAAGCATGCAAACCTTTCCTATTGTTTACATTCCTGTTCCTTTGCTGGTTTTTTTTTTTACATGGTGGATGTTACAGTTCAGCTCCTAAGTGGTGGAGCCTTGCTCAGAAAGGGGTCTGGGTTCTTGGGGATCTTTTGTGCTGCACTTTGGAGTTGCTTTGGTATTGTAGCCAGTCTGTGCTGAATAACAAAGTCTTGCTAAGTAGTTTTGACACTTTAATTCTTGCATGCTCTAGATGTGCAGTCACAGGCTCTTTTCAGGTGCATAGATATGCATGGAGCTGGGGTGATGAACAGGAAAACCTTCCTGGTGTTTGCCTGTGTAGAGCAAATGAGAGCCAGCCATGCTTGGCCCCTTGAGTAAGGGATTATTTCACTGGAGTAAGAATGTACCCAAGATGAGAAAGGATTGTCTTTGGGAAGTGATCAGGATTACTGTGTCAAGTGAAGCAGAGTGCTGGTGTAGCTCTCAGTGCTGTCAAGTGCCATGGTACAGCTGGGTCAATAGTGCATAATATGAACCAGTTCCCTGTCCATCTTATGTAAGCTAGCTACTTAATGCCAACTTTGGAAGTTATTCTCTGCTGTTGAGGGAGAAGAGCTAAGACCAGATAACTGAGAGCTCAATCATGTTTAATTTTGCTCTGTTTGCTCTTGAGTTCTAGGGTTGGAAAGATATTGAAGGAAGACAAGGAAGGGAGAAGCTGCTTCTCTTTTCATAGTATTTCCTATGTGCCAGGAGGACTAACAAGCCTTTTGGAGGTTATCCTCATAGATTCCCCTGTTGCAAAACTGCAATATTTAGGCTGTGCTATACTCTGCCTTTTATGTGTCAGCAAGCTTTGCCCTCTGCTCTTATCTACACTTAGTGCTTTAGCAGTCCTGAGCACAGAGAACTAGATCTACTTTTGCTTAGCATTAGGAGTTGTAAAACAGCACTCAGCTATCTCTTGTTTCAGAGCCAGGATGCTGCTCGGCACAAGCAGAGACTTTGTCCCAGGAATGACTGGTGACAACAGAAGGATATCAGTGCTGGGGAATTTCAAACAGAGCTATGTACCAAAGGCTGCTGAAAATAACATGCTTTGAAGCCTCCTGAGTTGTACACTTTGTTCTTGATCCATGCTAAGGACAACTGCTCTTGACTGCTGGACTGTGCCCTAAGTTGGTGACGGATTTAGCAATGTCCTCACAGTTGTCTGGAGTTGAGATCTGGTGATATTAGCAATAAACTTGCGGTTTTATACTATGTAGTGGCATAGGTGTATCTGCCCTTTAATCTGAAAGCACTGAGTGGAGGTTGTTAGGATAAATTAATGGGAGTGTGATGCAGCTTATGCAGAAAGAAAAAGAGCTGAAATGGTACCTATACTTGCTGTGGACTTACTTACATCTATTCCAATGACTCAGGTTGATGCCTGATGACTTACTAAAGCACAGCTGCACTGTGCATCAACCCATGTATGTTGAATCCAGTGTGCTGGGTTTTCATTCTGCACAGTGCTCAGATGTGATCTGGCAGTCCTCATGCTTGTGCGTAGTAATCACCTGATAGTCCCAACTGTGTTTTATTTGGGAGTGTGTGACCCAGACACCAGGAACAGTCCATAAGGCAGGACAGGAATGGCTGGGTTTGCTCCAGCCCAGTGTTCCATGCTCTGATTTGCCCATCTGTGGAATGAGCTCGATGCGCAGTAATTGCGTAACCAGGCACTCGGCATTGTAAGACATAACTGACATCATATGTTTGAAGAATGTCAGATGCACTGCATGATGTCTGTTCACTGTGAGTGACCTCCAATGGGAATAGCACACATAAACAGTAGCAGATTAATTAAAGTTGTCTTGTGCTGCAAAAGGCCAATTACAGAGTGGTTTGCTCAGAGTCAGCAGTGCTGCCTGTCTTGTTAGCAGAGCATGAGCTAACTCCTCTCAGTGGAGATGGTCATACAGCAGCATGAACTGCCACAATTGTCCTGTGTATGGAACAGGAGACATGCATGTCAGCCATTCAGTCCAAGACAGGTCAGCTTCCAACGCGACCCTTTGTTAAAGCTTCTTTGCAGGCAGAAGTGCAGTGACTGTGTCCCATCAGCACAGGACTCCATACGGCTGATATTTGAAGATGTTTCACCCTGAGCTGCTGCTACTGCTGATTAAAAGGGCCCTCAAAACCCAGTGATATCCCTGGGATACGAGGGAAATTGAGCAGTTCAGATGAATGGGAGTCCCTAAATCATTACCAGGCTGCGGAATAATGGTTCCCCTTGTTTTGGGTCCTTAAAGCCTGGTAGGATCACTGTAGGAAATGTGACTCAAGGGTTTTCTTTGGAGGGGTTTCTGAGTTAAACATTTTCTGGTTGAAACATGGACTGAATCTGGAAAGCCAACTGCCTTATCCAGGGGCAACAGCTTTCATTTCACAAAGCAGGACGCATCTGGCCAAGGAGGAAGGGTGAAGTGGGGATCCTTCATATCCTAAATCCAATCTCATCCTTCTGTCATATCACCATTCATGCCATAAATCTCATTCTATAGCAGACCATAAATTCCCCTGGGAATCTGCTCTGTATTTCTTTCTGCTGAACCTCATCAGCAAAACCTCTACAATCTTCACAAACTACTGCAAGGAGAGTCAGACCCATCTTCACAGCCCAGCAGCCATCGGACTGAGCAGGGCTGACTGCTCATCCTGTCTCAGCTGTGCTGCTTGAGGAGAGTCACTGAGAGGGACTCCCCTTTTGCAGCAAGACTTTATCTATTTTTCATATTGCTTTGCTTTAAAAGAAAAAAATCACTGCTGGAAAAATAATTATTTCAACATCCATTGAGGTTAGTTTTTTGGGGTTTTTTTTGAAAGTTGATATTCTCCTTAATTTCCAATTCATGAGGTGAGCTGAAATTTCAGCTCTGGAGCACATTTTCAGTTTGTCTTCCAGTCATGGGAGAGTCAAAGGAGAAGTGTAAGAAAAAGTGGGCCAGGGAAGAAAAATGGCAGAGGAATCAGGGAAAACAAATCACAGCAACAAATGTGTTTGGCAGACTCTTGTGCCAAACTGGAAGAGGTCACGGGGATGCTGTCGTGTTGTGGGGTGCTTGTCTGTTAAGTTTCGAGGAGGATGAGTAGGAATGGATTCAGTTTGTTTTGAAAGGAGGAACTTGCCAAAAGGTTGGATTTGAACTTCTTTCTGCAGAAAACTGGGGCGAGGGTTCATGCTGGAACTGAAGCAGCCAGGCAGGCTACGCTGTGGCTGGGAAAGAGGGAGTTGATGGCAATATCTCACAGGGTCTTGATCCTGCACAAAACAGACAGCTGTCATTCATCTCTCTTAGCTTGCCAGGGATCTTGTCTTGTGTCACAGTTTTGAAGGCTGTGTTGCTTTGTGTCCACTCCCTGAAGCCTATGCAAGGTGTCTGGTAGAGCTACCACTGTCACATGGGAGATTTGGTCCTTCCTCAGGAGGGAGTCATCCTCTAGGCCAGGTAGGCAGAGAGGTTTAACCAGGGTCCCTCTCAGGTTGTGCGCCTCGGGTTTTCACATCATTGAAACATGTCTAAAATTCGCCTTAATTTTTTTTTTCTTCTCACAGATCCCATTTCATATTTGTAATATGACTGTTCTTTTTTAGGAGATTGCTCTTCAGCAGAAAACACAGACATGTTGCTTTTCTGATCTACAGTGACATGTATTGTTGCGGAAAAAAATTCACAGTGGAGCTGACTGGTGTTTTGATGGGTCCCAGGTTAGCAATTGGGAGTGTCTTAGCCTGTCCATAAACACTTTTTCTGCTACAAACTGAGGATTTTCAAGAGCTTTCGGCCTTTGCTTTAGCAAACAGAATGGATTCAGTACCCTGAAACCTTGAATGGGATTCAGTATCCTAAACTCTGGTTTATCTGGGACATACATCTTTGTATCCAATTACACAAGTGTTAGTGTATTAAACTGTGTGATGTCTTTCACAGGGCCGTGCAAGGAGGCATGTAAATTGGGGAGGTCTTGGAGCTTGCTTGTGCATATACAGTCATGTGCACTCATGGGCGCAGAGCTTTAGGAGTGAGTGTAACAGTTGTATTCCTTGAATTCCTCATAGTTCCCAAATAGAAGAAAACTTGGCATCCTGAATTTGTAACTGTTTGCTTCTTTGTTCTCATTTCCTCATATTCCCAAAGGAATGAAGTAATTTATTTGACTTGCCCTGCTGATTCACACTCCTGCTCCTGAATGGCTGGGACAAGACTGGGAGTATGAATAGCCTGGCCACATGTGGTTTTGAAAGACGTGTTTGCTTGCACATTAGTGTCCGAGTAGAGTAGCTGGCTCTGAAATCCTATCAGTGAGGCTTTTGAGTAACTTAAAACCCTTCTCGTAGATGCTTAGAATTTCTTCCACTCTGACATTGTGTAAACCCCTGTTGAAGTTTCATTACCTCAGTAACCACAGAAAAGCAGCCAGTCTTTTCACTGAAACCTTCCCCACAAAGGTCTGGATTCATTCCCCCACCCCCTTTTTTCCTTGAATGCAGAGCACAGCTTATTGTAGTTTAAATACAGGGTAGAAGGCCAAGACCGCATATGGATCTGGGTGGCACTGTGCTAAAGATGGAATAGATATGTGTTCCATCCCCTGTCTATCTCTCTGCCACTCTGCAGTAAATATGGAAAGTGACCTGTATAATTTTTGACATAAGTAGGATATTCAGTGCTTTCTTTAGAGTAGCTTATAAAAGACCAGTCCTAAACAGCTGCCATTTCATGGGCAGTTCTTGGTATTTTCTGTGCTTTAAATAATTCTGGAGCTTCATGTTATGCTCTGGTGAGACCTTTTTCCACTTTTCTCTCTAGAAGTTGTTGCAGAGCCTTGTGAATTGATTCACCACTGGGTTAGCAGGGCATCATGGTGTGGGCAGTCATAAGATTTCTCTATTGCTCCTTCTCCTGGGTGCAGTATTCCTTGCAGAGGAACTCCAGCCTCCCCAGAATGAAACATGCCCTTCTCAGCACGAGCATCCCCTTCCAGACTTCAGCACCCAGTCCCATCAAGGTTGCTTCCTTCCCTTCTTCCTGCTACTAGTAATGTAGATCAGAAGAGTTGCCTTGGAACAAAAAATGTTGTTTTTTTCCCATTTTTCATCTCACCTGGTTTCACCCCATGAGACAATGACAGTGTCTGCCACTGCTATGTAGAGTGCATAAAACCTCCTGTCAAAAATTTTAGGCAAACCTCTGCCAGCATCCAGTACATGGAGCTGCTGAGGACTTTTTCTTGCTGTCAAATACTGCTAGGACTTGAGAAGGATTTTGCTTTTTGCCTCTTTGTTTGTTTGTTGTATTTGAGTGGCCTGACCTCAAACAACTGAAATCAATAGCAAACTGAACATCAGCTAAAAAGGTTTTTGATTTGAACCCCCCAAACTCCCAGTTAAATCAAGTTCCAATTGCTGACGCTTGGAGAGGCAAAGGCAAGAACTTTCTAGACATGAGTCATGTGTCTCCCTAGACTAATTTTCTGTCGTGTGTTTTTTTTTTTTTTTTAATTCAGATACCTATAAAATTAAGGGATTATTTTCTTTGGCACAAGATCATGCCTATTTTCAGAAGCATCCAGAGCTGCTCCACATGCTGCAGTTACTGCTGCTGGGGGAATCAGTGCCAGGCAGCTGCTCTTCATTTTTAGGGAATTTAAAAATGTTCACAGTGCTCAGCTGATATTTTCTGTTTAGTAAAGCTTCTGTTTTTCCCTCAGAGGTTCATGAATGACATTATTTATTGCTTAAGCAGCAAGGTAGCAATCAGGCAGAAATGACTGATGTTATTTGCTTATGTCCAATACAAAGTTGTTGGAGCATGAAAAAAGAAGAGAAGACTTCTTGATTCTGAGAAAAAAATAACTGTTACTTCTGGCTGTACTGTGGGGGGTCTAAGGCAAGAAGCTTACCTTAGCTGAGCAAATAAGCACACAGAGCTCATCTAACAGCTTTCCTCTTATGGGGATTATGGCCTTCCCCCCCCCCCAACTAATGATTTTTTCATGTGTAAGTTGCACAGAGCCAGGGTGCAGTTCTGCTCTGAGCTAGTGGATGAGATGCTCAGAACCAGTAACAGGTGTACAAACTTCTGGAGTTGATGGACTTTCATCTCAAAGAGTTTGCAGTGATGTGGTAAATAAATCACTGAGCATGTACAAGTTCAGCAAGCTGAAAGGAGGAATGAAAGTACTCTGCTCTTAGTGTGTGACCATGGTCAGAATGTGCTGGGCATCAGACACTCACCACTCTGATAAGGCACTAGAATTTTGATTGTGTGCTTTGTCACAGATCAGAATGATTCAGTCGAGGAGACTAAAAGGTCTAGTAAATTGCCTTCCACACAAAATAAGAAAAAAAAACAAACCAAAAAGCCATGTATGCCAGAAGGGTGGCAGTGGAAAATGGACTGGCAGAGCTTCTCTCTGACCCTGCTCTGGACAGCACAAGTCTCTCTAATGACAAGAAATCCATCCCTCTTTCTTAGTTTTTAAATTAATTTGTGTAGTGTAGGTACAGCTGTTCAAATTCCTGGGGGGGGGGAGGTTTGCCCTGCCTGTTTTTGTTGCAGATGACTGCAGAAGGTAGGAGGTTCACCACACTGCTGGGATAGGGCTGAGCTGTGTGTGTTGGCGGGCAGACAAGAATTATCTCTTCATTAGCAAGCTGTGAATGTTTGATCTAGACTTGTGGGGCATCAGGTGTGAATTGATGCCTGCAATTCATATCCTTCCCATGCCAGATACTGTCACGTTCATCAGTACAGCCACTGTTTCTAACGCCGTGATTCTGATTAGACCCAACCAAACCCATAGGTGATCGATGCATATACATCCATGAGTGAGACTAAGAGACACACTCTTGGGTCTTTCCTTAATGTTTCTAAGACAGAGCTTTCCCAAGTCTTTCAGTGCATGCTGGTGCTGCCACTGGGTCCCTCCCTGATTGTCTAGAGTCTGATATGCACTAAACCCAGCAATGAAGCCCTTTTACCATAAAAGCTGTGGTGCTAGAGCTGCTCCCCCGAGACAGCTGACATTTCACACTCCTTGCTGAGAAAGCCTTGCTGTAATCTGCTAGATAAGGAAAGTATTTTCATTTCACCTCCAAATACACTGCTTGCTCAGAGTCTGGCTGTGCCACAACTGCACATTTTTGCAGGGTGAGGATGAGGCTCTTGGTTACCACAGATGCTGATCTTACCCCTTCACAGCTGGCTGAGTCAAGCAGATGCAGCCCAGACATGATGTAGGTCACATCTCAGACTTCCCTGGTTTTTCCACCCTTGCAGACCTCCCAGTTGGTTATTGTGGTTTCAGCTAAAAATAGAATTAAGAGACTTCAGAGAAAGATCAGAGGAAGGACCCGGATTTTCATGTCTTTTGCACGCTGGAAGCATGGCAAAGATACGTGACTGTGGAATCTGAGAACTGCTTCCAGCCCTTAGCACCTCACTGGGATATGGGAATTGCTGTACTGGCATTGACAACAGAAATGACACCAAGTCAGAGTAGAAATATCAGCATGGCTTTATCTGCAAGTCACAGAATAGACCAAGCTCTGCCTAGAGCCATTTGGTCACAAAATTTCGAAAACAGGAGATTGCAATTTAGCATTCTGTTCTATAGGACAGCAACTAAGTAAGTTTTCAGAAGCTCCACGACTGAAGTTCCAAAGGCAAACATTGGTGTTGGCTTCTGGAGGGATGATTGGTTTCCTACTAATCTTTGGCCTTGGGGATTCAGGACACTTTCTGACTGTCATGTTTTGGGTTGTGCGCTGGCTGCTGAGGCATCTGGAGTTGTGAAACCTTGCTGGTCTGGGAACTTGCTGTGGTGATGATTCAGAAGGGCAGATGGGGAAGATGCTAGAAGATCCCTATATGGTGACATTTGACCAAAATGTTTGTTTCTGTGGAGAGAGTTGCTATACTTTTTTCACAACTTCAGTTATAAGCAGCCTGGAGCAAAGGCTGAAAAATGCAGAGAGCCATGGGCTTTTTCATTCTTGGTTGTATGGAGCCTCCTCATCTTGGCCCTTGGGAAAGACAAGTGCCCTAGTTTATTATTTTCCAGATCACAGCCAAGGCAAACTAGTCTCATGGAAATTGGATCCTTGTGGAAGAAAAATGTAGAGGGTGTTGGTTTGTTTTCTTTGCCATTTATCTTGCTGGAGAAGAGGAGGGGAAGGACTGGAAATGAGACAGGTATATCATCCCCTGATTAATGTGAATTGCCTTGTGTTTCAAAATGAATCCCCGTTTCCTTTGTTATTTTTATCCTAAAAGGTGTGAAGTCCTAATCTGAATTTCATCAAGGGACTTGTTGATGCTTGTGATACAATAGATACTTCAGCTGAAATGGCCCAGCATGAGGAAACAATCAGAGGCTCTCTGGGCACTCTAGAGGGAAATTAGGAGGTAAATTAGTCTGAAGCTGGAGGTACCAGCTGGAGAGAAGATTGATGAAGGCAGCACTGCATGAGTGGCTGCCTGCCTGCGCCTGACACACTGATCTTGCACTACAGATGGATTTTCTGCTCATCTGTTTTCAAAGATACCCAGGGTATCAGTCAAGCAGCTTTTTCTCATTATCCCTTTTCCTGTGTCTATACTGTAGGATTCAACAGGGTGCCAAGGAGCTGCACGAAATCAGAGGTGAAGGACTGCATGGTCAACACAGGGCTCCTTTGACTTCTGGTTTCAGGAGGAGGCAGAGTTGGATGAGAAGCAGTTTCCTACCTGGAATTTCCTGTTTGTGTGCTGGGAAAGCTGTTGGGGATTCCAATCTTAATTAAGATTTTTGTTGCAATTAAGATCCCTTCCAGATAAATTCAAGTGCAATACCAGATGTGTCATAGACTATTCCCTGCAGTTCTGCTCCTCTGAAGCTACTCACAATAACAGACTATGGTTGCAATACAGAAACCAAATCTAGATTTTCTAGTGAGAAAACCTATTTGTCCCTATTTGTTATTGCTGTTTTTACTCTTAGTAACATTTGTGTCCACTAGAAAACAGATGATAATGGTATTACAGAAGGAGGAGCTTTGTTTTTAGGCTACTGACTCAAGAGCAACTGTATCCAGGTGGAATAAAGGTCCCCAAGAGTGGCCATCACAGGGCACTCAAGGAAGGGCAGAAGAACATGTTCAGAGCACAAATAAGGTGCTTGTTTTCGATATAAAAGGCAGTTAGCAATTGGAGTGATTCATTAAGAGCTCAGGTAAATCATCAGTCCTGGGAAATTTTCTGAATTTAATGTGCTCATGGTCTTTGAGAAATTGTAATTAATTCTCAAAGATCATAGATTTGTGCGAATGTTGCATTGAGAGGCACTTAAAACTCACCTAGTCCAACCACCTGCTATGAGATAGGTACATGCCAGATGTTTACTGAATGTGTTTTTAAAATGCTCCTGAGAAGAATCCTGAATTCCCAGAGGAAAATGTCCTTGAAGCTGAGATTTTTTTTTTTTCTGATGCCTAGATAAGCATTCTTTCATGCTACAAACTAAGCCATTGGCTATACTGTGGCTTCTCATCCTCACCTTTCTTTTTATCTATCAGCTCATTATACATTTAAAGGCTATTTTCAGATCCCCTCTGTGTTTTCGATTCTAGCTGGAGAAAGCCAACTGTTTTCAGTCCTCCCTCCAGTACTAGACTTTCCAGAGTCACTTTATCTCTTGTCTCCTGCCCCAACTCTGCTGGATGTGTGTTTAACTTATTCCACTTTCCCTAAACCATAGACTTTGCATTTCTTGCTGCTGGTGTCTTGCAGTGGGAATGCTAAGACTGATGTTATTGTGAGATACACTGTTTGCAAGAGCAGCCCGCATTCTTCAAGCTATTCTAGCCCTTACATTTCTGCAGAAACCAGACCATTTGCTATGCACTTGTGTCCTTCATGTTTCTAAGTCCAGGGCTGAGTTAACACTGTACAGGACTACAGAGGTAATTTTTCCTTGAGGAGATGCTTTTGAGAGGGCTCTTCCTACCTAGGGAGGCTCTTCCTTCTGTCACGGATACAGACTAAGGAGGGATGCTGTCTACCCAAGAATGCTGACAGCATGTGCAGATGTTTCAGAGACAATAGGATGGACAAAGGGAGCATTTCTTGTTAAAGATGGTTAATTTGCTGAGGAAGTGGTTTCAGGGCCAAACAAACAAGAGCAAAAGAGTCCCGTGGGTGGTGTCTGGTGGTATTTTTCCAGAGGAGATGCTGATTTAATACTTCCTGTTGTTCAATGGGATTCTCCAGTTCCCAGGGCAAGAGAGTTCATGTTGCTGAGCCTTTGCGTAGTGGTGTGCAGTGCAATGGCCACACGTGCTCTCCACACCAGCAGACGCGGGACATACTGAATGCTGCTGCCCATCAGTCAGGTTGGAAAACACTGTTAAGTTCATAAGAACAGGTCTAGAGAGCAGGAGCAGAGCTGCAGGGTATTGTTCTGGAAGCAGATGACCTTGAGGAATTCTCCTGCCTTGCTGGGAGCTGCTTAATGGGATAAGGTCATAGCAGGGGGTCTGAGTTCCACAGCGCCATGGAGCTTCAACTAGTGTTGAAGACAATGAGTTCCTTAGTGTTTTACTGAGTTGCCTGTGATCACACTTACAAGCAAATTTCCCTGCACTGGATAATGAATTATCAGATCCAGACAGAACAAGTCTCTCATAATTCTCTTCCTCTGAGGTAACTCAGATTCTTTGTGAATTAACTTTTTTACAAACTAGAAGCACATAATATAAAAACAGTGGTTAAGAATGTCCTCCAAGTAGTACAGCAGTGGATGGAAACTTAATATAGGTCAAATAGCTGTGCCAAATCCCAACTATGTGAACTGGGTAGCTGACTTTCTTCTTTTCTATATCCCTTCTCAGATGTAAAACATCAATAAGCAACTCAACACATGAGTGTATTGCAATCATACCAATAAATAAATCCACACAGAACATGTGTTCCTTCAAGCTAAAGCTCTCTTTAGAACACTGGAGATCTGTTTTCCACCTTTCATAACCTGTCTTCCCCTCATCCTGGCTTCACACTTTCCACAAACTGCTGATTGACAACAGCAGACCAGTCCATAAGTGAGCTGTCACTCTGCAGCAGGGTCATCATCCCTCAGCATTGCAAAAGTGACAGGTGTCTGATACCATTTCCTCTTAATACATCTACTACCTTATAATACTGATTTTGAACAACTTTACATACACCCTTTTTATTCTGCTTACATTTGGTCTTACCAAAGAGTTCTAGTTAAAGAATTTTAGCTTTCATTTTCCCTATTCCCTTTTCCCCTTTCTCTTTTCCCTGTTCCCTTTTCTGTCCTATAGTGAATTTAAAGTTCATTTATTTATGGCTGATCACATTTTGTCAGCCTTCCCAGCAGCAAGTAGTGCTTGGAAAGGTAATGCTAAGACTGCATGGGCCAAAAATTATAAATACCTTGAAATTTAGGTTGCGTGCTCCCAAATTCAGTTTTTATAGGGGAAAAAGTATTGCTTCATGTTACAGAAGGGAAGTGGAAGAAGTGGAGAAAATTAAATACTTCAAACAAGGTTTTGTCCAAGAACAGAATCCAAACAAATGCTGTCAGCTTGTAGCCTCTACAGACAGAGGCAGTTTGGGAATGTGAACTCCTGTGTCCGGGGACTTGGCTCTGCTGCTGATGGAGGATGGGGAGAAGGGGCCAGTGATAACTTGAAGATGCTGTTTCCAAAATGAGGAAGCCTCCCGACAATGAGAGATTAGATGGCAAGGGCCCTTCACATTGATTAGTAAAGATCTGGGGAGGAGATGGTCACCTCTCTGAGGGGTGGTAAGTAATGGAGGAGGTTGCATGCAAGAGGTCTAATCTGGAAAGTGTTCTTCCTGTAAATTATGGATTGCAGTGAAACCTAGGTGGAAGTGACATTTATCCTACAGAGTCTTGAGACACTCCAAGGTTATTCTAGAGTGTTGACTACCTGGATTTATCCATCCCTTCATTGTAAACCATGAATGTTCTCACAAAGTGCACACCTGTGCTCCATGGTGTGTCAGTGCCTCAGCTGTGAAATGAGGCTTGTAGTCATAGATAATTTCATTATATTAAGAAATTTTCATAATGCATACATATTAAAAAAGGCCATATACAAACCTGCATAAAATTTTGGGTGGAAAGAAATTTTAGTAGGAGATGAGCAGTGATTTAGGGGAGAGGTGATAAGTAAGGGATTATTAAGAGTTGAACTGATACATTCCTACTTTGTTAATTGAGAAAAAGATCCTAGGGGAAAAAATCCACAATAAATTTCTATCAGCAACTGGATACCATCTTTTAAATACCCACTTTAGTTTTGTGGTGTGAGAGAGTAACCCCATTCAGCAATATATTCTGATTAATGTGTCAGCTCTTTCCTCTGGAACACAGAGATCAAAGGTTTTTAGAAGATGCTTCCTTCCCAGATGGAGGGCTATTCCAAGTATTATTTTTGAAACTGGGGTTACCAGAAGTTTTCCAGAATGAAAATTGGAAATCTCAGGGCTCTGTGGGCCATCTGCTTAATTACCTTTTTTTTTTTTTTTTTTTTTTTTTTTTTAATAAATGAGACATTTTGGAGCCTGTAGGTAATCAGACAGTCACGTTGACTGATTCTGGCATGTCGCAGAACGAACACCTTGTAGCCCGGACCAGATGTGGGGAGGCTAATGAAGTGTCTGTAACCAGAGTGTGAAAACCTGAAGCTGCAGCAGAAGTTTGGTATTTGATACCTCCTGAGGTAATGGAAATTAGTGCTTTAGGCAGAATAGAAAGTGCAGATCTGGGGGAAAATGCTATTAAAGGCAATGAAGCAGTACATGGATTAGAAATGAAGGATGTTACTTTGAGAGTTGAATACTGGCTAAAAAGTGAGATACCTGGAAAAATTTTCACGATGCTTCCTTGTATTTGATTATTTTTAACTGCTAAGAAAACACAGCTTGCAAGCATGGAATTTAAATTCATAGGCAGCTGTCACCTGGAGCATGATTTCATTTATTGCCTCAACAGTGCTTGCAGGGATTGTGACCTGAAACTCTGTGCAGGGTCTGGAGCATGGGAGCGAGTGCTGGTTGTGGGCCTTGAGTGGTGACACACAGCTACTTCTCCCTGCTGATCACATGTAGATGGAAATGGGGGGTGTTAAGACTCTTCTGGAATCTGCCACGGGATGCTGGATTTTCTTCTGCCTTGGAAAGAGCAAGAAAACTCAACTTTACAGCTGTGTGCAGTCCTTCCAGACCACTGCCACTCATTCTGACATGCTTGGACCTCACGCCTCATAGCTCAGAATGGTTAGTGACTGTACTTTTCTTTTCACTTGATCTTTTGACAGCTCCCTCGGAGTGTGACAGCGTGTTGGGCAGCACAAGTAGCAGGGGCAGAACCAGCCAGTCTCATAGCTGGAGATGTGGCTTTGCCTTCACCTTGCTAGTTCTGGATCCTTGAAATGTGGCTTGTGGGGCACATCCCATGTGTCCCTGGATAGCTGTGAATCTGCATGCCATCTTCTCAGAGCTAAGGCAGGTCTCCCAGTGCCCATTACCTCCTTGGGAACCTAACTCAAGGAGTGGTATTGAATGGCACCCAATGGAGCACAGGACATGAAGTGCGTGTTGTTGCCCATGGCGATGAAAGCGGGGCTGTATGGTGAGGTAAGTTTTAATCTGGAACTTGCTGTTTGGTTTTTCCAGTGATTTCTGGCTGTACAGTTCTCTGGGATGGGATTCCTGCATACTCACAGCATAATACAGGTGTTGTGGCCTGGAGTGCAGAGAAGCCACTTGGGGCTGTCCTGGGGCTGCCACGCTCCCCGCAGATCTGCAAAACTGCACCTAAATTTGAATGCAAAAATTTTTGGTGGCATTCTTATAAATAGCAAGGAGTGTTTTCTCATCCCTTAGAAATACAGGGAAAACCCACATAGCTTGGGATGTTGGGCATTGCATGTATTACAACTATCTAAACAGATAGGAATAACTACTTTAAATCATCGTTCTTAGTTTAGGGCTTTTGCTTTCCTTTGGGAGAGGGCTCTTCACTTATATTCATTTGGGAAATTCCAAATGTTTGTTTTCCTCTTGTCTGTTTGGTATGTGGAAGCAAAATGATGTGATTGACCTTTAGGGTTACAGATGGAGCCTGGTTTCTTATCCTTGTTAATTTAGGATAGCTGCAGGAAAATCTCAGAAGCACAGAGAGATTCCAGACAAAAACAGAAGCTGAATGTCTTGAAGAGGTTCAGCACTTTGGAAATTTGTAAATATTCAGCTGAGAGAAGTGGAACGTACATGTGTGATTTACTGGGTGTCCTTGGCAGCCTTCACCTATTTAACAAAGCAGAGCAGAAACCGCCATTGTTTTTAAAAAAAACAACAAACAAAACAGGAAATCTTTTTTAAATTTTGCATGAGGCTTCCCTGAACGCATAGATGAGATGGCCTTCCTCTTACATCCCAGCGAGAGCCAAAGGCACAGAGAGGAGGCAGAGGAGTCATGGAGCGGCAGAGCTCCCAGACCCGTGCCGGCTCTGCTGTCGCATGCGGCTGCTTCCCAGTGGATCCCAGCCGGAGCCGTGGCGCCTCGGACACCAACCTCCAAGCATTGCTCACTTCGCAGCTGCTGAATGCTGTCTGTGGGAGAGTCACTCAGCATTTTTCTCAGGGATTTTGGAACATGTTTTCAGCACCACGAGGACCACATGAAGTCCCTGATTGCTGCTGGAGCGAAGAGGAAAGCTCGGTCCAATTCCCTGCCTGTTGGATGGAAACCTCCCCTTCCCTGCGATCTGCTGGTTTCTGAGCAGCAATCTCTGAATTCAGCTCCAAAGAACTAGGGAAAATCAGCCTCTCTCCTATGCAATCTGCCGCAATAAACACCAGCCCAGAGCCTGTGGGACAAACAGGTTTATCCTCCAAGACTGTGGTGTGAGAGGGACAACTCCATGTCACTGGCTTTGGATGGCTTCGTTAGAACAATAGTGAATATTCAGTGAGGCTCACTCAGTGGGCTCTGATTTAACCATCAGACAAACTCCTGCTTCGTGCAGCATCCCTGTCTGCTTGCTCTGCCCCTGAGGAAGTTGAAGCTCTAATGGAGCGAAGCTGCGAGCAATTCACTGGAAGGCATGGGGTAATTAGTGACAAGGCTGTTTACATATCAAGTTCCCTCTTTCTGATACACTGATTTGGCACTTAGAACAGAGCTGCTGATTTAATGCTGAAGCCAGTCTTTTCCCAAGGAACAGCAAGCTCGGCTGTGAGAGAACAGCTTAAAAATGTGTTGCCTAATTGCTGTTGCTTAATTAATGGTGAGAGCATGCCAACTCTGCATCCTGTCTGTGCTAGGGAAGGGAGGAAAGCAAAGCTGGGAGGGGGAAGCTCAGAGGAAGCCTGGAGCATAGTGGGTAAATGCAGGTCTTAATGGTCTGTCACATGCTGCTGAACTTTTTATTTGGGCTTCAAAGAGCTGTTACAATTTTTTTTCACAGGATTTTGTTGTTGTTGTTGTATTTTTCCACTTTGTACTACTGAACTTTGATATGTAGAGTTAGGACAGGCTTGCTTAGTCTCGGTCTCTTCACCACCTACGGAAGGTTCCTCTCCTGAGAAGCTGGTGGCTGAGCAGCATTGGCCTCAATGGTGGGAAGTGCAAACAGGAAAGTGTTGATGTTCAAACTCATTTGCCAGCTCCGAGCCAGCTCATTTTTAGCATTAATTGACTGCTGCAATCGAAACTCCATGTTCAAGCAAAATATCCTTATATTCTGGGTCTTGGATAACAGTGGCACAGATGAAGAAGGTATGAATGAGTAGATGTTCTCTTTTTTTGCCTGGAGATGAGTATGTGCAGCTCCTGCCCTTGGAGTTCAGAGAGAGGTTTAGCTCCATCTGCAGAAATGCACTGAGACTCTGCAGTTATTAAATGGCTGTTCAAACTTGGAAGAAAGTACTGGAATATAAGATCAAAGGCTATGGGTCTGACATCTGCTAAGTGCATTGCAACTAGCTGTGCTGCAACATCAAATTCCCAATGCCTCTTGCAGAGGAGAATTCCCACTCCATGCATTACATTGCAGCCCAAACAAACAGAATGTTCTGTGCCACAGTAGGGTTTAATTCTTTTTCCGAGACAGCTTTTAATCCATTTATTTTTGAGTAGGCCTCTTTGAACATAAATGAATGCAATTACAAGTGTGCTTCCCAGTTGGACAAAGGAAAGATAAAGGCAGCTGACTGGGAAGGAGAGACAAAGACTTTGAAACAAGCTGCTGTGAGGTGCTTTGTGGAGTTAGTGAGCATCCAGTGAGGCAGATGCCAGAGAAAATGTGTCTTATACTCATGTGAATTGTCTTGATCAGAATCCTCCTGTTTGTTGCAGAAGTGCGTGGGACTCGGCAAAGGAAGTGGTGAGGCAATTAATGTCTTTGGGATCTCAGTTATTGCTATTGCATGTATGTAGGAGTGTGAACATGTTGTGCTATTGCTGTATATCTGTGGCAGCTGTATCATCTAATGAAGTAGTGAGCAAAGAGCTCTTAAGGTCAAGGGGTATTAGTGTCATTCAGTGGTTTGTAGGATTTTGATGTACCTGAGTAAGCTAATGAGACACTTCAGTGTGTGTGTGTTGACCAGGACAGTGATTGCTTATGGAAGATGGTCATCAAACTCCCACAGGACACTGCCAGCAGTGCTTTCCAACATGCTCCCCACTCATGCTGGCATCAGATCTGTTTGACATGGAGGGAGGCTTAGCATGCTGCTTGGAGTGAGTCAGTGGCCAGCCTGTGCATAGAGAAGGTGGCGTGGGCACAGGGTCAGCTGCTCGAAGGGAAGGTAGCCTGAATGTCAAGAAATACTTAGCTGTTGATACCCCTAAAGTTGTTGGCCACTGCTGGCTGGTAGAAGATGGTGCACGTGTCTTTCAAGTTCTGGATTTCCTTCTCTTTTCATGCAGCCAATGCTAAAATACTCATGCACGCTGAAGAACCAGCGCAAAGTCTTAGCGCATGTCTTAGGATGCAGAAGACAAGTTTTGTTTCATCTGAAAAGTCCTGTGGTCTCTAGCATCTCCTCTCAGTGGAACTGGGAGAAGGGATATGAGCAATGTTTTTGAGATTTTAATGATGTGGGGTGTAGCTGGCTTGGTCCTTCCCTCTTCATGGCAGCTCAATGGAGACAGCAGCTGTGCTTAAAGCAGTTTGCTCACCCTTGTGGTGACAGTAGCTATGCTATGCTGTACGTGGAGATGGAGCACAGCTGCTCAGAGTGGGTGAAAGACGAGAGAGCTCCTGCCACGGCCTTCTCAGGCCCCTTGGCATGAATCCCAGAGCTGCTGCCTCAAAGCAGTAAGGAAGGAAAAGGTCAGGGGATGGGGGTACAAGGAAGACAAGAACCCATGAGTTGGGGCGGAGTGACCTCTAGTTCCCTTGATGGGGGCAACAGGGCAAAGAGGGGAGTCAATATTTCCAGTCTTGGCTTTTACGCTTTATTGCTGCTGCTTTCAGCAAACTGGTTTGGCTGGAGCAGCTGTAGGGGGGCTGCAGACAATAACTGCTCACATTTTCCATCTGTCAGATACTTAATGATACTAACTCCTCAGCCTCCTATTTTTTTCACTTATTTTTTTCTCTTTGGCACAGCCTGCTGAAGTGCTGCCAGCAGCCAGCCAGACCCAAATCATGGCCTCTGTCACTGCTTTTCTGCTCCCAAGGACCCTGCTTTGCCAGGCTGCCCTCCAGCAACAAAGGGGTTTCTTATCAGAAGCAAAGTGCTGAACAGCCGAGGTGCAATGAGTCCCTGCTCTTTCGCTCCCCTCGAGGAGCTGAAATGTACATTAACCTGATGGACGTGTGGGAGGAAGTGTCTACGCCTGGAGTGCAAAGAAATAATTTGTTTTGTGTATGGGAAAGGCATCTGTTCTCTGCACAGGCTCCTGAAAGCAGTGAAAGCCACCCAGTCTTAGAATTTCAGAGAAGAGGAGGGTGCAGGGGTTTTGCCTGCTCCATTGCTGTGCTCATCCACAGCCACCAGTGTCCCTACCTTTAACTCTTTGCAGGCCTTTCCTGCAAAGCTTGGCAGGTTCACATCGCTCTGTATCACTTCCATGTCCTGTCAGTCACTGGGCTGCAGGAGCAATGGAGCCCTGGGCAGGCTGAGGTTTGAGCCTCACACCCTGGGTGTTTCCAATCATTTTCTTGAGCTCTGCTAGTGCTAATTTTGGGATGAAGGAGAGCTGAGCTGGGGAGTGTACTTTCTGCCCTGCTGCAGCCCAGCTTGTTCAGTAATTCTTGTGAATTAACAGAGAGTTTACATTCAGCCTTTCCTGGGGGTAGGTGCCATGTGGGCAGAGGCACTCAGCACGGAGAGAAAAAAGGAAAAATACCTTTAGACATCCAGCTGTTTGAATTCTGGAGCTGAGGTGCACTGCACCACTTCTAAACTGATGTTTTCTGCCTAGCTTTGACTGTATGTGCATACAGTTTGCCATTCTTTTAGTATATGCATTATATATAAGTGCATGTAGTTCTGTACACAGCTTGTGCTGTCACAACATGCTGCTCCGCATGTGAGCACACTTGTATGTTTAGATAATAAAAGCTGTAATGCTTGAGTAAGCTTTGCCCTGGGAACATCTTGAAGATGTACAGCCTTTATGCTCTACTGCAGGGTACCTGCTAGATATGTGCTCTCTTATGCATGCTACTTTGCTCCCATCGTGTACTCTGGATTCTGCACATGATCTGCAGTAAAAAAAAATAAAATCATTAGCTAGTTTGGGAACACTCTAGAGAGTTTCAATAAATTGCTTCAATTATTCTTTGGTATTGCTGCTTGTATTTTTTTTTTCTGCCATAGCAGTAGTTAGTCACAAAAAGTCAATGCTTTAGTTTGTTAATCCGTGAAAGGGCATGTTAGCAAACCCTCCCTGCCCCAGAGAGTCCACGTTTGTCTGGACTTGGTGGTGATTGGTGTGATGGATCCAGAATGGGAGAGCTATGGCATCAAATTCGGGCAAAGTCTAAGCTGTCATTCCATGTCGAAGCAAGGACATGTCCTCTGCAGGTCTTGACTTAAGAGCTGAGAGCCTATGGGTGTGATTCCTGAGCCAGAATTCATTACTGGGGCTAAATTCCAGCAAAAGCATCTTTACTCTCCTTTTCAATGAAGAAAGTACATTTTAGTTATTCTTGGAAGTAGCAAGTGAGGATGTTCTCCTCCAGACATCAGAGTGGGCAACAGGACCGTCTGGCTTATGTTTCCCAGGGGCTTGCTTTAGCTTGTAGACACTTGCCTATTTACCAGCAATACAAAGGCAGGAGTGTGGGAGGATTCCCATGGGTTGGTGAGTAGGAGTTGATAGCTTGTACCTCACAGACCTCCCGATGTGCAAGTGTTAAGGGCACTTGAGGGCTGTCGTTCCTACAGACCCCACGTTATTCCAGTCCACTTCACCTGAGGCTACTCCTTTTTGCACCATTTCATTTTCCGCTTGACTGCCAATGAGAGCAATTTGCTATTTTGATATTATTAGTGGTAGAAAAGCCTGATCAGCCCTTTTCTTTCCTTGACAATATCGTCCCTGCCTGCCTGGGAGCTGATCCACCCTGCCCAGCCAGTCATGCACTAGGATTTCCCAAGGGCTATGGCACAGCGTCCTCCTTCCTTTCCTGATGTTTGTTCCATTTACCAGGCAAAGAGGGCTGTGGGAAAAAGTCAGCCTGACTTTGCCATCCTCCTTGCTCTGAACTAAAATGTTCTGAAGTTATTAACTTGGCTATTAAATTTCAGCTGTGGGCTGAGACTTGGCAAAGAAGGTTTTAGGGCAAAGTGTGTGTCTGGGACAGGATATAATGGATTTTCCTGTAGTAAGTATCCTGGATCAGGGGCATAAGCAAAGCAAGAGGGTTCATTCATCACCATTGATTTCTTCACAACAATATTATTTATGGGCAAGGCACTTGTCCTAGTTCAGATTTCTTTCACCAGTATTTGTGGGCTGTGGTTCACACTGATCTGCTGTGCCCTCTGTCCCTTTCTTTCCAGCTAAATGCATGGTGGAGTCTTGTTGGGGTCATTCATTACAGTGGTCAAAGTACAATAAGAAAATAAGGATTTCTCACTGGGAAACTTCAAAAGTTCCCTTCTCTCCATCTGCAGATTTGATAATACCATCCAAGTAAGCTGTGGAGTTAATCCATATGAGCAGCTTTTAAGAAACAGGCAAACCTGGACCATCTGCCTTTTGGAGCAGTTTACCTGGGGTTGTATTTTGAGCTCCTCTTAATGTTAGGATATTTGCCATTGACTGTCATGGTTCTAAGTTTTGATGCTTTTCTACACCTGTATGTGAGTTCAGAACCATTCAGGCTTATATTGTAGTTGTTGGGGAAATACTTGGGGCATATTTTACTTTTTTTGATGTTCTATGGTAGAGGGTAGAGTGGAAAACCCACCCAGCATTAGTGTGGTTGGCAGCCACCTATGGAGCATGATGACTTGCACATACAGTGCCTTGGTTTGCAAGTGTATGCCAAATGGCAGCATGGACACAGTCGTTGTTCCACTAGAACAGGTAGAAAAATGCTGCAAAGGGTGTTTTACTTGGGCAAAAGAAAAAGTTGTTTGGCCACAGCCCATCCATGTGTCAGTGCAGCACCACGCCATGCTCTGACACCTCTCGCGCTTTGCACACTCTTTTCCCTGATTCCCTGCTGGACATAAGCCAGGAGAGCTGAGGAGGATTTTCTTTCATTTTGTTTCACCAGCCTTCTAATTTAAGTCTCCCTGTCACTTCCTTGCTCCAAAACTACTTCTTTGGCAGGGTCAGGAGAGTGAGTCACAGCCATGGCCCAGGACCCTGCCTCCACTTTGGCCAGCAGCACTGCAGCTGGGTCAGAGCAGATCTCTGCTGATGTTCATGTGTGCCTGCTCGCTGCAGGGAATAGAGGCACTAAACTGGAGCAGGGGGAGGTTTTGCAAGTGAGAGTAAATTAATAGGTTAAAGAGCAGAAATGCTTATTCTGATGTATGAGCTCAGACTGTTTCCTTTGTGTTTCTTTCCAAGGAGAGGATTGTGTGCAGTCGCTTGATAGCTCCAGCAAACTTCTCCCAAAGGCAAGATCACTCTGAAAAGCAAATGAAAATGCATTTACACAGAGGCTGTCTCTAGCATCATTGACTGGAAGATGAAACTGGATTGAGATAGAAGGGTTTTGCAGAATTTGTGCTGAATGGAGTACCCTTTCTATCAGGCTTATAGGGAACGTGGGTTTTGTTCTTTCTGCTGTTTATGATTTGTGCTGAACTTGCTGCTGGAAGAAGAAACACAGTTCCTGTTGGCAGCACAATGAAATACAATGTTTCCTGGAGATGTCCCTCCTGCTTTCCATCATGGCAGGACCCTGTGGACCAGTACTCAAGGATTGGGCTCTTGCACCCCACTGCTGAAAAAAAAAGCACGGAAAGCAAATATGCAGACCCTTAGAAAAACAGCTGGGCCCTTTTGTCAGTGAAAATGCCAGTGTCCGCTTCCAATAAGAAAGAGAAGCAGGAGGGAGTAAAATTTCTTTCTGGTGCATAATGTTAAAAGGAAACCAAAATTCTCTCTTAGTGATACAGGAGACTCTCAGCAGTGCTGTAGCCTGCTTGAGACATACAGGACTTTGTCCACAGCCTTGAGATTTCCAGGGTAACTTCAAGCATCATGTATGTTGGCCAGACAACAATAAACTCTTTGAACACATTTTGGGTCAGAGCACTGTTTTCTTTGAGGGGGAAAGGGAAGGGAGGCTGCTGCTTTGGTCTTGTATCAGCAGCCATCTGTGGTGAGCCCCAGATGCCTTCAGTGAATGTCAAGGCTGGCTGTGGCTTATCCATGCAGGCTGGTGTCTGAGGCACTGAACCCACAGCAGCAGGTCTGCTGCAGAACTATTGCCTTGAAGACCTATAGTGCCTCTGTCCTAGCTCTGTGGTTTCAAAGAGAGCTTTTAAAGTAACATGAGAGTCTCGTTTAATTATCCTGCTGGGATGCATCTGCTGTTGACACTGCAACATGATAGTATGTCATCACTTATTTCCTGCTTGAGGGATCATAAAGCCTTTTTGCATGATTTGGGCCCATCTGTTTTACGAAAGCTAAGCTTTATCGTATCTTTCTTGTCCTCACTGTCCTCCTCTTCCAGACTTGATCTCTGATCCCTTTCCTGACCCTCATTCATGAGTTCTCTGGGGCAAGAGCATCTCAAAGCCACCAGTTGACTTGGGAAAAGTAGTTACCTTTTTGTACATGTTTGGGGCTGCACTGGCCAGTTGTTAGAGAGGGCCTTGCTCTTTGGACCACTGTTACCAAATATTTAAGTAACAACTGTTTGGTGCTAGGGCTAACAAAGAAGACTATTCTGTGCAGTTAATGGGCACCTAAATCTGACCTCTTTGCCTGCACAACCTGGAATCAGAAGTGCAGTGTGCCAGTTGACCTCTTGGGCATGAGATAAAATTATGTGATATGGCATGTGAGATACAGCAATTGTCTTGCAGCCCTGGTTTGAGGCATCCAGGCATGGAGGGAAGCCCTTAGCCCATGCCTGAAGGGGAGTTTGAATCTTAAGCTGCACTAAGACCCTCCTTCTGTCCTGTCTGCACACCTGGGCAAACCAAGGGGCACAGCTTTTGAGCAGCCCCACTGTTTCACTCAAAGTAACTCTGTTTTTTTCCAGGAGTCAAAAGCTGCTAATGCTGATATTAGTTTGGTGTAAAATCCAGCCCAGGGTTTATGGAAAATTGCAGGTCAATGTTGTCTCTCCTGGCCCATCACAAGACAAAGCTTTTGCTGCTGCTGGTGTCCTGTAGAGCAGAGCCTTTTCACCTTGTCAATGCAGGGACAGGTCTGTGTGCAGCCAGGAATTGGACATATGGTAAACCCTTTGGAGAGCTGCTGAAGGAGCTTGGCTCAGGTCTTGTGTCAAGTAGGATGAGGGAGGGAAACATATCCAGTTTGTTTGTGGTCTGGCAGCCAGAGAATTTTCTGCTGCTGTCAGTGGAAAGCGGGGTTCTTTTTTACATTTGTGTCATTCCTGGGATGTTTCTGCTGTGTGTGCCTGTGCCACAGCCTGACAGCTTGAGTGCTCCAGAGCATCTTGTGCCAGGGAAGTGCTCCCGAAGAGCAGGAGGGGAGGGAAGCTGTCGTCATAGGCGGCATCTGTAAATAATAACCTGGAGAGGTGAATGCAGCACTAGTACTAACTGTGCAAGTCTGCCCAGGCCTCTGTGTGCCAACCAAATCACCATTTAGGTCATGCAGATTTTATTCTGTGCCCTAGATTTATTTTGGGTGGAAAGCCACATATTTCCAATGACGTTACACCTGTGGTGATTTATGTTTTGAATTAGGCTCAGCAATGACCAAAACACATTTGTCAAAAGTTCCTAATATTTGTACTTTTTAAAACTTGATTTTTTTTTTGTTGTTAGAAGGATGCTTTGATTTTTTAACAGTGGTCTGGATTGGGAGCAGATGAGTGTTTTTCCAGCAGCTTCTTGTAATGAACAGCTGTTGTGCACTAAATCAAATAGAAGGACTTTGTGGAAATTCAGTCCAAAGTGATTCTTTTAAAAAACAAACCCAAGATTAGATGTGGTATTATGGTTACGTGCACATGCCAGAGGCTGAGTAATTGTGACAGTAGACTTGTGACTTAGTCTTCCCCCTCATATTTAATCCATCAATAACTGGCTGTAAATCTATGTTTAGAACAGAAGTGCTGGGAATAGCTCCTGTGCTCTGCAGCCTGGGATGCTCTGAGCTGTTGTTAGTGGTGCATGGTGCTGTAAGGGGCCTGGGAAGCCTCCATTCACTATGTGGTCTGTGGTGTGTCACTGCCTGCTGCAACCAGAACATAGGTGTAGTTTTTTGGGAAGTCATACCTACTGCTTAGGCTCTAGGTTTTGTGGGTGACTCAGGCTGAGCAAGTGTGCTTTGGATCTTATTGCATCTAAATAATATCTTTTTAAAGGTAATAGTGGATGACATTCTAAGTGATGTCTTTTTAAAGGTAATAGTGGAATAACCCTAGAGCTGTTTCTAAGGGTCTGCTGTACTAGAGATGCTGTCTTTGGATTGAGATGCAAAATGCAGATCCTTCTCACTGATTGTAATGGGAATTCTCAGGGCTTTTGGTTTCTCTTCAGGTTTTGGGGGTGAGTCCCATAGGATGTCATTATATCCTGACTACATCACTGTCTTCTGTGACTTTACTTTCAGTCTCTGCCTCTCTCAGTTGTTGCCCTGCATTGTGTTTAACTGAGTTAAAGGGCCTTTGTGAACAAGATGAAGTTTAGGATCCTTACCATAAGGTTTATTAACATAGTTAGCTGTATTTTGTTTTAAAATTCCCTGCACTGACATGTATTTCTTTAAGCATTCTCTTCTGTGCCAGGGAAAACCCAGACTTGGTACTGGTGAGAAAGAGTCCAGTTCAGTTCTGCTGCACCAGACCTGGAAAACGTAAGCAGCATGAAGTCTGGAGGAAGGCAGAGCTCCTCTGCTTTCATCCATGTCATGTGCTCTCACTGGAGCTGCTTGCAGTTTTATTTTCTAAAAAAATAATTTTGTTATGGGTTCCTGAGTTTGCTAATTGGGTTTTCAACAAAACGGAAACATTTGCAGAAAGCAAGGATGAATCAATATGTGGCAATTTCCTCAGCCAGTGTATTTTTGTTCTTTCTTGTGGATAAATGCAAAAAAAGAATTTAAGTGAAGTTCTTTGTGCACATAAAACCCTCACTGTCCAAGCATGATTGATTAGGGACGCTTGCTGTTTGCCTAATTCTCTTTCTTAATCTTGGCATCACCTGCCTTTTCCGTCTTAGCTGTTTCCACTAAAGATGGAATGTTTCTTTGCGAAGGGGAAGGAGACACCCACCCACGTTGGAGGCTCCTCGGACAGACGGGTCGCTGTTCCCTGTGGATCACGGGGGGAGCAGGAAGCCTCCCTGTCCCTGGCCACAGTTCAGGGCAGCAAAGCCTGACCCTATTTGACTTCTCCTTTCTAAAGCTCAGTCTCTATAAACAGCCTTTTATGGTATTTGCCTTTCAAAGAGGAACCAGGGCGTGGATGGGAATGGTGACAAAGAGCCACTTATAAGGATTGAGTGAGCTCTTACACGAGTCCAGTGCATAATTTTCAGTTCAACAGAAAAACCTTGCAATGTCTTAAGCCCTGAAATGTCATCTGAGGTATTTAAATGCTGTCATTCAGCTTCTCAGTAGTCAGGGCCAAAAGGTTTGCGCTCCTGTTTAACAGGGAAACTGAGTCGTGGGGGTGCTTAGTGACTGGTAGAAGAATCCCCAGTAAGTCAGAACCAGAACCAGGAATTAAAAGCAGAAACTCACTGCCTGGAAAACACTAACTTCTGGCAGGAGCATCGGCTGTGTCTTCAGCAAGGGCAGACAGCTTCTTGTTTTTTGCACAGTTTTGCCCCAGACAGCAGGTATTGTCTCTCAGGATGTCAGTGGTGGGGCTGCAGCCAGCAGCTGGGACACAGAACATGTCAGTGCCATGAGCAATAACAGCCTGTGCTCAGGAAGTCCCCAGCAGCATCCCTGTGGGAGACACCATCACTGCTTATGCTGCTGTGTGGTATTCCTGTCCAGCTCCCCACAGGCTCCAGACTGCTGTTCATCCCTCAGTGGCTGGTGGGTCTCTCTCTCTGGAGGACTGCTGTCCGTTGCTGGAGCTGCACCAAACAGCTGCTTTCTCCATCTCAGGCAGACAAAGCAAAGCAAGCAGAGGTGGAATAAACACCTGTATTGTGCCTACAAGCGACACATGCATCCTTTTGGATGTTACTTCATGGTGCTGGTGAGAGCTGAGAAACTGAGGAGCCAGTGCTTGGGTAGGAGACCAGTAAAGGTCGTTCAGTACCACAGATGCTTTTAAGCCCTTGATGTGAAGAAGGTTGTGGAGGAGTATGTCTGTACAGGGTTTCTAGAAAGCAGGGCCACAAGGGTGTCAGAAGTTGAACCTTAACACTCTGTGTCTTCAGTTAGTCCAGGTTGTGGCTGGCATCCAGCCTGGCTCTGTCTGTATCTGCCTTCATTACACGAATCTGTGCAGACCAAGTGCCCGGTCTGTGGACTGCTTTTGCCCGAGGGAATGGTCTGTGTCTTATTTCCTACTTCTGGCTGTGAGGAAGAAGGGTGAAGGTACATACCTATAGGAGAGCACCGACACTAATTAGCCCTTTGCAGAGGGCACATCTCTTGGCTGCTCTCAAGGAGAAACTCATGCCCACTTCCTGTTGAGTCACCCCTTTGGCCACATGTGAACTGGTCAAACTGAGAGCTAACACATCCCACCCATGGCATTCTACTGACTTTTGTGAAGGGAAAACTGCGCCACCAGGAGGATCCACAGCTTTGCTCTGCCTTTCTGTAGGCTCTTTCCTAAGATGGGATAATAAGATTAGTAAGGTCTTAATCAGAGGAAGCACAGCCCTTAGCAAAACTCTTCCTGGCCTTTTTTATCCAAGCAGGTTTGCTGTAGGTTGCTTCCATTGGATGCAGAACCCGTGGCCACTGTTTGGCTGCCCGCTGGGATGGGCAGCAGCTCCCGAGCAGCTCGCAAGGTAAAAGTGACGCCACTGCAACAGCAGATCTTGTGATTTGGTGCTAATGGCTCTATAACTCCATTACTGTGTGTTTGCAGGGTTTTTTTGATACACTAATTAACCAACAGTTTGATATGATGGTGATACTCTTGAGCTCTATTACAAGCGGGCAATTGTAACTCAACATCCCAGTGAGCCCCGTGGCACAAAGGAGGGGTTTGAAAGCACTGCTCTGTGTGCAGCATGTTGGGCAAAGGCTCCTTCATCCCACAGCTGGATCGAATGTCCTGATAAAGAAACGGAGCTGCAGGGGCCTGTTTCACTCCTTCAAAGAATAGTGTTAGGAGCTGGCAACCCTAGGGTCTGGTTCTGATTTGCTGTGAGACATTGGACTCCTTACCTGCAAACCAGGGAAAATGATACCTCTTCACAGGGGCCTCTCAGGGCTCAGCTAAGATTTATAAGGGAGGGAGGGTAGATGAAATAGCTGTGGCATTTTGTCGTTATTACTAATGGTGTAGAGTGAAGCCAGGGCATCTCATTGAATGATCACTGTGTTTGCCTTCTGAGATTTGGCTGTGCTTTTTCCTTCCCTTACCTTCTACTAATGAGACCAAAGTTAGACCTACTCCTTGTAGTAGAGGGGCTCATAAAAGAGCATTTCTCAGTGTCTGAAGTAAAAGCAGCATGTTTCCTGGTGTAATTAGGTCCAGGCTCTCAGGAAATGAAGGCTGTCTAGTTGATAAGTGTTTAGTAATGATTACCAAGCCCAGGCTGGGGAAAGCAAGCAAAGTGTTTTCATTTCAGAAGCAGCAAATCCAGCTGAGGCTTGTGGTGTGTGTCATGTATGGAGGCAATTGTCCAAGTGTTATGTGGCCTTGCTCGCTGAAGCATGAGCCAAATTTGCCCTGGTGTAATTCCACAGGAAGCGCTGGAGCTGCACCAAGAGCCTGAGCAGCAGCATACACTTCTCTGTACAGTGCCCCTGGGCTGTTGGAGGTGTCATTCTGGAGGCTGGTGTTACTCTTCTCTCAAAGCCAGCAATTCCTATCTCAAATTAGTAACAGTGCTCATCAAAGCTGGGGGAGCTAGAGTAGGGTAAGAGTCACATTTGTTTGCAAAGGTAGGATTACATCCTCTCAAAATGAAATACACATTTCTTCAGTAGTGCTGGGTAGACTGAAGTGCATGAAGGTGGGTTTTGCAGCATGTTTTTGTTCCATGTGTTTTATTTCTTAAGAAGGAGACCCTGTCCTGCAGAAATGTCAGGGTCAAATTTTGCTGAGAACATGTCTGGCGGTTGCTCTGCTGTGGAACACAGTCCATCCCATGTCAGCATACTCATCCTGTCCACCAAAAATACCATTGAGACCTGATGTGCTGTCAGGTGTTCTGGACAAGAGGGTGGGTTGTAGAGCCCCTTCCCTGCCCTGTTTCCTCTGTCTTCATTTCAGAAAATGCATTTTGGTGGGAAACCCCATTTCTGTTTCACTCGGTTGTGTTTAAGTGCAATGAACACTGGCGGAATCTGAGGAGTTTTGCAGTGTTGCTGAAATGCCTCTTGTCTTCCAGGCACGTAAACACATGTGCAGGTGTATTTTGCAGCAACTCCCATGTCTTTTGAAAACTCTTAACAGTGGTAGGTCTTTCTCAGTCACATGTGTACTCTGGTGAAAATAATATACTGAGGTCTTAAAATCTCCCAAATCCCTTATTTATTGCAGCTTGTATAAATGAGTTCCAGAAAGGATTACACAGCTCCCAGAGGACAAGTCCATCAGTGGCTTTTAAGCACAGTGCTACAGAGGAAAATCCTGATTGAGGAAGCCTGTAAGCCACTGCTTTTGCTGACAATACCCTATGTGTGAGGGTACCTACCATGTTCTTAGGCTTTGCCCAGAAGCGTCCACCCCTGGCCACTGCTGGGGAAAGATTCCTGAGCTACCTGAACCTTTGGACTGAACTTGGCAGGCCAGACAGGTAATGCCCCAGGCACAACCTTTCCTTTGCTTTCTGGACTAAACAAGATTATCTTCCTTGTACTCTGCAATCTTTACTTCCAGTGCAGTGCCTTAATCCTGGCCCAGTAGTGGTGAATGAGCACAAAAGTTTATTTTCAAAGATGGCAGTTTTCTCCAAAGGCGCCTAAGGCATAAGCTCAGTTTGCTTCTCCATGGTGTCAGTTAGTTCACCTCTTGGTGAGCAGAGCCCACCCCTGATTTGTAGATATTCTTTATTCATTGCAAAATGCTCGTTGAATTGAAATGGTGGTGTGATGATTTATTTAATCAGATCTGCAGTGCTCTAATGTCCATCACCATCAGGATGGTTTCCATGAATTCAGCAGTTGCGAGTCATGATCCATTGATTTATGGCTTGAGCCCTGGAAAACATATTCTGGGAACACTATCTGGAAAAAATATGGTAATTAAGACAACTTCCTTGAAGACTGTAAAGGGTTTTGGATGAGAGGATGATGCATACATATACTGTAAGCCTGTTTTCAACTTGGTTGGTATGATTTGTTTGCTTCTCCCTTTTCTGCCTCATCATGGCTCAGGGCAGGGAGAGGTAACCTCTTTCTTAGATAGTGCAGTCCTATTTGCAACCCACTCTCGGGTCTATGCACTCTGCTTTTCAAACTGATGCTCTGGTTTTAATAAAATAAACTGACCACAGTCATTGTCCAAGTCAGTCAGTACCTTCTTCAGGAGATGACCTTTCTGTTGTCACTCAGGAGGAGGTAAGGAGGAAATCTTTGTTTGGACAGAGCTTAAGCCCTTTGACAAAATTCTATTTACATTATAAAAAGGCTGCAAAAAGGGAGTATCATTTACCACCAGGTCACTGTGGCTTTCTGTCTCCAGGATGGTCATGGAAAACCATGTGTCTTCTCAGAAGGGCGTATTCTAGGGACACACGTAACTGTTTGGATGTTGTTGAGTAGCAGTAGACAAGCGTATGCATTTTCACAGGAAACTTTGGCTTCCAAAGGGCATTCAACAGCTCATCATGTGTGAGTCTTCCAAGAGGTGCTGAGCCATTCCTTAAAAAGGGAGGGAAGTTTCTACTGTAAGAATTTTTTTACTTGTCTTGGATTTTTCTGTTGTGTTTTTCTTAAGTGTTTTAGTAATTATTTCCATAGAGATACCAGTGTGAAGACAGCTTGCAATCTTACCAAGTTATCACTCAATCCAGTTTGACCAGCTGCAAAGTCCAAGGAGGCAGGATGCTAGAGAAAATTCACATCTAAACTGCAAAGTTGATGCTTAATGGGTGTTAGGGAGGAAAGAGACATAAAAGCAGGAAAAATGCAGAATCTGGAAAACAGAGAAGATGTGGCAGTTCTGCTGATTTTGGATCCAGTCTGACTTGCGTTGCCGCATTCTTGCAATCATTCTGGAGAAATGCCATTGATCCTTTCCAAGCATATGTGCTAATATTCAGAAGTTTCCCATATAAGCTGCTTTGCCTTATTATAGGCACATGGTTGACATAAGCCTGTCATACATAGCCCTCAGGCGATCCATCATTGCTTGTATAGTGCTTGTTAATCTGTTTAGTCACAAGAGTATAACTCTTATTCCTTCACTGGGAGAGGAGGCAGTGCATTGCTGTTGTTTTAATAAAATCCTTTGCTGATTTGAAGTCTTTTGATAGAGACATGCTGCAGCATGCTTTGGCTTTCATCCTCTTTAGAATAAACACTGTTAAGTTTGTTACAGTGCCGATGACTTTCTGTTGTGGTTCCTGCTTGTATTGTGATCTTAGGCACTGTAAGACTGTGAAAAAGCACCTGCGCTCCTCTCCCAAGTGTTCCCTGTTCCATCTCCATGCTATTGCTTTGCTTCAGTTCTTTCATCACAGATGAGTTTGCTTTGTTTCTGGCCCAAATCAAATGTCTTTGGCTGGGAGACTGTGAAAATAGAGAATATTGTTATGGTCCTTTGGTTCCTCTGCTGCTGGACAGAGTGCCCAAGTGCCGTCTGCTTCCTCCTGTGACTCACTCGATGGGCCCCCCAACCCTTTTAACTGTCTGCCAAGTTTGTTTTGTTCTGTTTTTCTGCTAAAAGCATGCGATCAGTTT
Organism: Serilophus lunatus; assembly: GCA_013399895.1. Taxonomy (NCBI): domain Eukaryota; kingdom Metazoa; phylum Chordata; class Aves; order Passeriformes; family Eurylaimidae; genus Serilophus; species Serilophus lunatus. The sequence continues at coordinate 923,217 of VXBA01005476.1, forward strand.
TAGCCTTGATCAGACTGAAGGCCTCCCTCACTCCTTGCCAGCAAGTTCAGAAGGATTCACCTTTCTCCTCCCAGGTATTTCCATGACTCTGTGCGGAGACCACCTGCCTCTCTGTCTGTTATCCAGCTCTATGAGCTGATAGAAGTAATTTTTTTTTGTACAGGGTAGTGGGCTGAAATCTGTATATTGCCTGCTCTCGTCTGTGATTTTGGCTGTCATCTACTGGAATGAAGGGGTTTATTGCCTAAGCTTTAAAAACCCAGTTCTAGGGATTTTTTTTTTTTTTGCACACTGTGTATTGTAGTAATTTTTTCCTTGTTGAAAATAGTGTTTCACGTACAACTCAGCTGCTATCAGACAGAGTATGTTAGACAGAACTGAGTGTCTACACAGGACAAAATCTGGCTCACAGTATTTTTCACAATCAGATTGAAGGTTCAGTAAACACAAACATTTCCCATTGATTGTTCTGCAGATGAATCCTGCAACGCTTCAATGTGTTTGTGAATTATATGGGAAGGGTTCTTCCCACTGGGAAGTGATTTTGCTGTGAGTAATGTCCTGCTCCTTGTGCAGGATTTGTTGCACAAGTGTGCACTGAAGCATAAAATGCACAGCCAGAAACGTGTGGAACTCTTCATTCTTACATGCCTGGAAACAGTTTAAGAGGAGCATGTCAAGAGAGGGAAGGAAGGGAGGATGTAAGGGTCAGTCTAATTAGCTTTCTCAGTGCAAAATGTCCCTTTCAGACACAGTTACCCAGTCAATCTGCTCAGCATGGACACAAGTACACACTCATGTAAAATACTGCTAGCATGGCCCAAGTGAGAGATTTGTTTCTGTCTTGATTAATTGAAATAATTTTTTCCATGAAAAATATTGGTTTGTTCAGTTTGGTTTTAATTTTTCAAGTATCTCCCACTTTTTGGATACTAATTCAATATCTAGTCAGCTCTTTTGACATATACCTATCAATCCATATATGTTTTCGTACTCAAAATTGCTTGTTGGAATACCAAAAAAACCCAAATCCTTCCTAAATTTTCTTTTTCATGAGAAATTTTCCCTGTGCCAACTCTGTTCTCTTTTGGATTTGGATCTACCAGAATGATTGGTAGGCAGTGGCACACAATGAGCTGGGAGTGGTCTAAGAGGAACCGTCCAAAGCATGCTGGAGGTTGTCTTTATTTTGCGTATGAAAAAGACCTCTGATATGATGTGTGTGGAGCCTCCAGGAATGCATCATTACTACCTCTCATCACAGCAGTGGCAGGGATAGAAGCCAACCTTACTTATCTGAAGTTAGAAGACAAGAAACTGGTAAATTCAGGAGAGGAGGGGATGGTGTGTTACTGAACTTAGAGGCTGCTTCACATCTTTGTCTCTGGGTACCTATTTCCTACTCTTGACTGTGGTCCTTTCCTGCCATGTGCTCGCCTTGCTCTCTTGATTTTAATGGCTCTGCAGGGTAAGAGGGCGCCATAGTGGGCTGTAGACAGCTCAAGCATCATTCTGCAAATGCGTGATCCCATCAGCAGAGGGAAAGTTTACTGATTAATTTCTTTGGACAATTTTTCCTTCTTATTTGCAATAATAAAATAGTTGAGACGAGGTCACATGCTTTTTATAGCCATTTCACTACTACTTGCTTCTACTCACCCAGGCAGTAAGCTCTGCACAGACACAATGAGATTAATCCTTCATGACACTGAACCTTTTATTTCCCTTGTTGTCTCTGACTGCAGACTCCAGAGCCTCCCTCCTCTGCAGAGCCCAGTGCACTAAGCCTCCAGTACAACACAGCAGCAGCGAAGCTGTGGAAAAGTTTAGGAAAACATTATCTGTTTAGCAAACCAGGAGTTGTCTGGGAGGTTTGAGACTTTAGTTTCTAGGTCAGCTGAATGGTTTGAAATTTTTCCTCACAAGCTCCATGCCAAGCTCATGCACTTAGCAATTAACTGAGGTTATGTGCAGGTAGGTCCAGTCCTGGCATGGAAAGATATGCTGAATATTTGAAGGCTGATATTTTTTGACATATTTTCCAGTGTATAAACCTTACTTATCTTCCTCTCGCAAAAAAAATCAAATAATGTTTTATGTGCTGAAGATACCTTAATATAGAAGCAGGTTGGATTATAACAGTCTGATACATGAGATCTGTAAATATTTTATGTTCAGTGCAATAGAAACTCATTATTAAAAATAGTCTTGGTTGTATCATACCTGTGACCCCTTGTCTCAGGCAGTCAGAATCAATATTGCTTTGACTACATTCTCTCTAAAATCCTTTTGACTTTTGTACCCCTTTTATCCTTGTTTTTGCCATGAAAAAATCAGGGTGAGGTGGGAGCAGCTGAGTATCTATAGTTGTTCTGGCTACAGCTGCTTTCCCCCATAAATTACAGTGTGCCCGTGTGAAGTATAAGTTAAGTGGTGTTGTTAGGACACATCATGCTCTGGCTGCATGAGCAGACTCTAAAGCTGTGTGAAGCTTGTCTGACAAACCTGGCACGCTGCCTGTTCCACTTCATTATTCCCATTGCCAAGCACCAGAGAGCAAACTTAAAGGACTGCAAGTTTCGGGTCATTGTAGCTAAAGCCGTGGTGCTGCTGTGTGGCCTGTCTCCTAGGGAAGGGGCCAGGGGTTTATGCAAGCTTGCTGAGCATTTGGCATGAGAAGGGCTTTGGTCAGAATTCATTTGTCTGCAAATAGTGAGGGCAAGTGTGAATTCAGAGCACGTGCCTTCACATGGAGCTGAGCCAGTCTGAGCTGTTTTGGGTGGGCTTTAGCAATGAGGCGAATCCTCTGTGTTTCTTTTTGAGGGACAAAGCAGACCAAGTGATGGTAAAATCAAGTGCAAGTCAGACATGTTCAGTGAGACAGTTCATTTCTTAAGCATGGCATGTTGGTGACAGTGGTATTACAGGTACAAATTACATTGTGCAGCACGCTTGACATGCTTGACAGATACCAGATTGACAATGAACTATTAAACATCTGTTAACATTATGCAGCTCAGGAAGGCTCCATAAAGGGTCTTCTCAATGCTTATCAGTGAGAATTGGGATCAATTTTCTAGTAAGGCTCAAGATGTTCACTCAAGGTCCTTTCTCCAGCCTGTGTTTGTTCCTGTATAATGCTCTGGTTAAAGCAACCTTCCTAATCTAAGCCACCTCTGCAGGCTGGAAGTCACAACCCCACTGAAATCCAGGCCAGCACTGTCCCAGATGGGAATGAAACAGCATTTGCAATTTGTGAAAATCCTTTAATCCAAAATTCTGCTGCCTAAAATATTTTTCTTGTTTGTTTGTGAAATGAACCAATTCTAACATCTCAATGAGGAAAATAAATATTTTCCAGCGTCAGAACCCAGAAGCACTTAAGTGTTGTGTTTTCCCCTTCTCAGCTTTAGCCGTTGCCATGTTAAGATCAAAATGGACAGGGCAGGGTGGGCCAGGGGCTCTCTAAGTGTTCTGATTTCCTGTATCTTCTCTGGCTGAAATACACAGGGTTTGGTGCAAAGCTGCAGTGATAGTCCAGCGATCTCATTCCAGTGGAGTGAGCAAGCAGACCTTAGAACACATACTGAGGTTGTGAGTCTACAGTTGTCATTTTTTCCTTGAGATTTTCATTCGACAATGGTTGTACAAAGATCAAAATCTCCTTGCGTTATGTGATTGTACATGCTTATGGCCCCTGAGTTGCTTGACATCCAAATAAACAAAATTACTACTCTGTAGGAGAAATGCTATTATTTTTATTGTTATTCATTGAAAACAATGGAAAATCAGACACAAAGAAAACAAAAATGTTTTTTTCCAATGACTGCACAGTGAGATTGTGACAGGGCCAGGAACTGAGTCCAGGTGTCCTGAGTTCCAGCCCAGACCTTTAAACACCAAAATATTCTGCTCCTTGTGAATTCAGTGTTTTGGCAAAAGTTTCCCCAGAGTGTTTCATAACTAATGTCAGTGCTAGACTCTGAATGTGTCTTACCAGTTAGGAATTTGCTTTAATATACACTCATCCACTTAAAAACTCCCCCAAACTTAGCAGCTGTTGGCTTCTTTGTGTTACTTGAATGTTTCTAAGACAAATATGGGATATGATAAATTGAAAAGCTTTGAGTTGAAATGTTGTGCTTTGAGTCCACTTAGCAAGCTCCAAAGGTCATCTCCGCTATGAAGAGCTAGCAGGACTAGACATAGTATGAGCCTTGTTTGAAAGGGATTTTCTGTTGTCTAGAAATCAGACTCTTCCTATCTCACAGGGATGGATGTTATCTAGAAGTACTAAGCCCATCCTGGGATCTGTGAAAATTTTTGACAGATTCCTGAAAAGGACCTAGAACCAAAAGGAAAAACAGACTGTTGCAGGTTGTGTCTCAAGGGACCACTCCCCTTGCTGAGGTGCATTCGGTCCTTTTTAAGTCTGCACAGACGGTGTTGTTTGTGAATAGAAGTCTGTGATGTGGTGTGGAGGAATGCCATTCTCCTGAGCAGCTCAAATAGTCACTTCTTTGGAGTTCTCTGGATCAGCAGCTCATGTGCCTCCAGCAAACTTCTTGCTCCATCTCAACTGTCTCTAATTACTAGTTGCAGTAGTAGTCCCACATACACTCAGCAGGACCTGAAATTCCCATTGTGATATGCTCTGGTCAGTTCTTTTTCCCATATGTGGTGTCCAGCTGCGGTGAACTTTTCCAGAGAGGGATTATGTTTTCAGGATGGGATGTATGTTTCTGAAGAGGAATGCCTCTTTTTTTTCAAAAGAAATATTTCTACACTGAAGGGGTTTCAGGGTTTATTTGTGCTGTCTTGAATAAAAGTATCTTACAGTCATATATTTCACCTCCTAGAAAGCCAAGAGACTATTATGGAGTATGATGTTCTTTGGAAAGCTCCTAATGAAAGACTGAGATAGATGCTGGTTTTGCAGTAAAAGCTGGCTTCCCGGCATATGTTGTCAGTACAGAGATAATCCTTACAAATATCTGAAGTTTACATAAGGCAAATTTTTTGTGTTTCTATGGGCACTGCAGCACAGCCATGCTTTGGTGTTTCAGATCTGGGGAGCATGCTGGGATGGTCTGTCCAAGACTTTCATCTTTGTTTTGGAGATATACATGCATGCTTCTTCAGCCAGCACTGCCTTGGAGCCCCCACTCCAGGTGTAGGATAACAGGGTGTGAAGCTCATTCTTCAGTGGAGGTGTTCAAGGAGAACACTTGGACACAGCTTAGCCCAGGCTAGCATTACCCTGGTCCTGTCTGACAAACTTGGGTGAACCTGGTCAGACTGCAGATATATCCCAGGGGCCTGGCTGCAGCTTGCTGGTGCTCAGTGGTGTTGGCTTTCTTTCAGGAGCAAGTGCATTAGGGACTTCTCTCCTTCATGAGTATGTTTCACCTGAACATCTGTTCTGCTCCCTATGCTCTCAGCAGCTGCTGTGGACATGTTTCACACTAGCATTTCTGTTTGTTTGTGAGGCTTTCTCCAGGGTAAAATTAATGTCTGGTCTCAGTTCTGAATGTCTAAATAAGTAACTTGATATACTAAAATAGACTTCTCTTTACACCTCTATCAGCAGAGTCAGGCCGTTTGCAGCTATACTACTGCTTATAAATGATCCGAAGTCCTTGTTTCCAAGCAGAAGCCCTTAGCCTGGACACAGCTCAGCCTCTAAGGCTTGTAGGAAAAGGAGTCTTAGCATCTTCTTTCCCCTTCTCTCTCTGTTTCCTATCTCATGAAACCATTTTTCCACCTGGGGCTGTGGAGGGGATTGGAATAGGTAAGTTAAGAGGATGTGCTGCTGGAAAATAGGTTGGATCCCAACACCAACAGATCGTGTTGCAGTGACCTGTATGTGTCTCAAGAACTCCAGCTCTTCCCATTTCACTTACACTGGGCTTTCCTCTCACTTCAGCTGTTTTCTTCAGCCTCTATATTCAGGTTTTCCTCAGTTATCCCATCATTGCCCAGTTCAGTGGTGTCAAAAGGATGTCAGAGGTGCAAGTGTCAGAGAATGCAGCATAAACTCCTGTGTTCACTTTCCTACATCACTAACCTCACTTGGTTTTTCTTACCTTGTTACAGCTGAACAAGCTGGAGGATGCAGCAAATGCAGCTCACACCTTCTTCATGGCAAACCCTGAGCATATGGAGATACAGCAAGATATTGAGAACTACAAGACCATGGCAGGGAAGGTCAGCTTGATTGACCATGAGGCCAAGCAGCATATGGTGAGTCTAACCTAAAGAGGTGCCCATGTTAAGTATCAGGTAGTCTGGAGAGCAGAAGGTTAGGAGGCCAAGAGAGGATGATCTGTGAATAGGGAGGTCTGTATTAACAATACACCAAAACAAACTCATTTTCCTGATCAGACAAGCCAGCTCACACCTTTTCAAGGCAGTCTGCTCTTTGTTTGATTGTTGAATCCCCAGCCTGGTCCCTGTCTTCAGAGAACCCTGGGGTCATCCATGACTGTGAACACTCACCAGTGGAGAGCTTTGATGGATGCCTCCATGGACACTGATAGATCTTGGCTTCTATATGTTTCTTTTGAGCTGGGTTCTGCCTTCTTGAAGGGGTACATGCACATGAGTAGCTGTGCTGGTGAGGATATAGGGTGACAGGCAGGAGAGTGCCCACCTCTCCAAAGCAAAAGCCCAAGACAAATCCCAGGGCCACCCCCAACTTCCTGATTTCACAAGACTCAAGGAAGCAGGTGGCCATTTGGAGTAATTAATGCAGGTGCTCATTAGGGGCCATTCTAAGAAAGGTCTTCCTAGGTCAGGACTAGTCTTTTCCCTTGGCATTCAGGGTAGTTGCTTGGTATGAGGGTAAAAACAAAGAAAATGAATGGTTTTTCATACTGTGTATAATCTAGCAGTGGCACTGAGGATTCCCTAAGTATGAAGGACTTCAGAAGAGCATTTAGGCAGATTTACGAGGTTCCAGTGGTCCAAAAGTCCATTGTTGGCTTAAACATGGTTTGATACAACTGGTTACACCTGGCAAGTATCTGGGGAGATTGTTCTGTCCCTGCCCGTTTGTACCTTCTTTTGAGAAGCATCTGCAGTTGTCAAGGGTTGTAGTCTGGGCAGTGTAGCCCACTCATGGTCTTGTGTTCTGCATATGTACTTTGCAGGAGGACTACAGTGCTGGAGTAAGGCACTATGACAAGGAGGAGTATGAGCTGGCCATTGAATTTTTGGAGCGCGCATTGAAAGGGTACTACTCCGAGGATGAAGATTGCCAGATCATGTGTGAGGGACCACAGAGATTTGAGGAACACGAGTACCTGGATTATAAAGCTGGTCTCTATGAAGCTATTGCAGGTGAGATCTTTTTGCATTTTTAGGGTTCTCACCCTTGGCCCTGAAATGTTTCCAATTACTGAGTTTGGACCTTTGGCTGGATTTGATGGAGTGTCTTCCCTTCCATCACTGCTGATGGTGAGTAACACTGAAGGAAGCACTTAGAAGTTCAGAAAGTGCAAACTCAGAGGACAGGGAACTAGAGCATCTTGCTTTGTTCCTGAACAGAAGCTGGGCTAGAAGAGTTGCATTTCCAGATGTCTGGAGCATTTGCAGCTCTCTGTAAGAGCTGGAAGTCTAGGTGCTTTATTATAAACTGCTTCCGTTTCCCTCTATACACAGTCACACACACCTCCCTGGAATTTAGACATTGCTGGCCTTTGTCTGTGTTTTCTGTTTTTGAAAGCATATGAAGAGAGTAGCAGAGTTCTCTGGCCGTGCTCCAGATGGCCAGGAAAGTTGCCAAAAAGGTTCGTAACATAGATTTTCTCCCCATCCAAAAGGATGGATTTGTCATTAGTGGAGGCCCACCTAATTATGATCTTGACTGAAATCTCCGGGGAGAATTGAATGTGCTATGTAATCTTCAGATTTGCATGTGTGGCTCTGAGCCAGAGGGGATTAAAACAGTTCATTCTCAGTAGAAATGAGATTACATTTAATTAGTCATAAGGGAAAGAAGAGCAATAAATTAAGGTTTGTTTGGTGACAGAAATCTTATTTATCTGCTTACGGTCTTGGAGTTGTATCAAGCTCTGGAGGCTTGCTTCTTGTGTGGAAAATACTTCACTCAGATGCAGATTGTTTTTTGAGTTTGCATAATTCTGTTTGTGTCAGGACAGGAAATCTAATTAAAACAACCAAGATGAGAAACCACCAGCATACCGGATGGGAAGCTGCCTTTGTTGGGTTTGTTTACCCATGCTAAAAATAGAAGTGTTGTAAGGGCTGACTTGGTACCAATGTACTGTCTGCTGATCATGCCTGCTTTTAGAGCCATGACTAGGACACCAGGGGCCACATCAAGAAAGCAGCCTTCAGTGTCGAGGAAAACCACCCTTTTTCACTGAAAGCTGCTGCTCTTCAAACAGGTTTTGGTCTCTGCTAAATTGTTCTTGTGCAGTGCAAATTGAATGCAGCTCCGGTGAGCAGAGGTGTTTTTGTGCACAGACATGGTCATGGTGTAGTGGTCCTGAACCCAGCACGTCACCTGGGAGTAAGAACAAATTAGGTAGTGCCTGCAAGTTTTGTGGCTTAACTAGATAAGCCTGGGAATAACAACCCTAAATCCCAGAACCATTCAGGTACCCAAAGAAACAGGGAATTCAGGGCACACACAAGGAAGTAAGATATGTAATGCAACTGCTTTTCTGAGGGGATCTAAGTGGTTCCTTACAGGACAGCATAATTCAGAATTTGCCCTTGGGTCCAGTCCACTCATGTTTGAACACTAATACACCAAGAAAAGAGAGTTTAGGTTTCTTCAAAACTTGTTTCTCTTTTCAATCCCAATTTGATTTGCTGCTTGTGGTTGAAACACTCTGATCTCTCCACCCTAGAGACATAGATTTCAGAGAATTGATTCCAGTCTGTATAGCCTGTTTTTAGGGCACTTGGACAGTACCAAGAAAAAGAAGTGCCTCTCGGTGATGGATTGATTATTTCAGGTCTAGGATGCTTAAATAGGTTTAAATTACAACAGTATTATTTATGTCCTTTCCCTTCTTGCTTTTCATAATGTAATATCCTGGATGTGTATGATAAGTCAGATAACTACTAAGACTACCTGTCCAGAGCAAATGGGGACTGTTTTGAGTTTCCACTTGATTTCATTGCAAATTCCTCAGGCTGTTTTTTTGGCAGCTCTGAGAAATGCTTTGGTAGCTGAGCACATGGTTATTTTCAAGCTTGTGTTTGTTTCTTAAAGTTTTGAATGGTGTACAGAGACAGAGCAAGCAAAGTAGATTTGTAAGTACATTGCAGCAAAGGCTCCAAACTGGAATCAGATGTCTGTGTTTGCTTTGAAATTGTACAGCTGGTACAACGCCTATATTGTGAATTCCCACCAATTAAGAAACTTTGCTAATGGCAGATGTTTACCATGTGCTTGTGATTCCTTGGGAGGTAGCTTATCTTTGAGAAGCAGCAAACATGAGTATTTCTGCTGCCAGTATTAGCACCTCAAACCTTTCAGTCTGGCAGTGGAGGTGCCTTCCTTGCCCATACTTGAGAAGCTGCACCAATCCCCCTTAGCTAAACCTCCCTGTGTCATCAGGAGGTTTCTTGCTGCAGAAAGGAGAGGATTAAAGATGAGCTGAAGGAAGGGAGTCTGGAAATGGATTTTATCAGCAGCACATGTGGCCACCTTGTCTTCACATCTCCACTTGCTTTGTGGGTGTCCTCACCTTTGGTTTGGCTCTTGGCATTGAAGAGCTACCTGCCACCTGTAAGTCCCTGAGCCCTGCAGCTGCTCCCAGCACACAAAAGAGATGCTCAGGCTCCCTCTAGAGTTGACAGAAGAAGTAAGGCATTTCTGAAGGGGGGTGAAAATGTAACTGCAACTCTCCATTGCCTTTGTAAGTAGACTGAGCTCTTTTTCTAGGTGCGCAGTCACCTGCTGGACCAGAGCAGAGTGAGTTGCATGTCCTTCAGTGGGGGAGTCTTAATCTCTGCCTGTCATTGTCTCAGCACCATCGCTGTCCTTCTCAGCTTAGACCATCTTATCCCTCTTCTCTTGGCAGATCACTACATGCAAGTCCTGGCCTGCAAACACGACTGTATCCGAGAACTTGCCACGCGCTCGGGCCGTATCTCACCCATTGAAAATTTCCTTCCCCTCCATTATGACTACTTGCAGTTTGCCTATTACAGAGGTAAAGGCTGTCGTTCATAACACTTGCTGACTTTTGTTAATTTTGCACAAGTTTGAATTGTTTCATGTGAAAATAAGGCTGTTTCCCCCTGAAGTCTGTGCTACAGTGATGCAGTGGAACAGTCTGAAAGAGCTGGGGACATTGAAAATTGTCTCTTCAAAAGTTAGGTTGACTGAAATGCAATGAAGTAAAGGTATTTCAGATTATCAGTCAGGTTTTAAAAGCCCAGTCTTTAACTTAAACATTATTGTTTTTAAATAAATCATGGGGGTTAGGATCTTTTAATTTTTGTTTTAAAGTTCCAGGAATTTATATATTTTAGATTTTCTGAAATTAACTGATACATTTTCTAAGTTAATATGTAACAGATATGAGTTAGCCCAAGCTTATCCCAAGATGCCAATTCATCCCAATTACCAAATAGTTTAAGATTCACATTAAAATTACAAGAGTTGGCAGCATGGCAAAATGTAAGGAATGGGCAGTGCTCCAAAATACTGCCAGTTGTGTGGTTCTGTGCGCTATTTTATGAAGTTCTGTTACATGAAAGAAAACGTAGGCAGAATTCTGCTTTCTTAGGCTTGCGCTAAGAGCTCTTTCCTGAAAAGGTCAAAATTGCTACTCAAACATAAAGGTTCTTCTTTCATCAACACAATGAGAAGAAAGCAGGAAGAATCAGCAGTGTTTCCTGTGTATTGTACAGGCTTTTTAATTCCTCTGCCTAGTTAGAGGTTTTATGTTGTGGGTAAAAACCCCTCTGAGCCCTGATAGATGCTGCACAGATAAGAGGCAGTTTGAAGTTGCCCATCCAGTTGGATCCAATTTGGATAACATCTGATCTGTGCGTGACGGCAGAGGAGTCTTGTCTATGCCTCAGTTTCCTTGCTGGTAAAATGCAGTGGTTAAGACCAGGTTGCATCAAAATAGCCCTGTAAAGTGCTGGGCTTCCCCTTCACCTGGTGGGGAGCACAGGCTGTGCCCTGCGTCCCTGCAGACTCCCTCCTGGGCTCTGTGCCACTGTGCTCTGTGTGAGCCCCTGGCACTGGCAGTGGGGCTATGTCCCCTTTTTCCCTCTCCTGACAACTGTTGTGTTGCCTCCCAGTCGGTAACTACGTAAAAGCCCTGGAGTGTGCCAAGTCCTACCTCCTCTTCCACCCAGATGATGAAGATGTCTTGGAGAATGCAGGTTATTACGAGGGTCTCTTGGAAGGTACAATGGATTCAGACACCATCAAACCCAGAAAGGTGAGAGAGACAGAGTGAGTGACACCTAAGAGCTCTTCATGGAAGGTTTTAACAATAGCATCAGATGGAAATAAAAGCAGCTTGGCAGCTTTCCTAAAGTGGGACCGCTTTAAAACAGAAGTGGAAGTGCTGCGCTGGCTGGCGATGCTAATTGTCAGGGTGCAAGTCCAGGGTCACTGATGTGGAGAAGCTGGTGGGCAGGATCTTTTTTAAAAGGGGACTTCAGCTTAGCAAAGCCCCAGCAAGGGCAGGGAGAGCGATGACTGAGCACCTCAACAACATAAACTCTCGTCCAGTGCTCTGGAGGAGACATGGAGGAGGAATAAAATGAAGCACCGAGCGAAGGGCAACCTTTGCTAAGAGAGTGCTGAGAAATATTTTCCCAGGGAGAGGCTTGGATGTCGACATTACTCTCAAGTGTTTTAGCTTGGAGTTCAGGGCTCAGCCTGTTCTGTGGGGAGTAGCTTTGCTATCACGGGGTTAGGCTGGGGTCAAACAACCAGTGTGTGTTCAGTTACTCAGCAGGACAGGCTTCCTCTCTGGTTCAGGCAGCCTTTATTTGTGGTCATAGAGCTGCCTTTCTCACGATGCAGAAGTTCTTCCCATCCCATCACAGCCCTGTTCATGCCCCTTGCAACATAAATAGAGTGTAAGCAGGAATTGTTTCTTCCATTCCACTGGGAGTTCTTGATTTCTAGGCAAATCACGGTGAATTTAGTAAAATGCTAAAATAGACAAGGGAAATTATAAAAAGAAAAACAAGAATAATTATTGTTAAAACTGACATTGACAAAAACATTGAGTTATTTCTAGAGTTTTGAAGTTTTCTGTTAAAAAGTGTTTGATTTTTGCTCTGGAAATTCCCTTTCTAGGAGAAACTCCATTGGTTTTTTTACTAATTTTTCATTCAAAATAAAACCCTCTGATGAACTATTTCCAAATGGTTGTGCTTTGTGGTCCCCATCCAAGCACCCTGAGTGCATTCCAGGCTGTGCTGCCATAGAAAACTGCGCCACAAGCATTGGTTGCCCCTGTTCTGCAGGTGGGGCTTCTCAGCCTTTTGCCCAGATATTTGGAGGCTCTCCAAGGTGCTTAGCACTCTCTGCCAGCTATGGACGTGTATTTTGCGGATTCATACTTCTCAAATGAGTTGCTGAATATCCCTTCCTGTAATGTACTGAGCGGGTCAGCCCTGTGTCCAAAGTTACTCCAAGTGTCCCTTAACCCATAGGAATCTGCAGTGTGGCATGAAAACAAAACCCCTCTGAAGTAGAGGTGCATTGCCTGTGTCATGTGAAAGCTGCATATGCAACTACTCCTTTTTTCTCTTTTCAGGAAGCAAAAACACTTCTGCAGCGCCATAAGCTGGAATCTCACCTCTTGCAAGTGGCTGCGGCTGGCCTTGGATACGCCTACACAGAGCCGGTAATGCCTGGTTCTTGTGTGGCCAGGACCTTTAGAAGTTCACAGCTACAGGAACAGCTTCCCCTCTTCCCTCTCCTGTAAACTCCCTGTGAACTCGTTATGCTACTCCGGTTTGGTTTGGGGTTACATTTTTGATCTGGTGACCTCAATCAATTGCCCAAAGTTACGTGGGATGGATCCAGGGAGGCTGGCTGATTTCCCCGGGTGCACAGTAGAGCAGGTAACTCCCTGACTTTGGCTGGAGCATTAAATTAAGAAGCTTGTCCTCTTTTTTTTCCCACAGAACTACTGGAACAGGTATGGTGCCCGCCAGGATGAGCACAGGTGAGCCACCAGCTGCCTCAGCTGAGCCCACAGCTTCGCTATTCCACACAGTGGGATGAAAGGGATGTTCCCATGAATGGGACACCAGCCTGCCACTCAGGAGCTCCTGCCCATTTAGCTCAGCATACCATCATGGTTGAATTAGAGTCCTTTGCCTATTACCATTACAAATATTCCCACAAGGGCCTTATTTTTTCTGAGTACCTCAAACCCAGCTATGATCTAGAGAGAACTTGGTTGATGAGGCAAGTGGTGCTGGTCAGATTCTATGGTGTCTGTGCTTTGATAGTGAAAACCATTGTTCTCATTATCAGAAACACAATGTGTGCCACAGGATAGAGTGAGGGCTTCAACTTGTATGGTTGTGACATTTGTACAAAGTACTGATTTGCCTGTTTTTTCATATATTAGTTTCCAAAGGATCTAAAAGTACAAGTCCAAAAACTGGACTTTTTGGCCAAAGTCACAATGTTGCTCTTCTCTCTTGCTCCTCAGTGTCCCCTCAAGTATCAGCAGTGAACCAGAGGATGGGCCCCGGCTGTCCCTGGCAAAAAAACCCATGCCAAAGCTAGATCGAGAGTTGAAAGAGGGTGAGTCTGCTAAAGATGTTTCCTCAAAATCAGGGGATTTTTTTCCTTTTGCTAGAGACTTCAGACTGCAAAGGCTGGCTGCTGAGCAGTGAGGACCACTCCTCTTTGAGGGCTTGAAGTTTTTTTTAAGAGACAGAGAAGACTTCAATGCTGCCACAGCATTTCTGTGTCTGTGGATCTCACCAGCACTGCTGGGCCATTAGACTTGCTTTTCCCACCTGCTGAGCTGCTCAATATATAGCCCTGAGTTGTGGAGCTGGGAGGCTGGGTCTTCCTCATTGTGGCGATAGTGGCACTAACAAACAGTAGTGTTTCCTTCAGGTGCTTTTAAGATCAACATGTTCCCTCTTGTTCAGGCTGCAGAATAATGGGTGCTGGAAGGATCCAGTCCTGATGCTGTGGTAAATGTGCTGGGTCACACCATATTGGCAGCCATTTCTCATTGCAGACTGCTTCATGACTTCATGTCTTAGCTGAGATCAAATCACTTGTTTTTAAGCCTGTCACCAGATATTCCAACTGATTTCAGCACATTTTCGGCAACCACAAAAAAATACCATAATATCTTCTACTAAAGACAAAAATTTTCCCCATAACAATTTTGAAAAACAATATTGTAGCCAAGCACCAAAGCAGGCTACTTGCTGCAAAACAACAGAGTCTCAAGCCAGAAGGTGTCTTGTGTCTCTAGTGAGCCAGCTTCTCAGCAGCAGGCAATTAAAACTCCCTATAATGCAGTGAATGGTTGTGCTTTTTGCGGAATTTCACAACTTTTCTCAGCCAGAGTTGTTTTCAGCTGCTCAATGTTTTGTGTTCAGAGTATTGTTATCCCTTCTCTAGCCATGCATAATATAGGCAAATACCATAGGAAGATCCTGAACAGCTTGCTTAAGCCAAGAGCTGGTTGAATTATATTTGTTTGCCTCTTTGCCTTCTATAACCGAGTAATTTCAGAGTACTTCTTTATTTTTTTCTTCTATGCTTTTATTCTGGTTAACTTGCAGAATATTTTTATTTACAAAGAAAACTGAAACCATTCAAGGAGAAAATGGTATTTTTGTCCATCCAGCTGCTGCCTTTTTCTGTTGTCTTTTTCTATTTCTCTCCTTTTACTTGGAAAAAGAACAGGCCAAAAGAGAACCCATTTTAATTTTATACTCTTCTGTATTTCTTTCCTTTCCCCTTCCTCCTTTTTGCCAATTCCTTCACTTCTTAAAGGCAAAAAATTCCCCATTTTTTGAGGGGTGTTTTTCACAGAGCTTAGACAGAGGAAACAGGTCTCTCTCAGTTGATGCCTAGAGGCAGTGGAGGCAAGGAAGGCCGGCGGGAAGTGTGCTGCTGGCATGGGACAAGGGTTTGGTGTTCACAGCACAAGGTCACCTCTGCTAATTCCCTTTGGGAACAGACAAAATGGTGGAAGTGGTGAGTGATGCCTTCCATGTCCATCCCTCATGTGCATATGGCTGGAGAAGAGCAACATCCAAGCCGGAAAAGTCAGCCCTGAGTTGGAGTGTTCCAGGAGTTTGGATTTGACAATCCTTCTTCCAGTCCAAGTGCAGTAGTATCAAACTACAAAAGCAGCACAGTGAACATCAGAAACTTCCCATCTTTTCCATTTTTAAGAAACATAACTCTTTGGAAATAAAGTGGGCTAGTTTCAGGGTTCTGCAGGGGTTATGTGTCCTCCATAGGCCAAGGAGACCTTCCAAAAACACACAGTGTGCCTCCATAGACAGGAAAAATAGAAATTTTTACACAGCTTAAATGCAATGGAAATTTATTTCCTCTGATGATGCTGACAGCTGGGCAGGAGAGCCAAGTGAGCCACTGTCTATGTCCCTCCTCATGTCCCATCAGGTTTTGGCATTTTTGGGCTGTGGTCCCTGTGTTTGCAAAGCAGTTGATGAGAAGGTGAAAAATGCTGATGCTCTTGCAGCATCTGGGTGTTCCCATTGCTTCTGTTTCTTTTGTTGCTGACAGGAGGCAAAACTCTGCTCTCTGCTGTGAAGCTCTTTCTCTGGCAGCTCACCTGGGTGAATTCAGCTGGCACTCAGCCACGGTGCAAGGTGTCAACTTGGCCAGGGCATGTTCAGTTCATGTCATTTTGTGTCTCTTACCAGGGGGTCCACTCCTCTACAGTGATGTGAAGTTTGTCTACAACTCACAGCAGCTGAATGGCACCCAGCGAGTACTGCTGGATAACGTCATCTCGGAGGACCAGTGCCGGGAGCTGCACAGGGTGGCCAGTGTGAGTTGCAAAAGCCCCTGGGGGAACATGCCTGCCACCTGGGCTGAATGCCTGATGCTTTCTCCAGCATCAGGCTTCTGACTGCTGAATGTGTGATCATTTCCTGGAGAGGTTCTGGGTTCATGCCTCACTCTTGAGTGTTGCAACTGATGCCAGCATGTCTGTGGAGAGCAGGCAAGTGCTTATCCCCATAGCACACCCATAACTTCAGCATAGGAGCTGCTGCTGCATCTTGGGCTGTTCCTAGAAATATGCTGCAAGACAGAGCTTGTGCAGAAAGAGCTCTTTGCCCCGTGTTACACACCACCCCAGAGGATCCTCATCCATGAGCCTAGTTGAACGTTCTCATTTACCATAAAATGAGGCTGGGAAGAGACTGAGGGTGCCTGAACATCCCCAGTCAGGAGGTGAGTGGCTGACATCCAGCATCCATGTTCATAGAGAGCTGCACACCTTCCCACCCAGCTCACTGTCCCAGCAAATGCAGTCCTGGGGATTTGGGAAAGAGGGTGCTGAGTGGTTCAATTGCAGCTCCCCCTCTCCTGATGAAACAGTTGACCTCTCATCTCTATTCATATCTTTCAGGGGATCATGTTGGCTGGAGATGGTTACAGGGGCAAAACCTCTCCCCATACCCCTAATGAGAGATTTGAAGGAGCCACAGTCCTCAAAGCCCTCAAGGTACATTTCCTTCCTCCTCCTCCTCCTCCTCCTCCTCCTCCTCCTCCTCTCCTGTTCCCTCCCTCTCAGTCAGTGCATGACACTGACATCTCTTGCCTCTTCTCCTTGCCCAGTATGGCTACGAGGGCCGTGTCCCACTGAAGAGTGCCCGGCTCTTCTACGACATCAGTGAGAAGGCTCGCAGGATCGTCGAGTCCTACTTCATGTTGAACTCCACGCTCTACTTCTCCTACACACACCTGGTGTGCCGCACTGCCCTCTCAGGTGAGAGCTTGAGGCATCAGCAGTGGGGCAGAGCTGGGGGAACAGGAGAGGTTCAGCTCCCTATGAGGGCTTTATGAGTAGGAGCCCCAAGCATGAGATTAACTGTGATTTTGATGCTTTGACTGGTGGCCAACTGCTGAGCAAAGTCACAGCAGCAAAGTGTGGGCAAAGAAGCTCATTTCTAGGACTGTCTCTTGGTTTTCATGTCTGCAACTCTTCCTATTTTCTCCTTTTTCTCTTGCCTCCTCTCACTGTGCCTTCTCCTTTCCACCTCACCTTCAGCTCTCCATCTCATTTCCCTGCGGTAAGGAACAAGCAGAGCTGTTCAGATCTGAGTCCTCAGATGTTGTCTTTTCTCCCCAGCCTTTCCTTTCCTCCTATCACCTGTGAACACCACCTGGAGTGGGGTTGGAGCAGGCTCTCACCCCATAATGGACCCTGCAGAGCATGGCATTTCCATCTCATCCATCCTTTCCCCTTCCCCCTTCCTCCACATGGTCCTGCTTAGGCCAGCAGGAGAGAAGGAATGACCTGAGCCACCCCATCCATGCTGACAACTGCCTCTTAGACCCCGAGGCCAATGAGTGCTGGAAAGAGCCGCCTGCCTACACCTTTCGGGATTACAGGTAGGAAGGCAGACAGAGCTGCTCCTAGGGCACCCAGGAACCCTCCCTAAGGCAGGGCATCTTGCTTCACAGACCTAATGGTGATTCACCCCAACCATGGCAGAAATGAGATCCAGCAGGTAGTTTCTGGTGGCAGAAAGCAGCATGGCTATTTTGAAGCTGTGGTTTACTTATGATGGTTCTGTGATATTTTAGGGTCCATGGGACTGTGTCTCTGCCAGGGGGTTTTGGTGCAAAACAGGAGAGTGAGAGCTGGTGGGACCCAGGGAATGTTTTGAGAATTGTACTCTGGACAAGGAGAGATCTGCTGATTCTCAGCTGTGGCTCTGAAATTGGGAGTAGCTTGAGTGACCCCCATCCATGTCTTGGTGGAGCAATGTGGGATCTATCCTAGAGCCCTCTCCACTGCTCCCCTCACAGAGGTCTCCTGCTTCCTCCCCCAGTGCCCTCCTGTATATGAATGCGGATTTTGAAGGCGGCGAGTTCATTTTCACTGAGATGGATGCCAAAACTGTGACGGTAAATCGGTATTGTGGAACAAATGCTGTTCATCGACAGCCCATGCTCCAGAACTCTGGGCTTCCCTAGGCAGCCTGTGACTCCTACCTAGCAAACAGCCCATACAAAATCCTGCTTGCAGTGGTGCACAGACCTTCTGTTCCTGTGCCAAGCAGGAAAACCTGCAGATCAGGGGTTCTCACCCTCTGCAGGCAGGGGAATGGCTGGTAGTCATCCCTGCCTGGAGGACTGCTGAGCTCCCACTCCATCTTGTGGTCAAACATGAACTGGTTCCTCCATACAGATGCAGTGCCTGACCCAGGTCTCTTGTTCCAGAGTGGATCACAGTGGTGGATATAAGACCCTAAGAGGCATGTGGCTCATGCATGAGCCTCCACCTCTGCGTGGAGAATTAGGGAAGCTGGGCTTCCCCTCTATGGTTGGACAGAGGTCTGGGCACCGTGCTGGGAGCTCTGGAGTCCACTACGTTCTGGATTGTTGTCTACCTAAGTGTCTGAGGGTTGATTTGGTTAGCAATTCTGCCCCTGAGGTCCTGCAGGATACCTGTTACAGACTCTGCAGAGAGAAGAAAGAGATGTTGCATACCTGTGCCAGGTTTAGCCTGAACCTCCCTGGAGCTATGCCATGGCCCCGTTTTGCTCTAGATGGTCACCTGTAGGCTTTACAAGGACTCTGTGCCACCATGTACTTTCTGCACGATGTCTGCACAGCAGGACCAAGCCTCACACCTCCCTGTTTACCCCCAGCATTCTTTC
Source organism: Serilophus lunatus (assembly GCA_013399895.1). Taxonomy (NCBI): domain Eukaryota; kingdom Metazoa; phylum Chordata; class Aves; order Passeriformes; family Eurylaimidae; genus Serilophus; species Serilophus lunatus. The sequence goes on from VXBA01005476.1 coordinate 942,087, forward strand.
AGTCATGCCCAGAGCTTTACATGTTCTCCAGAGCAGCTCACCAGGTCCTGGGGCAATGCAGAGAAATGCCCAGTAAGGTCCTAGGCCCTTGGACCATGGTGAGCCCAGCCACAGCCAGTGTGTGCAGCCATCCTGCATTTGCCTGTTTCCCCACAGGCCTCCATCAAGCCCAAGTGCGGGCGAATGATCAGCTTCTCGTCAGGCGGTGAGAACCCCCATGGGGTGAAGGCAGTCACCAAAGGCCAGCGGTGTGCTGTGGCTCTCTGGTTCACCTTGGACCCTCTCTACAGAGAGCTGGTGAGTCCTTCCATTGCGAGGTGGGTGGATTTGGGGGGTACCTAGCATCCTTCAGGAACCAGGACCATCTTGCTCTCCAGTCCCAGCACATCTATTTCCCCCCATTACGTCCCTCACAGTGGCATTCCCACTATATGAGCTGGTGGCCCGGGACTGTTTTTTGCTGCCCGTCGTGCTCCTGGGCACCCATCGCTGTGGGGTGCAGTGCTGGCATGCTGAATGGAGTGTGGAAGGGCTCCGTGCAGGGCTGGGCTGGCCATTTCTGACACCTAGTGGCAGTAGCCTGATGGATGCAGAACACCCCCAGAGCCAGCCACAGGTCAGTAGTGTGTGATTACTGCTAAGTCCTCAAAGGCATTTTGGCAACCTGAAGTCCGTGGGTCTGGACACCAAAAGCGCCTTGAAAGATTTGGGCTGTGATGCCTTTCACCAGACACCCTCCAGATTCTGTTTTAAAAGGCTACTGTACCAGCCCCTGCCTCCCTTTGGTAGGAATTCTGGTCTGTAAGAATAAAAGATACAAGATCAAGTAAAACTAAATGCAGAGAGAGTGCAAAAATTTTGTGCCTTTGCCTTGTGATGCAGGTGGGCTGTAAGTTTTGGGGAAACCTTATTTTCAGAAAGGTACTTTAATGTCTCTCAGTTTTTTTGTGCTACTGAAAATTCCTCAGTGTTTGGTGCCTTCCTATGGTAGGAGATCAGCCCTGTTCAGGAAGGTGGCAATCCACATCAAGCAGAGGGACCAGGAAGAAGGTGTGCTGTGTCAGCGGCTACTAGTGCAGTGTGATAAGGGAAGTGCAGTACATCAGCTGTGCCCCAACCACTGCAGCCCTGGTCGAAGGAGGGAATTGGGTATCGAGGTGGAAATGGATTTGATTAATTTTGCCCAGCAAACCCCCATCTCAAGTCCCAAGCTGTCCCCCAGCCTCTCAACTACACTGCTGATTCTAGAGGGAAAGCCTTGCTGTGTGTCCTCCCATCAGCCTGAGCCATGCTGAATTAGCTGAAAGCAGGCACTGAAGCTCTGCTGTTACCGTTTCCTTTCTTCCCCTCTTGCAGGAGCGAATCCAGGCAGATGAAGTGATTGCAATGTTGGACCAGGAGCATCTAGGACCCAGTGAAATGAACATCAACCCAAAGGATGAGCTATGAACTAGGCCAAAGACTTTTTCTATTAAATATTTATTTAATATTGTTAATCTTATTAAAACCCTTCTATTTTTGTACAGAGATGCTGTATAAATTAACAGGTTGATATGATTGTGGAGTTTCAGGAGTGCCTCTTCTGTGTTTACCACAGCTTTTGCTAGGACCCTCATTGCTGTGCCAGCACCTCCTGGTGGGGCTGACTGCCTCCAGCATTCCCTGTTCTTCTCTAGCAGGACTCATTCAGGCCCATGGTACCCTCTTGGAGGACATATTTTTTTTCTTCCTCAACCAGAAATAGCTGCTTCTGTTTCGCATCTGCTAGAGAAGTATCTCAGGTGTGCTAATGGACCAGGCTTTTTGCTCCTGTTAAGTGCTGGCTGAAGACCTGGACAGTGCTGCCATGGGGGAAACAAGTCAGTAATGGCTGCCCTTCACGATTTGAAATACATTTTTAGGGGAAAAACCAAAACCTAAGTCCTAGCAAAATGCATATACTTCTGTACCATGCAAAGCTGGTGTTTGGGCACTAATTCTGACCAGAGCTTCCATAAATCTGCTGCTGAGCAGGAGCATGAGCTGTGCACATGCATGAAGGGATGTGATTTGCAGCTGATTCTGGTGAAATAGTGCCTGTCATTCATGTTCAGTCCCTTCTCTTGGGAATGGCCATGGAAAAGCATGAAGGAAGCCTCTTCATACTGCATCCTTTGAGCTTCAAGCCCAGTTTGCTGCTGGTAAACCTCATAGTCATAATTTCCAGGTCCAGATTGGGAAGCAGCTAGAAGGCTTAGGAAGTTACAGTGCCATGGTGTTGGATGATCACAGTGCAGCTCTCTACTCTGGATGTCCTGGCTGCATCCTCCCATCCTGACAGTGCAGAAGCAGAAAATGTTCATGGCATGGTAACATATATTTCTCAGAGCAGTTCTGACCCAGACTGAGGGTATTGCAATGAAAGCACTTGTTGCCTATCACAAGAGATTTACAAGGCAAGTAACTGCTGCTAAGCCATTAAATCTTCCCTCTCCAACCATTAAATTTACTCCTGTGTGTGGGATCAGAGCAGCCTCTATCTCAATCAGAATAAGCACTGAGTTACAGAATTGGCCATGTTCCAGACATAGGGACAGCTTTTATTTTCACTCAACAGCTGCTTCTGCTGCTAGAATGCAGTTCCTAAAAGGAAGGTTTCAGCAAGTTTTGCTGCTGAATTTACTTACAAGGCTGCAATCTCTGCAGAAGACACTGCAGGGATCCTTGTTGGAGTTCTGATCCTTGAGCCACTTTGCTCAGCCCCCTGCTACATTGGTGCTTTCTCAGTCCTTTTCTGCTCCCCTCTGGCAGCTTTGGCATTCCCAGGACTTAAAATCTCTTTGCTCCTGCAGCTTGTGCCTATCCAAACCTTCCAGGCTCGGAAGCACCCTCTTCTCATCCAGTCACTGTCTGCAAAGGCTGTAGACAAGGATGGCCTTCTGTAGAGACCTCCTCAAAAGCTGGTCCTGTGCAAGATAGAGGGGAACTCAGTGCATCTGGTAAAACAAATGCTCAGACTATGAAGAGGACACCATTAGCACCTCGAAAATGCTTGAAGAGTTGTTTACTGCACCTCCTCCAATGCTGAATCTGCAAAGGAGAAGGCTCTGGCTATTTCTGAGACACCAGTATAGCTTGTTTGTTTGACTTCTACATGCTGCACCTTCTGTTAGGGTCTGTGCTCCCATCCCCCAACAACCACATCTACCCAAGTACATCCTGCAGAGCTGCCTCCTCAGTGCAGCCCCAGCCCGCCTAGGGCTCCAGCTGGTCCTTCTGGGAGGAGGTGGGGGAGCTGGCACCTGTTGTGATTTTTTTGCTGCTGTGGTGGTTAGCCAGAGCTGTGTCTAAATCCAGGGGAAATAAACTAAACACATCTGGACCTGTCTTTGTCTTTTTTTAGTCAAGTATTAGAGAGATTGGGGAATTTGGAGTCTGCCTCATGATGGTACCTGTCCCTGTGGGGTTTCCTGCTCTAGACCTTAAAGCATCACCCCATCCCATGCTGGAGGAGCTTCAGAGACTCCAGTATGGACAGGATTAAATGTGTGTCTGCTACTGAACCATGGAGCAGTCTCCTTGTGCAGAACTCTGGAGAAGGATGCAAACATTTTTGTTGCAAACATGATACCTAAATCCTCAAGAATGGAAAAGGCTTTTGGCTGCCTGGACCATGCTGCTCACTGCACTGCTCTGCTGATGAGACCTACTGGTGGCCTGTGCCAGGCTGAAGCCAGGAAACAGGAATGTAGTGAGTCAGAGGCCCTTTTCCAATTTGTTTGTTTTTCCAGCTCTCTGCTCTGGCAAAGTCTAGCTCAGAAATGGATTTGTATTTCTGCTGCAACAGCAGAGGTGGGTGCCAAGTTTATTGGCACGCTGTAGACTCACAGGAGCAAGTCGCAGAGCTGTTTGAGACACATCAAAATACAGTGTAGGTTTTTGGGTCGCTTTTGTATCCAAGTGGGATGGGTTGCCACCAAGCTGGTTTGGTCTCTGAGAAGTGAATTCTATCTCTTAGATTTCATGTAGGGGCCTGGCATCTGCAGAGCTGTCAAGGTCACAATCAGACTGCCTGCAGGGCACCTGCATCCCTGGAAAAAGAAAGCTGACAATACTGAACATATACACTCCGCCTTTGTCAAATATGCCCCAGGGACAACCTGATGCACTTAAATTTTTGCTTCCTGCTACATTTGTTCACATCGTTGGTCCAATTTGCCCTGCCAGTCTGATAATCGGTGTTTCCAAAGCACCAGCATGAAATAGCTCCCCAGGGAGGCAGTGCCTGAAGTGACACTACTGAGCACAAAGCTGATCTACATTTCAGATCTGTATTTTCATAGCTCTTAGGTCAGTGTATTGGTTTTTCTGTGACCAGATTTTGGTGGCAGTGGGGGGGGGCTGAGGGAGAGGCTTTTTCAAGAAGCTACTAGAAGTTTCTCCCATGCCCAGGCTGGGCCCGCTGCTGGCCAAGGCCAGGCCAATCAGTGGTTGACAGAACGCCTCTGTGATAACATATTTAAGAAGGAAGAAAAAAAAAAGTAGTAGGAAATGAAGATGGCTGCCGGAGAGGAGCAGGGTGAGAGCCTGTGAACGCAGACACCAAGGTCAGTGCAGAAGGAGGGGGAGGAGATGCTCTTGGCACCACAGCTGAGATCCAGCTGCAGCCCATGGTGCAGACCATGGTGAAGCAGCTGTGCCCCTGCAGCCCATGGAGGACCACAGGAGTGCAGAGATCCACCTGTAGCCCGTGGAGGAGCCACGCCGGAGCAGGTGGATGCTGGGGAAGGCTGCAGCCCGTGGGAGACCCAAGGTGGAGCCGGGTCCTGGCAGGGGACTGTAGCCTGTGGGGAGAGGAGCCCACTTGGAGTAGGATTCTCCTGTTAGGATGCGTGGCTCGTGGGGCCCACGCTGGAGCAGCCTGTGCCTGAGGGACTGCACCCTGTGGAATGTCAGCCATGTGGCAGCTGTGGGTGAAGGGCTGCTGCCCATGGGATGGACTCTCGCCGGAGCAGTTTGTGAGAGGAACTGTATCCTGTGAGGGATGGACCCCATGGAATGCGGCTGGAAGGACTCCTCTCCCCAAGCAGCAGCTGAGAACAGCAGCTGAGCACAGCAACACCTCCCCCCCACCTCACCTTTTCCCTTGACCGCTGCAGGAGAACAGGTTGGATGTAAGAAGGAGGGGGTGGGGGGTAAAAGGTGTCTTTTAGTCTCTCACTCTTAGCTCTGATCTTGTTAGTAATAAACCTGACTATCATTCCCACATGGAGTCTTGTTTTGCCTGTGACGGTGATTAAGAAAGAATCTGCTGTAGTCCTTATCATGAATAACAAAACCTCTCGTTATATTCTCTCTCCTCTATTGCTGGAGAAGGGGGGAGTGAGAGAGTGGCTGTAGTGGGCCCCTGGCACTCAGCCCGGGTTAAACCACTACAGTCAACTCTGAACTCTAGCCAAGGCTTGGCCACTAAAGAGAGGCACAATCCACACAGATGTTGGCCATTTGTTATGCATTCTCCAGTTCTATCACCACCAACAGAGGCTGTTCAGAGATGGAGATGACTGAACCGTGCCTTAGTTCCTTGTTCACTCTGCCATGCCCCTCCTAATAATAATATATGTAAAGTGGGATTAGCATGGTTGATTTATGACAGTCAATGAGGGGAAAAAAACAACACATAAAGGAAACATAATGGAATTTAAAAGTATTTAAAACAACAACTGCTGTGGTTTTGTGTGTGTGCGCTTGGGTGCGGACGTGATTTTGAAAGCGAAGCCCTTCATGGTGTTACTCAATGTCAGGGAACCTTTATGAGCAAGGAGCTTTGCTTTTGTTTTGATGTTCAAGTGGGCCCAAGCCAAAGTTAGTTACCTGTCGCACAAGGCTGCTGATGCAGGTTGCAGAGGCACTAGAGGAGCCTGGTCTGTTCCAAAAGCGTGTCTCAGCACAGGGAAGTCAGTAATATTTCAGGATAATACAGATGAAATGATATTTTCATTAAGAGAAGATGAATTACTGTACTTTGCAGTCAGGGATGCACCAGCAGAATGTGAAGAACCAGTGGCACTGAAGGCATCAAGGTGTGGGGAGCATTGGCAAACAGGGATCATGATAGCCCGGCAAGGCACCCGATGCCTCATGCAGAGGGGTAGGTGCATGGAAAACACCTTATATAAGGAAAGTAAAATGCAAGAGAGGCCAGCAGAATGTCTGAAGCTGAGTTCCTATGGGCTGTAAATACCTAACTGCAAGTGGTTGCTGAAAGCCTCCTTCCAGTCAAAAGTTCACCCCTTGAAACCTCACCTGAAAATAAGACTTGTGGTTATTTAAAAATTCCTGAATCTATAATCAAGACTGAAATACCTAAAACTCTTTATGTCCGGTGGGTACAGTGTAATGAAACCTGGACATTCCATAGGCATTAGCCTGAAAGACTTTTTGAGGTGTTAACTTTAAGTAATTGAACCTCGCCAGTATTGTTGTTGCAGGCTTAGGGTCATGTGGACAAGTCAGTCTCTAACAACTCCACTGGCTGATGACTATTTCCTACTGTTTCTCAGGTGGGGCCTGATAAAGTTATAAAATATGGTTCATTTGGACCCTTCAGTGTATGGGCTTTATTTGCCAGCCTCTAGACTGACATCAAAAAATACAGCAGCTTTGATCATCCTTAGAGCCCCAGTGACAAGCCCTGCAAGCAGCCAACCCAGCTGAAAACCCTCTTCTGCTGACACTCCATCCCACCCCGCAGCTACATCCCTCCTGCTGTAGCCTCATCCCACTGCTTGGTCTCTGACCTGGTAATGGACAATTTGGGTGGCACCATCCCCACTGACTGCTCTATGTAAGGTTGGCCAGCCCCCATGCAAGTGTGTCCCCATCTGGGAGACACTGGTCTTGGGTGGGAGCAGTGCCTGCACTAGTTTGTCAGCTTTGGATTACAGCTGCTGACTGCCTGAAAGGTACAACAACTTAGCCAGGGAGGGCAAAGGAAAGAGATGGAGTTTGTGCTGAGGACTGCTCATCCTTCCTGCGTAAACCTGGGCAGAGACAACCTGATCACTCACAGGCAGCTGAACATCTTCCCATGAAGAACTGTCTTTAAAAAAAAAAAAAAAAAAGGTTGTTTCCTCCTGTCCACACCCTTGCCCAGCCTGAGGAAAAAAACCAAAACAAAGCAGCTGTCAGTGAGATAAAAATGGGCTACTCCTCCTTTGGGGAAGAACTATATCAAAAAGGAAAGAAGTATTCTGTCTTTTGTTTCCACAACTGCTCCTATGTCAACACCCCACCATAAGAGCCATCTTTTCCTGCAGGAAATGTTCCTGCTTGTCTGTTCACTGGGGTATGGCCCTGGCCAGGTCCCAAGACAGTGTGCTCTTCACCAGGTGTGGATGGGCACATATATATGTGTGCTTCTCCTCCCATCACTCCATTCCCACAGCAGGCACCCAGGTCCTGTGTATAAGATGCCTTGATGCCAGCGGTAGCACCAGAAACAATTGAGTGCAGCCATGCTCGAGGCCAGATCCCACACTGTTGTTCACCCCAAGCACAGCCCTGTCTTCACTTTGGGCCTGTGAGTCCACACGGACAGGCACAATAAATGCCACTAAGAGCAACAGGACCTCCCAGTATCCTCCTGTAGCAGAGTGTACTGTGTGTGGGTCACCCACCCATTCTCCTCCATGGAAACTGCTGTCTCCACAGGTCTAATGGATACTATGACCCATCCAGTATCACTTTTATCTTGTTTTAAACACATGGTGAATGCTGGCACTGAGTTTGTTTCCTTCTCGTTTAGCAAAACTTTGTTATGCGCAAAAAAGGAAAAAAAAAAAAAAAAAGAGTCAACATATCCCAATCTTCTGGCCACCATCCAACCCTGCCAAAAATAAATCCAACACACTACAGGAACTTGACAAAGCAAAACAAGGGACTCAGAGAGCTGCTTGACCACCCTTCCCTTCTTTCTGGGTAAAAGCACCAGTGAATTTCAGGGGAGGGGGTGCAGCTGTGGTCCTGCCAGGTGGCAGTGGGTTGCATGAGACGCTGAGGTGGAAGAGGACAGGTGCAGGTGGCTGCAGTGCCCCAGCAAGAGCAGGCACCATGGGTGTCCTGTGGGCAAACAGAGCCAGGCTGGCAGGTGGACTTGCTTGGCAAAGGAGCAAATCAGCTAACAATCGTTTCCAGGGAATGATTTGGATAACGAGATTGGCAATTCTAGTAGGAATTTCCTGAAGTTGAGCAGGGCAGGGCATTTTAGCTTCTACCCCTCCTTTATTTGTAACAAGATTAACAGCAGAGATGGCAGTGGCACCATCAGTCTGCTGCCACGATGGGGTGAGCTGATAGCAGCTCCAGCATGGCCCCGCATGCCAGCCCAACAGCTGAGAAACATAGGGAAAAACACCAGAAAAAAACTACCCTTTCATCACAAATGGCTTTTTTGCAATGAACTTGGGGTGGTTTTGGTCCCAAGTTCAGGGGTAACACTCCGCATCAGACTGGCCCGTCTGCTCCCGGCAGTCCAGGAGTGTGGCTGATATCCTAGCGCAGCCCAGTGTCACCATCCTCTCCTTGCAGTGCTTCTGCACTCGATATCAGCTGAAAGTGCCAGGTTGAAGGCTGATCCCTGCTTTACTGGTGAGATAGAAGGCCACCACTTGTCACCAATGTGCCTTGGTCTGCCCCAGTGCAAGCAATGAGAGTGGCTGATTTGACTGCCTTGAGGCAGAAGCTGTGAAGAAGTGTGAATGCTTTCCAAAGCTTCTCTCAGCTGCTCATGGTGCTGTAACTGGGCCATAACAAAGGCGAGGAAGAAGCTGTCTTATGATCCCACTCATGGAGAGAAGAACATGGAGCCCCTGACAAATTTTGCAGAAATCTTTGATGCAACCATGACAAGGTCTGTTCATGGCAAACCCAGAGCCACCTCTGAGTGTACATAGCTCTAAGTAGGGGAATTTTGGCTGGAAAATTGCTGAAAAAGCCCTTGTATTTTAAAGAGTCATACTAGTCACAGTAAGCAAATATACATGGGCCAAGTGTTTGCCCTTCCAGGGTAGAGGCTCCTGCTGCTGTGGGGCACCTTGGCACCAGGCTTACCTTTGCAAAGCTCCCTGGAGCACCTGATGTGACAACCAAGCCTGATGTCCCCTTCACCATCTTGTTAGCCACTGGCCACATTGCCCCATGCCAGGATGCCCATGAAAACCATCTGTGGCAACATGCTTTTCTGCATGAAGCCCTTCTCATGGAGTCAAATCGATATTTGCCCATGGCCAAGTGCTATGGGGGGCAGTTGCCAAGAGATAGGGTGATTGTGGGGGACTGCTCCCACCACCACACAGGAAAAACAACCCACTAGCATCTTAAAACCAGTTTGTGGGCCCCAGGCACCTGGTGGTTGTTTGTTCATCTTTCATTTCGACATCTCATGTGAGAGGCTGGGAGCTGGCATTCACTGCTCCTGTGGTGCCAGCTCCGAGACTTGTTTTATTTGATTTACCAGCCAAAATGGGTGGAAGGGTGGAGACTGTATTTTCCCCTTTATTTTTGTTTTCAAAAAACCCTTCTGGCCTTGGGTGAGGCAGAAGGAGCTGAGTAGTTTCATGTCTATCTACTCTGTGACAGTTACCTGCCTACAGCATCAGGGCACAGCCTGGCTCCTCCAAGCAGAAGAGCTGGGTGTGGGGAGATGGGCTCGCTGTCTAGGTGGGAAAAGCCCTCAGGCATCTCACACATCAAGTTTCCCCCTCCCCAAGCACACTGGAAAAACCTCTAGTATGAGCCCATCTTTCCTTGCTCTGCCCATGGGGTCAAAGAAAAAATGAAGTCTTTTATATAGGCAGCCCATAGCACTGGGAGCCCATAGCACTAGGGCAGGCTGAACTCCTGAGCAGAACTCCTCATCAACAGGGACTCACTGGACTCATTTTGCACAGCTGCAGGAAAGGGGTTTGTCACTGAAATCTCCAGGGAAGGCCCTGAGACATGTGTGGCTGACACCCTGAGGTGCTCTGAGAAAATACTTTAAGAATAACCATCCCCGCACCAAAATATGGGCCCGAAGTGACTCTTAGCTATGGGATGAAGTACATACGGACTTTCTCTGAAGCCTGGCTGTGCTCTGTCCTTCCCCAGGTGACTCACACAGCCCTCACAGCATTCCTGCAAACAGAGCAACCATGGGCGATTTTGCTCATCTCACTCATGGCTATGAAGAGAAGGATGTTCACATGCATCTTCCGAAAGTTCAGCCATGAGCAAATGATGTGCCATGCTCTCCTGCACCAAACAAACTGCCAGGTCCATCCTGCCAGCCACAAGCCTACAGTGCTGCCACCAGCCTTCCCTGGCAGCCTGGGCTTGCCCACCCTCCTGGAGACTCCTGAGAGGCTGCGGGCAAAGTAAATGTGCTTGCATCAAACCCAGGTGCTTCAGGGAGTAAGAAATCCTGGCTAATGAGCACACACCCTGCCCTGCTCAGCTGGCACCATGCATGCTCCTCCCTGTTTGCTTGAACATCTGCACTGAGAGCCATGGTACTGCCCCTGCAGCCACAACCCGCACCCTGCCACAGCCTCGAACACAGCCTGGCCGTGGGGTCTGCCCACCCTCCACTGTGAGGGCCAATGGCATTGGCTGAAGCTGCCAGCATTGATGCAGGTGAGGGGAATCAGGATAAATCTGCTAAATGCATTTGCTCTGGAAGGATAATGAATCTTTAGCAGTTGCCCTTGAGGTGTAAGATGCTACATCCTTTCCCCCCTTCCAGACCAATTAACTGAAACAAAAGGTGAGATACACCATACCAGGAATACTACCAAGCCTGTGAGTCCCCCACTCGGGATAAGGTAGGAGTTGTTCCGGATGGCATGGCTACAGAAGCCAGCAGCCAGCCTCCCACTCCTCTTGCTCAACTGCTGGCGCCATGAGATAAAAGATAACAAACATCTTTGCTGCTCTTGTGATGGGCCTAGCAGCAAAAGAAAATTTCCAGGTCAGAAGCTCAGCTCCTGTTGGTTAGCCCATGCTTCAGGCTATGAGGAAGAGCTGCAATCCTTCAGCACCAATTTGCTCCACTGTGAGCATTGCATAGTACCAGCACATAGGGGAGACCCAAGTGCTACACACCCCAGGCACTGCTTTGGGTTCTCCCTTGCTGCCTTGAAACTGCATCTCACTTCCAGCACTTCCACCCTTCCCAAGGAATGATATGGCTGCTGCTAATTCCTCCTAAATACCTGCAACTTTTTGGGGAAAGCCCAACAGGACCTTTTCCTCTTCTTCAGCAGCTCTGCAAGCCGTTAGTTACCATGCTGTCAGGCCATGGTAGTCTGAAGACAGCTCTGCCTTGCAGGCACACTTGGTATAAACAGGCATAAATGTACCAAAGGATCACCCTGTTCTAGCCTAGGAGAGAAAAAAAAAAGTCTCCTGTGAAACACCACAGCACCTCTGTTCTGTTTCCCGGCCATGGGAGCAACACTGCACAAACAATAGCAAACAAAGCAAAGCAAAAATCAAGTTTCTCCCATTCTTGAGGGCCTCTTCAGACAGAAAAGGGCCAGAGCCTGTGTAGGACACAGGGCGCCTTTCACCTCCTCACCTGCCCATCTTTGTCTGGCTGCTGGCAACCCTGGCAGGGCTTTCAGTACCTGCCCGATTTCCTCACCTCCAAGGCAAAGCTGAAACAATCTGAGACAGCTGCTGCCCATGGCCTCACTGTAACGTACTTGCCTTAATGGTTACTTGCTAATATTTTACCCTTGGGTGAAATGATAAGGTTCTGGGCCAGGTGAAACACGTTCAGCCGTTTCTTCTTTGGGGCAAGCTGAGTCACTGCTGTTAGAGTTGTGCAAAATCAAGTTTGTGTGTGGTTTTGATGTATGTGTTTTTACTGTGAGCCCTTAACCTACAATGCACAGAACATCCCTGCCCACTGATAGCTCCTAAAAACTGACTTCCTTCTGTTCAAGTCACTAATTAAGCAGCAGGAAAGGCTGTAAAATAAACCATAATAGATGTAACTGCATTGCTACTCAATCACTTAAAGCTGGAATAAAACTTGTCTCTAAGGAGAGCAAACAGTAAGTCTTCCAGCTGTCACCATCAGTGGCAGGCAAGAACCACCACAGGCTGCTCCTCTGCCTGGCAGATGCCTTGCTCAGGATTTTCAAAGCATGTTGTGTGTTTGAGACTCAGGCCAGAGCCTAAATGCCAGAAGGGAGAGGACCAGCTCCCAAGCACTGATGCTTGGGGCTGAGTATTTGCTCAGTGTGCAGGAGCTCTGCATCAGCCTTCAGAGGGCCAAATACTGCCCTGGGGGAAAGGTGCTGGGCACTGCTCTCGGGCCAGGCTTCCTACACATGGGCATTCCAGCATCTTCTAGGCACACAGTGGTGGAGGTGCCCCATTACCTCCTGTTTCTGTGAAAAACATCTCCCTGAAAATGCTCTCGTTCACCTTCAGGATGGCAAATCTCTGCAGGCTCAGCTTGGGCTGCTTGACTGTGTCCTTGGAATAAGAAATCGATGCCTTTATCTCTCATTTCGACATGGTGCATGGATAATTTGATGCCATTGTGTAGCTACCCACGCCTTTAATTAATCAAAGAGTTTTTCATGCAGCACTGTGCAATATTTTATTTCCTAACATCCCTGCTATAGAGTACTAGGATCTGTCGTAACATTTCTTACCCAATTCCAGCACTGAGGGCTATATAGCCAAGAAGATGGATCACATGTGTAGAAATCTTGAGTGTTTTCTCCAGAGGCAATTGCCAAGGAATCAGAAGCTGAATTAATCCGAGACTCACAAAGAGATATGGGAAAACAAAACAAAATTAAAAAAGATCTAGACAACAAATAAAGACAACCTCAGGAAGAAAACAGGGAGAAGACAGTAGATTTCCTGAGGTTTTGCTTAGGAAGCTCAGGAAAAACTGGAGAACATCGGAGATTCTCCTAGAAAACTGGAAAATGCCTTGTAGAGTTCACTGTTCTAGGACAGAGATGAAAATTCATTCCAAGGGCCAACCCAACACCTTCCCCTTCAGACCTGCTCCATCCCAGCTTCATGTTGGAACTGCTGATGAGGAAAGTGCAGGTAAATTCTGGAGATGGTTGGGCTGAATGCTAAACAACTGAACAGAAGTTCCTGATGAATATCTGCCCACGCTTGAGAACTCACTCCTTGAAGTGCAAATGGGCAGTTTGGGCATTCCTCTGTGGGCTCCCTACAGCCCATGATGACCCCAGCCAAGAAAACTGAGCTGGGATCTGGAGACCAAAGCAGGAATCAGCAATGAGGGCACCTTGCTGCCGAACAGAGGTCCTGAGGGGGTAGAGCACGGCCCTGGAGCCCAAATCCTGCACAAGCACTGCCCATGACTGCCAGGGCAGCACACCATTCCCATCCCACCTGTCAGCCAAGGTGAGTGCCATTCTCTCCAGCTCCCCAGCTTTTCCTTGGGAGCTGCAGATCGTCTCCACAGCACAGCCCTGAACTGCAGTGGGTGTCTTTCCAGCGCTCGGGGCTGTTCTCACATTTGGCCTCCCTGGAGCAGGACCCATGCGTGCCAGGGTGAGCTCTTTTTGCACCAGCAAACTGAGCACGAGCCAGCTCACAGCCTCCGAGCCAGCAGCCCACGGGGAGCCCCGCGGGAGAGCCCCACTCTGCACCCAGCACCCCATGGAGCCGCACAGGTGCACACGGGGTGTCGGGTGCCGCAGGCGGGGCAGCCCTGGCGGGGTGCCGGGATCCCCGCCCAGACTGGCTGAGCTGGCTGCCGTGGTGGCGTGGGAGCCTGTGCCGGCCGCCGGTGCTCCAGCCAGGTGCTGCTGTGGGAGTTCCTGACTGTGGCGTGTGCTCTCTGCAAAATACTTGGTGGTATTTTCTCAGCTGGAAGAAGCGATGTGTATCGCTTTGGCAGGGAAGACTTCTGCAGCCAAGGCTCTGTGTGTGTGCGTGATGAGAAGGTGGAGCACCTCTCATACCCTTGGGCAGGGCAGGCATGGTGCTGGGAGCCCGGGGTGCTGGCGCACACTGGCTTTGGCTGTGGAGTGTTGCAGCACAGGGTACCATGCGGGGCTGCTGCCTTCGGTGGGCTTCCAACCAGCCTCGTGGAGTGGGTAGGCTCTGGCTCTAAAAGCATTTCTGTCAGAGGTCCACAGATGGAGGCCACAATTTTTGGCTTTTTACACCCGAGAGCTGCCTGGGGTGAGAGCAGTCACCCCTGGTCTTTTGACAGATGATGGTTTTTGATCCTCATCTTCTGAATTTCTCATTTTTTCTGGTGTGGGTGGGCCAACTCTGGGGATCCCCTGGGTGCACAGCACGGCACGGCAGCAGCTTTCCCAAGAAGCAGCTGCAGTAAGAGTTGTTCTGCAACACTGATTGGTCACCCGTGCAACACAAACAAGAGTTGTTGCTGTTGCTCCCCTTGCACGTGGGATGCGAGGGGTGAGAAGAGGCGGTTGTATAAAACACGTGCCCACGCACGGCAGCCGGCTGAGGGGCCGAGGGGGACACGCAGGCTCCCTAAGGGCTGCGGCAGAGCCCCGCGCCCCGATGTCACGCCGCCCGGGCTGCGATCCCGGAGGGGCCCGCGAGGGGGCAATGGCTGCCCGGCACCACCGGCACCGCGCTCGGGAGCGCAATTTGGGCACTTTGCTCTTTTTTGGAAACCCAGATTTGCAATCCCCTCGTCAGAAGACCCGTCGCGGATAGGAGATAATGTACTTGGGAAAGTCCTGGCTTCTGTGCAACCAGATTTCCCGTTGTCTATATTGTGTTTTTTTGTTTTTAATGCAAGCTTGGATTTTTACTTCTCTTCGTCTCTAAGACTACTGCTAGACACTCACTTCGAGAAAGCTGGCAGTTGAAGAGGAAAAGCACAATCTCTTTCCCATGTCTGTCGATTTATTTTGTTTCATTTTTTTCCCTTTTCCTCTTCAGATCCTGCACCAGTTTATTTGCTGTGCATGGCTCTGCCATGACAGTGCGTCTTGCAGTGCAGGCACAAGCTTTAGGAACTCAGCAAAGCTGATTTTATGGACAGAGCCATCCTGCTTAATATTAACAAACAAGCTTAGTCTTCCTTTGGCCTTGATGCAGGCAACAATGAGAACACATCTTCCAGGGCATGATTCAGAGTGGGAATCTAATATGCTATGAATGGCTCCCCAGGGACTTTCTTGCCACTGATGATGCAGTGAGCCTAATCTCCTACCCTAGGCTGTTGGGAGAGACAATATAAGCATCTTCCTTGCATGCTGTAATGGTTGGTAACAGCCCAGCTGCCTGTGGATAATTGCTGAGCATGCCAGAAGGCACCCACCTCCTGTTGGAACACGTATCCCCATCATCTGGGGAAGTGGCACAGCCAAAAAGCCACTTACTGCTGTTCTCACATTACAACAAAGGCAAAGGACAATGCACTGCAATGGCAGTGAGAAAATCAGCCGAATGGTGCATGGAGACCCTCATCAAACAGTCTTAAGAGATCTCAAACTGAAATCCAGTTATCTATGAGCCTGTGTTGGATATTGCTATGGGAGCAGGGTGAGGCATGGTACTGCTGTGACTGCAGTCATCAAGGCAGAAACATATTGGGTACAATCAATGTCCTCAGGTGCAGCTGGGACCCTTCGGCTCTTGGCTTCAATGCTGCAGGCAGTGAATGTGTACTATCCCCAGAGATGCCCCTTGGTGCTTGCCTATGCCCTGGGGCTGTAGCTGCAGCCCCCTTGTCCTGCCCCAAATCCTGCATCTCCTACCTCCTAATCCTACAAAGGCTTTCCTTTACTTACCTGTGGCCCCAGGCACCTGGCTTGTTTCAGGAAGACAGAGCTCCCATCCTGTGAGAAGGAATGGCATATACAATTGGAGAGGCTGGGCATGTAAGGAGAAGGGATCAGTCTATTGGACAAAGATCAGGAGAGCAAAGCTGTTGCAAAGGGCAACTGCCATATACCTCTGAGTAAAATTTTGGCTCCTTTATATTAGGGAAGCAAGGTGGGAGAAAGCCACAGCCAGTCCTTGCCAACAGAGTATAAAGATTATCTTCCATTTTATCCGGCCTTCACGGCCAGTGTATCCAAATACCAACAATAAGCTCCAAAACTCCAGCCTCCACCCTTTGCTACATTCTCAAGAAGACAAATCACTGCTGCTATGGGTCACAGAGAGGCAAAACAACTCGGGACCCAGAAACCACCAGCTCAACCCTGGCAACCAGGCCAGGCTGTTTGCCAAACCTTCCTGGCAAAGGCTTAGCACAGGCACAATCCATAGGGAACCATACAGGGGATCTCTGCAGGTCCTGCTACAGCTTCTCGCTAACCTCCACATAGCAAATGACATAAGTTACACGTTTTATAGCTCAGTAAATCAGAAGGCCAAACAGTCTAAACTCTGACTTGGTGCTAGGCTGGGCTGCCCACGCGGTTTTCCCCACAGAGAAACAACTTGTAAAGAGGCAGAGTGGGAGGCCAGGTCCCACAATCCTTCCCCCACAGCGTAGGCAGCACCTTTGCCATAAGGAAGGAAGGGGTTTCTGCAAAGTATACAGGACAGGAAGAACGTGATGAGCAAGACACCCTTCACAGACTCCACTAGGACATTTGCCAAGTTTTGTTGTGTCCGGATAAGTTTCATTCCAGGGGACTGCTAGCTTCAGCACACTTAGAGCTAACAGCATAGAAGGGTATGCACATCTTCAGAGGTCCACTCAAAGCACAGCTGGAAGCTTGTAATGGAAATGCCCTGAAAACTTCATGCCTGCATACAAAGCATTCCAATATCCAAAGACAAAATTCCAATGGATATGGATGGAGGACAAAAGGGAGAGCACCAGCTTGGGATTCCACAGCACTGAAACCCTTGCTATAACCTAAGCAAAACAGAGGTTCCCTACTTCAGCAGTGGATTCACAGCAGACAGAAATTGCGACCCTATTTCAAGCTTTTCTGCCTACTGGAAACTGCAGTCTTATTTCACCTGATCCAATTTGCTCATCTAGAAGCAGAGCCCATCAGCTGAAACAGCAAGTTCCTACAGCTGTTCTTTCCTACAGCTAATGCCTCTGGACATTGCTATATGGAGACAACCACTTCTCTAATCATTTGACAAAAGGGAAAAGAAACAATGATCAGAATCAAAAAAATCCCTATTGTAGCTCCCAAGGGAAGCCATGGCCACCTCTTCTTCCAAGATCTTTGTAGGGTTTTGATTCTCCCTGTTCCTCAGCATCCTCTCCCCAGCCAAACACAAGAAAACTGCAAGAGAGACATGGGGCCCCAAACAGAAACCACTGATGAAGCTGGACTGTTAATGTGGTGGTCCATGGACAGAATTAAGCCCCTGGCTGGTGGAGGCCACTACATCACTTTCAGGACAGCCACTCCACTGGCTCTGAGCTGTTTTTATTTCAATTGAGAAGCAAATGAGAAGGGAATAGCTTTGCTAAGGGAGACGATGCATAGGGTGAATAAACCTCCCCAATCTCCCAGGGAGATGGTGGAGGCTGTGCAAGGCTTTTTCCCAAGCACAGGGGTAGGAAAGTGCAGCACTGACCCTGCCTGCTTAAATCACACACTCTCTCACCCTGACCAAGGCCCACAGTAGTCACAGGTCCATTGAGCTTGAGCAGGATATGGAACATGGGGCACTACCTGGTACCCTGATCAGAAACAATTAAAAAAAACAACCAGAACAGATGAAAGACCAAAAAAGAGCCATGCAAAAAGAAGAAGACAGTTCAGCGAGAGGCTTATGGGGCTGACCCATTTCCTGTCAGAAAGGCAGCAGATGGATGTGTGATGACATCTTATAACACACTCTTGTGATATGGATGCTGTGAGGCTGAGAAAACTGCACTCATGGGTAAAGGTGACATAAAACCTCAGCTGCTCATAGGAAAACATGGCAGCAAAGACTCCTCCTCATTTCCAAGAAGGCACACGGGCAAGAAAAGAAGTTGTTTTAGAATTCAGCGTAATTTTCAGTTTGGCTTTTATTTTCATCCACTTCAACAACAAGGTGTTCCAAAACACACAGAGGTCTTGGTGCAGGCAACACTGTCATTGCTACAAGCATTGGCAGATTCTCAGCTCAATTAACCCATAACAGTTTGATGCATCAAAACAACAACAAAAAAATCACAGCTCTACAGGGGAGGGTAAAAGCTACAGCAGTTCAAATGCACTTGAAGATTCCAGTTATACAGTAGTGGGCTCCATAGTGGTATACAGTAGAAATTAGGTTTTCACAGCATATATTTTGATTATTAGTGATGCAGCAGAAAAGCTCCATCTGTCTGCTCAGTTGAAAAGCAGATACTGAAGTTCTTGTACCCAGACTCTGGGCACAGCATTAACTGCATTAACCTTTATAGTCAGAAGCTTCCTATTTCCTAAAAATGACGGTGTCTTTTGCATCAATATTTGTACAATACTGAAGCAGATCAGAAGGATTACAAATGGAGATGCAAAACCTTGGATGTGACAAAGGCACAGCCTAATTCACCTCCAGGAATTTGTAAAGTAGCCGCACTAACACTTTCCTCACACTAACACTGCCCCATTGAAATTAATTATTGCATCAAGTCAAGAGCAGGATGACTTGCTTCTTTTGTATCATATAGAAAAAATATAAGACATAGTAAGTTCTCAAACTGAGCATGTTAAATACTTTGAAATCTAGGACACTGCTCTTTGAAGTGTTATAAAATAAAATGATAAAACAGGCTTTCAGTACCTGCCCCCTCTCCCTTAAACTGCAAAGTAACACAGGCATCTCAGTATGAAAAATACAAATATATTTGTCCAGTGACTAGTTTTTTGTTGCAAGGTATACTGTAAGCATTCTGCATAAAAATAATAATTAAAAAACCCAGGAAAACAAACAGTATCTTATTGTGGTTCTGTCAGACCCAGTAGCCCAAGAAGAAATAAAAATTGTCATGTTACACTGTAGGAAAACAAAAATTACACATACAAAAATATTTATATACACACTTTACAGTAACCACCTGGCATGACCATTTATAGCTAACCAAAACAGGCTTGCACAGTTACCAAAAGGCAGTCTTCGAATGCAACACAGACCTGGCACAACAGACAGATGGAGGATGCTAACCATATTGGACTTAAATGAAATACATGGCACATAGCAGGGCCCAGAAATAGCCACTGCATTGACAGGAGACTGATTAGCTGTAGCAAGGTAGGATGACAAGTCATTTAAGCTGCTCTTTACATAATTTCTTAGCCAAAAAAAGTCAAGTTTACTATTAAAAAGAGCAAGCCAACTTGAAAGCAGCTGTGCTGAGCCTTGCTCCTCACTTAAGTTTTATTTTGTATATGTTAGTCTCACTACCTTGGCCAATAAAAATGTGAAAACATACTGTTCAGTTACTTGTCCACGGGATCACTGGCAGTCAGAGAAAATGCCTCAGAGCACAGCTGTTGTAGAACTCAAAAAAAACCCAGAGAAAAATCAATTTCTCATGTAAACATGACTTACTACAGTAACACCACTCATATTACCAGGAACTGGTCCTTGTTTTAAGGCAGTTGGAAGTTGTTTTTTTCAGTCTAGTTGCTTGTCACTTAGCCTGTAATCAACAGCAACAAATGACAACAGGCTCCAGTCTATTACAGATACATCTAAAGACAGTCCTACTTTACTTTGCTTAGAAGCCAATCTAGCCTGGTCTAAAAAAAAAGATTGTCTGAGTTTAGGATAGCTGAAGGCATACAAATCAGTGTGCAGCTCTTGGTCCTCCATTCAACTGGAGGTTAGGTGGGCAAATCCTTATTCAAAACTAGCCAGGCTGCATACATCGCAAAGCCTCATTCTCTAGCTTAAACATCAGTAGTATGACATGGTTAAAGGCTGGGTGGGGGTAGAATTCAAGCGTGGCAAGTGGCTTTATTTACACTTATAGCCTGAAATAAGCAAACCAGGACATACATTAGGAACATAAATCAAAAACAAGAAGAGACAGCAGGTTTGGTTTTTCTGAGAGAAGGCGAGGGAAAAGGAAAAAAGTAGGATGCAGGTGCCGTAAGTGCTGGCCTGCCCAGCAAAGTGCATGTACTGTCTCCGCTGGAGAATATTACACATGAACAGAGCACTCAGCTCCATGGGAAGAGGCTGTTTAAGTGCAGCATTGAGCAGACCAATTCCCATTTATTTTTCAGATGAACTGTCAGTTCAGGGTATGGTTGCTTTAGTTTTTTTGCATTTGGTTTTGGCGTTGGGGTGGTTTGGTTGTTTGGGGTTTGGGTTTTTTTTGCTTTTTAAATTTTTATTTTAACCTTCCTGCTTTTCAAAGTGGGATCGCTGGATGAGAGAAACAAGTTTGCATGTCAGAATGCCCACAAAGTGTGTGAGGATTCAAAAGTCAAGAAAAGAAGCCCTCTCCCCAAAGGAAAACATGAAACAAGAACAACATCTTCTCAAGAAGGTCAATGGTTTTCAAGGAAACACCACCCGCCTTCTCCCTTTGCTCAGCTCTTCCTTTTGCAAGAGCTGGGATGGAGGTCAGAATCCAGGAGTATGACCTAGACAGCATCAAGGGCATAACCTGGCATGAGTGAGCAAGAAGGTTCCCTCCACCCTTCCAGGGGTGCAGTACCAAGCAGAGGGAAGACAAATGAAGGGCTGAGCAGTTTGTGGCCAAGGTGGGGTGGAGGGGGGGTCCATGGGTCTCACTCCCCTTCCTCCTTGATGCGTTGCTGTTTGTTGCGTCGGGCATCCATGTCAAAGTTGAAGTCGTTCCACTCATCGCGGGGCGGGAAGGAAATGGTCTGCCGGAGCGTGAAGCGCACAGCGTCGATGACCCGCTCCCCTCGCGTCTCACTGGAGCCCACACTGACGGTCGAGGCTCCGCTGGGGGTGCGCAGGAGGTGGGGAGGGGAGGAGAAGTCATGGAGCTGCCGGTGGTCCAGGATGCCCTTCCAGATGGCATGGCGGAACTGCTCCGGGATCTTGAGGCTCACCAGATCCTGCAAAGCAATGTGCGGGGATTAACAGAGCAATCCTTGGTCAAGCTGGGCTGCAGGAGTAAAAGCACCCTCTGGGCCACCCTCCAAATATCTATGAACCATCAAAGCTGCTCAAATCCACTGCAGAAGACAAACCACTAATCCTGAAAGCAGTGATTCACTTCTGAACAAGCATGTGTAGCCATGAGGCAGCAATGTCTGTTTTTAATGCACAAAGTCTATTTTTAAGTTACAAAAAACACACACTCGCACATAAGACACAGTGAACTAACGCTAGATGCTTAAGTAAACTGCAAGGCCTCCAAGGTAACCTCAGAGATCTGCTGGCTGTCAGTGGTGGGGGATGCTGGGCTGCTGGAGGTCAATGGCTTTGAAAACTTCCACGATTATTTCAAAGCCTGAAAAGGATTTTAGAATCCAAGTCTGAGCTCCTCAGTATTCGTATTTCTGGGTCTGACTCTATAGGAACTCTTAATTATTTGTATATAAACAAAATGTAATAGCAGACACAATCTTAGAAAACTTGTACTTTGAGGCCCCATCATTTTTGGTGCAAAACCTGAGGGTTGCATTACTTTAACTCTGGGTTACATGGTACCCGCTTCTCAAAAAATTAGCCACTTTGGTTAATTTGAGGGAGCTTTTCTAATTACAGAAGCAGCAAAAGGAAGGCAGCCCACGCTAGGGAGCAAAAGCACCACAGCCTCCTGAAATCTTAGGGGAAAAAAAAAATGGGACAGCTAGATCAGAGGAGAGCAATGGCTCAGGAGAAGCAGCAACAATTCTGCAGCAAAAGCCATGCAAGAGAAAAAAAAAAAAAAAGCAACACTGCTGAGATGCCAGTGGCAAGGGAAGATGATTAAGGCCAGAAAACAGAAGCAGGAAGGGAAAAATGCAGACCACTTCTGGACAGCCTACTTGTCTGCAGGCAAGTGAGCTGTAAACTGAAACCAAGCCTTGCAGAATCAACAGGCGAGTGGGCTGGGGCCGCTTCGGGGGCTAAAACAAGAGAGTAGTGGGGAAAGGGAGACACTTTCTCTGTGCCAAACAAGGCAGTTATAATGCTGGCCTTGAGTCCAGCCTCTCTCCATCCCACAACATGTCTTCTCTGTGTGCAACAGCCTTAAATCAAACTAATTATGCAAAAAGTATACCGAGTCTGGATTTCTGACCTGTTCCTAAAGCAGGGCCAAGAGTGCAAACAAAGGAAATGGTGAGGAGTTACTTACATCCATGGAGTAATGCTCAATCTGATAGATGGTGGTCAGCCCCTGGGTCGTGAAATAATCCACACAGGATGAACAGCCCAACCTCGCTAAGAAGCTGCAGAGGAGGAAGGAAGGAAGGAGAGAGAAAATAGGATCACCCTGGCTGCAACAGCCTAAACCACAGAAAAACCAAACTCTCAGCCAATCTGCAGCAACAGGAAACAAAGCTTTCACCCTTGGCTTGACCTCCTCCAAGATGTCCCAGGCCAGCAAGCCACATCAAACAAAAAAGGGAGTCCTTCAGCTCAGCACCTACCAGATAGACCTTATGGCAGCACCTTGCCTTAGTCAAAAGCCAGTGCTCCATAGCCTGGGTCTTGGAGCAGGAAGGCTCACACAGACACTCCTGCCAGGCCATGTCACTCAGAAGGTAGCTGAGCCCATGGCAGCCTGCTGCATCCACCGAGGGCTTCAGCAAGGCATGGGGTCTGGGGCTCAGACACATCATGCACTTCCAATTAGCATATTCCTCCCTAAGTGTAAAGGATTACTACTTTGTAGGCGGCATCTTTCAACTTGTTTGAACACACTGAAGGCCAGAGGGGCTTCTGACCCCAGTCATAGCTTGTCGAGTGGCCAAGGGGGAAAAAGAAAAACAAGAAAGCTTTCAAAACTGCCTGGCACACTCAAGCTCCACCAGTCCAACAGATACTGCATCCCTCAGCTGTCTTACGGTCCTAACCTCCCTGTTTCTCTCAGATGCTCAGAGGTGGGGATTTGAGGCTCAGTGCCCAGAAGGTGCCAGCCTCAGGGCTGCCACGGGCTCACTGAGATCCACTGCTCCAGGCGAAAGGGACAAGGAACCTGGCAGGACCCTTCAGGCTCCTGACACGAGGTTTCTGCTCCCTGCTGGTAGGAAACATGTGCTGGGCAGCCTGCTCCCGCTCACCTGACGATGCTGCAGTCTGAGGGGTATGGAGGAGGGGGGGTGCAGTGGGACGTTGAAGGCATGGAGAGGGGAGGAGGCAGCGCCTGCGTGGGGCTGAGGCCATTCATGTCACCGGTCATGGCCATGTGGGTGCCCATCATGGGAACTGGAGGAGAGAAGAAGGAGGAGCACATTGTTACCCAGGCATCCCCAGACCCCTGCTTCACCCCCAGCACCGCACTGAAGGACAGCACCCACAGCTGAAGCAGCCTTAAATACCCTGCAAAACCCTGCCCGGGGCAAGCTCGGGAGAAGTTTCAGGCAGGACCAAGGAGCAGATGAGAGACAGTCTTTCAGGAGCAACCCTCTCACTGTCAGCAGTGCCTCTGTCACGTCACCTTCCCTCACAGACAGGCTTGATACAAACTTAAGCAAGCCTCGTCTTGGCTTGCCCTCCTGCCACAGGAGAGGAGCAGGACAGAGCCAGCAGAGTAACCCAATACAGAAGGCAAACAGCTTTGTTTTCAGAGACAGCAAGAGCACCAGAAGAGGATCAGCAACAGGTGTGGGCAAGAGTCCAGTGCTTTTGAAATAAATAAATAAACAACCAAAAAAGTCCCAACAAAACTCAGCCCCCAGAACCATGTCTGTCATTCTGGATTTACACGGCTGCTGGGCACTCTTCAGCAGCCAGGAGGAACAGAGCTGTGAGATGCAGATATTTCCTTTGAAATTGAGAAGTGTCTTAATTGAACTGAGAGAAAAAGATGTTGCTAACATTTGCATTTACTCTGCTGGGAAAGAAAGAAGAAACAAAACTTGAAAGCCAGAGGACAGTGCAGCCAGCTAGATCTGCAGCAAGAAGCGGCTCTGTTCACCCCTGTGAGGCTCTGAGCAGGATGCCGAAGCCTTGCCCTGTGGCACACTGGAGAGCAATATTTTTTTGGCTCTGCAAATTCACACTGAATGACTCCAGGCTTTCCAGCTTAACACTAGCCATTTGGAGATGCCAAGTCTCCTTGCCCAGACTAGCAGGGAACATACAGGGAACAGGAGAAGAAAGAATGAGGGTTTCTTACTGTTGGTTCCCATGCTGTCCGGGATGGTTGTTGGGGTCAGAGCATTGCGCTGCTGGGGGTTAATGAGCTGGCTGACTGAGGGCAGCTTGTTCATGCTGTTCATTTTGCTGAGTGGTGGAGAGTTGGAGCCGTAGGATGACTGGGACTGCATAGAGGTCCTGCAAACCAAGGAGATGTTAGGACAGGAATCACAGCAGTTGGTTATTAAGAATGTGCATCCAAGGGGCTACTACTAGTGAAATCACTGACACCACGGGAGCATTGCAGATAAAGATCACTCTAGAGTGAGTCAACAGGAAATTAGAAGTTTCCCAGATATTCTTGTCCCTTAAAAAAATAAAAGTACGAAAAAGGGAAAGCTTTACTTTTACTTCAAACTTTTTACTTAAGGAAAGCAACTAAGTTTTTCAGTTGAAAAGAATATATGCAAAGCCAAAAAACGGCTACCAAAATTCAAAGAAAAATTTTAAGTTAAGCTCTCCTTCCAGTCAAAGACTTTTTCCTTAAGAACAAGAACTGAGCAAGCCATCTCAAACCATCCTAACTACCCCGTAAACCTGGCAGCAGAAACAATTCTTAGATCAGGTTATGCATCACCCTGGTTTGTCTTCAAAATTCTTAGTTATTTATATAATCAGGTTGTTATCAGGTGTATATTTGACAGCCAGAGCCTCTTTGCTGATGATAGGTTCCATACACCTTAGGAACCACTACTGAGATGATCAGAGCTGCCTGGGATGCCAACAAGCAGCTTTTGCTGGTGTTAAGGAGAACATGGTATACAAACCCTGAAAGCTGCTTGCAAAGAGTATCAAGTTTCCTACTACCACTCAACAACAGCATTTAGCCTCCCTCAAGTCCGTCCAGCCCCAAACTCCATCCAGCATACTCATAAGCCGGGCCAGAGAGGCTTGCTGGCGAGCTCCCCCTACCCAGCCCCAAGGGTCCCAGCTGCAATCCTGCTGTGTAAGTGATCCAGACTGTGAAGACCAGACTGTTTCTGAATGACAGCCCAGTTCCCAGATCAAGTTACAGCTGTGGCATCCCATTTGGAGTGGGATCTTATGTGGGATATGCAGAAAATTATCATTAAAGCCAGTCCAATGGCACAATTGGCAGAGCACCCCCATGCTACAAGGGTATGGGTTTTTTCTCTCTCTGACACCAGAGAGGCATTTGCAGGACTCAGAAAAGGTTTGGGAAGTGTGCCTGCTTCCCCACACCTCTTAAAACACAAGTATCTGCACAAGCCATGGTCACCCTGCAGAGCAGAGGTCACCCAGCTCACAACAGAGCCCGGCACACATATTACAGTGACCCCATGGTGAATATGTGAGAGCACATTCCCTCTTATTTTCCACTGAGAAACTTGTTCATCTGGGTATAACTGGTTACACCAATTCCTGGGAACTAGCTTTTCTTCTATGCAAATAGAATAGTTATTACTTCAAATAAGCAAAGTGTAAAAGGAAAGAAAAGCCTTATTCCTAGATAATTTATTAAAACC
Source organism: Serilophus lunatus (assembly GCA_013399895.1). Taxonomy (NCBI): domain Eukaryota; kingdom Metazoa; phylum Chordata; class Aves; order Passeriformes; family Eurylaimidae; genus Serilophus; species Serilophus lunatus. Next base: position 967,811 of record VXBA01005476.1, read on the forward strand.
TTCAGCACTCAGGGTCAAGTTCAATACAATTACATTATCTCCAGCTTCCTGCACTTTCAAGACTTGCAGTATTGGGTGGAGAAAACATCTAGGCTAACAGGCTAGAGTATCTAAGGCCCTGAAGAAATGTTACCTAATTACACAATTACAGGAGGTACAGAAGGGTGTGAAGATGCAGGACAAGATCCAGCAAACTCAAGGAAGTGGAAAGCACAAGAAGCTTCACAAATTAATATTAACAATGGCAGCAACTCCCAAGGGGAAGTGAAACCGAGCCATGAAGTTCAGACCCAGCTTTTCAGAGTGAAGGGAATGATTCAGATTTGAGGTTTCAATTCCCCAATTATGAAAGTTAAGGGCAGCCATGAAATTCAAGTGAGGTTGACACCACCTTTAGCCTAAAATGATTCTGGATTTAGGACCAATGTATAGTTCTACTTTACAGGTTCAGGTACCTATCTTAACTCAGCTTTGACTGAAATTGACACACACCTGAATAGTCTCTTACAGCAAAATCTGCTTGATACACAAGTAAGAAGGTCACCATGTACACAGTGAAATTCCAAATCGAATTAACAAACATTTCCTAAAAGAGACTGAGTTGCATTGTTTGAGGTCAACAGGGGGCCATCTTTGCTCTCTCCATCACCGTGATCTCAGCAAAGCCAGTTAGGAGACTATAAAATACTTTGGGGATAAAAGAAAGAAGAAAAGCAATCAAACACAAGCCAATCCAAAGCTTTAGAAAACACTCCAGAAAACAAATTCATACTTTAACACATAGCTTAGTGACTGCATTCTTATCACATTCATACCCGTAAGAGTCGAAATTAAGACAATCAAGCTCAAGTGAATAAAATATAGGAAACAAAAGCATTTTTCTTTGTACTCAAACCAGTTTCAACTAGGCTATTCCATTACATGAGCAGATGTTTAAAAGGCCTAGAGAAAGCCACCTAGTCAAAGAAAAGTCACAAGATAAACCAAGATGCAAAATTTTATTGAAAATTAATGTCACACATCAATATAGCAACAGCCTTAGAAAACAAGAAAATGCTTTTGGTATTAAGCACAGACATTACATGGCGTTTGAGGATTCACTTAAAATATATTGCTTTTTTCTCAATTTTTTTAAACATATAAGAATGTCATGCACAATGATTTTCATTAAAATTGTACGTAATATGTCTCGAAAGATTAGAAGTAGGAGCATTAACATTTCTTTGATATCAATGCCAATTAAATGCATTTTAATATCAAGGTAGAAGGACTTCAATTAAGAGACTATTATACTTCTTGGAACAGTCCGATATAAAAGGCACTGAGTCACATTCTGCAACTGATTTTTCTCTCTTCAAGAGGCTATGTAATTATTTAGCAAATAACATATGTAGTTATGCAAGCTCATATAAGGGCAATTGTCTCCCATGCTTCAAGGCATATACTGATCATCTCAAGAGGTCAGGAAGGAACTTCCTTCTTCTCCCATACATGAACTAAGTTCAGTTCACAGGTTACCTTATATAAACTCTATGCTTTCCCAGCTCACTGGATACCAGCCCTTCACCAGAGGTAGGAGACTGCTTGGATAGACCTGATGCAGTAGGCAAGACCCAGTGTTCTCATTCACTAGAGGAGCACACCACCATTTAAGCAGCCTTAATGCGCATGACATCAAAAGTTCATTAAATAAATAATAGGGCAGCTCAGGCTTAGAATTTAAGATTTCACCCAAGCCCCTGTGCCTATAGTTTGCTGTCCCTGAAGACCCAGAGTCAGTCACAATGTGGAGACACACAAGCAGAATCAAAGTTGTCCAATTCTGTGTCTGCCTTCCCTTACAGTAACCACAGCAAGGATCACATCTCAAGTTCATACAACATCAATGTGCCCATTGGCAATGTTTTTTAAAGCAAGGTTTCCCACTGGGCTGCATAACACTAGGGTGTCACTGATGTAGTCTAGTAAAAGCACGCAAAATGGCACACATGATGCTCAGTTGCACTCACCTGCTTTGAAGGCCCATGAAGCAGGACACTAAAAAGCAGAGAGATACCCTTGCTCCCCAGATACCAAACAGCTGCTATTCTAAAGCAAGCAATATTGCATCTCTTCAACCACATCAGGGGTTTGTAAGCTTGATTACTGAGAGCATGGAAAGGAGGAGCTCCTGTAGTTACTAGGAAGACAGCAACTGCAGCACAGGGACAGGGGTGATGATAAAGAGTCCCCTTAGATTTCAGGTATGGGAATTTCCCAAGGTAGGCAGTGAATGCAATCTGCTCTCTAGGGAATGGAGCTGTAATATAGGGAGTGGATATACATCAACTAGTTGACACAGACTGATAGAAATCTGACTGACTGACAAGGCCCAGTTAGTCCACTTTAGTTCTTCCTTGAAAGGAAAAGGCTTTCCTGAAACCCCAGAGATGGCAAAGAAGCAAAAAGACAGCTGGGAAAACATTTCCATTTTGTCTGCAGAAGACACTGCAAAGCAACTAAAATTGCTTTCAGCTCCAGGTATTGGATTACGAAAAAAAAAATAAAAATAGTACCTTCTAAGATAACCACCTTGTAGCTGGAGAGAAAATCAAGTCACCATTAAGATTAGCTTCACAATCATCATCCTCTTATAGCTACATTGGAAAGCCTTCCCAGAGAACAACAGGATCCAGATAATTTGCATTCTTTTTTTGTAGAAGTCTGAGATGCTGTATTGCCCATCACGGTACAAGAGATTTCCTAGAGGCTGAAGATCAGATGATGAGCTGAAATATGAACTGGAATCTTCCACAGCAGGCTTGGGTGTCTTGTATCTTCTGGTGGGCTGCCTCCTCAAACATGCTGGTGGACAGGTTCTGGAGCAGAGCTCTGGACACAGGTTAGTGTTTCCCTGTTGCTGTGTTTCCATATTGCCATCCACAAGCACACAAGACCAAGATCTAGGAATAAACCTTCATTGGAAGGAGAGACAACAGTGCCAAGCACAATCCTACAACTGGGCTGCATTTACGGTTCACATTCCTACCTCTCACAGAGAAAGGAATCACATTGCCTTTCTTCTCTCAAACAAAAAAGCACAGAACAATAGTTACCTGCTCTGTGATCTCAAAGAACTTCCTGGAATTTCCAGGCAAAGTAAAAATTATGTGATATTAATTAGCTTTACACAAGGAACGAGGGTAGAGCTGCAACTGTATGAAATAGTCACTGCTACTGTTTAATTAGTTATTATTTATATACTTTATCACATTTTGTGGGGCTCTTTTTCCATCTACTCTCCTCCACACTGCTGTGGTGGAACCAGTCTTGCTAAGACAATGGAGATATTCGGAGATGGGATATGGCTCTCAAAGGAGATGTTAGTACGAGTCATCGCCTGCTCTGCTGCCTGGAAGCAGATGATACGATGTTCAGAGATAAGAGTCTTCTCCTACTGCATCAGGCTTTTTTCCTTGGTGGGTGGCCAGGAGGCCCTGCTCTGCATTTGGGAGGCACCTTCTCTTGAGGCTGTGCCTAACCACAAGTTTGTCAGAGCTGGGTATGCACCTGCCCCAAATAAATCCAGCACAGACTGCACTGTAGGGCATACAGGTCCCTATTGGTATTGATACAGCTGCCTGTGTTTCTCAGGAGCTGCTGATCACTGCCATTTGCAACCAAGCTCTGCTCTGCTCTCCAGCCACTGCTAATCTGGTCAGACTGCAGCCCACAGGGACGACTGTTCCTGGTGTATCTTCAGTAACTTCTTCACATTTCTATTTCTTGCTGTTGTGAATATCGGAGAGTTCCTCAGAAGCAATGCCACTGCCTGGGAGTGTGGGTTGAAGGATACTACCCTATCAGCATTAGGGGCAGTTCTTTATGTAAAGAGGTTTGAGCATCTCTCAGAGGTGAGAGCCACAGAAGGCAAAATGCTCACCCTCACCAGCTCCTTGCTCATCACCTGAATCCACACCTAGTGCTATGTTCAACATTGACAAGTTAATCCCATGGCACGTCGCTTGCCTGTTGACTGTTCCTTTTTTTGTGATAATCTGGGCTTGACACCTAGGAAATTTCCAAAGGACTCAAAACCTTCCTTGTCAAGCCCTATACCCTGTAAAAATGGCTTTCAGAGACAGAATTTGATAGAAGCAGTATAAGAGTTTTAAGTCCTTGCTGAGAAACAGTCTTCTGTGCAGGAACTGCGAAACCCAGATGCACTTCACAGACACAATTAGCAAAACCCTCATGTTGCAGGGTTAATGGACAAGATGGGCATGGCCTGAAGCCACGGCTGAGTCAACTGTAACATATGCTGGCACTGCTCTCCTTTGAAACTATGAGGTTTGGAGAGAAGTGGTAAAAGCATTTTCATCAAGCCTACTATCTAAGACAACATCTGGTAACTGCTGAACATCTGTAAGGAGAGGGGTAAAATCTGACCCCTTTTCACAGGGGCAATGAGAAGTTGTTGGGCACTCTGCCCTTTACACCCAGTTGCAAAGGGACAGGGACACTGGGCACACAAGGATGTCATTACATTGCCGTCTCACATTCAAATTGTACAGCTTTGCCCACCATATCAATCAAGCCCACAGAGTGAGGAGGAACCTTTCTAAGTTCAATAAAACTGGATCAATGTCAGCAGTGCTGGTACAAAGTCAAAGTCACCCAGTCTTTTCTAAAATTTTGGTGTATTTTAGATCAGACTCTTTAAGGTTGAAAATAAGAGGAAACAATTCATGATGCTAAATTAGTGGGCATTTCCTACAGAAAAAAAAATTACTTAGCAGTGCCAATTCATGTAATTATTGCTTCTCCCTGTCCAGCAGTACATCAGCTACTAGCACTAATAGTGCATGAGCAGCATTAAAACCGGCCAAATTGACTATCACAAACCATTTAAACACACATTCCCTGCTTCCATTCCCCCAGTCCATAAACACATTTTTTTAACTTAAACAAGACAAAAGGCATTTTAAAATTGAGACCTGCTCAGAGAAACCCTGTTGAGTTTCACAAACATAGAAGTAAGGAGTATCAACACATTACAAAAACAGGAAAGAAGTTACACCACGACAAACATCATGGATCCTGACCTCCCAATGCTATGGGCTATAGCTAAGAGGTCTGTAGAAGTGTCTGTTGTTTTTGCAAAGTGAGTCCCTTCAGATTACTCTCACTATTCACTCTGTTGCTATCAGGCTGTGTATTTGCCCCACTGTTCTTAGTCCCACCAGCTGGGCAAAGTAACCCTGACAGCTTGGTTTATGGATATACTGATGGGTTTGGGGGACTGGAATGTTTTAGGATCGCATCGGTCTGTTTGGGAGGGTTTGTCCTCGAGTCCATGAGTTCACTCCTGAAGCAGGCCGAAAGGAGACTGCAAAGAAGGAACCAGAGAAAAGAAAGATGAATGTACAGGACCCTTCACCAGCTATTAAGAGAGAAACAGTCACTTTACACCTTCATGATCACAGTATGGGCTTTGAAAGAGAGGAAAAGCAGATGTCTTAGCACCTACAGTGAGGGTATGTGACAAGGAGATTTAGGAAGCTAGAAAGCCTCAGGCACAAGCGAGTGCTTGGCAAGGAAGGGAAAACAAATAGTTGATAGGGAAATCCGATTCATGTCCTAGTCTCATGGGTACAAATAATGCCCTAATAGAATTACCAGTGACAAATACAAAGGGAATAAAAGCATTCAGCCAAAGGGTGAAAGGAGTAGCAGCTTTCATCGAGTCCACTTCTAGCTACAGTCACTTCAAAACCAGAAGCTGGTGCTAGATGGAGAGAATGGTGCCTATTGACCATACTGATTACAGCTCAGCTACTCCCTTTTGAACAGCCAAGGAGTCCCTGCAGCTGTGAGCTGACACAGAGGGCATTATATCCTCAGAACTCAAAAAGGACTTTTACTTTCATCTTGGCAATTCTCTAGTGAGAACACTATCCAAATGCCTGGAGCTCACATGCAAGCATAGCACTACAAAACCAAGCCAAAACATGCAAAAATCTATTATTAGCTTTCACTCCAAAAATGAGGTTAACAAGAGGAGGTATGAACAATACCTTTTCCACCAGCCCACTCCCCGTGACAGCAAGCATTGTGATCTTTGCAGCTCCCAAGGCCTGCTGCAGCACTCCAGGCACTGGATAACTAAGCTCTGTCACACCTCAATTGAGTTTAACTCCTTCTCATTTGGCTAATGAGCTGAGATGCTCACTAGATTGAAAGGCAGCCAGTGGGCTGGTAGCTGCAGCTGAATGCGAAAGAGTGTTTTCCATGAAGAGTGTGCAGATTACCATCGATATTCCCAGGGAGTTAACCTATTTCACAGCAGGATATCGAAGAAAATTTCCCTCCCCAGCAAAGCACAGGCCACCTTCGATATCTTTCACAGCAGTGATCATCTGGCAAATCTATGTTTTCCACAAATGGTGGCAGACCACAAAAAGGAAGTCTTCTAAATAAGTATGTGTGTTGCGGGTCAAACACGGGCCCCAGGAACAGACAGTGAAAAAGGAAGAATAGAAACTACAGGGAAAAAAACCAAGCATCCACCTATGATCATGAAGGTATTTGGCATAACAGTAATTAAGAGAAAACCATGCACAAAGGAGCAAACAGAGAGAGGAGATGAGACAGAGAAATATTGTCGTCTAGCACAATATGGAACACTGCAGTATTTTGGTCACCTTGTGGGACACAAGATTTGACTGTCACCAGAAATTTCCTTTTTATTCCAGAACAAATTGGACAGCTGCATCTGTTGGTCTGTCATATGCAATGCTGGTCTATATGCCCACAAAAGCAATGATAGAGTTGTTTTCTTAAATAACAAATCTATAGTTTTAAAATGACTTTTCACTGTTATAATCTCATTCTTGCTTTTCTTACTCTTCAAAAAACCAAAGCTTTCCATATTGTAGGAATGAAAGGGACAACTATTCACACGCACCTAGACAGCTTTTCGATGTTAATCATTGTCCAAAAAAATAAACTGAAAAATCAGGCAACTCCTCCATCCAGGCTTGACTATAGAGCACGTGTAGATGCAGCTTTATTTTGAGAAGAGCCAAGGGCAACTTCCAAACATCCCAGTTCCACAGAGCCCTGCTGTGACCTACAGCTTCCAACACTTTCAAATGTGGTCATGCCCCTGCCTAGCTCCAATTTTTCACACACGTTGAATTAAAGGTGAACTGAAACTGAATGTTGAAAGTACATCCCTACTTACAAAGTCTAAGGCTAGGACAGCCCCACAAAGGAGTCCCCCTGCTGCTGAGTTTGGCCAGCCTGACAAGGAAACAGTGGCAAGACACCTCCCAGCAACCTGTTTGAAATCAAAGCTGCTCTTATCCAAACCATTCCATACAAATAGTCTGCTCTCCTCATTCTCACATTGAGACCCGAAGCTCCTTTATGATTCTTTTTTTGGGGTGCAATTGCATCTTAGAGCATTTTCAGCCTAAAAATCAAAATCCCTTTACCCTGAACAAATTCCTTCAGCTATTAAGTCATACCCTGGAATATTGAGATGAAAGCACCAAAACCCATATGCATCTGAGAAACTATTGCCTGCACATGCATTGCAGCACAGAGGACCCCTCTTGATGGCAGGCTGTCGGCAGAGACAATTGCAGCAGCTCTGGACAAACACTGAAAGTTATTTTTCTCCTCACTCCTGGCATCCTTAAAAGCTCTTAATCTTTCTTCCCTCTATCTGAGCACACTCAGCAACTGAAAAAAATGCGTTTATAACTGGACAAGTGCCAGAAGACATGCTGAAAGAAGTCTCTTTAAATTAAATGACTGGACTTCTAGATGCTGGTCTTAAAGGTAACACAAATACCAACCTAGTCTCCTGACACAGGAAGAATGAAAACAGTAATTATGGTAAAACCAACTGTCAGCACCAAGTGAAAGCTGTCATGTGCTGCTGTCCATTTCTGCTTACAAAACCACTTCTCAGCTGAAATGGCTGTGGTTCAGGTGGAGCTTTGAAGAGAAGCAGCAGAGCGCTCGAAGGCTGCAATGCCTAGGAGCTAGTAAATACAAGCTCTATTATATACAAACAGCATAGATGACTGATAAAAGTAAGTAATAATAAGATTTTTAAGTGCCCCCCAGAAAGTCCAGAGTCCCTGAATACTCCAGCCATTTTGGCACTAGGCTTTTTTCACACCTCCACAAGACTCCAGATGACACTGAAAACACACAGGTCAAAATGTGAACACATGCAGAGATCTGGCTGAAAGCTGTGGTATTGCAGAAGTCCTGAGACAAGGCCAAGGCACTGAAATAAATCCCTACAGGCTCAAGTGGGACTTGTGTGGTGCCTTGGCCTCGTGCTAACCTCTGCAGAGGAATGACTTATACCTACAGCCTCTTGACGCGAGAGCTTACCAGCAGGAACGTGTGAGATCCTAAGCACTACCGCTGGCAGCTACCTACAGCTTAGGCAGCTATGTTCTGTCATCCAAGACAGCAGGTGAAGCAATGCCCATGAACGACACTGCTAATGGCCTGTCTGGGAAGTCATTCTCTGATCCAGTCATTTTGAGTAACTGCAAAGTTTTGGGAATTGAGACCAATATGGAAACCAGACACTTATTTGGCCCTTCTCTCCACATTCCTGGTGCTTATACCACTCAAAGCAATCCCAGTGCAGCCTTGTCAGCTGAGTTCACCTGCCCGGATGGAAAATTTCTCATGAGCAATGTGGAGAGTCAGTTGACAAAGTACAGTTTTTGACAATACTTTAAAAGTGCACATGTAGAGTCTTTCTTTGTGCTGACTGATCACAAAGGAAATCTTATGTATTTCAACCTTGCTCCTGATTTTCAGCTTCCTGTTCTACAGCTGAACAACTTTTAGTATTGTTGTCCCACTGAGACACCAGTCCTCCAACACACCAGAGATTTATGGCAGTGCTCACAGTCCCAGCTCTACACACACTTGGCAAGATGCTCGAGTGGATATGCTGGGGAAGGCATGGAAATGGCTCCACATTTGCTGCCATTCCCATGGAGCAGACAAGAGAAGAGTGCACCTAGCCTGTGTTTCCCAGCTGCAGCAGGCACACACAGTAGGTTTCTGACTGCAAGCAGTTCTGCTTCACTGGTTGCCTCTTGGGTTACAGCTGGAAGTCAGAAACCAAGCACTGAGCCTGTTCTCATTCACTCTCTGACGCCAAAAGGTGAAACACGTGGGATGAGACTAGAGAGGGACCTTGCAAGCAGTCAGGACATGTGCTAGGAGAAAGAGGATTGCTTTATCCCATTGCTTGGCCCTCATTTGAGCACCATGTCCCTGTGAACAACTGTGCAGAAGCTTTCTATGTCTCTCTCCTCTCCCTTCCCCACAGTCCCCACTGCAAGCACACTTGTACTCACTGCTTCTGGAGCAAGTGCTGGTGCTGCTGTTGCTGCTGCTGCCGGTAGGTCTCAATCGTGTGCTGGGGAAGGTACTGCATCAGCTCCAGGGACTCTTTGATCTTTAGTAGCATTTCATATGTCTCACGTCCCCTCACCTACATCATGGGAAAAGCAAAGTAGGGGGAGAAAGGAAAGCTTTAAAGGACTGCATCTATAAATCTTAGCAAGTTTTAGATAAAGTCAAATAAATAACCAGAGCAGGATGCAAATACTCTGTTTCTACACTGTGCATAAGCAGTAAAACTGCTAAGACTCATGCTAGAGGCACAACATATGATGCTGAAGAGTGATGATCTCCCACTGCAGACTAATGAACATCTTGGGGTTGTCATATGGCTCAATATAAATCTATGCCAACCAAAAGCCACATTCCGATCCAACATATTTAGACAGAAAATGCCTTTACCTGTCTCAGATGTAATCAGGTCTGGTGCTGAACCTTACATGCCTTGAGAAAAGAGAGCACTGGTATTGGGAGCTGGGTTTGTATCTCCCTTCTTCCTCTAGGCATGCCATGCTTTTTGATTTATCCAACTAAACATGGCTCATGGGGAAGCAGCTAAATGGCCAATTACAGGGCCAATTGCCCTTTCTGGTCCTATACTTAATACAGCATATTTCACTTCTATCACTACATGACAGTGGTAACACATATAAAAGCCACAGAGACATCCATCTATCAGAAAGACAGGTATTTCTAGAGAAAAGTCACCTGGGTCTGCCACAGACACAGAAATGACAGAGGAGGAAACAGTTACTTCTCAAAGATGGTATTTCCACTAGGACAGACAGATCCCTTAGGATATCCTCAAATCCCTTACACAAGCCACTCTTAGCAGCTAATGGGATATTTTTAAAAAAAATCTGGAATATGTATTTAAAATAAGTAGCTCTTGGGATTTAAAAAAAAAATCTAAATCTTCCACATTCCAACCCCATCCTCAGCTCTCTCTGAAATCTAGATGAGCTCAAGTCACCAAGGAAAATGCTAAACACAGGGTAAGCACAGAGAGAACTCACTGGCAAGTATAAGAGCTCATCATCTGGGGAACGTCTTTTTTTGATAGAAGTCATCTGTATTCCATGAGTTCCTTGTCGAAACGCTGGAAGAGAAACCCCAAAATCATCCCATTTAAAAAAAAACAAACTAAAACCAAGTAGCAGAGAAGAGGGTATAAAGAAGAAAAAGGCAAAAAGAGAAATACAAAAGAGACATGAAGTGCACAGCCTGAGCCACTTCAGAACTGTGCCTGCAGCTCCCCTGGCTCCATAAGGCAGACATGACTGAAGATGTTGGGTGGCCATACACCACCTGGAGAAGCACATCAGCCAAGGTGCAGTGGATATACGGCAAAACCCCAACAAGCCATGCTTAGAAGAAGCACTGGCTGTTTACAGCCAGTTTTAGCATTACAGTGCTCACAAGCTGTTTGTGAATCGCTGATCCACAAAAGCAAGACAACCAGCAGGAAGCATGCAGAATTCCCTGCAAAAACAAAGACCCACTCCAATCTGCATGCTGTTAAAGCCTGCTGCCTTGGTGTTCAGCCTAGTGCCATCACCAAGTGTACATGGAAAACCAAAGCTGGATTTCCACATCCTGCATGTCCAATGAGTACTTTGCACTCTTCGGAGCACAGAGAGAGGGCGCTTGCCAGAGCACCTCTGATACACAGCAGGGTTTATGTGTAGCCTTAATCTAGATCCCTGTGGCTGGAAGACAGATGCCACAGCACAAGACATTGGTGAGATGAAGCAGAGAATAACAGCACAGCCTTAAACAATCAGTAAAGGTTCAAAAAGTGGTTAGAGCCCCAGCCATAGAATTTGAAGGTGGGAAATAAACACCTCCTCAAGCCACCACTGGGCAGGGCTAATCTAACACCAGCAGCAGTGCAAGGGAGCCCACAAACCCAGATTGTCAAATACTTTTGAGAACACCAGCTCATTTTTTAGGCTGATTCACCCTGGGAGAACAGATGCCTAATGTCCTCCTACCTCCAAGCCCACACACAACACCACTCTGTCCCTGCAGCGCAAGCATTGGGGACACACTGCACCCCCGACAGCGCAATTTGCAATCTGCCCAGCTCTGCCAGCTACTTACGGCGCTTCGTACCATCACCATTCTTTGTGCTGTCAGAGACTTGCTGCTTGCGGATGCTGTCCTCGTCTGCTTTGCGATCTCTGCCTGGGCAAGCGCAAATACGGGCTTCAAAACATCGGCGGCCCAAGACTTGCCCGCTGGGAAGAGAGGTAAGAGGAAACATCAGCTGGCATCTCAGATCCAGACCAGCAGCACCCCTTGACTTTGGACTGTCTGTGCATAATCTGGTATGAAACCTCCCATTTCCCACTCAGGATTTATCAGATGTTAGGCAACTCCCATCTGCAAAGATTTAAAAAACATCCTATGCCCCTTGAATTGAACTGTTCCTAAAGATATGAAATGCTGCCCTGAGTGGAAGAGAAGCCAGAAGGCTATACTCATGATACACTACTTACTCTCTGGTTTCCAGCGTCACAATGATAAGGATTGGGCGACGGTTCATCCCTCCAACACAGCTACTGTTGCACATGAAGTTGTACAAGACTGTTGTGAACTCAGTACCAACCTGAATCGGACAAAGGGGACGAGAAGAAGAGACGGTGGATGGAAAGCTTTGCTTTTCCCAAGCTCTCATTTTATATTTCCCAAGCTGTGCTGCAATTAGACTCACATGAAATAGACCCCCACTACAAGACTTTCTTAAAAGAAATTAAGAACTCTTCGTAGCACATTTCTGACATTTCTGTCATGAGGACAGGGAAAGCACAAGATCCCAGTTCCTTTGACTAGGGTTACAATTCCCATCCCTTCACCCGCCATCACCCTGAGCTCACAACGTACCTGGGGTGGCTCATAGGGGACCAGCACACTCTGCCTCCCAGTGATGGGGTCTTCTACATACTGAGCATGGCTGTTTCCTTCCACCCTGATCAGGTGGCTGGGAGGCGCAATCTGCCCTGCAAGGGCAAGAAGGGAAAAAAGACACTGTTCAGTGAAGGACGGTCACAGACAGGGTGTCAAGACCTTCCATCAAGGGAACTCCTACTCCTGGCCCTAGAGGTCTATCAGAGCATACACACACCACTCAGCCCTTAAAGCATCCCTTCCCAAGATCTCTGATGCCAGACACCACAGGCAACAGACTTTCTCAAGCTTACTCCGGACATCTGTAACTCAGCTTGAACAAGGGCTTCCCAAGATCTGAGACTAAGCAAGCCCAAATGTCAACTGAGCGGTAGCTCACAGCTGCTCTTCCAGGAGATAACGCCATATGGATTTTCACATCAGATGAAAGTCTTTCTTTTCCTCCCTCTACAGCATACACAAAGCAAAGTCCTTCAAGTCTCACTTACTACTCTCTCCCCCATGTATTGCTAGCCCTATTCTGCTTTGTCCCATCAGTCTTGATCCTAAGAAGTTAAGATTCAGACAGCAAGAGGAATATAATTTAATTAATGGTCAGCTTGAAAAAAAATCACTTGCTTACAGCAGTAGCAAAAGGAAACAGGATCCTCTTGGTTCCTAGGCCACTTTCCAATAATTAAAAGTTTCCATTCTGCAAATTTTCTTCAGTCTTTCTACAACACACAACTAAATTCTGTGGAAAGGAGCCTGCTATCAGGTCATCTCAAGAATTTATTTTGTATCAACTGTTCCTTTCTTACTCAAAACACAGCCTATTTATAGAGAAATAACTATTTCAGAATAAGATTTTATAGTTTGGGTTTTTTTCTTTCTTAAAACTCCATTATTGAATGGGATCAACCCTCAAAAAATCCAGTTCTGTCAGAAAAGTACTTTCTGTTTTGAAGAACTGTCCCACTCCACTCCACCCTAAAGTCCTGGCTTATTTTTGGGGCTTGTCTAGCTAGCTGCACTGTAACCAGCAACAGGATCCAGACTCCTAAGACATCCTGCTAACTGACACCAAGTGGGTTTTTTTTTACAGTAGGAGATAAATAATGCCCATAGAATAAAACAGATGCTCATCTGAACTTACGTGAACTTAAGTGCCAAGACAAAATGGAACACAGTTAACGAGTTTGCAGAAAACCCCAAGACATTTTAAAAGCAGTTTCTATTTCACTAGCATGAGGAGAAGCAAGTAAAATACTAAAATATTAAAACTGAACTGATAGCATTTAACATACAGGAAGGTTGGCTACAGCTGATGCTGGCACTTAGCATTATCCTGCTAGAGATAAACAGCCTCTCCATCTTCGAGGCTTGGATTAAGGACTGGAGATGATATTGCATCCTGTTACTAGATCTCTGTCTCAGTGACATGGAAGCTCATTCCTGAGCACAAGAACAGCTGCTTCTCATTGCAGGAGCAATATCAGAGCAGGGAAAAGCTGCCAGAGGGGCACTGCCTGCCATGGGGACAGACACTCATCCAACATGGGCAGGCATGAGGTTTATTTCAGTACTTTCTTCCCAAGGACATACTTGCACAGAGACAGCTAAAGTATTGTATGATGCTTTCCACTAAACACGGGAAATAAAAACCTGCACAAGAGGGAGGGAGTTCTGCTTCCAGAAAGTTTGCTTTGAAGCTGATGTCAAATGCCTACACTGGCCACTCATCAGCCAAGCAGCTCTGGAGAGGGACTGTCAGCAAAGAAGTGCCCTCCTTACCCTCATTGAACTCCCGGCTCAGCTCATGGTTCGGGCAGCGTTTCACCACTTCAGTGACGTGTTCGGCTTTCTTGTAGACTGGCATAGCCCTGATGACAGCTCCCTGAGGTGGTGGGGTCATCACTTTTATCTGGATGGGACATGTCTTGGCAATCTGGCAGTACAACTTTTTCAGTTCGGTGGAATACTGAATGGGGAAAAGACCAAGAGTCAGGAAATTCACCTAGAGATGCAGGCACACCAGAAAGATGGAGATGGGTTTGCCACAGGTTGGCACATGTAACTGAAAGCACCAGCTACTGCATGTGCATTGCATTTGTTTGCACAACAGCCACGCTTCCAGACAAGTGACAAAACCCCTAGACCTTTATCAGGGTTTTAAAACAGTAGAACAAAGCTGCATCCTAGTTTTCCCAAAGGTAAAAACCTTCAGATTCAGTTCCTTTACATGAACAAATACAACCTCTATTTCCCTTGGGCACACACCCACTCTTTCAAGGGACATTCATTACCCATCTAACAAAATAGATGCTATTTTTTAACAGAATCCTATAATCCTGGAAGCACTGGAAACCACACACAAAGTATTCCATCCCGTTTTCTAAGAAGCCATCCTACTTCTGCAGAGGGTTAAAATAAAAACATGAACCTTGGAACTGAATAGTACTTAAAAGCAAGACCCTGACCAATTTGGGCAATTTATCAAATCTGACATTTCAGTCATCTTTTAAAAGCATCTCTTCCATCTTCTGAGCACCTCTGTAGCAATCTCCTCACTTCTAAAATCAAAGCATTATGTCCACAAAAGAGATTAGAAAAAATATTTTTCAAATACTCAAAGACCAAAAGAGTTGAACAACCCAAAGACCAGGTCTGCAGCAGCTGGCTCCAAAAGGCAGGCTGTGACAACACAGTGAACACCTGGAACAGAACAAGATCTTCCTAATCACTGTGTTAATTTGGAGCGTATTAAGTTTTTCTTAAGATATTCCCCACTAAAACAATAACACTAATGCAGCATTCTCCCAAAGTATTTTCACATCTGGAAACCTTTACACAGCAAATCATCAAGGCTGAAGTTGCTCGTGTCTTTTCAAAACCCCTCACTGAAATAAGGGCATGTACTTAGCAGGGAGGATTGCAAGGAAGCTCTTAAGTGGTTCAGTACTGCATAACCTAAACTTATTTTCATGGATGTCTCCCATGAAAGAGACTCTCCAGTCTCCCCTGCTATACAAGGCTGTTCCAAAATACTGCAGTTTTTTTTTTTCAGTACCCCACTCCAAAGGTATTTGGTTTTCCCCTAGTGCTCAGACATTCATGACTGTTAGGAGTTACTGGGAAAGCTCTGCAAAGTAACCCACAGGAATTACTGGAATTTCCCCATTTCCCATTTTAGTTCTTGCAAAGAAAGAAAAGTGAAAGCCCCAAGGTGGTAGATTTTTCATGAAAAAAGGTCTCTGGCAGCCATGGGCCAATATAGCCCCATTCCCTGTACAAACAGAGCAGCAACAGGTTCATACCGGTCAAAAGCACGACATGGCCACCCATCCCACTGGGATAGGAAGAGCCAGTGCGTGCACGGGTGGGTGGCAGATGACACGGCAGCAAAAGGATTAACTAGTGATATTTAGGGATTATTTGCATTTCAAAGTGTACAAATGGCTAGCACAGGAAAAACCAAACTTTGGAGAGATACTGGGTAGGAGAGGGGGATTAAATATAAGCCAAACCAATCCCTTCCCTCCTCACTCAACACCATCCTGCCATGTGGCAGAGAAGATGCTACAGGTATTTAAGCTACAAAAAGAGATTTCTTTAAAATGCAAAGGCCAAATTGTGCAATGTATTTTATGTGCCTGGAGGCTAGAGATTAAACCCACAAAGGATTTACCCAGCCCGCGGAAACAGGGAACATGCCAAACAATTACAAAAAAAGTTGCGAAACAGATCTAGATAGTGATTTATATCGTACATCTTTTAAACCTGAAATTCCTTATTGTTTTTTAATTAAAAAGCAATTCCTTATTGAAGGTAATGGTGAGCTCACCGTGTTGTCTTTTCATCTCAAGAGGTAGAGAATCACTTATATGTGAAAGAGGAAGAAAATCTGTAAAGCATTGTTTCCTTCAATACATCAGTTTGCTCGTAACATTGTGAAGGTTTCAAGGACAGAAAGCCTCAAAAATGTCAAAAAGCCAGCTAATCACTTGGATGCCTTAACATCATTGAAGTGTAAAGAACTTGGGCACCCAAAGGTGATGGGCTGAAATCAAAGCATAAATATGGAAGAGCAGTGGTGCACGGAGGGCACAGCACAAGCCAGGAGCCAACCCGTCCAGTGTCTGCAGGCATACAGAGAATTGAACAAATGGAAGGAGATACACACCCCTCAGTCATGGATCAGAACTGTTGGCGTTGACTGTAATTTTATGCACAATATCTTCAAAGATAGAATGCTGGGGTTACAAGAAAGGAAGAAAATAAAAATTACTGCTTTCAAAAGGACCAAGAGGTACCCCATGCCAGCATGAATATCAAGACTTCTGATCAAATAGCATGCTTTCTCTGCTAGCAGAGAAAGAGATCTGCTCCTCATCCACCCTCTGGGACTCCAACTGTCAGGCCTCTTTGGTTACAACCACCAAGGAAGGCATTGGATCTGTAGCTTAAATTCACAGAAACCAAACAGCCACTAGCTAATGGGTTATGATAAACAAGCCTGTCCAACAAAGAAATACATATGTTCTCAAAACAAGGGCAGACTAAGGAGCTGGTTCTGGCCAATACCTTGAACTTGGTATATCCAAAAAGGAGAGTAACCAGTAGTCTACCTCTGCTTCAGGACACAGTCAGGGCATGGGTAGGCAAGCAGCAGTGCCCAGCACAGACAAATGAGACAGCAGGACAAATGAGTCTCTTTGTCACCCGACTGCAATACGAGTTCAAGCCTCATAGGCACTGCACAGGGCTTGAGGACATGGCATAGAGCCATGATTTCACATCTACCCCAGGCACAGCCACCTGCAAGCATGTAATCACTGAACGGATGGTCATTTAACACCGGTGTAAATCTGTCCACAGGGTACCTGCTGTCAGACAGTAAGGGCTCGAGTATCCCACTCTGCCAGCTTTGATGCAACCATGGGTAACCTGATGCACAACCATTTATTGGCATAAATAGGATGCAAACAACTAGGTCATGGTGACTTCGAACTGGATCAGCGATAATCGCCGTATCCATGGAGCAAGACAGGATATTGTACATAGATATCAAAGCAAATGCACTTAAGAAAAAGAAAGCACGGGCAGGAGCTGTGTGTGCATTCAGATAGCGCCTGCAAGCAAGGATCACTGCTTTTAGCACAGGTGCTGCTCCTCAGTGGTCCCAAATCACCCTACCTTGCAGGAGGTCACAGTTCTGCTCACTGTCTTGCAGTGTGAACTGACAGATACTTGCTATATGAGGGGCAAGATCATGAGATGAGCAATTCCCAGCAATCTAAAGCAAGACTATCAATTAAAATACTTGACTAGGAAAACTAAATTAATTAGGAGCACAAATATAAAAAAGGAGCTTGACCCAACAAACATGCCTATCAGTTAACAAGATTATAACAGTCATTATCTAGCAGCAGGAACAAAAGTTGTGCCAACAGCCCAAGGAGTGCAAACACCACTTCCACCAGACATACAGACCTGAAAGTAATTTAAAAAAGAGTTTAGTCTGGCAATGTGTCCTCTGTTTCAGAATGAGAGGAAAGAGCTTTGACTTGGACTTCTCCTTTGGGTTCAAGTGCTGCCTGCTGTGAATTTAGCTTTTTCCTTAATAATGTACTTTAAAAGGAAAGACTAAAGCATTCCAGCGCCTGCAGCCCTGCTTTCCACACCTGCCTGTGCAGATGTACTATATTACACACTCTTGGCACTCTGGCTGGTAATTCAGTACCACAATACATGCGCAGCAGCTACCACCAGGCAACACCTGTCTGATTTCTCAGTAAGCCCCTTCTCTAGAAGGTGTGTCAACAAAGGGTTTAAAGGAGAAAACAAAACACTTTTGGACTCCAAAATGGAGAATTTTTGCTAAAAAGGACTGAATGCTCAGGGCAATACAAGCTGCAATGGCTTTTCACTGAGCATTCGATCCTCCTCCAAACCTCTGATGCAGTGAAATCCCCTAAACACTACTTTTAAAAACTACCTTTAATATCTGTTTTACCATCTGATCTAGCTGGGGGATTATGGCTCCTAAATCTTTAAAAGGAGTGATGTTCAGTCAGCTCTACAAATGCTGATGGATGTCAACTTGAAGGTGATCCCAAAGGTTGGCTTACGGCATTACAGCTCCCCGAGCCCCTTCTGCTCAGATCAACAGGTCTTTCAAATCTTTTTCGAACTTGATTCAAGTAATCATATTTTAGTTCAATTCAGTTAACTGTATTCATTTTACTTGATGTTTTCAAAGCTGCCAATCAGCTATGCAACTTCTCCTGTTCCACACTCACTCCAAGAAAGGGAGAAAAAAGAACAGGTTAGGAGAGTGGGAAATCAACAGTTACCTGCACCAAAGTATTTGCAGGTGAAAATAAGGAGAGACATAAAAATTAGAAAATCTGCATATGTTTTAATTATTTAGGAGAAAAAAGGCAGTGGGCATAAATGAAGCTACCTTTAACGTTTTTGCTTTGATAAACCATGATTTAACTTTTCAGTTACAAAAAAACTGCTGGGACCATGCTGAGGCACATCAGAAACACGTGTGCACACGCACACTCTTTAAGAACCAACTTGAACCCAAGAACAGTCAGTGAAGAGCAGCTCTACCAGGAGCACTGCAGACATGGATGTCTCCTTCTAGATTTAAGCTTCAACTCAGCATAACCTTAACCACATCACTTGCTAGCTGACTTGCTGCAGCTTCAGTTTAAAGTCCTTTATCTCACCAGGCTCCAGACAGAAGTGGACAGCTTGCTGCTGGTGACATAGACATTCAAACCATGGGCACATCTGATTGCTGGACCTGTCATCAGCCCCTCAGGTGCCTACAGATCCACCACGTGTGGTTACAACATCCAGACTCATAGCCCACTGCACCAGCAAGACGTGCCTAGGAGGCACCCCCCATCTGCAAAGGAAGCCGTCGTGCGATGACCGTGAGCTTGGGAGAGGATGCCGATGGAGCCCCACAAGTGCTTTGCAGACACTTATCAGATTTCTCCACCCCGGGGCAAAGGAAAAACTATGTCACGTTCTTTTCCCTCTTGAGGAAGGGCAGTGAATCACCCAAGGGCGTCCGCCTTTGCAAAAACTTAAACTTCACTTTCCCCTCAGGCTCCTCTGCCCCCTCCACGTCCCCGCCGCCTTGCCAGGCGCGCACGAACGGTGCTGACGAGCTATTAAAATCCTTCCTCCGAGCGCTTTTCCTCGGGAGCCGCAGCCAAAGGCCGCCTGTTGCCACCTGTCAGTCGTGGGGATTAATTACCTGCGCCGGGCGGGGAGCGGCACATTCCTGCCGGCCTCGCCCGCCGGGATGTTGACATCAGGCAGGTGGGCCCCGCGTCCCCCCGGCCGCCCGCCCGTGCCGAGGGGGAACGCGACCCACGAGTGCGTGGGGACCGGCACCGCCGCGCAAACCGCAAGAGGAACGAGAGACGCGGGGAAGGAGGAGCGTCTCGGTGCTGCCCCGGGGCAGGCGGCACTCCCAGAGCCGGCAGCTGCTGCTGCGCCTTGGAAACCTTAGCGAAAAAAAAAAAAAAATATATGTGCGTATGTGTGTTGACCTGCTTAGGTAAACGGGGAAGGGGAGGGGCGGCAGGGAGGAGAGCGGAGAAACATAGCCTGAGGACAGGGATTCAGGGGCCGCTGCCCGGTGCGCCGGGTCCCGCCGGCCGCGGGGCTCAGCCCCCCGAGCCGCTGAGCAAGGGTGAGCTGGCTCGGCTCCCGCACTGTGCCATCGCAGAGTGCACTGGGGGAGAAAAGCACCTCTTCCTCTCCGGCAGAGGCAGAACCCCCCTCGCCTTAGAAGACACAGAGGGCATCGCGTTCCCTCTCCACGTACGATCCCCTGCGATTCCCTCTGCGCCGCACTCCCTGTCCCCGTACCACCATCCTGCAAACACCCATCGCTGCCACACACTCCGACTCAGGACAGGCTGAGAAGTGATCATGTTATAGGAGACCCCCTGAAATTATCCAAAATATCGAATTCAGAGCATCTGCTATATTCTCCCATCTTTAGGATAATGAAATCCTTCCTTCGTGTGACAATATCTGGCATCTCACTTGAGGATCCCCAGGGGTTTTAATTCAAAACTACCTTGATCAGGATGCATTATCTGATATAGGAATAGCTCAACATATCATTGTGGGTTTGCTGGCAATGTTAGCAGAAATGACACTGGTAATTTCCCCTATTGCTTTTGCACTGTGAAACATTTGCAAATTTGAAAACTTTACATTCAAGTGCTTTTACATTTCAGTTTCATATCTACAGACTCACCTCATCAACAAATGAAGGCCTCTTGAGGTCTAGCTTGAAAACACTTTGAAAAATGAACATCACCACCAACAAAAAAATAATTAACTGAAAAGTATCCGGTTTCAGGAGGAAAAAAAATCCAATGGAAAATTTTAGAAACAAGCTTTACACATTTTTTGACAAAAAGTGGTGTGTGTAAAGGGAGGTTTTGTGATTTAATTTTCTAAGTTCTCCTTGCTAGTCTATTATTTTAAATCTTTTTAAAATGCATTTCTTTAAAACTCAAAATCATAAGACTCCTGCAGTCAAATGGCCTTACCTTGTGTAGCCAGCTCACATGCTACTTATGTATTGTGGCTAGTTTCTAAACTGAAGTTTTAGCAGTACCAAACAAATTTCAGATACTAACAATGTCTAATAATTTGCATTTCTGATAGATTACTTTGCACCAGAAATTTTGTGAGGTGAAGGTATGAAACAAGCATGAATCTGCTGAAAGACAAAGATGATCCAATGCTGAACAAGATCTTCCTTGATGTATAGGTCTCCCTGTGACTTCTGTATTACGAATGCACAAAGAAGCAGCCTGTTTGCCAACCACAGAAGATACAACATTAAGAACAGACTGTAGGACGTCTACTCTCATGCTA
Organism: Serilophus lunatus; assembly: GCA_013399895.1. NCBI lineage: Eukaryota > Metazoa > Chordata > Aves > Passeriformes > Eurylaimidae > Serilophus > Serilophus lunatus. The sequence continues at coordinate 989,054 of VXBA01005476.1, forward strand.
CCTAAACTCACCTAAAGGCTATGATGTGCTAAAATCCAGCAGAATAGCAAGGAGTAATCAAAGTCAGGCTACAACACTACTTGAAATTAGTTTTGGAAAACATCTGCTTCAATTATTGAACTTCAATTAGTAAGCCAGTAAAATTCAACAAGATTCAGCAAGATTTAATCATTACAGTGAATGCAGAAGGACCTGTGAATAGCTCTGTTGATTTCTTCCCTACTTTCACAGCTTCACTATTCTCAAAGACAAGTGGCTGTTTTACAGCCCCCTAGCAAGCGGGAAACCCACTGCCAATAAAGTACTACACCGAAGTTAAAAGTATTTGCATCTATATACAAAACACACACCTGCTTGCACACAATACAAGCAAGTGGACATCGCACGTAATACAAGCAAGTGGACAGTACATATATGACCACATACGTTTGCTAACATGAAACTAAGTTGATTGTACAACCTCAAGCATCACATCAGACAGACACTGTGACAATGACATAACCAGCAACAGTCCTTCCAGGCAATTCTACTCATTACATCAGATTGTATACACCAAACCTGCAAGTGAAAAACTCCAGGATTTGATTTAGCAAAAAAATCCTCAGCATATGCTTAACTTTTGGCAGCACTGTTAACCACTGCTTGCTTGCATCAGTATGCCTGTGTGTAAGGGCATTTGTGAAGCCAGACCTTAACTTAAAGATATGATTTAACTTTTATTTTAAATGACATCAGATTTTTCTAATAAGGGATGACAGAAATGAACGAAAAAAACACATACTCAGGCTCCCAACAGCAAACCCACCCCAAAACATACTGCCCCTGGCTCACGTGCCTTGACCTCAGATAATGAGCACCAGAACCTGTTCTGCTCAGGGACTGCTTTAAGTAAAAAGCCCAGGTTGGCCATTTCAAACCTCCTCCTAACTTGGTGTGGAGGATTAAACTTTCTTACAGTCATCTATTAAACTTTCTTGCAGTTGTCTATCTCAGGTTCGGCCAAAGAAGAAAGCTGCTCTGTGTTTCCTATGAGCCTCCCAGATCTTAATTGTTTCAAGTCTGCATGTTCCAGCATGCTTCACCTTGCCAGCCAAACTCCAAAAACTCTACTCAGCTAGAGGAAACATTGTCTGGAGTAATCACACACCAATTTTTAGTGCATCTCCCTGTCACTTTTGTCCCCTGCTTCAAGTCAAAGGGTGATGAACTCAACCATAAGGAGGGAAGAACCAGTACACAAAGGTTGCTCAATTAAAGTAAATGGTAAAGTAAAAATCCTAAAGATGTTCAAAATATGTCTGCTCCCACCGAATCTCACCTGGTTTCAAAAACATGAGTGAGCTGTAAAAGTCCCAGACAAGCAGACAGATAGAAGCTTTGGGTTCTCAGCAGTCTGGGGTACAGGCACAGGTTCAGATAGCTCTACACCAGCTAAAAGATCAAGGAGAAAAAGCAGGATACAGAGGAATGTGTGATGAAAGACCTAAGTCCAAAACTCATTTTAGTTTCCTCATCTGCAAATAAGGGGATTTCATTAATAAGTAAATGAGTCACTAGTATAGTACCTGTTACAGTAGAGGAAAGCCAAGCAGGACAAGAGGACACATTTAAAACAAAATAATATAGCGAAGTTGCTCTGGCAACATGGTCTTTTCAATCAGAAACATCCCAAGCTTACAGTTTAGGGACAGCCAGACCCAGAGGTATAAGGCACTCTGCCACAGACAGCACCAGCCACTCAACACCCTGGAAAGCAGATACTTTGCTAGATGGTGACAGATTTCCACCCAAATTCTGGCCAAAGGACTGTCCTACTTGCCAAATGCCACAGGGTCAGCAAGGGTAAGAGTATGTGCATCAAATACTGGACCATCTTCCTAGGTGTGTCACTGAAAGGAGGTGCAAACTGGTCACCTGTGCATGCTCATTCTGATACAGGAGAGAACATTCAAGGGATTCAAAGCTAAAACAAGGTTTAATGTCCTCTGACCTCTCATTTTAAACACCTTTGCTCAGCTACATTTTTTGTCCTGTTCATTCTTTCTTGAGTTAGGGTTTAGAGTCAATGGACTCTACAAAAAGGCCAAATAATCCCCAAAGAAGTTCAAATAGAGATCGTTTGTATATTTTTCCTTGCCTTTCTACAGTGCTACTGCTGTTGTGCTGTGACCACGTGCAAGACTGCTCGCTTACTGTTTTTGTGTGGGGAACTGGCCACCCTACAAAGCAGGGCTGGTAGCTAACTGCGAGACCAAGGTGCTCAGCTGTGAACTGAAATGCTCTGATAAAATAAAGGGCCAAATCAGTCAACGAGAGCTCTTCTGTATGCGTGCTCTGAACAAAGACCAAATGGCTCAGATGGAAAAAGGTGATCCCCTTTCCTTCCTACTCACTTTGCTTTCCCCTTGTTTACTTCATCTGAATATTAAATCACACCTATGGGAGGCAATGGAAGGAAAGAGAAATATTAAATCTGACAGGCTCTCAAAGTGGCAATGCCAGTGAAATGCATCACTAAGGTGAGTAATTTTCCTGTTTACTTCATAGGCTCCAAGCTCCCCCCTCCTCCCCCCATCTTCCTCCCTGCCTAGATGTGGGCAGGACCCATCAAGGCAAAGCTTTGGAAGCAAGCATCAGCGTCCCCAATTTCTACATAAATGCTGCAGGCCAAAGAGCAAAGGCAAGTTCCAACTGAGCCCTTGACAGTAATCAAGCACTGCGGCGCCTCTGGTCTTGTCTTGTGCATACCTTGCAAGTAGCATCATGTCTTCCCGGTGAGATTTCACTGGCAGCGCACACAAGCGCCTTGTTCCTTGGCTTCTCTCAGAAAAAGAAAGTCCTGAAAACACACACACACACCCCCACCCTGCTTTTCTGCTCCAAGGGAGACCATTTCTCTCTAAATCTTCAGTGTACTGTTAGCGGCCCTTTCAGAACAGATTTATGAATTTGTCAGAAGTCTCTTTTGTTCCTGTGCAGAAAGGTTAGCACCAGTCCCTTGCCAAAATGGCATTGAGTCTTCCCTGTTAACGTCCAGGAAACCATCCTGAGTCAGATCTTATTACATTTGAAACAAAGTGCAGGTACCAGCAAGTCTCTTCCATGATAACAGCCAGGGCCTGTCCCATTTCCTGATCACATTAAACTCAATTTCCAGAATTACATCTATGCAAATATTGTTCTCCTGCTTGCAGAGCATTTCATTGATAATTAAAGTGAATAGCCAACAAAGCTTTTCTGGCCAGGATAATGAGTGAGGCAACGAACTAACATGCAGACACCAACCAGGGACAGATGTTCTTCGTCTGTATGAAGACCATTAGATAAGGGCCCCCTCTTCCTCTTACAAGACAGAGGATCCAAACTGAACCAAACCATTTCTGCAAACATCCTTCCATTTTCTGGAATTACTGACCCAACAAGGCTGTACTCTAGTTCTGAATCACAGAGAAATCTTAAGGATTAGGAAAAACAAAAATTACACCTAACTGAGCAAGTCATAAGTTTTACTAAGAACAAAGATACAGTAACTCAGAACTAAGCTAGATCAATAAAGCATGACAGCAACTTCAGCATACTTGGGATAAATGGTGACTAAGTTAAGCCTTTACACCATCTATTCATACAATTAAGCTTTGGAGATGAATAGCTAAAAAGTCAGACGAGAACACAGTAACTAGCTATTACCAGCATTCACAGGGTTCCAGGATCTGTATTTTATCCAGATCCTCCCTTTTCTCAGCCTTCTGAGACCTAGCTAAGCACAGTCCTCGAGTCAACTCCTGTGGTTTCTCCTTAGCCTACTTTCAAAGTCAAGACATGATTCAGCAAGGTGTTTAAGCAGATGCCTACCTTTAAGGTTGGGAGCAGCCTTGCTGACTCCAACAGAACCCAAGAGATTTCATGGGGAACGTTCACGTGCTAGAGGTTATGCACTCGCTCGAGTGCCTGACTGAACCAAGACCTTGATTTTCCTACATACCTGTACCGTGGGAAATGATTCAAGTTCCATGCTGAGGAGCGTAGCAGCGTTGCTGCTGCAGCCAGTAGGCCATGGAGATGTCCCATGCTCCAAAACGCAGAACCTCACCCCTAGGCAGCTAGTGAGGTCAGTGCTGTGGCATCTCCTCTGCTAGGAAGAGCAATAAGCCTATCCCAGACTTGGGATATTCCTCCATTTTTCTCATGCTTACAAGCAGCCCCGAAGCTATGCAACTACAGCAGCTAAGGGAAGAAAACTGTTCTGCAGAGTAGCAATGAGAAAAGGAGTTGCAATGAATTTGGAAAATGTTAAGCAGCAGTCTTTCCTATCCCTCTTTGAAGTAACCATCTTCAGTTTTCCATCTCCTACTCCCTAAGAGTAGAAAGGAAAATGACATCTTGGGGGACATGCAAGCCAAAGGATATTGTGCAGTAACATAGCACACAAGAAATGGAAGGCTTAAACACAGCATAGTCCAGGTCACTTTGAAATTTCATCAAGAAAGCACAAGTGTACAAAGCAAGATTGCATGGATCTGAATGGAGTTTACAGGCAGGTCTGCAAAAGCCTACTAGGTAAATTCATCAGACATGATTGCCCAAATACTTCATGACGTAGTAGCAGATCTATAAATTATTGGAAATAGATTACATCAAGTCTCTCAATACTTAGAAATTGATTTATTTTACTTGGTAACTAAAGATAATCATGTCCTCTGCATGATCTAACTGGAATCATAGCAGGAATGAATGTGAATTTAGATGCAAATCCTTTCAACCACAACTTGAAGATGGCTTTCCAAGGAAAACACCGAAGAGATATTTGTCCCTGCAGACCTTACTACCTCTACACTGCTTCATTTGCAAATTGCAAGTTCTGAGGACCCCAAGCAAGAGATGCTTTGTGAGAAGACCTAGCCCATTCAAAGTAAGACTGCTTTCCCAAACAAAAAAGCAGTCTTTGTTACTGGATAACAATGAGAACCAGAATAGTTCCCTGGGAAACATAATTTTAAAGTCAGATTTTCCAACTAACCACACCCAATTAGTAAGTAATGCCATGTTAGAGTGATTATGGAATTCCAGATTTTTCACCAGTTTCAATTTTGTGATTTTCTTTCATCTTTCCAACAAAAAAAGGAAACAACCCCCCCTCACAATCTTATACAGGTGGCAGGCAAAAAAAGTCAAGCCCCTTCCTCCCTAAAATAAACAAAATAGAACAAAACAAGACAGAGTTACAACATCAGAAGTTATTGGCTCACACTGTCTGGCACTCCCATTTTCCGTACAGCTCATACGTGATGCATCAGAGAAAGGTGCAAAGTCTCCATGGACAGAACATGCTGTTGCCATGCATGATGCCGTACAGATGAATTCCTGCCCGTGCAGAAACCAAGGTTTGTTCTGAGATAGCTACCATCAATCTCATGAGCCTGTGCCACTGCAAGTGCTATCCCTTCCCTTGGAAGTTCTGAATTTAATGCTATTCAAATGAAAAGGCAGGTGAAGGGTTGGGACTAACCCTGGCAAGCCGTTTACAAGTGTAGCCCATCCAAGACAATCATCTGGCATCAAAGAACGCACAGACTTTGACCCTGCAGAAGCCAACTACATCTCCAGAATTTTATGAGCCACCACTATGCAGAGGAAGACATCATTCAACAACTGAATGACGTGAAAGACACTTTTCACCCACCAGCCTCACAACTGAGAAACAGAGAAGAGTCCACAGGGACTCAAGTATTTAGCTCTTCAGCTGCAGACAGCAAAGGATCAGGATGCAGAAAAAACCTAAATAGGATCAGAGATACTACAAAACACACTACAAGGATGTCAAGGATGTGACCATGCTACTGCTCCGATGAACAGCAGATCATTATTGTGTAAGGTAGAATGCAAGGCTCCTCTGCACAAAGCACTGGATTAGAAGAAAAAAAAGCCCATTTTACAAAGCATGGAGGCAACATATTGAAACAATCCAGAGGGAGACACTGCTCACCAACTCCTTCCTTCCCCAAAGAGAAGCACTAGCCACAGTACATCAGCTACCTGACCCTGGAGGACAGTAAATGACAGAGGCCCAGCTAGACTGTAACTGTTGCCACATATTTCTTATTTAAATGCAATTTGTTTAATCTCAAGTTGGATTCAACCATCAAAGGCTCTCTTCTGTAGCACACTGACAGTTCTCTCTAAATCTCTGCGCCTTTAATCCTTTAATTAGCCAAGAAATATGTGATCTCAACTCTTCCACCAACCTAAGCTAATTTTCTGCATGGAGCTTCCAACTCCTGTAGGTTACAGGTTTTAGCTGTTCATGTAGCCAAGGGAAAATAAACAAGACACACACACCCCCCCCACCCCATTCCCACACAGGCTGATCTGTGCTTCATGTGCTGCTTTTCTAAAAAACTCCTTGAAAAATCCTTGCCAAAGTAAGAGGGATGCATTTTCAAATGGCAGTAGCGGCCTGGGGGGCATAATTACATCACTCAGTTCAGAGAATGAGTGAATAGAGGTTTTGGGGCAAGCCAATGTTTGCACAGCAGAGGGTTAAAGAACAGTCAAGAATTGGCTTAATGCTCCAAAGAGAGTGTCATTTGTGGCTTTGGTCACCTCTCTGTGATTCTGGGAGCTCCTAAGCCAATGAACAAAACCCTGAACAGTCAACCATTTTGAAACTCTCTTCAAGAGATTTCTCCAGAGATGAGCGCTGCTATTTCTCAAAAGTGTCATGGCAACCCAGATCTGAAGGAAGAAAAGGAAGACTGCATAAGTCACCAGCACATCAGGACAAAGCACTATTTAGGGAGCTTGAAATACACATCAGGCTCTTCAGGCAGTCCAGCAGAGCAAACTCCAAGGAAGACAAAAGGATAATCTAAATTCCTCTTGTCTGAAGTCCTAAGCACAGGACAGTGAGTTATAGTTTGCACCTGAACATAGCCCTGGCTGCCTCTCCACATCAGGATACTTCTTACAGGGCAAGGCAAAAGCAAACACTGCTCAAGGCATGGCCATAGCACAGTTGCAGGGAGTGCTTCCTGGCTACATGCTAACCCTGCATGTGACATGCAGGAACAGCCAAGCCTTCTCTGCACAGCCCCCCAAACCATCACATCACAGCTTCAACATGCCAAAGCCATTGTACCCTGCCCATTGCTGCAGCACTACACAGACACAGCTGATCTCTTTCTAGGCATAGCCTGCAAGTCCAAGCAACATCACATGGAGCCTAAGGCCATCCCTAGCATGTGTGTCTACCTGCCAAGTGTGGACAAGCTGTAGGAGGCCTTCCTGGTAGCCAGCCAGGGAACACTGGTGAATAGCAGCATTGAGAGTCACCAGGGACTTGACAAAGGCATGAAGACAGAGGAGTAAGATTAACCTCCCTCTGATGAGCAAATGCACAGTGGAAGAGCCCTGTCTACATCAAAGGCTGAGGATAGGCATTTGTGCATCTTGCAGTTTCTTTAATTTGCTTCTGTGTTGAGGTCTTAATGAAGGTCAGCACATGACCAGAGCTGCCTTGCTTACACAAGGACTTTTGGCAAAGTCACCGTAGGATTGGGTTGGAGAAAAGGAGAGGAAAAAAGGAGTCTGCTGGTTTTAAGCGCTGGCAAAATACTACCCAGGTAGTATTACAACCCCACCTCTACACAGGACAGAGCACTTGGAAAGCATGCCTCTTTCCTCTGATAGAATTTTAGAGGCACTGTGCTCACACTGTCCACCTTACTTATTTACATGTTCCTCAGCCCAAATATCAGTTCCCCTCAGATCTCCAGCAAGGAATCCAGCCCATAAGACAATGCAAAAGATCCGATTAGCAGTTGCTACACTCCACTGACAACAGATGTCAGTCATACAGTCCACACCTTCAAAACTCACATTAGTTACACATGCAAACCAAAAATATAGCTGCATGTGCATCTCAGGGGTCATCTGACAAGAAAAAAATAAAACCACAGAGCTCAGTATGAAAAGAACCACTGGTGCAATGATATGAGTACCTCAGCAGGAGAATCTCTATTGCCAACCTCGCCACTTCAGCTGCTCCTGAGTCATATAACTGTTCTATGCTGCCACAGGCCTTGAGAAAGAGGCATTTCAAATGCACAATTAAAGGTAGGCAAATAAGCTCTGCAAGCTTCAGTTGCAAGATGTTCATGCTACCTTCAGTTCCTACAGAAGAAAGGGAATGGGAGTAGCTGGCAAGGAGCATTCGATTGGGAAGCTGCACTCCAGGGTCAGGGCAATCAGCCTGGTAACTGTGTCTTTGCAGTGCCTTTGATCAACGGATTACAGAACATCCTTCCACCAATAGTCCTCGGGGAGAGTACAAAAAAGTAGCCAAGAGTTAGCAGATTTGCTCCAGGCCAGAAAGGAAGCTCATCTCACAGCACCAAGATAAGCAAGAGATTTTTTTTTCCTTTCTTAAAAGAGAAAAAAGAAAAAATCTACAGTGCTCAAATTATTAAAGTGCTTAAAAATTTAATGAAGATATCAAAGCTATTAAGCAAACATTCAGCTTGATGTCTCTTTCCCTTCTTACCCACCCTTCTTCAATGCATTCAAAACCTCTTTTTTGCTGTGCTATAACATGTTTAAACAGGTACTGAGATACAAACAAGTCTTGGCCCCATCTCATACAGAATGGATTGGTTGCAGATGTTCTCCTGCAAGCTACATCTTGCCTCCTGCAAGAGCATTCATCTCCAAAACACATCATTTCACCTACTTTGCCTGAAGCCAAAACTCAAAGGTTATTTAATTTTTAATATTTTTTTATTAACTCTAACATACCTACAGCTGTGCAAGCAAAACCCCATCTGGTTTTTCAAGGCACAAAAAAGTGAGCGACTAAGTTTAGATAAAAGCAACCAAGTTGGGGCAGTCATCTTTCTGTTCACCTCTACAGAAGCCAACAGCAAAGTCAGGGGTGCAATAAAAAAAACAACCCTGCTATATTTCAGAGAAGCCTGACATATTTCACTACCTTCCTAGGACAAGTCAGACATGAGCTCATACAGTGGCAGGTGAGTCAGTGACAAGTCAGACAAGAGTTCCTTAATTAAGCTTTTGGAGCAGATGATCCCTCGAAGGTGTAATCAGATTGGTATGGCCAGTGGAAAAAGGCAAAAAAACCCAAACCAACGTTAAAAAAAGCTGAGTGAACTGCTACACCCTTGCTGAGCCATGCCAGTCAGGCTAAGAGCAGCGTGCTGCCTAGAGCCAGAGAGCCCCTAGCACACAGGAATGCCTGGCCATCCTGCACCACTCCCTAGCAGTCAGCACCTGCTTGCATGCTCCACTCTACTCCTCCCAGAAGCAGAGAAATGCTGACTTTCCCAGTGAGCAGGTTACACTGGGGTCACACTGCAGACATGGTGCAACCCAAGGGGTCCAGTGTAAGGTACATCCCAGGAGCTGGACTTTCAAAGGCAAGGAGGTGATTGGCAACAGCTCAGACTTGCATGGCCGAGAAGGAAGTGATCACAAGTGAGTCATTCTCAATCACTAACCAGCAGAGTCAGTCTTGGGACAGGTGATTTATCAGCACTTAAAATGCTCCCAAGCTATCTCACCTACGAAGGAGACCTCATGAGTTCTGTGTTTTGGAAGCTTCCCTGAAATAAGCTGCAAAATATGCATCAGAATATCAGTGTATTAAACCAAAATAGCCCCATTAAGCAGATTGGTATCAGCAGGGTGGCTAACAGCATCACAGCATTTTTGTACTCTCAACATCAAGACATGCAGCATGGAAATGGTTTCTGCCAGCACGTGTCTCTTCAAATTCATCCTGGCACTCATCTTGCCCATGTAGCTGCTTTTCCTGTTGGCCAGGGACTGTGCTGCAGCACTCTCTCTGAATGCCAGCAGCACCAGCACAACCCAGTTCTCCCCATTTTTATATTATACGAATCAGTCTGCTGAAAAAGAAGCCCAGAAAGACTCCAACCTCTACAGTCCTTTTGAGAGGCATGGCAAAGGAAACGGGCAAAAATGACTCATCAGAGAGGTCAGCACATAAAGGGAATGCCACATAAAGGTCAAATTTATAAATTCCTTATAGAAACTGATTGCAAAACAATCAGTCCGCATGCTTTGCCTTTATCAAACTTTACAGAACTAAAACAACCATTCTGAAGATTTTTGTAGGGGCCTCACCACTTCCCCTATGAGTGCCAATATCATAAGAGATTTTAGTAGAATATGTAGAAATACACAGACTCTGTTAAACTCCCCTTTCCTCATTCATCTACAAGAACTCACAAAGGATGGGTCAAAAGAAATGACTAAGAATGAGTTGCATGAGAGGTTTGCAGAAGAGATGGAAGACAAGGAACTCATTGCAAAACCAGCCACCACCCTGCTGATTAACGAAGAGGGAGCATTCAGTGCTCAGACACTGGACAAACATCCCACGGGAAGAACTTTTTCTCTCCCACTCATGGTGATGCTGATGCTCAAATGCAGACAGAGCGGATGCTCTGCCTGCCCCACTGCTGGCTCTGCAAACACCCTTCAAGCTGGGCACCAAGCCCAGTGGCACCTCTCCTATTTCTTCCCCATGGGAATCACTTCCAGCCCTGCATTTTAAGGAGGAAGGGTGGTGGTGCAAGGAGCTCTGAGTGCAGGTTTGATAGCAAACCTGAGCTCACTTTGTTCCCATGGCAAGGTCAGGCACGAGTCACCTCCCAGCCACAGCTCACACGTTTGAGGTAATAAACCCCGACAAGTGGCAGGGTGAGTTTGTTGAGGCTCAGCACCACAGCGAACACAGCAGCTGATACAGCATTGTCCTCTACCTACATAACAGAAAGAGACTTTCCTTCTTGCCACAGTCCCCAAATGGCCTCGATGTCAGTAATTTTCACACCTGGTAAGCCTGATACTGGTAAAACTTGAGGTCTCAAGCAGAGGAAACAATAATCCAAGAACCACTCAGGCTTCAAGTTTTAGCCTGGAGATATGCTTTGATTTCCTCAAAAGTCGGTTTGTAGGAAGACTAATGTCCTGTAAGTAAGCCAAAATAAGAGGCCTGAAAGCTAAGGCTAGTGGTAGGGTAGGCACAGCAAGCAGCAGTGTCCACCTGCCCCCCTCAGGCATTTCACATCAGGGGTCTAAGTGTTTTACAATACAGGATCATCATGACAGTCCCAGATTTGAAGGTGGGTATGTGGAAAGGGGGAAGAGGGGAGCAGAGGCAGAGGGAATGACTTGCACAATGTTACCCAGATTACATCTAAATCACAGAGCAGGAGCAGCTTGGAGACTGGGCTGGGAGCCAAATCCACTGCTCGGCAGTGCTGCTCCTGAACAGAGCACCTCCTGGCAGGGTGGCTTCTCTCCCCAGGAGGAGAGTGTGGTGCACCTCAGGGTAAAAAACATGCAATGAAGCAAGCCCCAAGACAGCACAGACATCATGCCTAATGGGGAAAACAACAGAGCCAGAAAGTTTAGACCTAAGTCCTATCTCGTGTTTAGGAAAGCCAGGTCAGTCTCCAAGTGCTGTTTTCCTTGTGTTTCCTCTAGTACATTTTTCAACTTTTGGTAACACTGAATTTAGATGACTTGCAGCAGCTAACATGTATCAGCAGATCATAAAATACTCCTTCTTATCAAATAAGTAATATTTTGCTCTCCTAAAACCCCCTCAAGTCTCATAGAATACATCTGGAAAATAAAAAAGAGAGAAGTAGCACTCTCCTATTGTGGTTCCACCAACTTTTTTCCCAATGTTTAAGCGTTATCTTTAACAACTGGAAACGGTAAAGTTTGTATCAATACTCTATTTGCAAGAGGATCTAAGCTCTTAGTAGCTATCCTGCTGTATTTACAATAACAAATCTGACACACCTGCACATAGCAAAACCTCATGAAAAGACTTCCATTGCATAATAAAGTTCATGCTCTTTCTATATAGAAGCCATACCTACCCAGGACACTTCTTTTCAAAACAAAGTAGGAATTTCTTCACAGTCTATGGTCTGCCAAGCACTGGAGCTAAGCCCTCAGCATACAGAGCACCACCAATGCAACACACACAGAATTATGCTGCTTCAGCACATTGCCAAAGTGCTGTGTGCTCTGTATTGAGTTGGCAGGGATATTAAATCTATGACAAATGTGATATTTCAGCTGACCTAAAGAAAGAAATGATCATATCCAAGAGCAGTCTTTGTCTACAAAGTGAGCAATACCTCTTGCACCAGCCTACCTGAGAAACTTTACTCAAAAATAACATATTAAACAGCCACTCAAATAGCTTTTGCACAACTTTTTTTAATTATTTTGTAGGGTTGAAATATCTTGTAACAGTACTCAGTTGATGCAGTTTAAGTTATACAGATCAATAGTATGAGGGAAACCAGCAACCTATTAAGGAAACCGTCCTTGCCCTGGAGCTGCTGCCTCACTTCTGGGCCAGCCTGCTGTGACCTTTGGAAAGGTAAGGAAGCGACTCTTCTGATGTCTCTAAGCTCTGCTGGGCTGCTTTGCATGCTTAGCACTTGTGAAATACAGGAGAGTTCAGCAACTTTTACAAGACTGCACAGAGGCAGTCCCCATGTTGAATGCTACAAAAAACCTGAAGCATCAAACAGAGGGGAAAAAAAAGAAAAAAATCCACTCCAAAAAAACTTCTGTTTCGGAAACTTTGGCACTTCTGGCACCTTGGTTTCCCTTCCCTAAAATGGCGACTCCACTCCTGATTTGCCTTGCCAAGCAAAGGTGTTTGCTGATTAGGGAAGTAATGTTTGTGCAGCACTTTGAAGATTTAAAGAACTACATTAATCCTACTTGTTGTTCTTAGTAGAGGCCAATTTTTAGCTAAGAGTAGGAAAAAAAAAGAAATTATTTAAATAGTGACCCTGCCCTACTTCAAGATGTTCACTCATCTCCCAACATCAGCTATTCTTATCTGTAAATGTTTTTTTAACCCTTCCTTCTCATAGTTCTCAGAAACCACAAGTCTCATTCAGCTTTTATTTGAAAAATGGCTTCTTTCCAGGCTGTGGCTGTTTCTTGTAAAGTTAATTCCTTTGGTAATACTGCTGGAGGCACATTGGTATGTTTGGTGTGTGTATGTACACATATATATTTTCCCCTCTTTTCACACAGTGTTGTTTTTTATATGTGTAGTGAAAGATAGCTAATCCAGGATTATTATTGTCTTTATTCCTTTCTCATGAAAGTAGGTGGGGCTTTTTTTGTGCAAGTTGCATTGATGAAAATTATGTTTAATTAACACTTTTTCCTCTCCACATAGACAAAAACCCCATCTCCTTAAGAATAAAGAAAATTTTAAAAATTTTTTTTCCCCCCTCTAAGTTTTCCTTCAAAAATAGCTAAAACTTCAAAACAAATGTTCTAAAGAAAAAGCCCCAACTGTGATGCCAGTACAATTACAAATTGCTTGTAAAAAACCAGCAGAGGGATCTTCTGGCCCTGTGGGGGACACAACCCCTTGCCCATCCTTTCTCTATCCTTCTATATTTAACATCTCATGTTTTTTTTTACTTTCAGATATTGGGAGACCTATATTGAGCTCTAACTCATCTCCTGTTACACTGGGAGAAAATCAGCCACAAACACTGTAACTAAGAGCCTCAATCCTAGTTGAGAGAGAAGGACAATCACATCATATGATGCTTGCTTTCTCTCAGCAGCTAAGGCATGCTGGGTGCCCCACACTGATTGTGCTGTTTGAAGATCAGAGAACATACTCAAAGCAGGAGATCCAAATTTTCAGTTCCCAGTTGATACCAATTTGTACAGTAAGTAAATAACTTCCCTTCTCATCCTTCCTGAGCATCAGTAGATGTGAGGGGTACAGACTGTCCCTTACAATATGGTCTTACACCAGCAGCTCTGTCATCATGGAGGGTACTGGTGTAATAGAGAGAAGGTAGCAAAACTCTAGTTCACATAGGGAGACTATACTGCCTTGGTAGGCTTTACAAAACCATCAGGGATGCAAGATGAAAAAAAAAAAAAAGCAAGACAGCTCATATCACAAGACATTTTCTAGAAACTACTACACAGATCTGTACAGCTGCTTGTAAAAAGAAACAGAAGAAGGTAACTTGTAATAAAACCAAAATATACATGACAAAGATATTATGAGGAAAAAAACCTAATGCACTCAGATCTCATTTCACTCAAGCATAAAAACCCAAACAGAAGCCAGCAGGCCCCTCCTGGCTGGTTCTCACAGGTGAACTGGTTCTTCCCAGCTTTGAGAGCTTGAAAACACCTCCCTGCCATGAGAAAGGCACCTCCTTCAAAGACAACAAGCCCAGCTCCTCTCTTTCCAGGTAGATGACCTAGGACAAGTTACATATGCCTCAACAACCTTGCTGTTAGGCCCTGTAATGTCACACAGAGGGAAACAGCTCAGCAGCTCTTCAAGCAGGAAAAGAGGATCACCACCTGTGCACAAGAGCAACGGTGGCAATTGACACCCATCCTGCCTCCCTGCCTTCCCTGTGCCAAGAGCCTACGCATGCTGGAACTATCCCATGCAGACAGGCATGGCTGCTGAGAGCTTAAGGATGCCAAATCCGAATCACTTCTCATCTGAGAGAAATGCCCAAATATGGCAGTGCTCCGGATTTACCAGGATCTGTGAGAAGCCAAGCCCTCAGCTCACACCATTGCATCAGCTCTTGCAGCCTGCAGCATCTGCATCCAAAGGCTACAATGCCATCTCTTCCTTCTCTGCCTTCTCCTTCCAGATTGCTTCTCCCCTTTTGCATTACAGCACCTTTTTCCCCCCTTCCTTGCTCCTGCTGTAGCAAGTGTTGGTTATCTACAGCAAAATTAACTTTTCTGGGCAACCCGATGGGCTGAAAAGGAAGCCTACATTTCTTATCAGAGTAACCAACTTGAGTGCTCATGGAGGCCTGCAGACCCTCTGCACAAATGAGTCTCTTAAAAGGACCCTTCTCAACTGCCCTGTGCAAACATCCAAAGCCTATATCACTGCTGATTAGAAGCCTCTGAGGACAAGAAAATCCAAAATCCTATAACAAGGCCATTTCCACTCCCTTTCCCCTGACAGCTTTAAATGCAAAATTAAAGGACAAAACTAGAAAGCTCAAATTGCACTGACCAACACATCACCAAGGAATCACAAGGCTAAGATTCCACAGGAAACCTGTGAACACTCAGCACAGCCCCACCTGTGAGTTCATTGGAAGGGTCACCAGTATTTAAAAATGCACGATACTGAGAGATGTTCAGCAGTGAGGACATACTGGACATTTCCATTGTTACTGAAATGATGCACGAATGGAACAGATTATTTAAAGAGAACACTGAACACGTAATTAGGAACTGTTGAGTCAAAGCAATGTACACACATAATTGCCCTCTCACTGCTTCACTGTGCTTGTGCATGGTCCTCTGAATTCATTTTCTAGAGACCGGCAAAAAGATTCCCAATTTTACTAGGCACATTAGGACGTAGAAGATATTTAAAATAAAAATGGAATGAATCAATCTGAAATATAAATACCATCATAGCCCAGGCAAGGAATCAGTTCTCTCAGCCACATAAACCTGTTGTTGCTCATGTGGACTAATTCAAGTGCATTCCTTTCAGCTTCCTTAAAATGCAGCTTTTCCAAATCCACTAAGCCCAGCCAGCACAATTTATTTGCTTTCATGCATGTTGCAGAGACTATTAACCAGCTTTGCTAGCAAAGAGAGTCTGAAATCTGAGCATTTTCTGATAGTTGTAGGTACAGTGGAGTTTACAGAGAACAGGAAAACCAGTGAGTCTGCCTGGAACATGGACTGCAGCTTTGGAGACCTCCATGTTTCATAACAAACAATGCAAGCAAGGACCAACCCAGCTCAGCTCCAACCTACTGCAGGGCATGAGAATAAACTGCTAAACTCAGGTATTGCCAACACCTGAATTAAACAAGTCTTGCAGGGCTGGGTATCTTTAGCCGAATCAAAAATTTGCAAAAAAGTTTCAGTTTTCATTTAAAAACTTAAAGCAATTTCTGCCTTCTCATGACTATGAAGGAAAATTTTAAAATATTTAGTAGCTGCACTCTAAAGGCTCAGAAACTCAGAGAGGGTAAGAAGAACCTGTTTGCCTTTAAAAGAATCTTATGACTTATAAGGTGGTATCTTGCTTTGGGGAATGGGCGGATCAGATTAATTTTTTGATAACTTGCATTTGGCAGTAATGTTAACTTTTACTTACCTTGACATACAATTTTATTTTTTACTTTCCTACTGCAGTCATGTTTTTGCCCATATAACAGGTTCTGCTAGTGACAGGTGATTGCCAAATATTTTTTCAGAGGGAAAAGCGAGTGCACTTGTTTATTTATTTATTTTGCTCAGAGTGGGTGGGAAAGGTCGGCACACAACTTCCACAAAGAAAAAATCTGAGGTGACACCCTTTTGAAATGCCTTGGTTTCTTCTGCTGCAGAAACAGGAGGAGATACTGTAATGCATGGGCACATGGGAATTCTCCCGCAATAAATGAACACACTATTCTGCTTAAGTTCTTACTTCACACAGTTCAGAGAGTATCTTGTTGAGGTTGAGTGAGAAGCCCTATCTCAGCATTACAAACAATAACTGGCATTCAAGAAGGTTTTATTGTATGAGTATGCATGCGAGAAGCTTTGTTCAATTTAGACTATAAAGGCTTTTGTTTTTAAACACTTCAATAAGAGTTTCAATTGTGAAAGATTTTCCTTGTAAAAGGACTGATTAACCTGCTTATATTCTTACTTGCATTCTGAGGTCATTAATTAAAAAAATAATCAAGGATGTTTATAAAGTCCTCTGCAATCCAATCTCAATTTGTCATCATTAATTAGATCAACACTGCATACAAATCAAGACCTAACCTGATTAGACAGCATGTTTTACTGGAATTCCTACTTAAGGTCATGAAAGGCTTCAGACAGAAAATCTGTAATATTTTCAAAGTGAACTGCACATACATATAGAATTGCCTTCTCACCTAGCATCAGCTAATGTTTTGCTATAATTTTGGCCTTCTCTTTTTCCCCCCCTTAATTCAGAGCCTATTACAAACCCCAGCAGAGAAGCTGTTACACTCATCCCCCTTCCAGCCTATACTATACAAATACTGCTGATGTTGCAAAGGGTGTCCACTGTCCTAGGACAATAAACCTTGCTCCCCACAACAAGTCTTCAGAATTTGGAGGGGAAAATACAAAAGAACTTTTAAGAGAAAAAATTATTCCAGGATGGGGCTATTTTCAGACACATAGCATTTAGGTACTGAACGATACCCTCTTCTCCTTTGTCACAGCTCCAACACATGATTCCAGATTATTGCCTCCAAAGCACAGAGAAGGGAATCTAAATGCACAAAATGGCTTTGAAAGCTGAAGCATCTCCACAAGTCTCTACTCATTCCATGAAAATAGCTCTTGGTTTTTTAAGAAATAGCCCATTCCTTTTACCAAGTCCACAGTCTTCACTCCCGTGATCCAATCTGACATTACTCAGTCCAAAAGCTCAGAGGAGCTCTGGGAAAGCAAGCTGTCAACCAGGACAGTAGATCCCCTTCTAGTCACCACTAAGCCTTCCCAGCAGGACAAGGTGGATCAGTCTGGCTCATTCACTCCCAAGCAGGGGAAAATGCGATATAATGATTTCTTTACTAAATACTTTTACCTGGGGACCTGCAAGAGGGGAGAGGAGAAAAAAACCCAACACAATGCCATAAGAAAAATCAAAAACAAGGCTTTCAAGTTTTGGACTCTTAATACGGGTGGGGCCATCAAGTAATTAAACTTTTAATAGGTCACCGCTGTGGAAGAAACTCTTCCAGTTGGGTAAGTTCCTAATCCATCATTAAAAAAAGATGACAGGCATTAATCAAAGTGTATGAAGTCACATGGAGGGGGGAGGGGATGAGCAACTCCAAGAACTTGCTCTTGCTAAGAAGATGGAGCAATCACTCCTCCTTTCATCAACATTTCATGTGTGTTTCCACATTTCTCAGGACAACAGTGGGAAGGAGAGCCTTCGGATCCTTCCCCACCCACCCCACTGATAAAGCTGTCGAATCTATATTACTGACTGCTCAAGAGCTCATGTGAAATGAGTTGGTGGATTAATTAGCAGAAGGGCAGAGCTCCGAAGATGGAAAGATGCTCTGCTGTGAAAGGCTTATTGATTGAAGGTCCTCAGCCACCACCACAGGACTGTCATAATTCACTGCCAAGATACAGCCAGTTCCTGCACAAGCAGCTAAATCTGGGTCACCTGGCTCAGTGCAGCAACACCTGGACCACACTCACTACTCCTTGATCAGACAGCTGTTCAGGAGCCCATTCCTTTAGTAAAATATAAACTTATAGCTAGAAATACAGCAACATGTATAGGGAACACACCTTCATCTGTTGGTAGTGTGGGCCACATCAGGGCAAATTAAAAGGAGGAAAGGCTAAATGTGCTTTTCCCCAGGCTGCACACATTTGATGACTGTAGTCACCAAACAGTAATTTTACTTTTTTAAAGTTAGCATGTAATCTGATCTTTGACCACTACCC
This sequence comes from Serilophus lunatus, assembly GCA_013399895.1. NCBI lineage: Eukaryota > Metazoa > Chordata > Aves > Passeriformes > Eurylaimidae > Serilophus > Serilophus lunatus. Next base: position 1,007,606 of record VXBA01005476.1, read on the forward strand.
AGATCTCCATGGAAACTCAGCCTTCACTTCTACTCCAGAAAGCCACTATCACCAAGGTGAAATATCTCAAGTGCTTACTAAACTTTAAGCTTGCTAGTAGCTCTGTCTCCATCTCTGCTGGAACAGCCTACTACATACATCCAAAACTTATTTCACAAGACTATTTTTGGTCGTTGAAAGGCCACCATCAAACGCTCTGGTTCCTTGAAGCTGCGTTACATAAGGTACAAAGAATTATCTATCAAAAGAGAATGCTTTTCATATCTCCTTCAAAGGACCCTCTCCAGAACAGCTTGTAAAAGTCCAAGCCAGCATTTTCTTTCCTGAGAAATCCAAAGTAGAATTGACCAATAGTTTCCTTACCTAAAGGGAAGTGAAATTAAATATTGTGTATAGTGTAATGGGAGAGACATGGACATGAAAACAAGTATGAACTACAGCAGGGCATCACTCTTCATGCAGATGAGTGAAAAAATGCACTTTCAACCTCATTTAAAAATACTTCACCCTTTCATACATAAACAAATGAAAAGTTTGGTTGTAACTGAACCTATCTGATCTTAACCTCATTTAAACACAATTTTCTCAACTAAATTATTATCAGTTCCAGAAAATATTTACCAGAAAAGGCTTTTAAAACATAAAGGATGCAAATTTACAGTGATGTGTTATATAGCATCTTTTTTCAGAGAGGAGCACAAGGGCTCTGCTGCTTTGCAGGTAGCAAAGGCTGGGAGTTTATTTTTTAGTCACATTTGCAGCTATATTGTATTTAAATATGACATCAAAGTAGTTCCTCAGATTAAAAAGGAAAATTAAAAAAAACAAACAAAACACTATATTAATACTTTTAACTTTTGGTAAAGTACATATTTTTTGCTTAAGAAAAAAGAATCTTTGCTTTTATTTGAGTAGCATGGGGTAGGACATTATTCACTGCACCTACTCCAAATGGCTGCAGGAGAGGAAGGTAAATATTGAACATCTTTAAGACAGCAATACACTCCACTGCAAACATCTCTATTCTAGAGCTCTAAACCACCACAGCTGGACTTACAGCTTCAGCATTGCTACATTCTGGGCTACAAAACCTCTAGTGCTTGATCAATCAAGCCAGTGCCACCAAAAATCAAGAACTGATTTCAAGCTTTTACATTTTTATTATAAAAGTAGGATTCTGACAGCAAGAGCAAGATGTTAAATAAACAAACAAAACCCCCACAATAGAGCAAGCCCTCCCTCTTCAAAGAAAACTCACACACACAGTTGACCCAAGCTGGTGACACTGGGGTTCCCACCCCAGATGCAAGAAGGAAAGGACACAAAGCCTCACGCTCCATGTGTCTGAGCAAGAAACACCACGCTCCTATCCTGCTGGCATGGTCCCTCATGCCAAACCTTAAGCAAACCCAGGGATGCTGAAGAAAGCCATGGGAAGTTCTGAAGCAATATTCATGCCCACCCCAGGTTTTACTCCAGCATACTAGACCCAAAAGGAGAGCCACTGTTTCATCACACATGGTCTTTACGTGACTGATTTTTTGCAAGGCATTTCATTCACCTGGGATTTAGTGCTATTATTGAGGGTTAAATTCCCACCACACCCTCTCAGAGCAACAAAGATAAGTCTCTCCCTTCTGTGTGACACATCATGCTCTGAAGAGGACTCAGGTCACTTTGTTCTTGCACAAGTCTGGATGTGTATCATACGAATAATGTCACTATGGGCATGGGGACTGAGGACAGCGAAGGAGCAAAGTGATGCTGTGTCCTTACCGTCCATGTTGCTGACTTGGCTGTGCTGGACTGTTGAAATGATACATCAAAGCTGTGAGGTCCTGGGTAGTCTGTGTTGGAAGGGATGGCTGGGGAGGGTGAGAGAGCGTCAAAAGTCGAGCTCGGCTGGGCATAAGGCGAGGGGGCCGTGACGCTGTTCTGCGCGTGCTCCGTGTTGTAAGGGCTGGTGGAGGAAGAGCCATTCTGGATCTGCTGGTCCATGCTGTTCAGGAGCCCCAGATTCGTGTACTGTGGCTAGAGGCAAAGAGATACACAGTGTTAGAGAAGCAGCATTAGCACAGGCTGGCTAGACATGGCAAGGCCTTCACGATGGAGGGTGCAGAGCATAATCTCAGCACCACCATGTGTGTCACACCGGTACGGAGGTTTGCAAAGGATATCCCCCTCTTTACAATGGTGACTAAAACAGAAAGAAATAAAGCTTCTCAGTCACACAGAGCCTGCCCATAACCAGGAGGTGATTCGCAGGGCAGCAAGCCATCGCAAGGAGACAGGCTCACTATATCTAGCAACACCCAGACCTTTTGGGAGGTATTGCTATAACCTGATAAAAATCAGCATGTTCATTACAGTGCAACTGGCTCTAACTTGTACAAGGCTACATCGTCTCCAACAGTCTTGTGCTCTGTACAAAGACTGTTCCTCTTCTTGTGGATTTGATCCTGCTACACACAGTGACACTTAGGACCTGTGCTGAAGTGTGACTCACTGGAAAAAAGGCTCATGGCACCTAACCAGTCTGCACCATGCGCTCAATTTGCAGTGGCCAGTCACAGACAGTGGTAGAGAATTAAAGTTTTTATCAAGCAGAAATGGAAACTGTCAGCATGGAAGGCTTCCCCTTATAATTAAGAAATATCAGTTGTACAGTGTATAGCACTTAAGTAGCCTTCAAGTACAAACAACATATGAAACAATTAAAGACACCGAAACCAAAAACCTCTGAGAATGGAGTACAGAAAAAGCAAGGGTTAGATTAAGAAGAGGTTAACAGAAAAAACACATGCCTAATGCTTTAAATTCAATGTATAGCTATGATCTTCCACCTCAAAGAGATGAGGGGAACACAATTCAGAGCAAGATGACAAGAATAAGCAAATCCTTTTAATGCCTTCCTGTAATACAGTAGATGACAACTTTTCAGCCTTGACAAAAGACAATGAGGAGGAAGGTAGAACTCAACATGATAGAAGAGAATAAATTCTTAGGCAACATGGAAAAAAGCAAATACAAAATTAATTTTCGTGTCCTCTTAGTAGAGGAGTTGGGAAACATCTCAAACAGAATTTTTGTTTAAACACAGAGTGATTCTTCAAAAAGAACAAAAATAAACATGATTTTTTTTGCCACAAAATGTCACAATACTAATACCAAATACACAATACTACATACGTTCAAAAAAGTGGGAGACAAGTTCTGTTACAGAAAAATCCATCAAGACAAGCATATCTGATTTTAAAATTCTGAATTACAAGCAGTTGGAAGCTGGGAAAGTATTCTGGAGAAAGTTACAAAACTACCTGGGCCCCTCAATTTAAGATGTTGAGTTGCTGGAATGTGTCCAGAGAAGGGCAACAAGGATGATGAAGGAGCTGGAGCACAAGCCCTATGAGAAGCAGCTGAGGGAGCTGGGGCTGTTCAGCCTGGAGAAGAGGAGGCTCAGGGGTGACCTTATCGCTGTCTATAACTCCCTGAAAGGAGGTTGTAGTCAGGCAGGGGTCAGTTTCTTCTCTCAGGCTCCCAGTGACAGGACGAGAGGACACAGTCTTAGGCTGCATCAGGGGAGGTTTAGGTTGGATATCAGGAGAAACTTTTTCACAGAGAGTGATTTCCCATTGGAATGGGCTTCCCAGGGAGGTGGTGGAGTCACTGTCCCTGGATGCGTTTAAGGATAGGTTGGATGATGGGCTTAGTGACATAACTTAGATGGTTTAGATGATGGATTGGTGGTTGTTAAGTTAGGTAAAAGGTTGGACTTGATGATCTCTATGGTCTTTTCCAACCTTGTTAATTCTGTGTGTGTACGACATGCTTTCAATCCTCCAAAGGGCATAACATTGGCCACAGGGCACGACTGGGCAGCAGGCAAGTGGGACATGGGGTTCTGTCAGGTACACAGTCTCATCCGGGCAGTAATTGTGCCCAGTTTAGGCAAGCAGTATCCAGAAGGTTTGTGGTACCCATTCCCAACAGCCCTGGGCTCAACTAGGAATACACAGCAATAAATGCACCTACTTCTGTGAGCTGTGGACACAGTAGAAAGGACTCAGGCATTTCCTCTTGTCCAAGGGTCCAAGCAGCTCATGTCTCTCAACATCTTATAACTTCAATCCCATGCAGAGCCATCAAGCTCATATATCTCAGTATTTCAGCCAGTCTTTTTACAATTTCCCTCATTTTTCCAACAGTTGCTTCTTTTCCAGACTTCTTATCAGCCAAGAAGCAAATGTTCCCTGAGTCCACACCAAGCAAAGGCTCCCCGAGTCCACACCAACTACATGACCCATAACAAAAAGCTTTCCCAATACTGGGAATCCCAGCAGCCCTACTGAACCTGTGAAGCAGCACATCATTCCTCAAAAGACCTGAAAAGGAAGAGCACAAGCCATCTGCTGTGCACTCCCGGGTCTTTGGACAAGCCATTTAACACCTGGCTTTACAGTCATTTCAGCCAGGATCTTCAGTGAGACAAGTGAGACCTTCCAGAGAACCTTCCAGAGATGGATCAGCTTGCTACTGTGAGCTGTGCTGTGAAGGAGAAAGTCTTGTGAGGAACAGCACAGGGAACTTTATTTTGGAAGCTGGGATAGGCTGCAGAGAGAAGGGAGAGCTGGCTTCCTCCCGTGCTCTGTCAGCAACACACTGTGTCCTTGGGCAAGGCACACTGCCTCCCCCTCCACCCTCAGCCTTCTGGCTGCAAGGCAGCAAGGTGTGCAGGGCAGGGATTGCTCCTCATCATGTAAAAAGCACTGCACTTAATAGGCCTCTGCTTTGTCTGAGGCCTGCAGGCAGAAGAGTAATAAAAGCAATTATATATTGAGTCCTAATCCTGGATGAACCAGTGACTCTGTGTTGCCTCGGGTTAGTCATTGGCCCTCCCTGCCTCAAGTTTCTCCTTCTGTAGCAGAGTGGATGTTAGAGGTGCACAGCACCCCTGTTAGATAGGAAAGCTAATATCTGTGATTGGACTCATTGCATGCAAAATAGTTGACACAGAAGAGAGGGATCCAGACTGGTTGTTCTTTTCCAAAAGATGATTGCAGCTTTGGCAGTGCAATGATAGTTGTGTCTCATCTCCTGCAGGCTATTCAGTCAACCATTTAACGGACTTTTGGTACATGTTTTCCCTTGAGGCTAGTTCTCTATGGAAAAAGCTAGAATGCCAGTGTCCTGTACCTACTCAATAATTTTGTATTCAATCAAAAACACAACCCTCCCTGCTCTCCTGCCCCAGAATACCCCAGTAAGACCTAAAGACTTTTCAAAAAATAGAAGTATCACTCAGTTGTCTAATTTCTCATGGAGATTAGCATCAGACACACTCCCTAACCAGCAAATGACGAAAAGACAGCTGTGATGAAAACTGTCTCCTAAACCAGCTCAGACATACAGACAGCAAAACAACAGTGTTTCAGCTTTCACTTAAAAACTGTTCTCTATAATCCCAGGCTACTTAAATTGATGGAGAAAGGCGGTCAAACAGGCAGTCAGCGTTAACAAGACAGCACAGTCTGGAAATGCTGAAGGTGCTGCCTGAGAGTTAATTAAACCCCCCAAAAAGTGTCCCATTAAAACTTAAGATATTCTTAAGAGAATAAAAGATCCTTTTCATTCCTTCCAGTCCAGGGACCATCTGTCTAAATGTTATCAGCAGAGCAGCCATTCCATTGCATTTATATACTGACATGCCACAGTCAAATGCCGTGTCCCCATTTGCTCTTTAAATAACTATTAATCTCCTTGCACTTATCCTCACGCTGACACAAGCAGCTGTTGGACTCCCCTTCTCCCGCTTCGAATCCCATCAGCCTTTCACCTTCCCTGGCCCCTTGCTCCCCTCCCCAGGCAGGTGCTCCATCCCGGTGACAAAGCCAGCCGCCAGCTTTGTACACACATACACAAAGCCCGTCTCTCAGCTATGCCCAAAGGCAGGCAGGAGAGTTGTTTGCGCTCAAGGGGTCAACATCTGAACTGCTTGCAAGGTTTTGGAGGAATCAGATAAGACTTTGGGAGGCACACGCCTTCTGACAACAGGACAATTAGAGGGGCAGCAGGCCCGGGGAAGGCACACGCAGGAATTCACCCACCGCTGCAACAAGACCCCTTGGCCCCAGAGACGCTGGGGATGGTGAGAACAAAGAGAGAGAGGCTGCAGGCTCGTCTGCAAGGTATTACCCCCCAGGAGGGGTCTGCAGGGCATATGATTGCACACACATAGCTTTCTTTCACCATTTACAGAAACAAACACAACAATATTTAATTCAAAAATTAATTTTGACAGGTTGGTAGCCCAGAATTTAACACACCCCCATCTTTTTCTTTGGGGTTGTTTTGAACGGCTGCAGAATATACCCCACCACCAATTCCTGATATAAAGAGAATTGCGTGCAGAGCTGAAAGAACAGATTATCTAATTTTCAGTACCTTTGTTCACTATTTTGTTCCCTCCATCAAGTTTCTGAAAGTATTAATATGCCTGAAGGTTTTTATAATGCTTCAGTGAAGTTTAACTGCAAATAATTAGACGGCTACAATTAGCTCTTGGACTATGTATTTCAGAACATCATTTCAATAATGTATCTTGAACTATTGGTTTCGCTTCCTGTATCCACCAGCTTTACTTTAAGGTTTTCATGCTAACTCGCGCTTCTAGATTAGGAGAAACGTGGTTTTACTGGAGAGGCTGCTGAATTGAACACCAGTCTGAAAACTGCAGGATTGTTTAAATACGATTCTGATGTCTTTAGGCTGGATATCCCCAGTGAACACGGTGGACAAAGTGAAGCAGAGCCTCGCCTCTGGCCCCAGACGGCACCGGGGCACTTGCCACCAGAGGGCAATGCAAATGCTCCACTGCACAACAGAGCTGGTGTGCCGGGGAAAATGCCTCAACACGCTCAAACAGGGGGTCTTTTCACACTCTGCCTTGCAGCAGAAACCCTCCCCCGATTCTGTGGCCACAGCCTACTTCAAGCCCATTGCGTTTATTAATAAGTTTATCAGACAGATCTGCAAAGAGACCCTTCGTACGAAGACATGAGGGAAGTAACTAAAACAAGTCAAGAGGCATCCTCAAGGGGACTTCCACACCAAAAATCCCCTAAAACACACAGCTCCAGTTGTTAACTACCCAGTTGTCAACATTTGAGACACAATTCTGAGAGTTGCTCCACTTGAGAAAATAAAGGAAATGTTCTCATCTTCAGATGTAGGATTCCTAGATACCTCCACCCCTATCAAACCCCTTCGCTTTAATGCCAAAACAACAAGTGTTTTTATTGTGCATACTTAAGAGACTGCATTTTAACTTTCATCAACAGATCTGTGCAGCTGAAGAACAGTGTCCAGCTACTCTAGAAGCCTTGCAAAACACCTGGTGCTTATTCTCCAAAGATAGGAGATGATGAAGCTAATAAACTACCATGGTTATTAGCAATAAGATTTGCACACCACTTATGAAATTCTGTGCTTTGTCCTTAACTGCATCAAAATGATGCACTAGGGCTAACAGTTGCAGGACTAGTAGGAAGCAATTTACAGCAATATTTCAGTGCTCAACCAGGGAAATATTCAGATTCCTGTTGGAGAACAGCTATCTTAAAAGCAGCAGGATAAATGTTTTCCAGAGTGCTTATCCAAATCCGATGACAGACACCCCAAATATATCCAGAAAGATCTAAATTCACTTAAGTTTTATCTAAATTCACTTAAGTTTTCAAACCTTCCTAGAAAATTATTTTAGTAGGTAGAAATAAGTCACTTAAGCTCAACAGAAGTGCTTCTACCACAGTTATTAACCAAGACATTGCTGACTGCCAGTTGCACAGAAGGCAGCTGGTACAATACCTCATGTAGGTGCTCTGCTTTTGCCATTACAGAATGAACTGCCAAGAAATAAAAGGCTCCACCCATGGCCCTTAGCTAAGATCAGGGCTGAAGCCAAGATAGCTCACTCATCACAGTGAAAGCTGTAATTTGGTTTTCCTCTCTAGCCTTATTTTTTTTGAAATAAGAAAACAAAGACAAATTTCTTTATGAGGAACAAACTCAGTTTGGACACTGCTGTGGTCCCCTCCAAACCATGAGGGGAAGTGCGTACAGTCAACACCAACTCAGCCGCACTCCCACCAGCTCCAGTTCTAAAATGAAAACAAATCCTGTGGGGATCTATTTTGAAGAAGTTTTTCCCCAGAGCTACTGTGCAGCTAAATACACCAAGGACTCGAAAACCCTTAGATAAAATGATAATGCGCACCGTATACTCTATGTGAAGAACAAGGGAGCAAATAACTTTGGTTGAACCAAGGATATCAACAGTTACCAAGATAAGTTCCCAGGCACTATATTAGAACAAATCAATCTGGTTTGAGTAATCCTACTGTTGTGTCATTGCTTTTTCCAGGAAGAGAGGAGGCTATTTCCCATCCTAGTAGTATAACAGGTTCCCAGTGTGATGGAGGGCATTGGACCAGAAGAGGGCCTGGGGTCAGTTGCTCCCATGATGGCTGTTAGATCTGCTGCAGCATAACCAAACAGCATCCCCTCATCTCAATCCCATCTGTAAGCAGGGAGCATAAATATTCCTGCATACTGTCTCCTGTATTATCTGGAATGCAATCTACTTGATATGTACAGGACTGCGCAATATGTACAGCCACAGAAATTTTAAGAAACTAAATTCAAGATTAAAGAAAAAACATTCTTCCAAAAAGATAAAAATCAAAACCCCATGAGTGACACAATTTTCCTGTACAGGTATTTCATTTTAAATATTAAGACAACCCCAGTGGTTACCTAGACACCTTTCAACACCACCTAAACACATAAGGAAAGCAGTCCTTCCTTTCAACTAGCTGGGGATGAAAAAAACCCCACCAAGCCCAACTCCAACAACTGCCCTCTCCCCCGCCCAAAAAGTGACCAATTATTAAGTGACCAACTGAAATCATACCACTGTGTTTTAAGTTCAGACACACAAGCCTAAAACAAAGCACTCCTTCCCACCTAACAGTCTCCAACAGCCCACTTGGTAGACAACACATTACATACACTGAACAGGAGAAATCAGTGCACATCAATCACACTGGAAAAACCATATGGCTTGTATTCTGAGAGGAGGGAAAAAAGTCTGTTTTTCATTGGGATGAAGTGTTCCAGTATGCACATCACGCTAAATCTACACCCTTTAGGTTTGCAGAAGCAATGCAGTTTTAAGAGCCATACCCAGTAAGGCTGCATATCATGTGTTTCACCAAGACACACCTCTGTTAAACTCAGCAGAACTTCACATTCAAGTTAAAGTCCAAGTCCAAGTTCAAGTCCACATATGAAGGTCTTTGAAGGCTTAGACCTTGAGACAAATTAATGAGAAGCAATGTGAGGGCAAGTTTCTGTCTATCCACGAGGGCTGTAAGCTTTGGAGTTCTCCTGTTCCCTTTAGCTGTAAATTGTTTTCCTTTTTAGCTAAACTTTGAGTTTTGCCCTTTAGTTAATTCATTTAACTCAGCAAGAAGTGTTTTTCAGCCAGAAGTAGAGTGTCTTTTAAAACAAGCACAGCCCAAAGCATGAATGCCTGTAATTCCTGACTCCTACCACCTGCCACAAGTTCACATAAAAGACCTTGTCTAATTCAAGGATTATCAGAATGACAGTGCATCCCACTTCACACAAAAATCAATGCTGGACACCCTACATTGTGTAAATATTTCTAAATATTTTCCAATAAAATGTAAAAATAGTACTACTGACACCCCTAGAGCGGCATATTAGGCTCCAAAAACAGAAGATGCCGACTTGGGCTCTTGAAAAAAGTTCTACTTGCATAGAAAACAACATTTCTGAAAGTCACACAATTTTACAGTATTTAGTCCATAAAGTCTTCATAAAGCAACACCACCACCACCCTTTCATGAACAAAACCACTTTCTTTAGGGCATCTAGGCTATGCTTAGTTATTTTCAAAAGTCAGACAGTTTAGAACAGGAAAAAGTACAAGATCTAATCCCCCTGCACGCAGTCTTTTCTTGATCCTAAGCTTGTGCTCAGCAATTTGACATGTAATTTGAAAACAGAAATAAAAAAGATGGGAAGGGAAAAAAGGAAATTATACAATATTATCTCTGTGAAAGAGATACTAGAATTCCATGATCTTAAAAAAATGGGTTAATAATCCAAACACTCAGCTTCCTAAAACTGAAATAGGGACCAAAAGTTTCCCCTGTTCTCCTATTACCAGCGGGACAACATAACGTCAACGAAGATCTGAAGAACCATAAAGTACAGAGGAAGGAAAAGTGCCCCCTCACTCTCCTAACAGATGTAAACATAAACTGAAGACAAAGACCTGCAATCTCTCAGTAAGACTTTTTTGCCTGGTTTCAGTGACTAAGAGCAACTGTAGGATCACAGCTCAGCAAGGTGACCAGAAATCCTTTTGTGCTGAGTTGAAGAGTTGAATAAAAAAATAAAAACTTTAAATGCAAGAGGAACCAATTAAAATACAAATCTGGAGATGAGGAGGAGAACCAGGGGCTGGAAAGGAGAACTCTAATAGTTGATTAAAGCTGTTTTGTTTCTGAACTCTTTACTGGACGGTAATGATTGATGTTATCAGTCATTTCTTGATGTTATCAGTCATTTCAGACATGTAGCATTTTATTGTGTTGAGAGGGCAGCATTAGGCTGGACAGGATATCTGTGTGTCATCCACAGTGAAAGGCTCCAGACACAGTAACCACCAAATATGGCCAAAGGGCGCAAGGACAATGAACAAGCAGGGTCAGAATAGCACCAAGAGTTGAAGATAGCTCCCAAATTCATCATTATGCTCAATAAAATCAGAATCATGTTTCAGACACCAAGGTAAGATACTCCAGCTAGGTAGCATTTTAGTCAGAACACAATGCAGATCATCTGCAAGTTAAATAAGTCAAGCAGTTAAACACACACCAAAAAAAAAAAAGAAAAAGAAAAAAGAAGCCACACACAAACCCCCCACACCCACTCTTTGAAGCATGGTGCAACTATGGAATATAAGAATTCATAAGAAGAGTTATAGGAGGGCAAAGGGCAAATTAAAACAAGTTACAGCGAGCAAAGGAAAAGGGTTACATGGCAGCATCAGAATTCTTACAGATTAAAAGTAAGATATACTCAACTTGTATCGTATTTGGCCATTTCATCTGTTCAAATCAGGCAAGAAGAAACTCCTAGATGATGTTCTCAAAAGCCTGGGACACCAAACAGACTGAAAAGCTTTCAAGATTGAATGGGAATTCGGGAGGACTGGATACCAAATTCTGATTATATCCCAACTGCAGACAATAAAATGAGGCAAGGCTTTGCCTTCCAACACTATTTTTTATATTAAAGCAGTACCAAGCTGTTATTGCCTGCACTCAGGGATGTGCTTGGGTTCAGTAGAGCAGCACACACACAGCCAGGAGACCTCCTAGTCACCCTGCCTCCATGGTACACATCAGAAACAGCTTCTCAACACTGCTGCAACCTGCTCAGAGGCAAGCAGGGGTTTTAGACAGTGTTTTTTAAAGACATCAGGCTATGCATACAACAGAACAAAAAGCTGGTCTTTGAGAAAGGAGTGTGTGAGTCTATACTGATGCAATATGCATGCAAAGGCAATGCTTATTCCACGGTAATCTCACTTCATTAGCTTTACCAACATCAAAAGTATTTTCCAATTTAAATATTGAAGATTATTTAGTATTTTTAAAATTATTAAATATAAATTAAATATTTGTAATACTTAATATTTAGTATTTTCCCCATTTAAATCACCTTTTCACATATTCTGCATATGCAGGATTTCCAATGGGCTTTCTGGTATGGTGTCTCCAACATCTGACAGCACAACTAAACTCAGTTTTCAATACATTCCTCACTGTCGAATATGACTGACTTCAGCAAACATCAGTACACATTGGTGCCATGGTCACAGCTTCAGAAATTTACATTTGTGGTGCTCAGCTGGACAGACCTTTCCCTGTGTAAAGTCAAAGCTGATAGGTTCATTGTTCAATATGGAATCACTCACATTAATAGAAAGACAGGAACTTATTCTGTTAAAGACTTCCTTAATTTTATTGGTTGCTTCTTTCAATAAGCAAGTTAGCTAAGCTAACTGCAGGGAATTTATCATAATTTACCCCCCCAGTTACCCTGACTCATGTGATTTCAATAGCCAAAAGATAGGGGTTCTTCCAGATTGTTTCAGTAACATACCTACTAACTTCCATTAAATACCACATTCAATTCCCTACCCCTCCAACTTGAACATTCACAATTCCTTTCAGACACACAACACAATGTACTGACCAAGGCTCATCTCAACAACTTTCCCACCTTGGTATTCAAGCAGTAGTTTCCTGTTTGGAAAGTATTAAATCACATTTAGCCAGTGTATGTTCTAGTTTCTGTTCTAGTTTCCTTTTTAAGAACTTTTTGCAAACTTTGCTGCTGGTGAAAGAGGGTGGAGGGAAATTTACTCATCTGTTTAGTTCTAGTCACTCACCACTAGCACTCCCGATTTTTAGGCTGTGGATGAAATGCAAAGTAAAACTGCAGCAGTTGAGAAGTCACAGTAGAAGCTCGCAGAGGCTACTGAGACTCTCAGAGACACAACTTAAATCTGTAGAATCCGAATTCACAGAGCTATCAGCCAGAATTCTATTACTTTCTTTGAGCAATCACACCACAAAACAGATTTTTGTGATGCCCACAGACATCATCACATTGCCTAAAACCCCAAAAAACAACTAAGCAGAATGATTAAATACTTTAAGTCATTTCCCATACAGCAGAGAGATCCACTTGCTGACTCAACACTTTTTTTGGCATCCACCTATTCCTATTGTTCTGTTCACCTCCACTCCCGAGGCATCACGCATCAGCTCTGTGCATCATCCCCTTACGCAGCTGGACTGCTGCTCTGCAGCACAGGGATTTCTGCCTCTGCAACACAGCTGAAAAGCCCAGTGCTGCACCTCCTCCCCTCTCCCTGTTCCCAGAAGTCGGCAAGATTCTTTGTATTTACTTCCTAGATGTGGATTAAAACTGAAAGATTCATATCTGCTGAGACACAATCCATCCCTTTCATTCCCAGACACTACCCCACCATAAAATATTTCCCCTTCCCTCCCTAAATTGGGCGTTTCCTCCCACTCTTTTGCCCTTGGTAAAAACATTCATCTTCTTGCCATCTTGAGGAAGTTGGACTCATCTCAAATTTCACCAGGTCCCCTTCTATACCACTTCCCAAAGTCCTTGGGGGAAAGTTTAATCCGGATCCAAATTCTGGAATCAATCCCAAGAGGCTGCTGGGCTCCAATCAGTGCATTAATTTTCAAACATGCTCAGCCTTGCCACTTGGGTCCACTTCCAAACAGAGCGGCCGACTAAGCACAAGCCCAGAAATATATCACACCTCAAGCCATCTATTCTAGATACTAACATGCACATCGTGGTTCAAACTTTACTCTTTCAGTTGTATGATTAAGACTCCAGGTGAAACACCAGTGACAGGGGATTTGCAAAAATACAAGATGTCATTGACCATTCTTGGATCAACTATCCAATCACTCTAATCTAGTACAAATCAAAAAAACAAAACTCAACAGGACTCACAAAAAACCCCTCCCCATGTCCCATGTTTTGTTGCTTGCACATGGAGCCAATAACAATGGTCAGCGATGTCAAATACAATCATCAAGTTTAGATTCAAGTCCCAAAGAGGATAAAAGTTTACTGAGCCAGAGCTTTCATGTGTTTTGTGTAAAACTTCCCAAACAGTAATTTCTTAATGGGTTTGCTACTTATACTAGAAGACTTGCAGAACTAAAACCCCAATCACCTTAGATGTCATCCTGCTCTGTTTGCTTGTTGCTCAAAGTAACTGCAAGCAGCTAAACTAAACCCTGGAAAGCCTCTCATAGGCTCTTCTTTAGAAGAGAGCCGGGATTCTCCCCCAGGAGACAGTGTGTTTGTAAGATAGTGCAGACAAATGAATCTTTCTTCTCAGTAGCTCAGAGCCAAATCATCACTTGCAGTGTCTTCCATGTTCTGAGCTGCTCTACCAAGGCTTTCCTACTGGGAAGCAGCTCATTAATCCACCTGGCAGTTACAGCTTCTTTTCCCAGTACAGGAAAGTCAGATGTGAAGCTCTGTTTGGGAGAATAAAGACCAGAAGTTTTTCTTCAGAAATTAGTTGCTTCTATAACTGTAGAAACCAAAACAAAATAGGAAGTTTTTGAAGAACAGCAAGTTTATTCATTAGAAGAGACTCATGCACATGCTTAGCCATGGCTGAGCTGATGTATCACTCTAAAGATCATGGCCTTGGATAGTTGACACGGGACTGGCAAGGCGATCATGGCACTGAGACAGCAGACAATCTAAAAAATGCATCCAATGGGAAAAAATTTGAACCTTAACACCTTTAGAAAGAAATTATATTCCTTTTAATTCCATTTGATACTAAAAGTGACTTAACACTAATCCAGGCCAAGTGGCACAAAGAGCTTGAGCTCAATTCCCTGCTAGAGAGTCTGGAGTGAGTGTTGCTGTTAGCACAAGAAGCTCCTCTCCTTTCTGATGATTTATGCAACCTTCCTTTTAAAGAGTTGCATTCATTTTATTGCCTACTCTGCACATTCTCAAGAGGCGTTGGAGGCAGTGCCAGAAAAATAACAAGGTTTAACAATGTCTAGCGCAAATCCATCGGTGCAAGAGCTCCTTTCTGAAGCGTTTCCAGGTTTTTTTTTCAGTGGGAACATTTTGTAAATAGAATTTAAAATTTGCCTTGAGCCAGGCAACACCCACTTTTATTCAGCCCTTCACGATAATGAAATAAGTAGTTTCTCCACTAGTTATAACCAACATCTTCCAGAGGAAAGAAAGTGCAAAGCAAATAGTTTCCACCCTCTCACATCCCACATCCACAGCCTTCCTGTTGCAGAAGCCATGTCTTCTTTGTAGAACTAGTGAAGCTTCTGTCTCATAGTAAACAGAACAGCAACTGGAAATAAGCCCTTCCACTAGGCCTAACTTGACGAACACAAACCAAAAGGTTTCCACCAGATGGGCTGAAAGATAAGGCAGAAAAAGTTCCTTTCTGTTGTTTCTCTACACCCAGGAAGAGAGAAAAAAATAAAACAAGTAATTTCACTCAACTGAAAGCCATTAGTTCATTATTTTAAAAGACAAGAAAGAAAAAAATCTCCCGAAGAGCTTAACAATAACGTAACTGAGCACATGTCAGAAGGAATCAGAGAAACTATATGTTGGTGACATTGTCAAAGACTCACACAATCAGATCAATAAAAATAATCGGTCAAAATAGCAGAATATGGATATACACATGGATAATTTCATTCTGTCTCAAAGGCCAACTTACAGCAAATAAAATGGATTATCAGTTGGTACCAGTTCAAGATTTAAAGTGTCCTGACCACACTGCAACGGTAGCTCTTTTTCATCTCTCACATTGAAAAGCTTTTCATTCTGGAAAATATCTAGTATTATTTTCTTGCAAGAAATTGAGAGTATCTGTCCTTAATTTCATATTGCTTACTAATCCTTCTTTTGAGAACAGAAAGTTGTAAAATGGAAAGTTGTAACATTTGCTATCTAGTGCAATTGCATTACCATGCAAGCCCCAAAACACTGATGTTACTGAGCAGTACCAACATTTTATACACAGCTCTCCTGATTTCTGCACAATACTGCATGCCATACGCAGTTAAAGGTGTGCAGAAGATCGAATGCCATCGGGTTTCATTTTAGTGTAATAAAGCACACATTTCATTCTTTCCACCCACATGCAAGTTACATTCACTTATTTCTGGGTTACACCCACAGCCTTAGACTGCTGAGGTCCATCCCTCCACCTTAAGCAAAGAGAGAATTTCTCCAGGTAAAATTCCCAATTCACTGCTCAGTATGGAGGTCTCATTACCTGTACTATCTTGTTATCCTTTGACATAAAAAAGGCCCTCTATGTCACGACAAACCTGCTGTAATGAGGAGTTGGACATTTATTGGAAAAATACTCAACTCTTGCTCCTCCTTGTGCTTCTTCCCCAGTGTGATCCTTTTGTTTCTTCTGGGAGGGAGATGGGATCACACAACAAGAGGCAGGTCTCGGCTTCCTATTACCCATCTCTTTAGTCTACTTCACCCACATCACTGGCAAACCCAAACAGGGTAGTAGCATCCACTTAGTCTCTCCAAAAAAAAGATACAGGCATATCTCAACTTAGGCTTTTCTACCTTGGATTAAATCTTTTTAAGTGGAATGCAGTTTTAAAATCTCTCAGAGGAAAAGGAACCTGGTTATACAGGGCTTCTACATCCTCACAGAAGACCTTTGCAGCCCAAGGATAAGATACACGCCTCACAAGCCTGCACAGATGACATCAACATGACAAAAACTTTAATCCCATAAATGCGATTACAACAAAACTGAAGATGAACACATAAGCTGCATAGCTGGAATTGCAGCTGGACACCATCAAGAAACACAACCTCCAATACATCTCCCTATTTCTTGCTCCTAATGACATACTGTGTCCAAACATGTAGGGTGTTGACACCATTTAAATAAAGAGAGGCCACTGAAAGTCATGGCACTCACATCCAAGCCCTGCACAGCTCAAGGAGAGGTTCCCCACAAGGACTGGGAGTTGTTTGCCTGCTCAGAGCCAGCAGAACTCCAAGATACCATCACAAATAGAAGGAGGAGGGATGTAGGAAGAAGGTAAGGTTTAGCCATAACCTTCTTCCTTGAGAAACACATTAGGCTTTAGATAGCATCTATTCAAGTGCTTCCATCTTGGAGTAGGACAAGATGTGAGGTACAGAAGGTACTGCACAGATAAGCCTTTCTTCTTGGTCTAGCTCCAGACTGGAGAAAGGGAGCAGGTGGGCTGTTCTCCTAGGCAGTGACCAGGCAGCATCCCTCAGAGATTGCTTCCTTTACCCCAGGTTTGGCTGAGGGTCACAGAAGGGGCAGCAGGAGGGGAAGAGCCTTTGCCAAATGCAGCTGGGGTAACTACTGTCATATGGCAAAATCAGCCAAGGAAAGCCATGGCTGTGTCCTCTGGTAGTTCTCAGCCAAATCCAGGCTGATAGCAAGGATAAGCCCCAGTCACGCTTTTACCGCAGACTAATGAAGATGACACTCAAAAAAATCAGATACATCTCAATCTCCAAATTCCTTAACTTTAAACTCATGTTTGATGAGCCAATATCTCATATAGGTGCAAGAAATGTTTCTCTCACTGAGGAGGTCCAGTTCCCTCAAGACATTGTTCTAGGCCACCACAGAGCCCCCATGCCAGCTCCTGTAAAGAGAAAGGATTCACATCCAGGGCACTACAGCTCAAACACATGCATCTGAATTATTATTTTAGAAGCAAAGAGGGAAAAGAAAAACAAAACCAAAAAATGTACCCTTCTGAACAGTCCATCAAAACCCTCAAAGGTATTTGTAGCCATCTGTATACATTTTTTCTTAATTTCCAGTGTGAAGGAATGGTGTGAAAGCACCATAAAGCAGTGCACAAGTTCTTTTAGTATAAAAGTAGTTTCTCCCCTTCCCCTCACAAAAGTATGATAAAAATCTTAACGGAAATATATTCTTTAATTTATCACCCACAAAAAGCAGGAAGATCTTTGGGAAGGATGACAGATATAATCAAAAGTCATGGCACATTATTTCTTATCAGTGTTTGAACAAGAAGTGTTTATTCTTTTGGTAATGATTTAATTTGATTTTAGCAAACACTCTGAACTCTGTGTCATCATCTCCGCCAAACTGCAGAAGAATCCAGAGATCCTAAAGGGAATCTCTGTTGCTTTCATCATTCCCTCCCAGCACCAAGAAACCTGGACAAGACTGAACAGACTTGGAGACTCTCTCCTTTACACCCAATTTTGTGCATGCTCCCCCAAAAATGTTTGTGCACAACACAAAATTCCAGATGTGGAGAGGCTGGAAGACACTATGAGATTCAGAGCATTTCTGTTCATGAGCACCTCATCATACTATTATAACCACTGTAATGTCTCTCTCCCTTTCACATCTACTCAAACACATAGGAACAGATCTCCAGGGTCATCGACAATAAAGACAATAAAGAGCTTAATTGTTCTTATAGTTGACCCATCTGGAAAAGTGGCTGAGGCAGGTTCCACCTCCAGCCTCTTGGGGCTATGATTCACTTCAACACCCTGGTTGCTTTTCTCAGCTTTTCTCAAGCAGATTTTACCCAGTTGGGAGAAATACCTCATCTCGCCATGGCATTTGGAATCATGCTTGAGGGCATGGGCACCAAAGGGCTGTGGGTGGTGGAATGAGCTCACCACCCTGACCACGCAGCTGCACTAGGGCTTGTGCAAGGGCCAGTTCCCAGGCTGCAGGGCACGGTGCACTGCACAGCCCATGGGTAAGGAGGGCAGACCTCAGCATTTGCAAGCAGGCAGTAAGCATCCCGGGGTGTCTGGGCAAAGCATCCCAAAACATGGGCTTAGGGTGAGAGCAGACTCCCTGCTCTCCATTTCAAAACCTGATTTTATTGGGGGGGAGGGGGAAGAAGTTACTTCCCCCCCCTTTATGTAGGTTTTTGTCCATTTTTAAACCCAAAATATAGTCTATACCGATGATTTCATGAGTTGGTAGGGAACCCAGCAACAGCTCTACAGCTCTAAAATCTGAACTGCAAAAAGCACCAGTGAAAACAAAGTGCTGCTTCTATTTGCACACTGAGAGCTTCTTATTTTTCCTTCTTTTTTAAAGAAACCATGCCAAAGCCTACTTCTTGTTTGCAAGCTTAGGATGGGTGAGGTTCATCATCACCAATATATTTTAATTAGTCATTAACAAGTCTCCCTCTCCTTTGAGACAAGTCATTAAGGAAGGTTGTTCTTCCTCAGAAATTAATCCAAGTCAATGCTAGTGGGGTTTTCCTTCCCCAGCATACAATGCTTCGCTGGATGAATAAAGTTGGTGCAACTTGCTTAAATTCAAGAAAGGAAAAAAAAAATAAAAATAAAGAGCTAAAGCCTTTAAAAAACTTCCCCTGACAACAACAGTGATGAGCAGCATTTAAGCAGAGCAAAAACGCTCCCGAGCACATCACTCCTGACAGATGAGCTCAGCAAGTCAACCATAGGGACTCCATAGCCCCGTCGCTGCTATTCAGCGAAAGTCGATCAGATAACAGCAGACAAATAACACCAAGCAAACACTCCAAGAAGTGCTCTGTCCTCGTTTAAGAGTTTATAATTAACCTAGGGGAAAAAAAAAAAAAAAAAAATAGTCACCCATTTGGGTGTCCTGTACAGCGGCAGCAGTGAGGAACCACGCGCACATGGGCGCTTTTGCACTCCCTGCAGAGGGGGGACAGGGAGAGCACACTGGTTTCAGCTTACCCCTCGCTCTCCCCGAGTCACAAACCTGCCATCTCAGGCATGCAAGCCCCAAGCGCGTACTTTTAACATGCTTTTCCTTGCCAGCTATCGCATCTCCTAGCTATGCTCTCGGCTTTTCAGTTTCTATTTTGTTTTGTCTTCTAAGTAGCTGAGCTTTTGTCTGCTTCGGGGCTTGTACCCCGTGCCCTCCGCTTGAAGCCTTTTCACCAGGAATACACGCGCGCACACACTCACAGAGGAGCTTTGGCTGCTTTGCCATTCTGGCAAGTGTCAACACAGCTGCTGTCTCCACTGGAATGTAAACCAATATTGTCGTTAGATCTCCTTCAACCTCTGGTAACTTCCTGAAAGATTTGCAGAGCGTGTGGCAATTCTCTCCACTGCCACCTTACAAAGCACTGATCCAGATGGTTAAAAGCAACTAAATAAATAATTGAAAAAAGTTAAATCAAAGCTGCATCTGAAGTTTGCGTTCCACTCACACCCATGAGGCGCAAAGGGCTGTAGAAAGCAAAATGCATCCATTGTACACGCATTCATCCTTGTATAACATGCTTATACAAACACTGTATAAAATACCTTGCTGCTGCAATTTACAAGGCAAGGTATTAACAGCACTGAGTAAAAGAGTTATTGGTGTGGACGCTAACGCAGCATTTTTAGCTGAGAACTTCAGTTTGCATATTACTCTACTAAAAAAAATAACCTAAGAAAGAATTTGTAACACATTCTTGGTTATTTCCTAGATACCATCCACTTTTAACCACAAGCAGCAATTTTGGTAATAAAAGACTCGTAAAAGAGTTACAATGCAGTCAATACAGATAGTGTTCAGACTGCTACAGGAACGCAATCTGTGTGCACTGCCCACCATTTGCCTTGCTTCTGCAATGAAAGAAAGTTATATTTGGCTGATCAAGGTTCCCAAAACAAATTTGCTGTCCCAAATGTAAAGACTCAAAAGTTCACTCTCATTCAGATATTTAGGCCAAACTCTTTCCATTGAAAAATGCAAGAGTTTTAAAAAGCAAGTGTATATTCCACACTCAACTTCAGACATGAAGAAATCACACATATTCACTAAAAATAATAATACATTAGCTACATCATAGCTCAAACCTAGAAACCTTACCTCGCTATACTGGGACTGGGCATTGTTTTCCAGGTACAACATGTTAGCAGTCAAATTGATCAATGCTGCTGTTCTTTCTTCTGGCTCCAGGATTTTGACAAACACCTCCCACCCCCTAGAAGACCCTAAAAATACGTGATGCTACTTGGGAGATAACAGGACTCTGAGTGTGCCTCTCTGCATAATTGAAGTTTCCTTTATATACCTAACCATAGGCAAGGAGGAGGAGGTGGGGCTCTCCTGCCTTACCTGTCCAATCTGTCAAAGTGCCACCTGGAGTCCTCCACTCCAATGGAGAGAGGCCTCTCCCAGCTCATTAAGTAGTTAGAATTCCTTATCACCAATCTCTAAAAAGCAAAGGGAAGGGAAGGGGGGAAATGGACAAAAAAAGAGAAAACGAAAATAAAGGGAGAGACAGACAGGGAAAAGAAAGGAAACAATAACTTTCCCCTGTCACTTTTCTTTCCAAGTTTGGGAAGTCAAAAGTTAGCCATGGAATTGCTCTGAGAAACTTCTCCTACTTATTTATGTATTACAAGAAGACTCCAGGGTTGGTTTTTTTCAGGCCCAGATTTTGCCGCTACCAAAGCCTAAAATGTTCAGGAAGAGTTCGAGACGCAATGCTCAACACCAGCAGTGAAGTAATGCAGCCAAGTATCTGGCTGCTGCAGTGTGCATGTTTGGGTCAAAACCTCCAAGGAGCTTTCTGGGAATCAATCACTGGTTTCATGCACTGTAATCCAGCTACATTCATCATCTGGTGCTCTCTCATCCACATTCACAAACAACAGATCCTGCATTCACAGGGCATCACTCCAGCTATATTTTTTTTCCCTCCTTTGCAGTTTCTTCTAAACTTGCACCATGGTAAAAAGCCTTCAAATAATCTCACTCAAAACAAGTAATGTTAAAAAAAGTCTAAAAGCAATTCGTTTGAAGAGACTCAAGCTTTTTAATTAATACATGGGACAAGTCTTGAGGCATCGCTCAGTAAAAAACACCTGGACACCATGCCCTTAGCAAACTTTTCAAAAGGAAGAGCACTTAGCCGAGAGTCGATCGCAACAGGCAGATCGCAACGGCCCCGTTGTGATTTTACGCTGAGAAAGCAGACAAACGCCCCCGTCCTGTCCCAGTGTCCCAAAGCGAGACACCCAGAGCGTGCCGGTGGTGCGAGATCCGAGTTGAGCTCTCCTGGAGCGGGGCTGGCTCACCCCGGGCTACCCCAAAGCGCCCCACTGCGAAGCTTCGCCGCCCGCCAGCGAACGGGATTCACAGCGAGAACAAAAGGCAGCTGCTCCCACAGAGCAGGATAAGCGTCACTGAGCAAGGAGAAACAAAACACCTTTTTAAAGGGGTGGGGAGGGGGGAAGAGAGGAAACCAAACATCCAGATCAGAGCGCGGCCGCCTGCCCGCCCAGCCTAATGACAGCGCTCCAAAGCTGTATTTGAGGACCTGTCGTCAAGCAGACCCATGCCGAATTGCCGAGCACACGCAGAGAACACCAAACCTCCCACTGCGGGTGGTGAGCGATTGACCCACAGGTGCTTTACAGGGAGCGAGAGGGGTCCCTGGCTGGGAATGTATGTGAAACCCACATATGATCTCAGCACCTCCCTGCAGCCCAGCTTCTGCCCAGGAGCTGCTGCTCCTCCCTGCCACGCCTCGCCTTTGGGCATCCTTTAACCCCAGCTTCTCTGGGCACACCGGGAGGGGACTCTAGCTCGCAGAGAGGTGGAAGTAAGTATGCTGTGATGCTGAGGTGGCAGCCTCTGCAAATTAAAGGACACTAACCTCACACCAGCCACTTTCCAGGCTAGAGATGGACATCGCATTTGTAAGATTGCCACTTAAAAACGGGGCAAAACCGTCTTCAGGAAGGGAAAAAAACTAGGAGCAAACACACAGCAGAGGATTGTAACCCTAGTGCCCTCCTTCTCCTGCAGCAGTTTCTTGCCACAAGAAGCAGAGTAGGTGTCTGATATAGCTCTTACCCTGCAAGCACAGCTCAGAAGGCTGCTGCACACACAAGAAAAAGACTACAAGCCTTTCCAGTTCACCTTCCAAATTGCTCCTGACCATAATGCAAGGAGGAACTTCCAAGACCAGGCTGTAGAGAGGAGTACTGAGTCCTCCCCAGCCAAGGCAGAGCCCCACCTGCCACCACTAGCAATATCCCAGCTCACACTGGGGCTACTCACACCTTCAGTGCTCCTGAGCTACCAGCAAGAGCCTGCTGAGCACAGACCACACTTTCCTACATCACAAGGACAACTCAATAGGCCACTGTCACATCCTCTTCCCCAGCACCATTTAACACCAGGGACTATACCTGATGTACTTACCTAATCTCATCCAAGATGGGCACAAACCAAAAAGCCACACAAGTGCTAATCTGGAGACACAGGCAAGGTTTGCAGAGAGCAGCCACAGCACTGTTAGCCAAACAGGTCACTTTACAGCACCACTGCAAAGCTTGCAGCTGGGCATCAAGCTAGAAGTCACCTTAGTTGCCCAATAGCGAGGAAAAGTTATGCTGCTCGGAGGACTATTTTGATCCCTAAATACAGTCAAGTTTTTGACACTGGCCCATGAGCTCAAAAACTCTGGAGGAGAAGATACATAAATCTCCCAACCTCAGCAAGTCATTGCAAAAACCTCTTTCATAGCTATGCTATGAAACTCAGAAGATTCTCTTTTTCCAGGTTATGAATGCAGCACTGTTGTGTTAGGTATCTGCCATCTTCTGTCCCACAGGTAGCTGGAGGTGGCTGTGGGTGAAGCAACACCCAGATTCAGAGAGATATGTGGAAGTTTATCCAAAGAGATCTTCATGTCAAACACAAGGAGAAGTGTATATAGCATGAATAAATTGACATGTCAGCACAAATCCCTGCCCTCTGTACACACAGCCCCGACCCAGCTCAGTATTTCAGAGGCATTAGCTTGTGTGGTCACCTTCAAGTGGATGCTGGACAAATAGATTTTTGCAAGTCAGTCATCTACAAGGGACACAAAGAAGGCCACCACCACTCCAACAGGGGTGGGAGGAGATAACAGAGCATGCACGAGACGCTGCACCCACCAATGCTGCTGCAGATCAGGCACGAGTGTACTCCTCTTATCATGCCAGGGATCCAAACTTTGTTTCACTGACTTCAAACCTAAATGCATCCTCCTTATAAGATGCTTCCCCCAGGCTGGTGTCATGCCCTGAATAATCATACCAGCACTGATGACACAAGGGAAAAGTAAAGGGTTGAACCTTTCTACCTTCTCGCAAGAAAAAAGAGCTCCTGGACTGTTGTTTGATTCTCTCTTTTTGCAGATGCAAAAATTTCAGAGATGAGCCTCCAACAGTAGCCAGGCAGCATCTCTTAGAGGTTTTCAGAGCAAAACTAGACTCACTAAAATACTATTTGCTTAAATGGCTGAGTCATAAAAGCAGAATGACACCCCCCACCTCTGCAGACTGCACACTCACTTTTCAGTCATGGGACAGTGATAGTTATAATTTGTCTGAGCCTTCTGGACAGGTCTCTAAGTGAAACACCAACTGTAATGGTCTACAGTCATGGCAAGACAGTCTTTGTAAATAGAGGTTATGCCTTATCATACCAATCAGAAAAAGCAAACAGAGTTAGGCAAAGGTCCTTTCAAATGTTAAAAAGAATTACTTCAATATGAAGTCAGATGAACAAGGTTTAACTCCATTCTTCTAGTCCAATAAGCTCTCTCCCACTCTAAACAGAAAAAAAGAACAGAGTAGAAAACAAAGAAATCAGGCCAAAGCATCAAGAGAAAAGCCTGGCACTTAATGCCTTGGCTGGTTAGTTGGACTGAACTAAAAAAAAAAAAAAAAAGCTCAGCCTCAGGAAAGGAAGTCTTAAAGCAATTTACCTCCAATACTGTAGGAAACTAAAAACAATAATTGCTAGTTAGATTTGAAAGTTTCAGCTACAACCCTCCCAGGTCTGACTCAGATATTCTAGAAATCTTCTAGCAGTGCTTTGTGGCTCCTACTGGTATGCTGAAGAACAAAATAATCTGCAAACAAGACCCCTAAGTTTTCAAAATGAGCTGTTGTCAAAGTCGAACTGCTGATTCAGGGTCGTTCTTTGAATGCGCTTTCTCCATGCTGTTACACGGTTCATCCCAGCCTCTCTCACCAGTACCACATGTAAGTTCCCAGCCACCCTTCCTGGTCACGAGGTAAGTGCGCAAAATTGCGACAATTCAAAGTGTCATTACCACAACGGCAGCGTTAATTGGAGATTGTGTAATTTCTTGAAGAGAGGGTGGGAAGGGTGTGCGCGTGCACACCTGCCTGTGTTTTAGGTGGTTCATGCAGAATTTCCTACAGATCAAAGAAAAAAAAGTGCTCAGACCTCTCCACTCTTACAAAAATAGCATCTGGATCAACCATGTCACCACGGACTGTGACATTCATTTAACTCAGAAGTGTTTACAAATTAGGACTGAGATTACAGAATGAGAAGGGAAAAACAGAACAGTTTTTTTGTACTTTTGGTGTTTTTTTGTGTGTTACATCTAAATGACTGCTCAAAAATTAAGCCTCTGCCAATATTCTGTGATAGCAGATAGCCAGGTTAAAGAGCAAAAAGAAAATACTTTCAAAAAAAATCTAAGAGCCAATGTGGCTTCTTGAAAAGTCATGCAGAGCTGGTCTTCATTGTTCAAACCATAGAGAAGAGAAGGAAAAAACAACCCAGCTCCTGAAACAGGGACTTTCCTTCTTTTTCGCTTTTAATCCAACCATCTATGGTAAGACGGAGAAAATAAAGAGGGAGATGATGTATAAAAGGCTGCACTGCTGCTGACTGGCTGCAGCCCTGTGTGCACCTCAGGCAGGCTGCTCAGGAGCAACCGCGTGGAGCTGTGCCTCATGCGTAGGCATGAGAGGGACCAGACACCGCTGGCTCTCAGAGATAACACCTTTCTGCTGTACCCGGGAGCACACATTCGATCTCCTCCTGGCTTCCTCACCACTGACCCAAGGATAGGTCGGAAGACCAGAAGTTCCTTTGGAAACATGCCCTTTCTGCAGTGTTCAGTACCGAGGATTTATCACTTCTTCCAAAGACTCCAAATCGCATTTCCCCCCCCAACCCCCATTTTAAAAGCGCAGGATAAATAGACTCGCCAAAGGTAGGAGGAGAGCCCAGCTTCTAGCTCTGCCCATAGTGCAAGTCGGCTTCTCCTTCCCCAAGCAACATGCCCTCCCCAAGGCAATCGCCTGTCACAACAGCCCTGCCCTCCGACCCTGAGTAAACATCTGCGCACGCTGCTTATTTGACCTCCTACGGTCTCGTTATCTCCCCCAGAACACCCCTAGGGCTAATTAGAGAGTTAATGGCATCATGTCAGGAGATAACACTACACTGGGGGGGGGGAGAACGGGGAGAGGGTTAAGGTGGAAAGGAATTGTGAAACAAAACCAGTTCCCTTCACAACCTCTGTGCAATATTGGTTTAGGAAGGGTGCACGCAGCCCCCAGGGATTCTGCCCTCCGGCTGCCGAGCTCCATTTAATGAGACCAAGACACTCCTCCACAGAGATTCAGTTCTTCAGCCGAGGTGATGCAAGGTCTCCACCCCTTCCCTACGGTCTGCACAACCAAAACCCTTCTAATCCCATGAAGCGTCATTCCCACCAGGGTGCCAGCAGGGACCCACTTCCCACAGTTGGTGTACGACATAGGGCAGCCACCAAGCACGCAGATGATTTATCAAAAAGTATTTCTGTTTACTCCTGGTGCTCCTTTTATCTAATTTTTCCACGCCCTAGTGATTCTCTTCAAAGAACAGTGATTTTCACCAAAAAGGCTTAGAGGTGACACTATTTGGACACAGAGATCTTGTCAAGGCAGCACATTAACCCAGAAACCCACTGGCAAGCAGACACTTTCCACTGAGGAACGAAAAACCACAGGTCAGCAGACACTTATGCATGGAGTTGTGACCAGGAGACTTTGGAGGTTCAAGCCTCTGCAGCTCTTTTGCTGAAGTAACAACTCTTAATATTCAAACTGCATTTTTGCCTAACAAGGATCTTTGGATGCTCAGCCCAGCACTGTTGACCCTCCCCCTCCCCACTCCATATTTGTAAAATATTTTTTAAAACTTGAGAGGAGAAATTACACAAGAAAATTCGCGAAAATTGCTCCTGATTGGCATAGACAGCCCCATCCCTCCAGCTGGAGATGGGACAAGCACATGGCCTCTGCGTCCCAGAGGCCAAGTGCTGTGGCCAGGGAAAGGAAAAAGGAGATAGCAACAGATTACAGAGCCTTTGTTTTCAATTAGAGAGAGGAGGAACTGCTGACAGACCAGGGCTGTTCTTGCACAAGCAACTGAGGGGAAAGTGTTGTTCTTCCCTTATCTTATATAAATTGCAGATTGCTCTCATGAAATGCACAACTGTTTATAAACACACAATTACAGCAGCTCTTTCCAACCAGCTTCTGCTACGCTGCCAACTGCCTCCAACCCAAGCCCTTTTACAATAATCTAGTATTTAAAAGAAAGTTACCAGTTTACAGTAATTTGAGAACAGCCTTCCAAACCTCTCGTTAAACTCTGACCCTGCAACCAATGGCCATTCACGCTTCTCATGTTAATATATCACCATTATCCTGTATCAGCCTGTTGTGTTGGGGTACAACACCTCCTGAGGCAGCCAGGAAGCCTTTTTATGCCTTGTTTTCTATGCAGAAGCATTGTACTTTGCAGTGCTGGTCTTTAGGTGACCTTTACTTGCTCTCACACGACTTGTCCACCAGCAAGCAGTACAGTAACAGCCATGGGGTTCAGTTATTTGGCCAGAGATCTTCCCCAGAAGATTGATCACTTTTGTTTCAGATTTGTCCAACTTTAATCCAGCCTGGACATTGCCATGAGGTCCACCATACCCATCCATGCTCAAAGAGAAATAAGAGTGCTTCAGGGTACCTTTTCCTTCTGCTTAAGCAGGCTAGAGATAAAAGTCCATGCTTTCAGAGTGACAGTTACATTCGTTAGTGAAAACTCCTTTGATCTTTCATTAATCTCTGCAAATTCAGATGCTGTTTAGCGAAGAGTTCAGTCAACAGTAAGCAAAAGAACCTAGGCCACAAACCACTCCTTAATCTATGCTTCAGAGGCCGATTTAATTTTTTGTGACTGCCTGACAATTCACTCCCTCATTAATTTCAATGTTATCAAATCAATGACAGTGAGGTGGAAAGCAGATGGTAGAGACATTCAGAAGAAGATATTACCTAGTCCGAAAGTCTCCTTGTGAAATACTGGAGGAAAAAATAATAGTCATTAACAGGACTGTGGGCAGGATTTGCAGAACCACAAAACAACATATATAGTAAGACTTTGAATGCATAAGACTCTCTTCAAAGTAAGAATCCCAATTAATGCAAGAAATTACTTTAAAAAAAAAAGCTACACCCCACAGCATGTTGCAGCAGACACTGTGACTGTGCTGGACAAGGAAGGACAGCAGGACATTCCTAGAGCTATGGCTCCAGGTTTTTCTTAGCCTGAAAAGAGCAACACCTTCCTGGCATAAACAGCATTGTGAGGCACTCTCTATTCATCTCACCCCACAAAAAATGATACCACAAAGCTCTGCAGAGTATTCATTTGGCTGAATATAGACAGCTCAATTTATCCCCCTACTTCCAGCTAACAAGAGACCTTATATTTCTTCTTCCAGCAGTTGGGTTTATAAACAACAAAAAATAACACAAAACAAATTCAAAAAGTCCAGAGTAAGGTGAACTTTAAAGATGGTCACTCCACTTCTGTTGGTGTTCATGTTGTACTTCATGGCTTGCTGAAACAACAGCTGCTCAAGGTGTTTACCACTTATGAGCTCTAACCAAATCAAAGTGCTTCCAACAAATATGGAAATTACATTTATAGTTTAAGAGAGGGAAAAGGAAAGAAAATCCTATTAACTAGGCAGAAACCAAGTGATTTTCCCATCGAGAAAGCATAAACCTTAAACTTGCTCCAGAGGCAAAAGTTCCTACAATCTATTCCATCAAGACCCAGATGCCTTTTAATTAAACATCTGTGTTGATCTTTTAAAGATGTAAAATAAGCACTAATGCATTATTGCTCCATATTTGCCCAAAGAGCACGTGCAGCACCATGGAAGCCATTGGAGGCAGACCTAGCTGCTTCAGGAAGATGTTTTCTGAAGTGACTGCTTCTTTTGTTAGGAGGTATTTGCATGTAGGCAGATGACATGACTCCAGATGCAACACTCTTCCACTTCAGGGAAAGTCAGGGAGTTAAAGCCACCCATCCAGAGGAGAATCAACAAATCTTACATGTGACTCTCTTCGAGTAGGTTTATGCTTTTCAGTTTAAAATTAGTTTATTGCTTCTCAAGATGAATGTAAAGCAAGATGCTCAAAGGGAAGAAATATTTTAAAGAACCTCAAATATACTTAAAAAATGATCTATAGCACAGCAAACAGATTCCCCATTAGTTTTTTGATTTCACTGAGAATCCTTAGAATTGACATAAAAAAAAAGCACTCAGTGTAAGGATACTCATCAACTGGCTACATTCCTACAAAAAGATATGCAACCAGCCCTGGTCTGCAGCCAGAATCAAGGGCAAATAGCACAGGAAAGGGAGCTAGGGAAAAATTATTTTAAAGAAACAAATATGTCTTTAGGGCCTTGCTACAAAGTATTCAAGCTTCAGCAAAACTGAATGTACATTCTTTACATTCATTCTCATCTGAAGGAATTGACCATTTCAAGATTTGGATCAGCTGCCCTAAATACAATAATTATATCATTTGGAGAGACCTACACTGCAGAAGATTAAACATTGAGCAGGATAACAAAGCCAAGCCTAAATTAGGAGAGCTTCTGAGTTCAACTGCAAACATGAGAGGTGCTGGAGGGAAGCTTCCAACAGAATAATGTGCTTGCTCATTATGGAAATACCTTTGCGTAGCTACAGAACGAATAAATTCCTACAAAGAAGAGAAACTTGGCAAGCCTCAAACTCTCTCAGGCACAAACCAGACAGTAATAAAAGCTTTGATCACATCCCTGTACTTCACAAAGTCCTTCCTTTCTTCCTATGGTCAACCTGGGAATACCTAAGCATGGAAACAGGTAGCCACACAACCCACTTTGCTGCATCTACTTATCAAGCCAGCCTTACCCTCCAGGTGCAAAATCATTTCCCAGCAAAATGTAAGGCTGCAGTACCTGCCAGAGTCCATGGAAGCACTCACCATGTGTTAGTCAGTGCAAATAGTTGCACTGATGCACTCTCCCTGCACTGCTGTGGGTACACAGGGATGTCCAGCCTATCCCACAGGCTTGCCACCCCTTAACCAGTCTTCACGTGCCTCTTCTGCCATTACCTTGCAGCAAGTGGAGTCTTCACCTGAACCAGAAAAACACTTCTAAGGAAGCAATTAAAAGTTAAATCTGAGTTTAAAGCCTGTGCTTTCATGTTAAAGCCTTGCATAGGATGCCACAATGTCCTTCTGGACAGTAGGTTGGAGTTTGTGTGTCTGCACATCATATGGTTCCACACCTGAACCTGACCACAGCTCCCAGGTGATCAGGACCCAGGAATTCAGTGCATGGCCATGAAATATGAATTACTGAACTGATTTACATGGTACTAAGGCTGAGAGCATGCAGAAGAGAGCCAGCTGCTACCTTGGGACAGAGTAGCTCCACTCCTGCTTGCTGGGCTACAGCATGAGAGGGTATCCTGTACCAAGTGTTTTGGGTGGCTCCTTAATGCACCTACAACAGGTTAAATAGGAGAAAATTTTCTTGTTTCTACTCAGAAACACCAAGTACTCACTCTGAGATCTATCATTGGTATGAGAGCTGAGGCAGAGAGCCTTGACACCTGCATGTCCTACATGGCATGCACGCAGTGTATCCTATAGCCTACTGTTACCCCCACTGCTGTGTATAAAGGACAACAGCAAAGTCACAGAGCTGAAGCTCTCACTCTTAAAACTACAAAACACGTTACACCCTCAAAATTTCTGTAGATACCAGGCTTAGGACACCCACAGCCCACGAAGCTGAGTACCCAAATCCAAAAAGACACAGCC
The DNA here is from genome assembly GCA_013399895.1 of Serilophus lunatus. Taxonomy (NCBI): domain Eukaryota; kingdom Metazoa; phylum Chordata; class Aves; order Passeriformes; family Eurylaimidae; genus Serilophus; species Serilophus lunatus. The sequence goes on from VXBA01005476.1 coordinate 1,038,326, forward strand.
CTGTATCACACCACCCTCCCCATGGGGAGCTCAGCAGTGCCTAATCAAGACACACGGAGTAAATCTCCACAATTATTTGCAGAAGATGAGGAAAATCAAACAAATAACCAAAAAAAAGGCAAAGAATTTTCCCTGCCTTTTATGGGGAGAGATGGATCCAGCTTAAGAAAATTCTGTCCACAGCGACTGTCTGAGGAAAAGGCATTCCACTGAACTGGTTAGGCAAGGGGCTGCGGGAGGATGGCTCGCTCAGGGGCATGAAAGGAAAGTATGTACAGGGGGAGGGGGGATGAGCTACTCCATCAATAAGGACAGCACTCCAGCTCCTGCCAGCAATTTCCCTGGAGCCCTGGGCATACTGTTGGGATAGTGGTGGCAGAAAACTTACAGACTCTGCAAACTTCGAATAACACTTTTTATCTAGTTGCTGCTCACTGAAGTCCTTAGCCTAAAGCAGCATTTTTTGGGTTCAGATGAGCATCTCTTAGCATTGGTGAGCTTTACAGGACTTCTGAGGGATGGTGAAGGAAAGCAATTTTGCACCTGGTAGGTCAGGCTGACAGCACTAAGAGGGCTCCAGGGCAATGCAGGGTTATTATACTGCCAGGCGCTCATTCCTAGAGAGAGGTCTCCAGACCCCTCCTCCCTGTTGTTTCAGGGCATTTTGTCAGTCAGACAAAAATATAAAACTTCCATAACATGATCTGATTTCTAGCACCACAGGATATAGGTTTTGCAACAAGTGTTCCCCCTTAATGTAGGGAGCTAGACACCACCCCACCAGAGACCCCATGGTTCCTGGCTACATCATTGATCAGATTAGAGTCTGGGGACCCCCTTCTTTGGTGGGCCTAATGAATTACAGGAGGCCCACAAGGACACAGATTCAACTTACCTTCCTGGACATCTGCAGCTCCTTTCCATACCAGGGCCATGGCAGAAACTAAATGTTCTCCACACCCACAAGGACCACCAGCCCTTCATTCTGGTTATGCAAAAAGGCAGATCTTTGCTGGGATTTCCCAGTCTGCCTGTGGTTCACACCAGGGGAAAGTGCCGACAGCCTCACAGAGGGGCCACCCAGGACATTGTGAAAGAGCTGGTCACAAGGCACACAGCCAGGGAAAGCTGCTGACTGTCTAGTGTCACATCAGACCCAGAAAACCTCTTCCTGGCCCCTCCAGGTCTTTTCATCCCAAGGCAGTGCAGATCACCAGTTTCTCTTACCCCTTTCTTATACAGACACTAGAAAAATATTTCTTCCTTAAAAACAAGCGTATGAGAACTGCAAGGTCTTGGCTCAACAAGAGACAAGGCGGTAGCTCAGATGAGAGGGGTTTCTGCATCTCCCAGCCTTCTTTTCCAGCTCTCTCCCTAAACACAGTTGCATTTTCAAGGCAACTAACACAAGCAATGGGTGTTCTTCAGAGGAGGACTGATGAACAGTCCACGGGTGGAATAGTTTCTTCAGGCACTGCTTTGAACACTGTAGCAGCTTCTTTCTGCTAGCTTCATTGCTAACAAGACAAGCAAATACCTCCAAATGTTAACTAATTAAAAAAAAAATCACAGGTCACACTAACACAACTCTTGGGATCAAGAGTGGACATCTTTTAAGACAAAGTTTTGGTTTTCAGCCATGAGTTTCAAGAAGGTGCAGAGCTTATTTTAAAGACAGATTAGGATTGCCTTAAAGCTGATGCAAGAATAATTGCTTTAAATAAACAAGTCTTAATTTCTTTGCACCCATTTAAATCTCACATGGTGATACATTTTGGAGAAAAGCTGGCCTTGCTCTTTTCCTAAGACAAGTGTAATACTATAAAGCCCTCCGCCTTGATCTTAGTGCTCATCTCCTAGGGCCCCCTCTGTTTTTGCTGCATTCCTTTTTGTTTATCTGCCCTCTTCAACCTTTGCTGCAATCAGCTGCGTGCAGCACCTCGTGTCTAGAAGTGACATGGCTGAGGTTACAGGAGAGACAGGTGCAAGGGAAGCTTGTGCCCCAAAGGTATCCAAAGGAAAAGAGAAGCTGGAGGGGAAGAGGGTTGTAAGGTATTTCAGATTAAAGCAAACACCTTGCCCCAGGCTACACATTCTCTGCTAACGCAAGCTGCAGCCGCTTTGAGCCCCAGAAACAGCAAAGCAAACACAGACTTCTCTGCAAGGGGAGTTGTCACCTGTCAGGGATGTTTGCAAATTTATAGAGAGGTGGTGGTGGTAAGGGGAGTAAAAAGAACTTTCCTCATTTTAAAAGACTGGCTGTTTGCACAGGTCTGCGATGCATATTTTGCTTTGTGAAGGCTTTTGTCCAGCATTCAACAAATGAAGGTGCTGTCTTCCACTGAAGACAAACTGGAACATTAATAAATGTACGTACATTAATGTACTCTGAACTGCTGCCTTACAGTAAGGGTGAGGATGGGATGGAATTTCCCAACTCCCCCTTCAGCTTGTCACATCAGTAAAAAAACACTTCTTTAAAAGAAGTCACTGTGCAGTTTGGCCTCTCCAGAAACGCCTCCTGCAAGGATAGGATCATCACAAGCAAGAGGTAATTGCATAAAGAAGGCAGCCTGTCCCCTTCTCTAGCACCAGCGCTCACTTTGGCAGTGCTTTGAGAGGACAAGAGGAAGGGACTTTCCATTCATATTTCATTGAACTGCAGGCAGAAGAAGGAGACTCTGAAGAGGCCTTCAGTGAGCCTGTCAGCCACCACAGTGCTCTGCAGAGAGATCAGAGGAACTGGAGATGGGGAGGCTTTGCTAATACTCAATGCCACAAGTCCAGATTTGAGCATGGAAGGAACAAAGTTTCTGCTTTTGACCTTTAAACTGTTGGGGATTGGGTTTTTTTAGGAGGAAATAGTTCAAACAGGCCATTATTAAGCACTTTGAAAACCCCAAATCGCTATAAACATGGAGACTCATTTGGCCTATTGAAGAGATACTATTTCCTGGAGCTATGCTGTAGTGGTAGAAAAACTTGAGATCCAGATGCTGATGGAAGGCTTGCACCCTACCCCTCTGTGCCCCTACAAGTGCAGAATAAAAAGATAATCAGACTTAATGTCAGCCACCTATCCTTCACCACCTTAGCTGAGCATATAGCCAACCTCAAACTGACCTTTTAACCCTCTTTCCATAGAGGTTGCTGAGAAGAGTGCCACAGTCTCCCCAGTAGTCATACCAGAACAGCACTAACAAGACAAAACTTCTGTCACTGGGGATGGCAGCCAGCATGACCCTGGAGCTCTTTCCTTGCAGACACAATCCTCCAGGTCACAAACACTAACAGGATACAGATTGCCCACACGCTATTGTTGGGCACATTAAAAATTCTGGTCGATTAGCAAGGGAACTAAATGGCAACAGTTTCTCAGGATGGAAACAGTGGAACAAGAAAATTTACAGGCATCGACACAAATTTCAAACCACACATTTTTGACCCAAAGTATACAAAACTCAGGAAGAATAGAAACACAAAATCATGAAATACCTCCTACCTTGACCTGCAAGAATAGCCCCTGGCTTCTTCAGTAGAGCTATTGCTAAGAAAGAGCCAGCCTGTTTGTGCCAAAGGCAATCAACTAGCAACCACCAGTGCCTCATCTGCCTTCCAGTCTTGAGCCATGCTGGTGAGACACCCATGGCCAAGACTCATTACAAACACTCTCTAGTCTGAAGAAACAGGAGAGGGGGGAAAAAAAAAGAATCAGCCATGGTCTGAAGACAAGTTTTCATTCATGTATGACCCTCAAGAGAAGAAAAACCAGTGAAGAACCTCTAGCCTTGGTCAGCAAAATTGCAACTGTGCCCAGAATCTGAACTATTTTAACCCCGAGGCCACATAAACTAGCTTGAAGCAGGGAAGTGCAGGCACGGTTGAGTAGTCTGTGCAAGAGACTCCTCAGGTCTCCTGACAGTTTAGTTGCCTCATCCCTCTCTCCTGCCATCGTTGTGGCAGGAGAAGAGCAGGTCAGGAGCCACACAAGGTGGGAAGATGGCCCTGTGGCAACACAGCTGGAATAAACCCTGCAAGAACACCCCTCTGTCCTCAAAAGTTAAGAAAATTTTTCTCACTACTCACCCACATTGGGTCATTCAGCTCTGTGTCCTGCACCCGGACACAGTCCATGCTAATCTCTATTTTGTTTGTAGAGCCATTTTCAGATGGTCCATCGATGAAGTTTAAATCAATTGGCTGAACTGAGCATATTGGCCTGAAAAGAACATAGTAATAAAGTTAAAACTGGACAAATTCTGTTTTCCACCACTCCACCTTCCCCTCTCATCCCCCATGCTGGGGTATCATCCAGGACTTCAGCACAGCCAGGAACTAGTCTCATGACAAGTAATTCCTAATGAACAACTATCTCTTCACTCACCAAACTACAGCGGCCCCTAAACAGGCCAGAGCCTGGAGGGACATCTTACTTGCCTGACTAGAAAGACAAGGTAAGAGCACAGGAGTTAAATCACTGAAAGACAGAACTCACAGAGGATTTATAGCAGTTACTGTTTCAGCATCAGTCATGGCAAGTCAGGAATGGGAGCAGAGTCAGTTTATTTCCTTCAATGGACCTGACAGGGTGAACTCTGCACCATCTTCACCTCCTCTTACCCACTGACATCAGCAAAAGAGGAAAACATGCAGCCTGGACAGAGAGTATTGACCCCATTTCCTTAGGGGAAAATGCCAGCCATGCCACTTAGGTGGTCATGTGCTAGAAAGCAGTCAGCTCAGCCACCAGAGGTCTTGAAGAGGGTTTGTGTCGCTGCTGATTGCTGCATTTGGTTCCCATAGCCTGGATGTGGAACCTCTTGAGAACTTAAGAGCTGTCAGTCACCACAGACTGGTACATCTAATCTTCACATCCATATCTAATCGACAGGTACATGAGACTCCAAAATCCCCAGCACCAATCCCAAGAAAAGCTTAATATAGAGGCATACTGTCCTAAAACACTTTCCACATATTCCATGCAAGGGGTACTTACTGTTCCAGGAAGTCCCAGAGATGCTGGATTACCTCTGGGTTGAGGAATTCCCTGGGCTGTGAGCTCTGGGACATGGCTGATCGGTAGTAACTCTCCTTCCAGGAGAAGGGGCTTGAAGTTTCTACAAACCTTAAAAAAACAAAAGAAAAAAAAAAGAAAAAAGAAAAACACACACACACAAACATGTTGAATACATGAGTCTAACTTGATGAAAACCCATAAATAGAAGCTATTGTGTGAAAAGGGAGACACACTGAATGCCTGTAACATTCACAGCTGTACAACACACATTCCAAACTGTTGCAGATGCTGTATTTAGATGGAAGAGAATTTGACCACCCTTTCAAATAAGTTAAATACCCCTCAGAATCCACTGAGATGCTGCATTATAAGAATCCCTGAGGGAAAAAAAATCCACTCTCCAATTTGCCACTAAATAATCAAGTTCCCATATAAAGCATGTAGTCTTTGCAACAAGTAAAGCAGCTAACCAACGTGTGATTCCATTGTCCTTGGCTGGTTACGTCCCTAAATGGCATGCCTTTGGATGATTTAGGTGACTTCTACACCCAGCCACTACAGCTCAGATCTTGAACTAAGTTAGTTGTTTGTCTGGGGTTTTTTAAAAATTAGAATAATAAAAATATTTTTATTTTCTATGGAAATAATTTCCATCATATCAGACATTTTCTGCTTGTCTACTGTCTTCTCACCTCTAGCAATTTCTGAGTCTGACCAACTGATTTCCACTAGATCTGCTAATTACCTTGGCCATTTTTATCCCCTTAAGCTCCCACAAGCCTTACAGAAATAGGTGGGCCCAAGAGGAGCAGTGACAGAGCTGGAGCACTCATGCCTTCCACAGCTGCACATTCTCATCCCACTGGCCAATTTCTAAATTCAAATGCAGCAGCTTTTACGCCCATGACAAAATACTTGATGGCTGAAGAGATAAAGGGGGCAGGAGGAATTTCTCAAGTATATTTGCAGTGGATACAATCTCTTACTTCAACTTAATTAGACTGTAAGGCAGGTGACTGCCTTTCCTGCTACAGGGTTGGAAGCATCCTGCAATATTTTCATATAAAAGAGTAATTTTGGCACTATGCAACTGAATGGCTGCACTCCTGCCAAGGGAATAGCTGTGGCAGGAGCCAAGGTTATAAATAAAATCTAAAGAGAATTGTATTAACATTTAATTTGGTACATATGGTTCTGTTTAACAGAATAGCGTAAGCAAATTGGATGGAAGACCCTAATTTATTAAGCTGCCAAAATTAAGAAAGTGTTTCAGTTCTTTTCCTGAAATACCTACTTCTGGCTGCTTTCAGAGAGGGATCCAGCTCTTTTGACTGAATTTGTACGACCTCTTATGTTTTGAGGATGACTCTGGTCTGCAAAAAGTAGGGCTTTCTTCACTTCTGCTGTCCACAGAACTGCATGCCCTTAGAAAAGGGCAGACCATTTGCCTAATCTAATAGAAATCAAAGTGGCTTAAGCCTCCAGAGTCAAAGCTGGGCATGCCTCGAAATAGGTGAAAGTATTACTTCAGTTGCTTATTCTTTTTTGTGATTAAGAAGAAAACCCCAAAATCATTCAAAAGTTCAAGAGCAACCAGAGACACAAGTAAAATGCAGAAGTGTCACAACTAATACCTCCGCCCCACAGATGTGAGCACATACCCACACTATATATGAATAATCACAAATCCTTTGAGAACAGCAGTTATCCCACAAAATACCAGAAATTACTCCTTTGAGGCTTTCAGTCTAGTAAGGCGCTTTCAAGAATGCCTTATTGAAATCCAGAAGAGCAGATCCAGCCCCTTCCATATAAGCTGCAAGTCAATGCCACAATGAGCTTTGAAGGACCACAGTGGGGTGCACGTGTTCTGTAACCTGTTCTGCCACTAAGCCCAAAGACCCCTGGCGTTGCTCAATACCCTGCACCCCCTCCTGACTTCTGAGGAACAGGCAGAGAAACCTCACGATGGGTTCTCTGAAGCCACCAAAGGGCTCACTTTTAACAATTATTTGCCATTTACCACAACTGCTCAACTTGTACACTAAAAATAATTTTTCATTACTACATAAACAGGAACTATCTTCAACAAAAAAAAAAGAGAGTTATAACAAAATAGACCTTCATCAGAGACCTTTCCTTCATAAGGTCTCAGTGCAGCAAGATTCTTGCATGCCATGGCATGCCCCAGCTTTGGTTCACTCCTGGATAAAGTCCTCAGTCTCAAAAAGGCAAAGTTATCCAGTTCACCTTTCCTGCTCTGGCCCTGGTGGTCCTATTCAGCAGCAAGACTATAAACCTGCCCCAGTCAAGCAGTGCCCGCAGCATGCAGCATAGGAGAGGCAGAAGCTTTACAGGCTGATAAAGCCGTGTTTGTTATTCTTCCCCTGAAGTAACAGAGCTGTGGGAAAGCATCACACCAGATAAGGACAGAGCTAGTGCTTCCCTCTACTAAGCAGAGCTCCAAATTTCACCAGAGAGAACATTTTCCAACTGTGTCATCTTTATCCCTGCATCCCACCAAGCCCCTAGCTTACTGTTTGTAAGAAAAGCATTATCAGATTTTACCTGATGACCAGAAAAGCATATTTCTCTATACCAAGTACAAGAAGCCTCCTGATTAATGCTTTCACAGAAGGAAAACTTGAGACTCGTTCAACACACTCCATAGCCTTTACTAGCCAAATACCTCTCTTTCCAAAGGAGGCAGCAGAATTAGGTGGCAAACCTTGACAAGGCAGCTGTGATAATGCTGTGAGCACTACAGAAGTAGTAAGCATTGCTTTGTACTCAGTTTGTTGCTCTCGGGTGGGACAGAGCTGCTAAGCTTCAGGAAAACTAACCTCAGTTCAGCACAAAGCTGCATAATAAACTATCTTCTTCCCTTCAAAATAAGAACTAACACTACTGACTACAACAGAGCAAGGCATCCTAGTAAGTCTTGTCTAGTTTATCTCTGCTTTAAATGTACAAGATACGCTCCTGCATCAACTGCTGAAATAGCAAGCAGGCTGCTTTTCACAGAGAGCACTATCTGCACCAGGATTTGCACCAGGCTGGAACTACAGGGGGATTTACAGCCTCCATCGTACTACAAGCTGAATAAGGACACTACATCCACAAGTCCCTCCTTCAAAAGTAATCAAGAGATTATTAATAGCAAGTAAAGTCTTCTCAGAGAAGCAGGACCTCACCAAGAACACAGTGCTTCCTTGTGTAGTGCTGAGACACTACTCCTAAGCCACCAAACCCCAGAAAAAATATCACAGACAGTAACACACCCCAGGACCTAGCTCCGCTCCATCCTATTTATTTTGCTGGAGCAAGAGCCAGGTGAAAACACTTCTCCAGATTCACTACATGGGCTGAAGCCTGACACTCTGATTGTTCTGCTACACCCTGGTAACTCCCTACAAAGGGTTGTGTTAAGCCCACTTGATGGTGATGCTCCCAGCTGTTCCCCTTTCCCATATGATTGATGAGTGAGGTCTTTGAAAAATACAATGAGAGCAGCATGCCCATATAGCTGTGCCCTCACAACACTCAATTTCAGAGTTTTCCAGAAGGCTGGGAATGTTAAACAAAAAAACAACCAAACAAACCAAAAACCCGCAACCAAACCAAATAACCCCGGCAAGCATAGCATTTGCCTGTCATAAGCTGTAACCCATATTGCCTTTCCCTGGAGCTGAGGGTTCCACTACAGGAGGAAATGAAGCCCTGACTGCTTGGCCCAGCATGGCATAAAGTGGTGAATTAGAGGGAAAGCAAGACATTTCTGCTCCCACTACTCACTCTGAGTACATCCTTCCACTTTTAATGACATTTCCCTCCTTTCTACCTTCACATCAAAGACATTAAAGATATAGCAACAAAACAAACCCAAACCACTTTCCACATCAGGAAAAAATGACAGAAAACTATTGAACTCAGCTATTGCAATACAGCAACACTCTCACCCAAAATGCTACCTTTTGCTGCAAACAATCTCTCTTAGAAAGGACTAAACCTAAATACCAGGTTTGACTTACCACTGGGGAAAAGGCAGGAGATCCTGAGGAAATCAAGACCTAGATTTGATATTGAGCACGCACACACAGCACCTCCTCTGTAGCTTTTAACCTTAAAGGCAGATGCCACCTGCTTTCGCTAATAGAGGGTCAAATCTGACACAGGGTGCAGCTCAAGCATCACTGGGGCGCATGTGTGAGTCCAGCCACCTCCTTCCAAAAATAAAGACTGTTGCAACCAAGAGATAGCTCGTTTCCTTGGTTTTTTTCATCCCAAATGGGCTTGGTGCTTTAACACTCTGAACTACTTCTGGGTTAATAGTACAGTTTATGAGGAAACCAGAAATGAATAAGTTATCTCAGTGAAGCTGCTGTGTTTATTTTGAAGGGATTCAAGCACCTCCTGTTCTCCTTAGCTTCCCTCAGAATCTGGAGCTCTGAGGTGGTTTGTGCTTCTCCCTCAGTATGCAAATTCTCAGAAACTATCAGTATGGTTTAAAGATGCAGAACTTCATGGCTTGAAACTGGTGTATGAACTCTTTCACGGTAGAGACAAGCAAAATAATTTGCAGCTTTTTTATGCTTGATGCCAAAATTAGCGGATGTCTCTTTCTACTTCTCCTCACGAGATGTTTCTCAATGGTGTACAGTTTTCTATCGCTGAGTCTGTAGTTCTCAGTGGACATGCAGATGGGGTCAGAAAAGTCTTTCTTTGTAAGCTACAGATTTTGCTCTATTTCACAAGATATATTCCCCTAAGGGACCTGCTAGAGGAGTAATCAGGAAACCTTGATGCTGAGATGAGCATCTACTCTTGTGAAGAAAGCACTTCCGCATTATGCAAATATACCCAAGAGTGATTTATAATGTCTAAATAATGATATCTAACATGGGTCATTTTATTCATAGTTCTCAAAGTGCTCTATGAAGGAAGACAGTATAATTACCCACATTTTACCTGTGTGAAACCTAAGACACCAGGAGGTCATAGGATTACTCATTGTTACTCAGCAAGCCAGAAATACAACCTTGGTCACTTATGTCCCAGTCTGCCGCTTGCTCTAAAAGGAACCAGTGATTTGGGGTGTTTAGATAGAGAAATTCAAAAAGACCTTAATTTCTCCAGGTAGAGTATGTACTGTACCTCCTACAGCAAGAAATTCTCAAACTTCATTTCTCTTCAGACACTGGAATGCTGATGCCCAGGAATGAAAATCAAGGCTGCAGAAATGCTGTGATCAGCTCTAAGCTCTAAGCTCTTAGAGTTAAGGGTGGAAGTAGAATTTCAACTTAGATGCCCAGACGAAAATCTAGTCTTTCTTCCTGAATGCTTAACAGCAGTTAACCCTTAAAACACCTTAATTCATGTGCAGATCAATATAATAGCCCTCAACCATCACAGGGTGTAAGCTGGGTAGAGAAGCAAGACACAGAGATGTCGGCAGCTTCAGTTTTAGCAATCCTAATCCACATGCTCGTCCTTGTCTTCTCCAGTTACACCTAGAAGCACATCAAAAGCCATGGTAAATAAGTGATTTAAAGTTCATGAGCATTATGCCTAAATGCCTGAATTTTGCTGTCAGTTGTATTTTTAGTTTTGGGGGCAGGGCCCTTTATAAGATCTCACGGTTAAAGCTCGAGGAACTTGGCAGCCCTCATCCTCCTGGAATTCCCCCTGCTCTGCATTGTAACACTGCAGCGATTTGTAGACATCGGTACGTAATGAAGCTCACAGCTGTGCAAGAGGAGAAGGATGCCGGGTCTGGCAGCATGGGACAAGCATGCGTCTGGCAGGCAATGTCATCTGGAATTCCCCGAAGTGTGGAGCACTCTTGTCCCTCATGACCACAGTGGCCACCCTCAGCCAGCAAAGGACACCATAGAAGCACCCATTAAAGACCTTTGGAAATCAAACAGATTATTGCTGCAAACAGGGTTACCAAAGTGAAAGCCAAATGGTAGAAAGGTAGGGTCTCAAAGTCCCTCGGAGAAGGCTGTGGTTGAATTTCATTGACCTCCGTTGCACTTCTTTCAGTAGGGAAATGGCACTTGTATTGCACACACTCTGTTTCGACTGTGAGGTATATAATCCTTAGAGGAATTAAAGCAGTTGTGTCTCAGAGGAATGCTGAGTGTTCTACTAGGATCTACTGTAGTAGTGCATCCTGATCTCCCTATGACTTAGATTTGTCTTTTGGAAGCATATGTGTGTGAGCTGAATGGAAACAGGTAGAAAGGGATGGTTCATCTCCCTAGTTGCTCTTCACTCAGGTCTTCAGTGTGCAGACAAGACTGACCTGTATCAAAGAAAGTGAAACTGGCTGCACAGAGTGGTCTTCCTAGTTCACCATGCTGCAAAACACAAAGGGGATTTTTTTTCAATTCATCATCCCCTTTTAGTGAGTCATCTTGAGTAAGACTGCCTGCAGTGAATCCGACATTTGTAGCTTTGCAGGGGCCCCTCAAAGCATGTTATATTACTGCAGCCCTGTGCCCTATGCCAGCACACTGCTCCAGCATGGACTGCAGAGCTCCTCTGGGAGAAAAAGACACCCTTTGCATTCCCATTGCTACTGTGACGGAGGTTCCAGCATGAGCACTGCATGGCCTGCTCCCTACAAACTGCTGGGACTGGCTTCTGGAAGCAGAACAATTTCAGAGTGCTATCAATAACCCCTGCAGCCCAGGAACCCACTGCATCTCTTATCAGTCTCTCATCACATCAGCTATCTACATGCCATCATTATCAGTGACCACTTCTACATAATACAGGTATTTCTTTGTCTTCAGGACTTCAGGCAGCTCATCACTCCACCAGCACTAGAGGTACTGTCTCCTAATTGTTGGAGCAAGTCATCCCTAATTTTTTTTTCCTTCAAGGTTTTCTTCAGCATCTTGTGAACTTTCCCAGACCTCTTTTATCTCCCTTTCAACTTTAGACATCCTCTTCTCACCCAGCCTTGGAAACCTGGCTATGGACATCCCCTCCTCTCCTGCTCAGCCCTAACACCCACTCTCAGCAGGGACTGAGAGAGGTGGAGCTTGGACCAAGGTGAAGTACTGACACAGGAATTCCACTGAAATTTGTGCTTTTTAGTCTGGGGTACAGAGTCCTCATAAGCTCCAGAAGACCCCCCAGGAACCTGAGCAACCTGTGCTGAGAAGCCCAGTGTTAGAGTGAAAGCCTGGAGCTCGGGACACCCAGCTCAACCCCCAGCCCCTAGGTGACCTGTCCATCCTTTTTCTTCCAGTCTTGAGGTATAGCAGTATCCCCAGATTTGTAAAGCACATAGAGACCTATTGACTATCAGTACATCTCTAGGGAAACATGGTCCCAAGACTTTCCAAATTTTAATAATAATAAAAAAATGTAAATAATCCATTTTAAGAAACCATTGAACCCAAAACAAATTAAAAAGCAGTTGCATTATTTTGTAACTCACTTCTCCAGTCAATTCCTTCCCCAAACCTAATGCAGAGATGATTAAAAGCAGTGCCCATCTGGAGAGGGAAGAGTCAGAGCTGCTGGGCCGAGGTGAGAACTTCTACTGCAGTAAATGAGAAAGTCTTCTCGAAAGCAATATAAGTGGAAAATCCAGGTCCAGCCCTCAAAATTCTGAGGTATTTTTGAGCCAACTCCAAAGATAAGCATTGCAAGATAAACTTTTCAGGCAAACTGTTCAGAAGCCACAAAACATTTTCAAGTCCATGTAAAGAAAATAAATCCCTTTTGTCTATTTTCTCAATTTCATGTTCCCAGCTGGGAACACAGATTTGGGTCTACCTCTTGAAGTTTACACAAGACTTTTTGCAGCCAGCCAGCCAGCCCTGATAGTTTTACAGCAGGATGAATGGAGTGATGCTTTCTCTGCTTGGTGAAGGAAAGGACAAGTACAGGTGTCTGCTGTGAGGTCCCCTGCTGGGTCAGTGCTGCCTCCAGCCCTGCTGTAACATGCCAACCTCTGCTGCCCAGCTGCAGCCATGATGAAAGACATCAAAGACCTTCTATTGTGTCTGCAGGGACAATGCCTAATCCAAAATCACTCCATGGCCCACTCGTCCACCAGCAGTAGTGGTTTATAGCAGGTACCTGAGGGCACCTAGGGATTTGGGAGACTTGGACACTGCTGCTGCTGCATTCTGCTGCGCAGTATGGGGAGACCCCTCATGTTTTCTGGAGGAGGAGTGGGGAAAAGGCAGTCATTAAATGCCCAAATCAGCCTAAAACAGCTAAGCACATCCTTTGCAGTTACCCAGATCTCCACAGCATCAGAGAATATTAAAAGAAAGCAAAAGCTCCAGAAATGAAAGCAGGCAAGGTCATTTTCAAGAGAAGAGAGTCTTGAGAAAAATACCACTATTACAGGCCTTCTTCACTACTCTTCTGTGGTTATTCTGTGTCTCTTGAAAGATGCAGTCAGAATCCAACAATATTTCACATGCAATGCTCATGTGTGCAGAGATGAAATCAGGCTCAGTGCTTCTCCCAGGGAGTGCAAGGATGAAACATCATCCAAGGAACTCTCGCACTGCTGATTTATGATGCTCCAGACCGTGGCATACAGATAGCACCCAGGATGAGCAGGTAATAGTCATTTAAGCAGAGTATGCTCTATTTAGTGGCCATTCAACACAGAATTATGGTATATGGGAACTGATGGAGTGACTACTACTATGGTGCATTTATGGAGAGTCCTTCCAAGGCAGCTCACTGAAGCTGTGAACACACAATACAGCATGAAGCAGCTCCTCACCATGATGTGTGTGCCACATCCAGCCTGCTGCTATGAGGATTAATGGAAAAAGCTGAGAATTATGCAGCATATGACTATGAACTTCGGAAAACCAGGTACATCTAGCTCAAATCTTCAGGTGGCTGACTGCTCTCCATGTCTCTGGGATGATGATGCTGGGTGTAGATTTGTGGGTCAGGTCCGAGGTATTAAAGGGCTGTGCTCTGAGATCTGGTCTTGGCAGTTGGCAACTCCAAGAATGGAGTTTCTTTTAAATTTGCTGAGATTTGAACTTTTTTGATGTGTGAAGGAGTCAGATCCCCTCTCTGCCAGGATTGCCCCAACAGCTCCTGGGATTTGTTTGCCCAGGTGCTTGGTGTGCTGCAGCTACAATCTCAAGGAAGGCAGTGAGCACCCCTGCCCACTGAGCAGCAGGTGCCCAGCTGCTGTTGTCCCACTCCATATGGGACAGGCATTCCCCAAATTTGGCCACTGTGAGGAGGTGGCAGGGAGGCACTGCTGTGAGGACATCCCACATGGGTCTCAAGATGGCCTCCCCACCAAGAGGAAGCAAAGTAAATGAAATCATGCAACCCACATTGACTTTCAGCCCTGGAAAACTATGCATAGCAGGGCATTTAGTCATATAAATATAGTCAGAGGGGAGAGGGACAGCTTTGCCAAACAGGGAATATGAAATACGTGATTCTTTTTTAGAACAAGAAGGTTCTCATACTGTCTACTGCAAAAGACTGGTGACATTTTATATTGAGCCAGGTAAGACACTTGGCTCCCTAGGGCATCTACTCTTACAAAAGCTGCTTCTGTCTTTAGTTACACAAACTCTTTATTCCATGAACTGCTCAGGGGAATTAAAAAGTCCCTTTCTCAAACTTTCTCTCAAAGGCTGAATTTTATGAAAATACAACGTAAATCATCATGATAATACAGAAAGTCCCTAGAACTCTTTAGAAGCAGGAAACTGTAAACAGCAACATCCTGTGTTTCAGTAAATAATTAAAATGCAAAACAGAAACACTAGCAAAGCAGATGTTAGGTGCAGATTCTTGTAACATGAATTTGGTTGAAGCTCCCATTTGTTACCCCCAGAGCCAACCTGTGAAATCTGATGTGTTTTGGATACTAAAGTCCTATTCCTTACCCCTGCCATTGATACTCCTACAGGAAAAAGTCTTCTGCTAAATACCACACAGGCTGCATTTTTCAGCACATAGCAACTCTGTAGCAGGGCAACTATTGCTAAGCCCAAGGGCAGAGAATCCTTCTCTGAAAAATAAAAGACCTAGCAAAAATCTTTCCCTGTGTCACAAAATAGTTCCAAGACAGAGCAGATGAAGAATAAAGAATTAAGAGCAGATTATAGTCTTGCAAGACAGGAACAAATGAACTGTTTATCAGGAACACTGCTGGTGATTAAGGGAACGTTACCTGAAGCACTCACAGGATCTTTGTTTTTGTATCTATGCTGGGTACTAAGAAATTACAGGGTTGGCTCCCTATAATTTTATCAATACATTGCCTCACTTAATGTGATTTATGCGTGGGATTATCTTAAAGCTGTAGTTCCTGGAGTGCTATGAATACATAGAGTCTCCCTTTCCATCAAAAACAGTGATGTTTCCAGCCTGTGTATTTTAAGAGGAAAATTTACATATATGAACAACCAAACTTGGGAGACAGTGTAAAGAAATTTTATTGTTTCACATTGAGATTTTTAATGCTGTAATACTTGACCACCTAATGACCATGTTAACTCTTAGAGCTAGGAGAACTACAACTTCACACCTGTCACAGCCACTTCACAGACCCCAGTGACAACAAACACAGCATTCCCACTGTTGTGTTCCACCAGCTCCTGCTCCCATGTGCAGAGGCAGATGCTGCTGGCAATTCACAGCTGAGCCACTGCTGTTTGCAGCGTCCAGCTCGCCAGCACACTTCAAGCTTCTTTCCACGCATTCGTTCAGCATGCGGTGACTGTGATGCATATTGTTACTAAATCAGACATTGAACCTCCCAGGGCAAAGTCTTGTAAGCAGGCTTATTTTTATGTTGCAAAGAACCTACTAAACCCCTGATCACTTACTGCAGGGTTTCCCCCTTCTCACTCTTGAAGGTGGCTGATCTCTTTATAGCTCCATGTACTAACTGAATTCCCCTTGTTTATATGCATTGGTATTTATCACATCAGGCCACCTGTGGCATTCAAACACCTGATTGGAAATGACTCAGCAGCAAAATCCTGTGGGGAGATGATCTGCTACACAATAATGAGTGATCGTAAACAGGCACCAAAAACTCCCAAATAAGCCCTAGGAACAGATACAGATGTTTTCATGAAGCTATCTGAACAAATTTTATCTATTAGCAGCAGAACTATTCAAACAAACCTCCCAAATCTATTATATCAAAACATTTTCCTTCTCATTATTTCAGTGTTGATCATGGGCTACAAAATTTTAAGGTAAACAGGAGTCAAAATTTGTATGGCAGTATAACCATTAGCTCCCACCACAATATCCTTGTCCCCATGAAGCTTTTCATATAAGTGCAAAACTAGGTTAGAGCCAGGCATCAAATTGAAAGCCAAGTTTCCTTGATTTATTCCTTATCCAAGACCCTCCTTCCTCCCTCATACCATATAATTCCTATTGACAATTTTTATAAGGGTTCAATACTCCTTGGGACACTTGTTGAATGTCAAAGGGCTTTATTTTTCCTGAAATCAAAGCTGAGCCCTTTTGCTTTGTTGAAAGGCAGAAATCCTTGTGTTTTTTGAGAGGAGCTATTTCAAATTAGTTTGTAGCAAAGGTACAATGTAAATCAGCATGGAATTATAACATATACAATGAATACCCTAAACACCTCTGAACACAAACTTGCTTCTTTAATTTCTGCAGTATTTTTGGAGATTGAGCAAGGCACTACGAATTAGGTATTCACAGTATAAAAGACCACATGAAAGACTTCACATATTTTCCTTACAGTCCTTCAAGATCTGAGAAAAACTAGAAAATGATTGATTTTGTTCCACTTTAATCCTTTAAGCAGTAGTAAAACAACCTCCTAGCACACAAATATTCTCTTCAGAAGCTCGTACTGCTTTGAAGAGGAAAAAGTACTGTCCTTGACAGTGACTGTAGAAGGGCTGTGACATCCTCAGCTCAGCAAAGTCACTGTGACATAGAGCAAAGAGGTTCAGCAGGGGCAGAATGAGGGAAGGCAACAGGAGAGCATCAGGGATGAGCAGACTGCAGGGGCTCTGCCAGGAAGAAAGAACTGAAGAGGGTTTAATGTGCAGCTCTTGAGCATTGTTTTGCAAAGATTCTATCTTCTAAAGCCATCTTCTGATGAGATGCAGTACAAGAACAGGACAGTGACTGAAGAGGAGACCTCAAAGATGAGATAAATACCATCCACTCCTCGCCACCAGCAGTGCACATCTCTGGCGAGGGCCTGGAGGCAGCTAAAAGCTCCCACACTGGCAACATGTCCGCTGCAGAGGTGCTCTGCAAAGCCCTCCTGCCAAGGAGGCTACCCTGTGAGAGTTGTTTTGGCACAACACATGCTGTCCTTTCATGAGCATCTGCCTCCGGCTGGAGTCTTTCTCTCATGGAAGGTCTCAGCATAGCCCTGAAGGTGACCACCACCTCACAGGAATGCTCACCAAGGCTAATAACAAAAGCACCTCCCCAGCTCCCCTCCACCTTTCCTTCCATCTTGGAGCCAATTCTGCTCTTCCAGAAGGCACCAGCTGCTCTGAGCACACCACAAGCTGCTCAGAACAATTTCTGGCCCCTCTCTGAGTCTGGAAAGTACCTGCTCTATCACTGTCTCTTTCTGCAAATAGATCTATATCAAGTCATGTGTCTTTTCTTACTTGACTTCAAGTCTGCTGCCAACATAGGTAATTTGGGTTCCCATCTCAAAGGTAAAGGCAGCTGAGATTTGTCTATCCTGTCATAGCAGGAGTTCAGTTATTCCTCAGCAAAGAATAGCATGAAGAAAAAGAATGCAAGTTGCCCAATGCAAGTCTTCAGCAGCGCCTGCATGGTGGGATGAGATGCATCCTGTAGGACGTGACTCTGTGACAACTTAAGTAAATCTCTGTCACAAATCTAATACCTAAGAAAAAGGAGAGCTGCTTACGCCAGCATTGATTCACGACCATGAAGGATCACTGCTCCTTGTAGCCAGGAGGTGTAGCCAGCACGTTTTGCCTGGGTGTGCCCCCTCCCAGCCCAAAAGGGAGAAGCCTGGTGTTTCATTAGTGCCTATTAATAATGATGAGCATGGGGTACAGTGAGTTTTCACCTTTGTGCTGCATTGCAAGCATTAACCTTGGCAAGACTCCTATCTGATAAATGTAGTCCGTTTACCAGCCCTGTTTGATACGTGTGGGAACCAATAAAGGAAGGTGAAGTGACACATGCAATGCTTCTGATGAAAGATCTCTTGGAACCCAGGAGGTCTGGCTGGCTGGAACTAGACCCTGCTTACCAAAATCCATCTGGATGCAGCATCAAATAGATGATGCATCCATGGTCCACACCCTCCCCTCCTTTCCATGCCTCAACTAATTTCTGACAGTTTCCCTCATTCGCTTCTAAAAATAGATTATTTTTTTTTCTACGTACTTGATTAGAGGGGTTTGTTTGATTTTTTGTTTTTGGCAACCCACACAAAATCCAGGACCATGTCTGAAAACCCAAGTTTCCAGCACAGATGCTGGAGAGACCCAGAGGATTTCAGAGGTGTTCCTCTGTTATTGGTGAGAATTGGGAGGCTAAACCATATTGCATAGCACTGAGAATACAAAGCCAGAAATAAAAGAAGAAAGAGTGGCTTGTGTGAGAGGCCTTTCATTCAAAAGGGGCAAGTGAGCCAGAGTGAACACCTCCAACACACCAAGGATGTGAAATCCCAAGGCTAGCAATTAGCCTGGGCATGTGGAGAGGGAGGAGCAGAGCAGGCAGGACCATAGCCCAGTGCACCAGCAGGTGCATTCCCGACAGCCCCCAAAGAAGACAGCTCCTGGGTAAAACACAGCCTAATGACCACTATTTAGGAGAACACAGGTAACTTATCTGTAAACATCACTTCCCCAACCAGGCATTAGCTCAAAAAAACCCCACTAGTTTTGGAAAGAGATACTAATTACATAGCTCTCAACAGCTGGACTTTGATCACAATTGCAGTGCCGCCTTCATCTTACATTAGTGGCTTTCAGCTGCAGCTAGGTGGGCACTTCTTGGAAGGTGGAAATCCCGCCTGTTTCAGATAGTCAGCTCTTTTTATGACTCAGAGCTGACCCGGGTTTTCTGCAGAACAGGGTGAGCTCCCACGGCACAAGCGATTCAGGGGGGTCAGTGGCTTGGCACTTCAATGCAGGTGCTTCTTTTATTGCAGCAGCACTTTCCAAATCCCAGGAGCCACAGTACTGAGTATGGTATATTCTTGATTCCAGGCATTTCCCTTTATAAGGGAAGCAGATAGAGAAAGATTTTAAGATTTTTGCCGAAATTTAGCATCTCTTAGCTAATCTGTTTTAGAAGAAGAAAGATGAACACACTCAAGATATATGTTTTAACCAACCTCACTTCAGTCAGTCACATGTTACATTTGCATCCTTCACTTCTGCACATGGATGTGCATTCCCATCAGCAACCAGTGTCCTTTTGCACCTCTCTCAGCTGGGCTGCAGCTCCAGCACTGAACTGCAGTACCCAGTGCAACAAGTGGGGTTGTGAAGGAGAAGGCTGCTGTTCTGTGCCCTAGGTGAGTTCTCTATGCTTTTTTCTGATACCCACATTTATGAAGAACTTAATAGCCTAAATGCAAGAGCTGGGCTGTTGAGACAGAGACTGGAGTGGCCTAAATGATCACACAGAGCACAGTCTGGGTACCCAGCTCTTTTTGCCCATCTATGTCACTGAATTATGGTATTGTTTGGATATATCATTTCACAGTGGCCTGTGAAATGACAGGCATTAAACTTATGAGCATCATAATGGCGCACTAGCTAATGCTCCTCAGTGTGATATGTGTTCACCTCTTCACAGAGGAAATGTTTTAGCTGGCTCCCACATCACCTGCCTGCTGGACATCCCTAAACTGAAGAGAAATAGATGAAGCAACAGGAGAGGGTAAATTGAAATCACAGATCTTAGAGCTCACTAGGATTTATAAGTGCTTCTCCCTGCACACTAAACTACAGGGAAAATCTGTGTAACATCCTCCCCTCAATTTAACAGGGTTTAAACACTTTTCACTATTGTTTTTTTTGTCAGCATGCCTCAGCTCAACCTTATCTGTTTGCAGGTTAGATAATTACTAGATGTAATTTTAAAGTTGCAAAGAAGCACACTGGTATTACCTAAATAAAGTACTTCGACCACATCAAAGCAGAAGTGTTTCAAACTGTGTAAAATAAATGCAATTCTGAAACTACTGAATTTTGTTAAAGCAGTCAGAGAATTGTCACCCAGCACATCATGTATGCAACCAATGAAGCTTAAAGCTGAAGACCGTTTGTGTCTTCAGACTGAGAAAAGTATCTCTGGGACCAGCTTTCAACTGATTTTGACCTGTGGCAGAGCACAGTCCCTAATAACTGGACAAATGCCACTCTTGGCTCATGTAAACAGACATGCATAACAGCTGAGATATGTTGTTACTCTAAGCTACATCTCAAACAGGTTTTATGACTGAGGAGTGTTACGAACTCTGTCTGTCCTCAGGCTTCCCACACTGCGGTGGTCATTTAAAAACTCATCATGCTGCTAAGGCATGTAGCAAGGAGCTGGATTTCTGCTGAAAGAGCTGACTTGCTGGACAAGGCAGATTTGAAGGGCTGAAAGGCCCATTTAAAAAGTTCTACAGAATACAGTCAAGAGATTTTTTTTTTTCTCTTTAATTCCTGCTCCAGCTGAATTTTTTTGCCTGAGCCACATCACCAATTTTCTGAACCTGTTAATTTGACATGAGACAGGATGTGACCAGGCAGGAGGGGCTGGTACTTCCCAATGCATCGTTATGCTTTCCAATTTCTTTTTTTTCCCCTGTTTTTCTTCATTTTCTGTTTGGGAATTTGCCTGTCTGTTGCTTCCAGCCATAGTAATTTATTAATCTGCTGAAGACTCTGCTGCTTGCAGATGGGCACCGCTCCTATACTGCTCTTCTCCTGGCCGCAGGCACATCCATCCTTGGGACAGCAGGGCTGGGTGGATTTGCAGGAGATCAGAACGTGGCTGCATGTGCCTGGCCAGCCCCTGGGTTCATGTTGTGGAAGGTCTCGCCTGGAAATCCAATACCCCCGGCTTCGTTCCACCTTCCTCTGCCACGGCAGCACGACCAAGGACCGTGCGCTATTTCCCAGCTCCCCTCCTTCCCCTCTGCTGGCCCCAGATACAGCCCCTCCTCGCTGCCAGGTCTCTACATTCCTCCCCAGGACCTTCACACAGCAGTGGCACCAAACACCCAGCGGATTAAGTGGGGTAAATGCCCCCACAAACGTTGTAACAAATCACGATAGTGGAGGAAAAAATAGAGATCACAAAGCTGCCTGCAATGCCACGGTCTGGGTGATGGTGGCCAAGCCCTTTCTTCAACAGAGAGCTATGTAGCATGAGTAGCCTTCCCCACTACCCTGCAGAGGAGGCAGAGTTAATAGTTAACCCTTCCAGGGATCGAATGACTTCGTGAGACACCAGCCAGGGCTTTTACAGAACAGCGACAGAAATTAGTCTTAGAGCAGCTCAACAAGTGACTGTGTTCAGACGATTGCACCTCTCCGAACTTTATGACTGGAAAAATACCATCTACATGTCATTTACATGCTTAAATATAGTGTCTCCTGCTGGGGCAAACAAACAAACCGACAATGTGATACTGTGACACCTCGTGCGGACATGCTCTTTTATCTGCTGGAAAGTTATAAAACTCAGCATAACAACACAGCTAAAATAAGAGTGGTTGGCAGGCTCTGAGGCTGGCTGTTAGACAGAAGGAAAAAATATTCCTGGAAAAATACTCCCTCTCTTAGAAGGCAGTTTTTTCTTCTCTGAATCTTTTAAATTATTTACTTATCCTTTAAATTTCAAAATCTCAGACCTTAATAATATTATTTCCAGGACCTTTTTCATTTAAAGAGACAAATAAACACGCTATAGAAAGCTAAAGCAATTCCAATAATACTACCCAAAGCACAGAGTAACCTGCTCAAAACACAAGGCAGATACTATCAGCTTTCATGTTATTTATCATATTTTTTTCCCTCTAATGCCAAAGAGGAAAAGGGGATATCTTAAACGGATGCTTATAATTAAACAGTAACCAGTTAAAAAGCCAAAAATAATAATAAGCTCCACTGAGCATGAAGAGAGAGGCACATTTTTTCCGCGTGCAGCCCAGCTGCCACTGGACGATAGCAGAAAAGTTAACAATTACACAAGACACTCAGATCAAACCTGCGATAGGAGAGTTACGTCACGCTCAGAGACTCACCGCTGGATGCAGGGATCAGGGTAGTACTGCAAGGTGGTGAAAGGTGCTGGTTCGAAATTCATTTCTTTTGAGCCCCTCTTTGGGGAAAAAACAAAATAAAATAAATAAATAGATATAAAGCCAGCAGGCTAAAAGCAATAAGGTCAAGTGGTACACGAGGTACAACTTTAGAGATTTATTTTACACTTGTGAATGGGTGGGATCTCCCAGGGACTTGGCCAATGGGATTCATCAAGTGACCCGAGCATCACCACCACTCCCTCCTCGCCAGCTGGGCATCTTCTGCACAGATATTTTCCCCTCCTCTCAACATCCTTAATAAACTTTGGTGCACGCTGGCCACACTTGTTGTTGGGAGCTCATCTGGGGCTTCTCTGAACTTCTGATCTCGCTAGTCATTGGTTGCCTTCCCGCCTGACTTCACAGTTTAATTTTGGCAGCTCTTGCAATTTTGCAAACTGCTGTGGCCGCTGGTCATCCTCATCTCCAGATGGCCTGAGTTTCCTCTGCTGGGTGCAGTGCCTGTGCTGAATTTCATTGTACTTTAAAATCTTTCCTTGTCAGCTCTGTGGCTAGTACCTGCATATAGTTGCTGGGGGAATTTTTCAGTCTCTCTCACACCACAGTTCAAACAGTCTGTTGTGGTCACAGTTTCAAAAGCTGAATGACAAAATATGGGGAAATTCCTCAATTAAAATTAACTCTGAACTTTTGCTTCTCTACCTCCCCTTCCTGCAAGAAAACTATCAGACATAGTTGTTAATGTTTTCCTCTATAGCTTTCGACCATTTTTTTCAGTGACAATTGAGATGACATAGAAATCTTTCATTGTTTTGGTGTTCTGTAAATACTATGTACATTTTCCACATTTAAAAAAACCAAAAACAATGTTTTCAAATATCTTGAGAAGAAAATAAAAGAAAATAGAAATCACATCTTTTTCAGCCACTAAAGCCTAAAGAAACAAGAGCAAAGTGAAGTCCACCAAAAAAAAACCTATGAAAGATGAAAAGCAGATCAGATTTTCCTGAAGGAACATAAAAGCAAGGAAGGATGGCTTTAATTCTGTCTCCACCACCTCCTTTTTTCTTTTTTTCCCTCTCTTTTGAGTCACATGGAAAATAATTCAGGAGAACAACCTATTTTGTCCCCCTCTTTTTTCCCCCCTCCATGATTTATCCAAATAGTACAGGCTGTAAACCTATCCTGGTTTTGTGGGTTTGGAGAATGAATGAAATATGAATCAGGAGCTAAATTAAAATGGATTCCAGCAGGAAAAAAATAGCATCCACATATCTGTGCACCAGTGGGATTGCATCTTCAAGCAGACCTGTGTGTTTATGTGGATGAAGAGACGTGTAAGGGGCTGCTCTATAGCTCACCTATAGCACATATTTTGTGCTGATATCAGCACAAATGCCAGCCTCCTGAGCAAAAGCCAGGAAGCTTCTGAGACAGCAGTGATTGCCTCTTATTTTTCCTCTCTATGTTTTCCTTGTAGGAAATTTTGGTTCGAAGAATGTCACGTGGAAACATTTTCTCTGCTGCCTGTGCCAGGGTGGCAGGGGAGCTATTTCAGGATTGACATTCTCCACCCACACTCAGCCTGATAGTTCCTAACATCTGTGAATTGTGAATCCTGTAAACTTGCAGGGCTGATCTCTGGCCAAGTCCAAGCAGCTTTCTCTAAGTGGCAGTAACCAAGGAAGAGTGGCTAGAAGTGAAGGATATGTTTATTAACTGAAGTGAAGAGCTCCCTTACTACTGGACACTGCTTCCTCTGCCTTCCCTTTGGAAAAGCAGTAATATAAAACATCTTCCCTCTCTTAGCGTGAACCCAAAATAAACCGAACCTTGTAGCTGGTGTCACTGGGGAAGAAGTGTGGGAATCTCCAAACCAGGATCTGCTGGGAAGGGAAATGGAGGAATCATACCAAGGCTTGCATGCATATGAAGCAGCCAGGGACTGTGGTTGCAGAGTGGCTGCATCCCCTTCCACTGCTGAAATCAGGGCTGTGCTTACCCCTGAGCAGCTGCCTCTCCTGAGGCAGCAAAAACTCCAGGGAATGGTCAAGGAGGGCCAGACAAATTCATGATCTACACTGCTAGCCTGGCTCTGGTCTAGGCTTTGAGCATCCACCCTTAACCAAAGACATAGCAGGCAAGTCCTCTCCTTGCACAAACCATTTGAGCAATAACTTGGGTTTGTGCTTTCTTGTTCCAGAACTTGGTTTCAGCCTGCACCCATACATGTGAGTATGGATAACCAACCTGCTGAGGAGGAGCATCAGGAACCAGGCTGGGCTCTGGGAACACTGCTGAGACCCCCTGCTTACTCCTGGAGAAACACCAGAAGCTTGTTGGATTTCTTCTATCATGCCTGTGATGGATGAGCTGTTACCTCTCCAAATTTGACTTCATGGAAGAGTGGTCGTGCATTGTGTGCTCTCCCGATATCCTGGAAAAAATTGTCTTTCCTCGTAGATTTCAGCCTAAAAGGCAAAAGAAGTGCTGTGAGAAAAATGCTGTTCTTGTGAAACCCCCCTCTACCTACTTCTCCATGGGAGCTGGAGAAGAGTCTTTCCCAGCATGGCCTGGGTGCCAGGGTCAACATATTCCGAACTGGAGAAGGCTGGGCAATTCCCGCCTGGAGACAGACCCACTTTTGGTTTTGGCCAGTCTCCTCACCTGCACATGCCCAGACCACATCTCACAAGGGCTTTGTGAAGTGTAACTGACAGGTCCTGAAGTTGGTGCTGCTGGGTTGGCCTCTGAGGGTGAACCTGGCTTCTGGTTTTACTCTGCTCAGCAGAGTAGCCCTAGGTACCCCAGACATAGCGAATACATGTCTGTTACAGCTCAAATTACCACTTCTGTGATTCCTGGTTTTAGTGCCTAACACATCGAGCAGTACTGCAGTCAAGAAGAGGTAGTTAGTCTCCGTCTAGCAGTTCACATTAAAAGAATAGCTTCTGAAAAAAAACCCTTTAATTTTAAAATGCAGCACCACATAATTTTGATGAGAAATATTTGCTTGGAGCAAGGCTCTCTTCTCACTCACAAGGCACCAATGAGAGGGGTTTCTAGCAAGGACACTTCCATAAAAACTTCAGATCAGGCCACCAACTGCCCAAGACCTCATGTCTGAGGCTGGACAAATGCAAAGCGATCACAGTTTGTTTTGTTTTGCAATGCACACAGCACCTGGCTGTTTTTTTCCAGAAAACTGGATATTTTCGGCCTCCCACGGAGATCTGAACATGTTCTGAGGTAGCCCAAAAGGTCTATCTCTTGCTTTTCCCAGCTAGAAAACAGAGTCATGGAAGCCCACTGTCAGTAGTGCACAAAAGCCCCCTGCAAAAGCCAGCAAGTCTCCTGATTTCTCTCCTCCACCCCAAGCTTTCTTTGTCCCTGCTGCTCATAGCCAACATTTAGCTGTGGGTTGGTTGCACATGAATTTAGGCAGAGGTATTCACCATTACAGTTATGTTGCACCCAGCTCCTCTCAGCTGCAAGGCTTTGCATAACACAGTCTGCAGTGGAAACACAAGCCACAGGGTGTGTGTATGAGTTGCCAGTGCCCTGTGCATAGCTGGGAGGCTCTCAGGGCTCAATGGCATTTCTTCTTTGGCCCAAATCTACTGGGAAGTGAAGCCCAAGACATTTGAGAGCTGGAGATTTCAGAGGGGGTCTGAGTGGGTATATGAGGACTAGAAAACCTCTTCATTTAGGAAGAAATCCTTTACTTTCAGAAGAGATTCTTTACTGTGATGGTGGTGAGGCACTGGAATGTGTTGTCGAAAGGAGTTGTGAACACACCATCCCTGGAATTGTTCAAGGCCAGGCTGGATGAAGCTCTGAGCAACCTGGTCTAGTGGGAGATGTTCCTGCCTATGGCAGGGCAGTTAGAACTAGATGATCCTTAAGGTCGCTTCCAACCCAAACCTTTCTATGATTCTATGATCAAAGCAGCCTGGGAGCTTCTTGCAGTAGCAGACCTCAAAGGTACCCAGCTCAAGAGGAAATGGGGCCTGTGACATCCTCAGCGCTCACTGCCCTTCCCAGGAGGCTTCCTTGCTGGTAGTGAGCGTGATGCTGATCTAACAGCTACAGGCACGTGTCTTGCAGAAGCAGGGCGGAAGCTGGGCTGTCAGGGATCTGTCTGGACAGCGGATTTACAGCCAAGCCTCTAGTGCTTGTGGTAAGCAGGCAGCACGGGGCTATGCAGAGGAGGCATGTGTGTAGGTGGGCAGGAATGCAGGGCATCGCTCCACCACTGCTGCTTTCACGTCTGGGAGAGAAAAACAGCCAGAGAAACAGCTGTGGACTATTCTCCCATTACCCTTCCATGCACCCTCTCTCTGGCTTCAATTTGAGCGGTTACTGAAATGACCACAAGATTATCTTTTAGCAGAGGCAAACATTTATGTCCTTGGGAGGAGACTGCTGGGGATTTATAATGGTCTCCCCACTGCCACCCAGGTCAGTGGCAGGATTCTTGTATGCAGCCTCAGACCTGAAAAGGGTGAAAGGGAGAGGCAGTTTCCTGACATCTCTGTGGCTTCAGTACTAATCTATGAGTCTGAAGACCTCTGAATGACTTGGAGCTAAGGAAGACAGAGCAATGCTAGCTTTGCTCTGAGCCACCTTTGCAACTGCTGCCTGAAATCAGCCTCACCCTTTACACTAGAGGATGAAACGTTTCATTCACAGCTCGGGGTTTCCAGGGGAGTGGTTGTGGTCGGTTTTTGGTTTTTTAGAGTGGTTTTTTTTTAAGTTAAAATTAATTTCTTTTAAGAGTAAGAAGTCTGTGGGATATTTGGGGATTTTTTTGTTAGAAAAAAATTGAAGAGAAGGAAATAATTCCCTCCAACCAGCAATAAAATGTTTTTGGTTTGAACAGAAGGGAACAGAAACACACATCCATATGTCTTTTGAACACATTTTCCAATTTCAACTAAATATTACAGCTCTTTAAAGGTCTCAAAGGAATTAAGGTTTTAGGAGTTTCATAAACAGAAGCAAGCAGAGGAAAAACAACTCTTCAGTAGCTCCAGTGAAGGGAAAGAGGTAACAGAAGTATAACCCTCAGAGGCTTTGGAGAATCTACCTGAATGCTGTGATGGTGGGAAAAGCATCCTTAAGAATTCAGATTTTGCCTCCAGCCAATCTCTGATCCCACTGCTCCAGAAGTGTCGAATTTCTGGCTTTCGGCTCATAGAAGCCCTCCCTGCCACCTTCCACATTGAGAAACAAAGAACAAGGAGATCACAAAACTTAAAAAATAAATTAATAAATAAAAATACCACAATACTACACACAATCCTTCCCATTCCCCCCAGCACCTTTTGTCCCTAGTGCAAACACAAAGCAGTAAAAAGGGCACTCATACCACAGCCTCTCCATGCTGGCACTGCCCTGCCTGAAGAGCTTAGACCTCCCGGTAGGGTCCTGAGGGTTTGAGCCCCAGCAGTAGCCCCAGTACAGCACTGTGCAAGATCTGTGGTCAAGATCATGCTTGGTGACCAATGGCCATGTCTAGGCTCAGGACTGGTGACAACTCAGTAGGCAAGGCAGTCCAGCACAACCCTATAGGCACATCTAAAGAGAGGATGAGAAAGGTGTCTTAATGTAGCACTTTTCACATCCTTCTCCAGCTAAATCTAAACATCTCACTGCTATCAGTTGTGGACTTTAAAATAAAACTTTAAAATACACATCAGCTTCAAACTGCCATCTGCATGTGAATACCATGCAGCTGGAGCTCTGTGCAAACCTCATGTTGGCCATCAACTGTTTACATAAAGTTAGGAAAAAACAAGGGAAAGGGCACTGCTCAACAGCACAAGATGAACTGCTTTCAGAGCTGTCTGGTTGTCTTTGGTGTCTCCTCTGTCACATCAGTTGTGTCAGAGCATCATCCACTCAATAGTAACTAATAGTATAGTTTGGTGTTTTCCTCTGGAAGAATAATTAATAGTTTCATGAGGCACAAACCACTTCTTGAGTATTTTTCCCCAGGATGTTGTCTCAGCAGAAACTCAGATGACAGGGACTGTAAGACTGACTACCTCACAGCAGACAAGTTGAAGTCTTCCATGTTCTTGCCCCTCACCATCACCTACTTTGCAGTCTTTGTCAGAACATGCCATGGTTCTCTGCTTGGGCAATGCTGAAACTATTAATACTTTCAAGTCCCCCAGAACAGCTACAACAGGAGTTTCCCACTCTTTTCCTTTCTACTCCAACCCCACAGCTTCCAGCAAAATACTTTTTACTCTTTTCCAGTCTTCCCACACTTCCAGTTCCCATGGGACACTTAGTGGCATTCCTTGTTTTCTCCTGTCTTCCACATACCAGGGAAGAGATTGGTGCTAGAAGAAAGCCCAGGACATCCATCTCAGCAGATTAATTGGGTTGTGCTCTGGGCCTCCCACAATTGCCAAGTCTGCATGTTTCCATGGGATCACTCCAAGCCAAAAGTTCTGCCTGAGGCTGGCTTCACTTCCAGTGCCCCAGTCTCTTTGTCTCACTGATCTCCCTGTACCCCCAAAGATCCTCAGAGTCATGGTTTCCTATGTCACAGTTTGATGGTAAAGCCTCAGTAGTACAGCTATGGATCTCCCCTCTTCTGGAGACATTCCCAGAACTGAGTGCCACACTGGGGCTTTTTTCTCCAGAAGTAAGAGGCAGTGAGAAGTTTTCCCTCTTGTTTTCATGTAGCTGGAATGAGATAGTGTAAGAGCAGACTTGAAACTGAACATGTTTTGGAAGCTGCAGTCTCCATTTTCTTGTGATCAAGGAGTTGTCAAACGAAACTAACTGTAAGGGTAATGCCATCAGCAAAGAGCAAATATAAACACTGGAAAGGTTTCTTTTCACTATTAATAAAAACAGGGCTCTTCTCTTTTTGAAGAGGGAGCAAAAGAAACCAGGTCTGAGGGACCAAAACTGAAATTTTGCTCCATCTCCCTGGCCAAGCCTTATGATTCTTCATCTGTATGTGAAGAAGGTAAAACACAGAGAGCAGTAACCATAATGATAAGCCAGAAACCAGGCCAAAAGGAGGCTCCCTCTCAGCAGTGCTCTGGCACCAAGAGAGACTACCCTGGCCTCAAGAGCTGGCAGGACACTGTGCAAGTCCCAAGGGAAACTCCTGCCACCCGGGACAGGGAGGGAGCGACAGACCTGCAGGGCAGAGGGAATTTCCCTCCCTGATGTCAGTGCAGCTGCACCACTGTTTCCAGGCGTTCCGAGACATAGTGGGGCCACAGCCTGGGCTATAGTAGGGCTGGAGAGCCCCAGGACAGGTGGCAACACCCTGCCATGGGGTCAGGATTCCATATCAAAGGGGTGGCAGGAGCTGTGTAGGTGGAAGGCTCGGCCTCCTCGTACAGCTGCCACATGACATGTCTGGCATTCTGGCGCGAATTGTGCCACAAATACACACACTGTCATTGCACCCTATGGGGTCAATCCCAGGTTGGGGACAGAAACCTCAGTAACCACATCCTTGTGGGTGAAGGCTTGCACCAGCTCTGCTGTGCAGAGTGGGTGGCAGAGGAGGTCAGGACCAGGAGCTCCCTGCAATTTCCCTCCAGTTTTCTTACACACGTTCACACTCATCCTCTCACCACAGACCCATCCCAGCGTTTTCTCATGCTCTGCTCCTGTCTTCCAGGTGTTCACATCAGAAGCTGCAGAGGTTGGTGCACAGACTTTAAAGATACCAGCTTCTGAAGTGCTGGTGTCAGGCAGCAGCACTAGCCCAGCAGCAAATAAAAGAAGTTTTCTCTTCGTGAAGCAAGGCAAAAGCTTTGCTGAATCAAGACGTCTATGTAGAGGGATTCATTCAGAGAGGAAAGTTCCTTACAAGGGTGCATTTACTGTCAGCCTTGATGAAAGACACAGAAATGCAGTAGACTGAGCCTATTGCTGTGTCACTCATCTTTCACTCCCTCTAACTTTTCCTTGTGAGTCAGAGCTGAACTGCATCACAGCAATGTAATGTTGCTGCTATCAACCCTGCTGTTCCTGCTGCTTCCCCTCTGCATACTCTACACAAGCATAAACATCTCTGTCCTTTTGTCAGCTTCAGAAAATAAATGATCAATGCAAAAGCATCAGTCTCAAAAGCATTTTTCCTTTACAAATAGGATACAACAAAAACTCACTGCTTGAATGGCAGAGCTCTAGTTCCCAGCGTTAAAGCTATGTCTCTCCTGCAATCCAAGTTGCAAGCACAGCTCCTGCAGGCATACCTGAACTAATGGGATTAAAGGCAGTTCAAGAACAGTAGCAATTAAAACAAAAATCCCTAAAGCATTAACCACTAGTGATGGAAGCCCTGGTTGCAAACCTGCACATCCTCTGCTAAAGCCTGCACTTACACACCTCCTCAGCCATCAGTACCCAGCTCACCATTAATGTGGGTGTGTTCGCATAGGTAGTAATTTCCCTCCTGACTGTGCTGGAGATACAGCCTGAGAATGTCTGCACTTAGGGGCACAGAGGTTCTTTTCCAGGCTTACAGCTTGAGAAATAGTTAGGACGGGACATGCTTAGCTCTGCTAGTCTAGGTCCATCCTCCTCAGGATGGAGCACAAAAGCCACTTAATCAGTGACAGTACAGTATATGAGTATAAAATAAGGGTTTGGTGTCACTGAAGTTAATAAAACCTCTTTTCCCCTCTCAGAGCAAAGCTCAGGAAAGTTGAAGAGCCAGTGTTTCATGTTGTTGTGGAGAAGATAACGATTTAAGGAGAGTCTCTTGCATTACCCCCATCCTTGTGCCTTGATATTAATAGCCCATATATGTATCCTTGGAAAAAAAACAAAACCTCGCATGTGATACGATCAAATCTTTGCACTTCACTTTTTCCAAAGTGAAACATTTTCTGCTGTGACTCAGGCTAAGCCCATCATACCTTGCGCTCTTGAAGTAGGCAAAAGATTAACCCTCTATCCCAAGTTCTCAACTCAGACCTCAGCTTTTCAACAGGACGGCAGAAGTCAGTATTGCTCTTCATTAGGAAGTGAAGCTGCCAAAAGTGACACTTTGGTACTTGACTAACACCAGCTAAACAAGAGGTACCCAACACACGGGTGATCCCTACATTTTTAGAAGCTCAGTCCCTTCTTCTAAGGGGATCAAACTCTCCCAGGCAACAACACTAGTACAAGGGGTAGTACACAGAGGGCAGATTGAGAACCGATAGTTGATTTTCAAGAATCAGCCTCTTAAAAAACTCAGCAACACAACGTGTTCCGAGGCAGAGCACATCTGCCGTGCAGGAAAGCGAGTTATTGCGAGTGCGCGTAACAGTGCCATCTGGTGATCCCTGCCACCAGCGCCCGGCCGTCTGTGATCCCCGCCGCCGGAGACCTCGGCCATCGGGGGGTCCCAGCCATGGTGTTCTTGGCACCACCCAAAACCCCCGGTACTTGTGGCCCCGGCTTCGAGGCGCTCCACAGAATCTTGTGTGCCGAGTCTCATTGCTGAACACTGCTGCTGTTGTTTCATGGTGTGACAGGTCAGAAACACTTGATTTTGGAGTAAGGATAAAGATGAAGGAGGGTGCTTTTTCTTCTCCCTGCATATTACTTCTCCTAAAAAGTCCTGCAAGCACGAGTTTCAGCAAAGCTGAGCTGGGTCTCTCCCTTCCCCATCCTATTGCCATCCAACAAAAGGCTGAGTGAGTAAATCCTGCCTTTCTTGGTGGCTGCTGATTTTCCATACCTTTTTCCAAAGGCTGTTCCAGATTCACTTAGAGACTTATGGTCTGTGTTAGTGTGAAAGCAGAGGTCAGCTTTGTCTTGCAGGGGTGCACTAGCCCTGAAGAACAAGGGTGTTTTAGCCCCTAGGCCCACATTTGAGATAAATTCAGACAGGAAGCATTCCTGTCTTTTTTTGTTGTTGGTTTTGTTATGTTTGGTTTTTTTTTTCTCCCCGTATCACTCTTCTTAAGACTAGGGCCCCAAAGCATGGTACAAGTTGCTCAAACAGCATCAGTTCAGAAATCTTAATATTACCTGCTTCCTGCTCTATGATTCCCAGGCAGCATCTGCAGTCTACATTAACTCTGCTAAATGCAGCAGCTTTTCAAGTCTTGTGAAGCCCACATAGCATACACACAACTCCTAAACCCAAATTGCTGCAGCTTAAGACAGCACTAGAAGGACAACAAAAATGCATGGGATGCTGATTAGGCACTGTGCAGCTATGGGCTGTCTGCATGCTTATAATCCACAATAAACATCAGGTAATTGGTAATCCCTTCATGCTCACTAAGCAAAGAGGTGCCACCCAAGTCCTCCAGGGACAGGCCCTGGAAGAGGAATGGACACTCAAGGCTGATCACAGCTTCAAGAAAAACCTGTCACTTAACACAGCTCTTTCTAGCCTGCTGAAAGGGAAGGAGGGGATACCCTTAAAATCTCTCAGTCAGCTGTAGCTCCAGCAAGTGCATCACTAGTGTACTAATGGATTAGTACGCATCACTAGTGTACTAATAGATACAGGTGAATCTTTTCAATAAGTCATCTGAGAAGATGAGGAAGGGGAATGGTTATAATAGCATTTCCTCTGGTGTTTTCTCAGTCTCCAGGAATGGTCCTGAACTGTTCATGTTCTTCTAGGAGACCTGGCATCACATACCTTTAGCAGAATGTATTACAGACCCTCTCTCGGCTTTAAATAAGAGTAGGGGAAAAGAACCTAACCCCAAATATAAAAACTACTTCCACAGTCTCCAAAGCTCACAGTAACACCTCTCCATGTTTCTTTGCCTGATGCTAATTCCTAGTCTGGTCTCCTGCCTCCCAGGAAATGAGAAGCTTACTCCACTACTTCCAGTTCTCATGGCATGAGGTCTCTAACTCTCCATACTTGAAAGTGGTGTTAGATGTGCATTAAATGATGTTTCTAATGAAAGGTTCATTTAAACCAGATTTATAAATAAAATGTGTGCCTGTCTAAGAGCACCTAATTAATGCCTCTTTCCAAATACCTTATCCTGAAGCATTAGCAATCAATTACTAGGCAGACAGGTTTTAAGAAAGTCTCTTCTAAAACAGATTGCGACATGCAGATTCTGTGTTGTTAAAACAATTCACATGCCTTTTTCACACATGATTTCAAGCAACTAAGGTAGGCAAGACCACACAATATAACTTAATACATAGCAATCAAAAATTTCCACACAATCCTTTAATACAGAGCCATATCCCTATGTAATGAGTGATGCAACAGACTTTCCCTGAAGTCCCAATTCCTGCAATTGAAGTCTAAGCCCAGCAAAGAAAGAATTAAAATTCTTTGGTTGCTGCTGAATCACTGGGTGCATTGGGTTATTTTACTGTGCATTAGACTTCAATTATAACTAAGCTTTAGCCATCTGTTCTACTCCCTAATTATAGATGCAACAAATATTTCACAATTCCAACCATTAAAGAGATCTAAAAGAGCTCCATCTATGGTATGAAAGGTTGGCTTCACTAGGACCCTTTGCACTCCTGTTTAAAACACTGGAGAAAGGGAAAGAATCCTCTACATATGAAGCCAAATCCTGTTATTTATCTCAGGAAGCCTTTGCTGTGTCAGCTTTCATACCTCTCGGAAGAACTGCAAACTTCCCTTTGTCAGGGCACGGAAGGCCACACCAGTGCTACCTGCTGGTGGCCTCTAACACAGATGTTCCTGGTCCTATAAGAGCTTGAGGGAAGGAGAAGCAATTCAGAACTCCTCATGCATCAGCAGTTACAGCATTTGGAAAGGACTCAGAGATTAATACCAGCCTTTTTTGGTGGGGAGGCTGAAGATGTTTCTACCCCAGCTGTCTACCTGGCTCCTCTTGCAGTAGTTGTTACCACACCACACATCCTACAAGGATGAGTCCCTGTGAGCGCTTCAGCTGTATTACTTAATGGACCAGTATCTTATCACCATGAAGAAAAGTGGGACATCATATTATGGTCAGCAGCATTTGAAAACAAAGCCCCCATTTTGTTCCCTTCATGCCTGCTGCAACAATATTCATCTCAGCATGATGGCCAGGTGCAGAGAAGGGTTAGATGAAGATGTGATAGTGCCTTAGCCAGCCAGAGCAGTACATCTAGCTTAGTTATGAGCATTGTTACCAAATCTCCCTGGATAGCCCAGGAGGAGATATTTGCTGCAGACTCTGGAGCCTCTCAGTCACCTTCCCAACAGCTCTGCTTACTGTCATGGGACACAGCTGCAGCTGCCTAAGCTTGTGCCACCCCACTCCCCTGTACTCACACTTCCCAGTCCAGAGCCTGAAGTGCACTCATAGCTACAGGATGTGCTTATGCCTCCACCAACCACCTGGACGACTGCCCAGTGTTTTGTAATTGCACACACCGTCACTGACCTCAGCAGTCCCCTTGACCAGTAATTATCAGATACCTGGTGAGCTCCAGAGCTGTTATTCAACATAAAAAGATTTTGTTTCACAGCATCTGTCTGCAACTGCATTCGTACCCAGCTGTAGAGAGGAGGGCACATCCTTTTCAGGTACATGCGTGGGATACTTTTTGTTTTGTGTGTGTCTGGGGAAAGCATGGACAAAGACAGTAAGAGAAGAAAATGTTAAATTAACAGAGCTGAAGTCTTAACGTTTATATTTGTCAGTGTATTAGGAAAAGTTGAGCTTTTTAGACGAAAGAGAAAGCTAAGAAAGGGTAGAGTAACCCAGAAGCATGTACAGTTTTCATGATGGGATTTCACATAGTTACATTTAAATTATCTCATCTCCTACATCAACAGTAAGTTTTCAAATGATATCCAGTGGTTTCTCACCACAATCATATGTAGGACCCTCTTTACATTTCTAATATTTAGGTATACGCCCAGACTTTCACTCTGAATGTAATGTTAAAACAAATTTAAAAAAAGTAATCAACCAATGCACTTCTGCTGTGCTTTGACAAGGACCCAAAACCACCACGTTTCTTGTGGTTTTCTTCTAAAATCATTATGACAGGGTTGAGTGGAATCACGAGGCAGGTTTGCTGAGTGGTTTGGTTCTGAGAATATAATGGAGTCCAGAGTCAAAGCATTTATCTCTGGCATCAGGGCAAGGGATCACAGTATTTCTGTGGGTATTCATAACCATGTGCTTGCATGTCCTAGCCTCTGGGTGATTATATATCACACAAGGTGATAACATGCACACTGAGAATAACCCTGCAGGAGACACTATGCATGAAAAGAAGCGACTCTCTGTGATTTCCTTGAAGTTAGTCCCAGAGCTAAAGCCAGAAAATCCTGCTCTGTCATTCTAGTTCAACTTTAAACCATAAGGAAAGCAACAGCAGAATAATATCAGTTGCCTGAACCTTAAGGGAAAATCCGACCAAAATCTAGCATTTTCCAAAAACTTCCTATAGATGTTGATGTTACATTCAGTAATCATCTTAGAATTGACCAGAGCCAAGGGGAGCCTATGAATGAGAGTGCAGCATGAAGTTCAAAACCCAAAAATGAGCAGCAGAAATTTAAATGGCCCAAAAGCCATATAAACAGGAGTCATGGATCCAGATCTGAGATGAAACTGTCCTTATTCAAATCACAAAAGAATTCTCACTTAATTAAGTCAGGTTTTTTTGCCACTGGGATGTTGTTTTCAATTTCATTAACAGGCTACAACTATATCTTTCTCCTTTTGGTATTTTCCCACTTTTCATTCCCTGAGGAGTGCTCAGCAAGCAAGCAGTCTGGGGAGCAGGTATGCAGAAATGCCTCTTAGCACAGGAGTCAGAATTGTGAGTTACTTTTCTTGTGCTAAGAAGCTGACATAGATACTGTGAGCAAATGCCTGGAAGGAAGCTAGATTAGGGAATCTGCTTAAGGAGATTAAATAATTCACTGTGGCATTTTTTCAAGAGCTAAGTTAAAAGGGAAACAATTTCTTCATTTGAATGATCCCCCCTTCCCCTTACATAAAAGGATAAAAATCTTCTTACTTTTCTTCCCACACATGATCAATTTTATTCAATACTATTTCTGTTCCTGATCTCCCTTTTTGCCTCCAAGACCAGCCAAATCTATACTGTAAGCACAGAGAAAGGAAAGCAGCACAGTGAGAGACTGCAGCCTGTTTGCTTTGAGTCAGTTGTGTTTTTACTCACAGATATAGTACAAACTCTGAATCAAAATCCAGGATTTTCCCCACCCATAACTCTATACTCACTGAACATCACCAAGCAATAAATTCAGCACATCGTGCTGGGAGATGAACTTATTCTCTCTGAATAGCAAGGACAGCTGCACAGCGCTGAGGATACGCTAACTAATTTTATTGATTTTGGCCGATCTTAACACTATTGACCTCAAAATATGTGATGCTAGATGATCTTGATTAATGGTGCGGAATCTGGATGGGAGAGACTAATATTTTCTGTAGAGACATTTGGCATGGCTGTGGGATAAACATGTTGAGTTGCTCTGACAGGCTATTCTGAACAGACCTATAGAGACCTCTGCCCTATCATATAAGGTTCAGCTCAGGATCCAAAATCTGCAGTTTGGTGAGCCTGGCCAAGAGGCCAGACCAGTATGTCCAGCACATGCCTCAGTCCAGAGCTGGCTTTTGCCCAGACTGGACAGGGGATCAAATCTGTCTGCAAACACTGCATTGCCATCCTCTCCATCCAGCAAGGTCTGATACTGCAAGGCTGTGTGCTCAGTGTGCCTCATCCCCCATGATTCATCCAGCATCATCTCAGGTCAGACTATCCATAAACTGTAGGAGAACTTCTTGCATTTCACAATGGTCAAGAACTGTGCAAACCAGGCTGAGAAAGCCATTCAGCAGATTCAGAGTGTCCTTAGGTGATGCAGCTGGCCAAAAGCAAGTTATTTGCAAGTGATTGGATAGTAGTAAACAACTCATCCTGCCCGCAGTGGCAGAAAGCATCGCAAATATGCAAGTTACAGTAACTTTCCAGAGAAGGAGAGGGAGGAATAGGTGGAGACGTGCTCTGAGATGATTAACTGGATAGAGTCATATGCCCTAACCACAATGCACCTGCTGTCAAGTTCGCTTGCTCTAGCCCTCAGCACCTTCACGTCGCCTTCCCCACAATGCCACATCAATACAAATACGACACACCTCTTGTGCCTGAGGCAGGTCAAGAATTCCCAGCAGTGCAGGAACATGAGCTGGGAGAGGGGCAGAGCTGGGAGAGGGGCAGTGCTGAGACAGGGAGCTGAGAAGGGTAAGACAAAGGGCAAGGAGCCCCATGGTCACTGCTTCTCTTTGCTACTTGGAAAGGATCAAAAGGAATAGCAGCCCCCTTTCTGAAAATATTCCCTGCCCAGCAAGAGCTGGATGGCCCAAGGCTTCCTGCAGCAGGCACACAATTGGTGTGGCCACCAGCATGACTTTCTTAGGCTCCAGTCTCAATGAAATGGATAACAGACCTTGCCAGGACTGCCTTGCCATTTTGGCAGCCAGCTGTGGTTAGAGAGTGCCTTACAGGCAAGAGCACCAGATGCCTTTCACTAGAAGTTTATGAAGAAAATCCAAGGGGTTTGGACCATGAGAAAGTGTAGAAAGAGATGCCTAAGAATAGGAAAAAATTAATGATTCTGTCAGGGAATAGGAAAGCAGCACTTAAGCAATCAAAGATAGGAAAGTATGCTTATAGCAGGTTGCATTCAGCACAGACAGACCCCAGCAGAGAGTGTATGGTGGCTTTCCAAAGTTAAGCTGTAGGGATTCTCTGAAGACATTTCAGCATAGTCTTCTCCAACTCTACACCAAAAGGTAGTTGTAGAAGCTGGGGTTGACAGAAATGGAACAACAGCGCATTCCCTGTTTAGGCAGCAGGTCCAAAATATGCACAATTCTGTAACAGTCCTCTGAAAGAGGTTTTGCTATCATCCTAGAAAGACAATGGAACATGAGAACAGATCTCCAAAGATATGGATGGGAGAAAAAAAAAAAAGAAATCAATCTAGGAAGGTGACAGGGAAATATTCTGAGAGGGACATATTATCATTGCTTTAGCTTCTATTTATTGCCATTATAAACTATTCCTTTTCAATAAGGTTAGGTCACCAAGAAGTTACAATTTTCATTCTTTTGGATTAATGGGCCGAGCTGAGGTAGGGCAAGTGCTGTTTGTTGTGTCCGAAGTTTTAGTACATATGCTGTGTCAATGGCTTACACTGGTAATACAGCCGTGATCTTGTACCAACCCACAGCCTTCAAAGAATGGGGTTTTGCATCAGGAAGCATGTGCACATGGATGAAAGTCCTGTGAATGTCACCTCCTTTCCTCGCAGATTCATACAGATACCAGGTATACATGACGTACATAAGTGTGCAGCGAGGTAGCAAAGAGAGCCCACAAAACGGTCAAGACTAGGATGGTCTTCACAAAAATCATTTGTTCTCAGTTGTATGCTAATTCAGCTGCCAGAAACCATGAAGCTCTCTGTATTGAGTACCACAAATGAAAAAGATTCATCAAGAACATCCTAAGAAATGCTGGGCTCAAACACCAAGTTTGCTTTCTAATGGAAATGACCCACTAGATATTGAACATTATGGGTTAATTGCTGGTGCCAGTGGGGAACGAGTCACACAAGACTACTCCATAAATGCCAGAACTCAAAATATTAATCCTTGTCTTGCAAATGAATGTCACTTCAATTAACGAGATGCTGTCTTGTGTTTGCAAACATTGGAACCCCTGAGGCTTTTATGGGAGTGAGGAAGAAAGGAGCCAAGCTGTTCTGATCAAATGCAGTGGTACACACAGGGACACTACAAATGAGAAAAAAGGGCAAAAAAATATCCTTTTGCCAGAGCCAGACAGATAAGCATTATGGTGACACCACACTGCTCTGGTAGGACCAACTGAGGATAAGCCACTTAAAGACAACTTGTCTACACCGAAAAACCAGCTGGAGCTGATATTGTGAAATGCTGTCACCTTCCATTTTGCAGTGGCTCCCACTTGGACACACTGTTCCTAAGGAGAAGTAGATTTAGCTCAGAGCAGTTCAAAGACAACTCATCATTCCGGGCAGCTTGTCTTCTGCCATGACCACAGCAGAATGATTCTGGTCTGGTCAGTGTCCTCTAGAAGATAAAGCCCTGATACTTGGACAAAGTCTGCCATTCTAAAGAAAGTTAATTCTACACAACATCATTACTGACAAAACAATTAATTCCTAATTCCAAAGTGCTTATACAAATAAGACAAAGATAAGAAAGGGAACAAACCCCTTGTAAATGAAGCAGAGCATAGACTGCCTGCATACGCCTCACTTAATTACCTATTCAAAAGGAACAAAGCATCTTTCGTACTGTGACTCCAAAAATTAATTAGTCTCAGTTCTCATTAAATAAGGATACAGTTCAGCACTAATTAAATTAGGCTTCCTTTGACAATCAGCTGCAGTCTAGCTATTGAATGTAGCAAGCTCCTTTTCTCTGCATCTCTCCTAAATGTCAGCAGAGGCAGGGATGCTGGCAGCATCCTGCAGCCCTGACCCTGTCACCAAGTATGGAACATGACCAGGGTGCCCAGAGGCCTTGGGAGTAGCTGGCATACAGAAAACTTCTTTGACTTCAGGTCTTCTGTTGCAAGAACTAATGCCTGAGGGAGAACCAACTTCTCTGCAGCAAGATGACATGCATTCAACATTGTATTTCAGCATGTTCTGCTTTTTGTCACTGCTGTGCCCCAAGTGTTCCACATACGCCTGCAAACTTCCTTTCTCTGCCAGAGGAGACTCAGCCTGGCTCAGCATTTGTTCTCTTCAAGGTTTCCCAAGGACAAACAGAAGCCAAAGACTCTTGCTTTGGGCTTCAGCTAGAGGATGAAGGATCAAAAGGTTCTGCCCAGTCAGATATAGTTTCATTTAAAAAAAGGAAGGGGGATGAAGTTTATTACATCACCCTATTACTACTGATGCTGGCACAGAAAATCTGCCATGTGAGGGCTCAACCCAGCTTTCAATGCAGGCTCCCTTCTGCATGGCCACTTGAGGATGGTGGGATCTCAATCGCAGTAATATCTTTCTTGCTGAGCTGGTGCCTTGCAACTCTCATTATCCTGTAGCTGAAATAATTCACCTCCCATATTTTTTTCTGTTATGTCTGACCCTGAAGAGAAGTGTAACGGAGAGAGACCAAACACACCCTTGGGTTAACAGAGCG
Source organism: Serilophus lunatus (assembly GCA_013399895.1). Lineage (NCBI taxonomy): Eukaryota > Metazoa > Chordata > Aves > Passeriformes > Eurylaimidae > Serilophus > Serilophus lunatus. Next base: position 1,078,809 of record VXBA01005476.1, read on the forward strand.
GGTTGCAGAACACCAGACTCACCAGGTCTCCCTGACCAGGTCTCACCAGACACCTACAGCATTTCATCAGGCGTTCACATTTTCCAGCTTTGGGAGACCCCAAGCCAGAGATGTTAATGTTGCATTTAGTAAGCCAGTCACATATCTTTCATTAGTTACGTAACTTTACACTGAAAGAAGCTTCTTGTACCCACAGCTTCCTCTGGTAAATTATACTGTGTAATGGTTCAGTGTGACAAGAAGAGCAGCTTGGGTAAGGGGAAAGAATGTGCTCGTCCGCAAGGTTCAGGCACTCTCCTTTCAGTTGTTCTACACTTGGCAGCCACCATTCTCCTTTTATGCTCCAGCTCCTGAGGATAAGTGAGCATGAAGCATCAAGATAACCTTTTTTATGCCACTCAATAGTTAGTTGACTCCTAACATGCTCCTCCTTTCCTTCACTTTTTTTGAGGCTGGAATTCTTACCTACTTAGCTGTCTCTTTTATGGAGACTGCTTCATGTCTTTGCTCATCTTTTGAAGTTTCACCAAATTACCAGAGATCTAAATGTTTCCCAAAAAAACCACTGGGAAAAATAATGAGGAAGGAACTTAGGGTGGGGAACTGCCACACCAAAATAGCTTTTACTACTGCAATATTTTACAAATACCAAGAGAAGGAAAAGATATAGAGGCAAGGAGATTATAATTGTGAATAGATCAACAGCGTCAAATCACAGATAAGCATTTCTGAGAATTTTTATAATAATCTGCATGTCAATATGCTGCCAATAAAACATGACTGAATAGTAAACCTTGTAAAATGGAGTCCAACTGTTCAGCAAATAATTACATCAACTTTCACAGCATCACTATCCATTTCAATATGAAATGTCACCTCTGCAAATGAGCACATGCAGATCTCCCTGCACTGTTATTACTCCAAGGTGGATATTATGTGCCAACCAGTGTCCTTATTCATTCAATAAATGCCTGCTTAGCAGAAAAGCAAATGGACCTGCTGACTCCTCCACTACTCATTTCCCAGGCAAGTACTGTAGCTCCTAACCCCATCAGACCTCTATGCTCAGATCTGTGGAAACTTGTAGTGTTCCAACAAGTTAAAATTACCCTGAACTCCCTGCAATCCGAGAGCTCCTAAAGTGCCCCCACATTAAGGAGATTACACAAAAATGTGAAATGCTCAAGTCATTTGAAATTGCCATGTGATCAGCACAGAGTAGATGGGCATTACTGGACTGCCTTGGATAGTTCCATAGCTTGGGATTCAAGGAGCTCTAGGAGGTGTACACACATCCCTTAAGAGGTATTGGACAGAAATGGAAAGGGGCAAAGAACAGCTGTAGTAGGGAGAGATGGCATGGCTCAGGTAAGGTCTGTATGCCAACCACATCCAGATGCTGCAGCTCTTCTTGCTTGATAAGACCTTCTGGGAATCAGTGGATGAAAACCATTGTGTATAGGAGAGATATGTGGTGGTGCTGGAGAACAGGACAGGAAATGCACACCACTAAAGAGGGACAGACCCGAAATAACTGAGCTGTTTTCTTGTGTTCCCACTTACATCCCTGTAGCAGATCTACAGAAACCTCCAGAGAACTCCTGAGATGTCTTTCTTCAGGGTCTGGTGCACTGTAACAGTGTCTGAAAGCTTTATTTCCATTTCTCCTTAAAAAGTTTCAGCAGAAGGTGGTACTGTCTTTACAACAGCATGCTTTTTCTCCTCTTCCTCTACAACATCCCTACTTTCATTTTGGAACTGGCCAGGTCCCACCGCTGCTGACAGATGCTTAGGAAAATACAAAATTCTTACAAATTTTATGCTGCCTGATGACCAGGTAGATAAGAAACACAAGTGCCCTGTGCTAAGTGAAGGGAAGGATGGAAGAAGTGGTCCAGTCTTTACCAGATTTAAAAGACACTTAATGAGAACACTTATCAAACTAGGATCTAGGAGAAATGCACACAGGGGAGACTGTTTTATTAAACAGCAGAGAATCCCTTCATCCGTCAGGGGATCTCTCTGCTGTGCATATACAATGCTTATTATTACATTGCAGTCTTAATATGATGCAGTAAGAGAAAGTTAGTTCTGGGGAAAAAAACCCAAACAAACCCAATAAACCAGGCATTTATTAGTCATCAGACAAAGTCCTAAGATATCTGACTTCATTGTCTGCCAATCACAGAACCCACTTGCCTGTTGTTAAAATTGAAACATTTTATGGTCTATCAGCAGGGAAGGAGGAGAGCCTAGAAATGCACTCATTTTGCAAGCTTTGCTTTCCCACTTGCATGACAGGGAACTGATGCTGGTGGTTTTGCTGCTGAAGGAAAGAACTCTGGGATCATGTCCCAGAGCCCTTGCTGCATGGGCAGAGCTGGCTTGGTGGCACACAGAGAAGATGTGCATATGTAATGAAAGCCCTGCTTTCTGATTGCAACCACTTGTGCATCACTGCAGTGGAACTACCTACCAGAGCCGGATTTTTGGAGGGATACACATCTGAGTAAGAGCCAAACATTGCACTGTGCTCTAGAGAGTGGCCAAAAAGATGTACTCCCGAATCTCACTGACACCCATCCTGTCACTAGAAAAAGTCATCGATGAGCATTAGTTGCTTTGGAGATCTAAATTTGGACACGCTACAGTAGAGGTGTGTTACTTTGGATGCCAAGTATCTTTTAAAGTTAGTATAATTTTTGGTGTTGCATTAAGGGGAGAGGAAGCAGGGGAAGGAGGAGACCAAGTTCCCTGGCTGAAGCAGAAATACAGCTTCTCACGATTCAAAATGACAGTGTTCAAGCAGATCCCAAATTCAGAGGTGGGAGGTGGGAGGGGGAGAGAAACATTACTCCACACTCAGTTTGGGTGGGGTGGGAGACGCACAGTATATTTCTATCATGGACCATGAGTGACAAAAAGGCCATGTTGCCAAGTACACTGGCACACAGCAAAGCCTTTTTCCCTAAGATCCACCCTTGAATCCAAAGGCTTTTCAAAGCCAGTGAAAGAGGTACCAGGAGCTCACATTTATGCAGCGATGACAAATTACAAGAGAAGGATTCCACTTCTTACATTGTACATATGAGGATTTCAAGGGCTTTTGACTTTGTCTAATCAAAACCAATTTTTAGTACAACACTCAAAGACTTTGAATGAAATCAAGATAATTCCCTTGCCAAATTTTCTCTGAGTAAACTATTGCTCTTCATGTGCCAAGCTGAATAAAAAGGAAGAGTAACAAGTTTTAACATTTTTCTCTGCTATTAGTCAGAGAGGAGAGTTAAACCACTGAGCCTTAAGCTTTCCACACACATAAAAAAAAAAAAGTCACTCTAATTAAACAGAAAAAAAATGCATAAGAAATTTTACCAAGATTTCTGAAAACAGGAACAGGGGATATAAAAGCTAAGGCAACTGAAGCCAAATCAGGGTCCTGCCATCTCCTAGAGTAAGTTATGTCTTCACAGCTGAAGTGTGGATTTTGCAGAAGTTAAGCCTGAACTGCACACTTCTCAGCGTTCCCACAAAGTAGAAACGAAAGCAAGAATCTCTCACACTGCTTGTGAACATTTCTGCAAGGCAGGGCCTCACCCAGTTCTTAACGGGAAGCTTCCCAGTAACAATAAGAGAAGGATGACGAATGAATGCTTACATACACTCCAAACCCATTCACATCTAATTGTTTTATGGTATAAACCATGCTAGTCACACAAGTGTTTCAGGGAACTTGTGTTCTATATGTTCAAAATGAACTCAAAATGGTTCATTTGGTGGCACATCTTGTCCCTGCACTGTACTGCATGCTGTAATCAGTCTTCTGTTTTGTAGAGATGAACGCTAAGTCATATCTGATATGCTCTGACTAGCCCTCAAGACCAGCTCTACGCTGAGGAGCTTGTAGGAATTTCCCACTGACCACCTGCTCTTGAAACTGCAGGGGGAAATCCCATATGCGCTGGGATGAAGGGAGTTCAGTTAAAAACAACCCTCAACCATTACAGCTGCAGGTTATTTTTAATTGAATTCAGATGATGAATGTGAAATAGATGATTTCAAGTGAGATAAGCAGGGACATACTTACTCTTGTCAAAAAGGTAAAGAGTAAACAGTTTCCCCAGCCAGCCTAGAGAAAACTTCTAATCACTGAAAGAGAAATTATGCATCCAAATTATCAAGATTTGTTTTAATTGAAATTAGGATTTGATTTAAAGAGGCTTGAAATCCAGTTCTATTGGATTAATTTGCAACTTCGACTGGATCGGTAAATTGAAGTTTTTCAGTGTTCAAAATAGCTATAGGGTGAGACATCAGGAGGTGCAGGTTCGTGTCTCTGCACAGACCAACACTATGTCTGTTCCAGCTATGGAGAAAGGAGAGTGGTGATTTTCTCATACTTATTCCATTGCAGTTCAGACCTTGCTACAGACTCCTTGTACCACTTCAGATGGTCGCTGAAATTGTACGCGCAGTAGTTTCCGCACCAGAAAAACAGAGACAACATTTTCTTTCTCTCATCCTTTGTCTGTATAGATATTTTTACATGTAAAAGATGCTGTGAAACAACGAGGCATCCAGAGTATTTGATAATGTACATTTACCTGTAACTAAACTTTGGTCCTGCAGTACTGCCAGCTGCTTTTCATGTGTCGCTGTGCATTTGGATGTGTAATTGGATGCTGAAATGGAAGCTTTGTAAACACAATGGATGCCCCTCAGCATTGCTAGAGAATAAGGATAGGTTAGATAAGTTGGGCATATTTTCCACAGAAGCTGATGAAAAACATTCATTAAAACTAGAGACACTGTTTGTCAGACTGAATATCACACTGAATATCAACAGAGCAATGTGGACATGCGCAAAAACATCTCCCACTGCCACCACATCTTTATTTAATAGATTCTGAACTCATTTTATCCATACACACGCCAGAACTGTAAATAAAGACAAAAAGTCTTTTCTGGGCTATTATTATATGGAAATGCAAGTAAATTCACTCCAGTGGAACTTGATCAGCACTTGTTTCTAATGTAATGAAAAGAGAACATATGCAGTTCCTCCCTTTTCCTCAACCCCAGACCTTTGCAGGACATTATTTCCATTAGAAAAAAAATGAACTGTAAAAACTGTAAATGCATGTGTACAAAAGAAAGGGATGAGGAGAGCTGGGAAAAAAACCAAGCAAACAAACAAACATGCCTAAAAGCGTACAGAATGTTTCACAAGATAATTGCAGAACAAATGGAAAGCAGAGCAGATCCAGATAAACACAGACAGCCTGCACTACATTCTCAAGGCCATCTCAATAGCATTTTAAGACAGAAATGGAATAGAAGCCATTTCCTGGTATCTTAAGGCTGACTAAAAATAAAAATTAGAGTAGAAGCACTACTGAGTATGCACAGGTGCACATATACTGTGCGTGTTCAGTGTCAGTGCCTGTACACTTGTAGGAAGGCATAGCTCAGCACAAGGTGGAACCAACCTATCTCTTAAATGCACTCCACAGCTGCCACATGAAAAAAAAGCTCCACAAACCCTGTTATGACCCAGGTAGGTGGGATTTGGGCTGGCAAGCTCCCTGCAAACATTTTCACAAACCTTCACTACAGCCTGCCCTTCCTTTCTCTCTGTGAAGAGATCCAAGCTGGATGGATAAGTTTTATAAAATCGTGCTAAAATGAGGAAAGGAAATCCAGCAGTTACCTGCCATAATTTAAGTGCAAAGTAAATGTCTGGAAGCTACTGACCAAATAACTGGAGGAAGAGACATCTTGAAATAGTGCATCCCTTGGAGAACCATGCCTACTCCACCCAGGTTATCTCTTGGCCAGGTGAACCACCTCCCAAAGGGAACATCATTGCACTCCACCCTGGCTTAGCCCTGGGCTCCAAGCATCTGATCACTGTTAGCTTCCCAGGGCTTTTAGAAGTGGCAGGCACTTACTTTCTACCTCGAGTGTAGGCTGATTTGTTAACTAGCTTTTGAAATTAGTAATCCTCAGTTGAGTCAACAGTTAGGCAGTTGCTTATATCACCTTACAAGGAAAAAAATATTGACACTCTTATACTGTCAACAGATCAGAAGTAGGCAAATATAGACAGAGATAGAGTATTCAGATAACCTGCCAACCCCTGCCAATTGCAAGCAAAACTATAAACAGAAGGTTCTCTGCTTTATGAAGACTTGCAACAGGGCAGCAGCTACACCAGGAGTCCAGGAAGTGTCTTCTGAGCTGAGTTTCAGGCCACAGGAGCATTATTTTACTAACTTGAGGACATTTTTTCTGTTCAGAAGAGCTGCTGATGTTATAGGCTCGAGGAACTGGAAAGCAGTCCCTCTATCCCTTTTGGCAGAGGCATCAGGAGTTTACAGATTCAGCTGCAGTTGCAAAATAATCGAATAGAACTGGAGCAGTTTGGATCTTAAGCCACTTTAAACCAAAATCCCCAATTTAATCTAAAACAAATCTTGGTGTCCTGCTTATTATGGCTTACTGACAAAACAGGCACAGGCATCCTCAGTCTAGAGCCTATTCCAGATTTCAGGGATGCAATATATATCCCTGCTCTTCATCACTCAGCATTTTCACCCAAGGCTGATAAATGTAAGAAGGTGGTGAGCCAGCAAATGCCTCCGATTACCTGCTCAGTAGCTTCTTCCCCTTTCTATGCCTTCTTCCATTTCTCTGTCTACTGTAGCCCTTCCTTCCACTTATAAACTAGAAGTCCTCTTCCAGCTACTTCCCTGCAGGATGCTTTCCTTGGGCATCTCTTTATACATCACTGGTCATCCTGTGCTTCCCATTCTACATGATCTGGGAGGGACCGACACTTTAGCAAGTTACTCCTATGAAAGTAGCTCTCAGAAGATCTTTCTTGAAAAGGACAAATGTTCTTCTACAAAATCAGTCTAATGGTTCTTCCTCCTGGAGCAGCTGGGATAAGGGCTTGGTAAGCAGCTTTTAACCGTTTCAGCAATGAGTTATGGCTAAGACAACTGAAAAAGGGTAGAGTTCCTTTGTTGTGCAAAGACCTACTCTTTATGGATGTCTAATTGCCAAGGTTGCCTTAAGGGCAAAAACCCCCCCCCTTTCTATCTCTACACTCAGCCCCTTGCTCTGTTTTTTCAAAGTCAACTCAGAGGAAGACTATTCAATCCCTTTACTCCCCAAAACCACACAGACTCTTCAACAATGACAAGTGGCTGCTTAGGCTAACCACATGCATTCCCACAGCCCCTACTTTCTAACACACTCTTGGCAAAGCCAAAGGGACACATTGGTTTGTGGTCCTGTGGAGAGTAAATCCGTACTGAAAGCCTGAAGCCCACACCAGTCTGGGATTAGTACACATGGAGTGAATGATGGTTGATGTTCAAATAATTAACCTCAAGGCAGAGCAGAGAGGCAGGAGAATGATTTTAAGATACCAGCCATATTTCTTTCAACGTTTATGAAGGTTCAGCTCTGAGGACAGACATGTTCCAGGTTTAGGATTCTGACTTGGAGGAAGACAAAATTTAGGCTCAGCCCATCAAGAAATGGGCAAAGGTTTGCTCAACCCTGGAGATGCTGCTCAAGATATTAGCTTTGCTGAGGTTCCCATCTGACATCTTTCAAGGAGGGCAGAAGGGCTCAGAGAACTCCAACTCCACCTTGGCTTATAAACCTGACAAACATGTTTCTTGGCAAGGTAGAAGAGTCATTTCCCCAAAGGCATGGTGGTTTTGCTTTGTCTTTTACCAGGTTCTAGCCCTGTGGTGCTAACAGTTGTCATTGGGAGACAATCATAAACCAAGGAAGCAAAGCAAGAAAAAAGTAAATAAATAAAAAAACAACAAAAACATGAGACCGCAACTACACGCAAAAATGACACACTGTTGAACAGACAAAAGCCAAAATGGATGAAAAAAATGACTCACATCTTTTCATAAGTTTTTTGCTTGCTCCAAAGTAAAAACAAATGGTGGAATAAATAATTTCTATTGTGTTTAGCTGCTCTCTGTGGTTTTTACCAGTAGCCACAATTATCTTCATTGACTTGAGTATTATTTATAAAGTACAGGGAATGAGTTGTGGAAAAGTCAACCAGTGACTTGACAAACTGCAAGAAAAAGCTTGGAGGTTTTCTCAGTCTTCACTGTGCCTGACACTCACCAGCACTGTCTTCTATCTGTCTCTTTCCCTTTTCTACTCTTGATAAGACAGTTTTGTCATTTCATCCTCTTCCATATGACAGGCTGAGAATACCTCAACATCAGCAGTGACACATGCTTTTTTCAGCAACCAAAAGGAAAATGCTGGCACCTCATATGAGAAAACACTGGAAATGGAAAGAATGGATTCTCTAGGAAGAGATCCACAGCCATCCAGGCCACAATAAGACTGTCACCCCTTTCAAAATACAATAGATAGGGATGTATCAGTGGAGATATCCAAGCAGGCTCTACACATGGCATCCTTGGACTGACAGAATTGATGAAGGCAGTGCAGATACTTCTGTGTTGATGGCACACAACTAACTTTAGCCCAGAAATGACTTGGTCATTGCTATGCAAACCCAGTCACTTTGTTTCTGGACAGAACTAACATGCTGAAATGGTGCTTTTCTAACTTACTGTGTTTCATGTGTCCAGTTAACCATTTGATGCTCTACCATGTAAAAACCACCTGGCTCCTCCCACGACAAAACCACCTTGTCCCCGTCTCCTCTCTGTTTCTCTTGCCTGTTTTGGTTCAAGGGTAATTCGAATTGTAATTTAAAACCATTTTTTGAGAGTTGCTTCACAATCCTCAATACTTGCAGATCCAAAAAAAATTTCATTTTAATCAAATATATTACAGAAGTGTTGTTCAACATATCTAGATCAACATACTGTGTTTAGTTGCAAAAAAATCCCCTCTTTATTTCCTGAAAATCTTGACAGTATTTCTCCCCCCTAAGATGAATGCAAACACATCTTAGAGTTTCCAAAGGGACAAAAAGATTTGTCCTCTCCAGTTATGCTCAGTTAGCTACTTGAGTATGTTGGCTTCATTCTGGGTCCTGAAGTTGGTTACTGGAAAAGTGGACACCTTTGTGAAAAGGTGCTTCTCATTTAAAATAGAAACAGTGCAATCTAGGATGACAAGAGAGAAATCCAGTCAACACACTGTATTATCAAATCCTCTGAACCTGTCTATTAGAACATTCCAGGCTTGCAGAGTTTATATGAACCTTTTCTGGTTTTGATCAGTGCAAGATGCCCCATTTGCTTCTCTTGACTCACCTTCTAACATATTGATTTTAGTCTCAAATTAGGGCAGAAGTCAAACTACGGGCAGCATGATTCATGTGCCTCTCACTTCAATCCACCCTCTTCTTCTTGGAAAATGAATAACTATTTGCTTTGAAGTAATATTTCTCTCAAGCTAACTTTTATAGGATTTGCAGCCTTCTTGCTGAGTTGGTTTGGCATAAATTGTTCTATTACTTTGGTAATCTCACTGCAAAATGCAGTAGGGTGGTGACAAGAAGAACTTTCCTGCAGCAGTGCCTTGTAGTTCTTGTGCATTTGTCTCAATTTGTTTAACGCACACTACAGCAGCTTTACTGGCACATCACAAAATCTCAGAATTAGGTTCACAATTAGATTGGAAAAGATCTCTGAGATCACTGAGTCTAATCCATGACAAGACACTACCATGACAACTAGACCATGGCATGGAGCACCACATCCAGGCTTTCCTTAAGCACTTCCAGAGGTGGTGTCTCTGCCACCTCCCTGAGCAGTCCATTCAAATATTTAATCACTCTTTCTGTGAAGAAATTCCTCCTAATGTCCAACCTAAACCTCCTCTGGCACAATTTAAAGACTACATCCTCTTGTCCTGTCATCAGTTGCCTGAGAGAAGAGCCTGACTCCCACTTGGCTACAGCTCCTCTCAAGTGGTTATAAAGAACGATATGGTCACCTCTGAGCCTCCTCTTCTCCAGGCTAAATGCCCCCAACTCCCTCAGCTACTCCTCATAAAATTTGTGCTCCAGACCCTTCACCAGCTTTGTTGCCCTTCTCTGGACTTGCTCCAGCATCTCAATTTCCTTCCCTGAATTGAGGGGTCCAGAATCAGAGTAGGCCCCCAAATCATGGCAAGCTTTTGACTTACACAGTCTTGTCTGCTGCAGAAAGATCGACTCTGCATGTATTAAGACAAGACTAAAGGCTCTGCAAACTTGAATAATCTCAAAGTGATACTTACCCTGTTTAAGAACTATAGTTAATCTTGTCTATTGTCAATCAAAACAAATAAGAGAAAAAGAAGTCCAACTCCAAAGCCAAGAATATCTAAAGTAGTTAAACAAGCAACCTCATTTTCTTTGAATCTGCTTCCATACTGATCCCCTCCACAGCTGTCTTGACAAGACTTCTCCAAGCCCAATTTTTAGGATGTCCTTCACTATTGTCTCCTTCTACAGGAAGATACTCTGCCCCAGGCTACCAGCCTCTTTGATTTGCACTAGTTCTTCATCAGAATCTAGTGAACTGTCATCAAATTCCCTGTCTCTCTTAAGCCAGCCCTTGGTAATATAGATCTTGTACTTTTTGAAATAGCACAGAAAATCTTCATTGGCTCAGCCATTCTTAAGCCATGATTAATAATCAAAATAATAAAATGTAAAAAGAAAAGTTAATTACACCCATGCTGGTAACTAAAGTGAATAGATCTCTTGCATACAAAACAAATCCTGTACATTGACTTCCTCTGAGTCACGCCCCAATACACCCACGCCTCGCCTCACTAAGGTATTTCTCATGTCATCGTAGCCTAAGGCAAACACCTACACTCTCTCAGAGCCTGCAGAAGAGAGAATCCAACCTTGCAGCACTGGGATCAAAGGTGTAAACGCCACCATCTTCCCCAGGATGTCCTGCAATTAGTAGGTGATAACCTGGGGATGGTGGCTCGGCCTGAGGTCATTTTTCTCAAGGAAAAGGGTGCGTGATAGCTTGTGATGTAGCAATAAGCTACAGACGTGGGGCCAGGTGCAACAAAGGAACACCCAGCTACTCTGGCCTCATCCAGTGTAGCCCCCCTGAGGACCATAGTGTGGATGGAGTGAAATGAGACCCTTATGCAATGTGCCTAGTTCAGACTGATGCTTGTAGAGATGCTTGGACAAATGAGCATAACTCTGCATGCAAAAAGCAGGGAGAGAGATTGAGAAATGGAAGAGAGAAGAGATACTGTGATGAGAGAGGAACAATTGGGGGGTGGGGGTGGGAAAGAACGAAACCACATGAAGACTGGAGTGCTGGAAATTATTCCAAGAAAACACAAACTCTTGCCCCTCACTGGTTTCTTTTGTTGAATTTGCATTTGTGAGCACAGCCCCATCTGACAGCTCCAGTTTCTGCTACGAAGCAGCCCTAGGCTAACAGTTTTGCAGGGTCCCACTGCACGGGCAGGGTGTTTTACGGTTAAATGGTCTTTTTGCAATGACCTTCCACAAAGCATCCTTGCATCAGCTGTAGCTCGTGAAGAGTGACGTTTCCCATCAGGCAGAGAAAATTTAGTAAGTGTTCACGCTCTTGGGTCAAAAAGAAGGGCAGGTCACATTACGGTCATGCAGTGCCCTTAGCCGGCTGTGAACCAACCTAGTTTGAAAGCATCGGTAAATCTCAGCCACCACAGAGTGACCTCAGGTGCCTCTGGGCTGCAGGTGATTCTTCTCACTGCTGTGTCATGCGGTCTCAACCCCCTGGCAAGCCTCCTGCCTGCTGTGTTGTCGACCTGCCAATGCTGCAACATGGCTGGACATCAGTTCCTAAAGCTGACAGCAGAAGCCATAGTCTGGTCTGCTAACACTGTTGTGCTATCTTCCAGAACACCCTGTGCTTGCCCATGCTGGCTACAGCTTCACCAAGAAGGTCTTTACATCCCAATAGCAAGTCTCCACACTGGTCATATGTTCCAAATACCTGCTGGAGGCAGAGCAGAGCACACTGAGACTCTGGGGCTACCAGGGCTGTTGAGGAGGGATTTGTTGGGTCAAGTACGCAGCACCCCTTTTGAGCAGCTGCAAGCCTCAGATGAACTGGCGCTCAGTTCTGACTTACAGGTTTGCTGTGGGTTGGATGGTACTTCTCCTGGGCTATTTTGGACAGCTCAATCATTATTTATGCATGGCAAGATTCTTGTAACATCCAAGCCTGAAGCAATACCTTTCACACCAGCAGGGTTAGCAATATAACCAACTCCAAAACTAGGGGAATTAGCTACAGAAGGGACCCCAAGTAATTAATCTTCATTGCCAATATATCATCCTCAAGGCTTTCCAGCCTCAGGAGTTAAAAACAGAAGTTAAAACTGAGGCGAACAAAGCAGCATTTGCCTTTCATGCACTGCCTCCTTACAGATGTGACCATCAAAGCAAAGGCTGGGGCCACTGAACTGTGGGCTGAAGTACTTTCCATGCCAGCCATGTCCCTAACAAAATAGAAAAGGAACACAATTAGCAGCATGCAGCACACTGATATGTTTCAAAATCTGTGCTGGAATACAAACATACAAGTGAACAAACACAGTAGAGCACGTTGCAAGGAATATCTGCCCCTTACAAGTAAGAGCTCTCCTGATCTCAGTAACCTGCAGTGAAGAATTCAGCCTATGGATCTGCCAGGCCTATACCAGGCAGACACACATCAGGGCTTCTCTGCAGCAACCAAACAGAGAGAGATCCATGAAAAGGTGATAGTGACGGCACAGTTGGATAGTCCCGAAATACCAGTTTCCCCATAAATAGGCAAATCAATTAAAGGTTACGAAATGCAGTAATTTTCTATGGGTGTAGCTACATGCTTCTGGGTTTAATGAGCAACTAAATGAAGTTGGGAGAGAGAAAGCAAAAACACACTTCAGAATTCTACTGTTTTGTTCCTCCAAGATTTACAAAACTTCACAGGCCTTAGATCACACTTGGTGACCCTTAGAGGACTTTCCAGCTCATGCCGTTCTGTAAGTAGTCACTCCTGCCTGCTATCCCTTTGGGCCTGATGACTCTTGGAAGGAGGGGGAAGTAGAATTGCCTGTCAGGCAAAAGAAAGTCAGGCACATAGATAGGATGTAGTCCAACCAATTTTACAGATGGTGTGAAGAAAAGAAAAAGGCTAGAAAAAATGTCAATAAGCAAAGATCTGCAGAGAGCATTAGGACTGGAAATGGATTAAGTCCAATATTGCCCCATTTTCTGTCCTTTGAAAAAAGTTTTAACACCTTTCCTTTTTCAAAGCCAGGTAAGAACCACAGGCATCCAGAGAGGTTTTATATATCCTGAAGGAGGATGACCCTATCCCTACAAGGTACAGAAACCTGTGTATGATCCTCTCTCAAAAAGCAGAACATTTTTCCTGATGAACTTCAGGAAAACCCTTCATAATGCCTCACTTTTGCCTCTTAGCTTATGACCTGATCTCCCTAGTATCCTACATTTAAAACTAAACAATTCTTTGTTGCTTTAGGGGCAAGTGTTCACATATGCCTATCAGCCTTTAGGCTTGTGTGCCTTGTTTCCTTTACACGGTAAGAATTTCTGCTACTTAGAGCCATGACTGAGAACTTTGCTCTAATTTCATTCTCTACTGCATTTTTTGAGGGGTTCATCATTTGCAGCACCCCAATTTTTATGAAGAGGTGATATGCTGAATCATTCCCTTGACTTCCCAAGACTGGGGGAACAATGGGGACTAGCCCACGTACAGACAATAATAGGCTTTCTGAATCATTCTGTAACAATTTCTTGGCATTGCACTTGGGGGATGAGATACACCTCCAGATTTCTCCACTCCCCAAAAAAGAAGATACTGCTACTCGGTCACATTTAATAATAGAAAAAGTAGGAATAGAATTGCTGTGCCATCAGACCTGGCCATAGCATTTCCTTATCTTAGTTTTTAGTGCACAGTCCCATCTTTCATTGCAATTTGCTCCTTGAAAAGTCACTTCTGGGATCACCTTTCTTATGCTACATGCCCTAGTCCTAAAAGTGCTCCAGCCAGGTCAAGGGCTTGTTCCCCGACTTGAGAATCGATGCTCTTAGTTATGGCCATAAATCTGGCATTCCTTCCAGGAGAGGGCAGCAGCCCTTGCTCAGCCCAAGGCCCAGAACTACTCACTGCTTTCCTGCCATAGGCAATTTTGATATTCAAAATGGGAGAATTCTGCTATCCTAAGTGCAGACAGAAGCATGTTGTCTTCATTGCTCAGTAGGCATGGGAAGCAAAGACTTTGCTTCTGATTAAAAGGTTTTGGTTAACCAGGAGAGATTGCTTAAAAGAATGCAAAAGCTCAAACTCCATAGTGTAAACTAAAATGAGAACAAAATTGTTAGATGAAAAGTTCTCTTAACCAACCTCACCAATTTTAGACTCTTTTTTTTAATGTCTAATATAAGCTTATTAAATTTACAGAATTAAAAGTAAACATTCAGTAAAATTCAGTAGGATTGAATATCACAAAACAAAGAACCTATAATTTTCCATTATAAGACAGGGAGAAACATTTTTCCTGGCTTCACAACCATTAAAAAAATCTGACTTCCAACACTACAATATCTGAAAAGGGTGTTTAACTAACAGATCAATAGGGCAGTATTCATGTCTTTGAATAATTTCAGTTTCACTTCAGTTACAGAAGGGAGACTGAGAGTGTAATTGTCAAACTGTCTTTGCAAACATTGTGCTCTCCCAAACCAGATCTCAGCTTTATATTTCTCCTGAGGTCCATTTACTGCTGCACAAACATTCCATTTTCCATATAATGGGACATGAGGAATTCATTTTATTTGTAATAAAGAACCACTCCACAGCTCTTATTTTAAATTTGCATTACATAGAAACCTTTAAAAAGAAGGTGTCGTTAGGCCAGAGGAGCTGGCTCTGCAACATGCTTCTTTGGTAATAATATCTTTCACGTTCTGTAACTTCTGAAATATAGGTATGACATAAACGCTATGGGGGCTCATATCACCAAGATACTGCTAACCCAAGCCCTGCAGCCCTTCTCATTGGGTACAGAGGGAAGATACTGCAGCCAACCACACTCCCTTACTAAGCAGAGATGCTTGGATACTGTGCTCTGTAGTCATGTCCTGCCTTCAGCAGTAACCCTAGAAAGACTATCTTTTCAGTCATTAGGTAATTTACAAAAATATCCCATGTCGTGATCCCAGCACAAAAGGCACACAAGAGCACAGGTGGAGATCTGCCTCGCTTCAGGAGGATGCTAAGTGGAAACCGAAGTGCAGGTCAATGATGCTAAGGGCAGTACAACAGTATTTGTCTTTCCAAATAGGAGTCCTGGGGTTTGGAGAACATTTATTGTCACTCTGGGAGACCTGAGCTCAGCTCCCTGCTTTAGGATATGCTTCTTTTGAAACTAGGAGCATGTACTTTGGTTTTGGGCTACAGTGAAGTTTTGAGAAAAAATACCTTCAAGATAGATTTTCAGCTACTGTGATGACACAGTATGATGTCAGGAAATTAGATGGTCTGCTTCCCATCCTCCTCCCACACCATTCGGGATATGAGGCTCTGGTGCATGAAGTTGCTATTGCCTAATGAGCTATTGCACATCATCTGACATGGTGCAAGGAATTATGTCCTGGGCTTTGCATGCAACAAATGAAGCTTGGCTCTCTTTCCTCATGTTAAATGTGATTTGTGGAAAAGTAGGTGTTCATGTGTGCACTGTTATCATACAAAAATGGATACTGTTGAGCTGCTGTAATGTGAACAGTGCCTGTGTCCTTCCTGGCACAAATGAAGGGAGGCTTGACCTCAGAGTGCATGTAGCACGATGCTGGCTGACATACAAGCTGGCCCAATGAAGTCATTAAAGCTGATTTTGTGGCCATATGCTTAGCTGGAGCTGGCAACTGCATTTCAGTGGACCAGGTAAGTTTTATGAGAAATACCACCTGGCAATCAAGTCACTGTGAGGCACAAGCTTTATGTACTGTGTAGTTAGTAAATAACTTCAAATTCTGGAGGAAGCATATCTTATTCTCATGTTTCTCTTTTCTTTCTCTTATCTTCTTCCCATTTATATTAGATGAAGAAGTGAGCTGGTGGAAAAATACTTCTTGCTTTCCTGGGGAGCTGCATTTGACGCACCAAATGAGAACTCGATCTCCTGACTTAAAGCTGTGTAAAATAGCATGGCTTGTAAAATAGGATGAACTTGGGCAAAAAAAAATAGGGAAGTAAAGGTCCTGAAAATCTGAACAGCAACCAGCTAGGGATCTCCTGACAACTGCTTGGATATTGAAAATCTTATTAAGTGAGGTACCTCTATGTCTCTGCAACACAACGGAGGAGTTGTGTGTCTAGTTTTGTGTCTAAAACTCAGCAATAGGGGCCAGGCTCATGGGTCCTTCTCAATCCCAGTTGAACCAATCTTTCATGATTTTGATCAAAGAAATGCAATCATGCAAAGCATAGGCAAGAAAACCAGATGCATAAAGCAGGACAGAGGTTGAGCTGCAATTCCCCAGAGGCATTAAGCTCCCTAATTATTAGCTTTTTGTTTGTACAATACTCTAGCTACAGAGAACAATATGGACTAAATAGTGTCTCAGAATTGGGCTGTCTTCCAGACTCTGTCTCACATCTCCCGAGAGTGTTTGAAAAAAGCATGGTATAAAGAACAAGAAATGTTTGAAGGTTGGCGCCTCTGGGTGCTCCTATGTGGCCTTAGGCTCTTAAATACCTGCATCTGTGATCTTGAATAAATACTAGATTTCATGGAAAAATCATGCTTCAAGTGTATCCACTTTATATACAATGGAGAACATTTTTTCCATAAAAGAAAAAAAAAGAGTCTTTTCCTTTGGGAAGGTCCTTGGAGATAGACAAAAATAGTTCATGAACACTCTTCATCAAGCACATTCACCAGGAAAGTGTTTGTGTGGGCATCATGAAAATGTTGTGGGCTTCAGCTTGCTGGGGAGCGAGAGCTGTACTCCTCAGGCAGGTGACTGATGAGACACCCCTGGCAGCAGCTGATGACTAGTGCACAGTCAGGACAATCACAGTAGTGAAGAACATCTGAATAACCAGCAGCGTATGTACACAGCCAACAAACTCAGGGTGAATAATTTCACGCAAACAAATTTGTAAAACTGTCTGTTTGCACAACATGAGCTCATCTTTCAGGACAAAATTTGGTAATGGATTATGTCTGTTGAGATGAGAAGTGATGGTTGCAGTGGATTTCAAAGACAAAAGAAGATGTTTTGTAAGAGTCAGTTTTGTATTTGAGGGCCCCCTTTTCCTCTGCCAGGTCCTGACCTCAAACTCAGCAAAGTTCTGACAGCTGTTGGGATGCAAAGGGCAATGGTCTGCCAGGTAAGAGCCATATTCTAGAGTCACACTGACTGTAGCAGATCAGTCCAGCTGCTGTGGGGGACTACTTGAGTGTCACAGAAGGAAAAAGCACACTTTAGGAGTACATCTCTTCTCCAGAAGAGCAGGCAGGTAGTGGATGCTTTGAATTCTGTGCTTGGGACATCTGATCTTCAGTGATGCCTATTGTCCATCTGTCTGACTGGGGGACCACATGGAATTGTATCATTTTTTTCCTCCTTGTCACCTAATTTGTGAACTCCTGAGAGGCAGATGTTACCTCTTTTCTGTGTTCGGACACAAGTTACAGATTTCTTAAAAACTGACTGCCAAGAAGTTTTTAGCTTGATTTTTTCCCTACATGAAAAGAATTCAACATCACCTTAGGAAAAAACTCAATATTCTTCTTTTTTGTTAATCCTACTACACACTGTCAGGAAAATACATTACCACTGAAGGGTAGCTGGGAGGGAACTGCAGCAGGAGAGCCATGCACAAGCAATTCTGCATCAACCACACCAGTGAGCTTTCATGCCGATCCATTTCGCAGACCCTTTCCCTTACTGAGTTTGTAAAATTACCCAAACCCACAAATAAGGATAAGTTGTGAGGGTGGCAGGCCTCTGAGGGCCAGTGAGCCTTTTAACACCCCGAGGAACCATAAGTGCCTTCATTAGCTTTTTTCACCAAGGCTGCTTCTGCAAAGGGTCATCCAGGGCGCAGAGGGAAATACAGTATGGTGTGAAAGATGAGAGGGAAGGAAAGGAGGGTACATGGAGGTCTCCGGGAAATTATGTCATCTGTCAATCAAGGCAAGCAGCTACTGGACCCCTGAATGTAAAGGAGAAGGGACTTGGGCTGCCTTTTAGGTTTACTTTTTTTGACATTCCCTTCACAGGCCATCACAATCTTCTATTGCTATATCCAGGAGGAGAAAACTCTTTCACTCTGCAGAGGCCCTGACCTGTGCTAAAAGCTGACCCATTCCCATAAAACTACAAGGCTCCCAATTCACCCTCAAAACATGGGTCCAGTCCTGACACCTCAGATGCATAGGTTAAGTTCAGTGCAGAAGACAGCACACATCTGTCCCTTACACCCAAACCTTTCAGGGTGAGGCTCACAGCCAGCCTGGACAGGTTCACCAAACACTTATTTGGGCAGAAAACCCACACAGCTTTACAATCCCCCATCACATATGAAGACCTCCTCTTCTGTTACATGGACATGTATATGAGCCCTTCATACAGATACTGGCCTGAATTCACCTCACCTTACTCACTGAAGAACTGCATTCCCCATTTTAATGCTTTAAATGGTGATGGGCCCATAGCATTAGGCACAGCTGCATTCGCCCATCTCTTGCTTCTGTCATGGAAGAGCAACCAGAAACTCAGTGGGACACTGAGGCACCTTGCTGGGGACAGAACAGAAAATCTTACAGAAAAATCCTGCTCTGTTTTTCAGAATATTAGCATTCTTCACCAAAGGTAACATACAATTAAAATCCAGATTTTGTAAAGCTTTTCTTGGATTGGGCGAATTTCTAACATCCACAGTAGGATTTCTGATAACTAAGGGAAGCAGAACAGTAAGAAAACAACAAGCAAGATTCTGCCATAGAACAGCAGCGTGATGTGCAGCATTGGAAACTGAGGACTGGAGTCAGCTCAAGGAAAGAGCAGTTAGGTCACTTAAAAGCTTACATGAGTGGAAAAGGTGACCAAACACATTCATGGAATTTGCAGCTATTAAGTATCAAGAAGGTATCAGGATGTTCTGGGAAAGCACCTGGTTTCAGGCACCGTTACGCCTCCTGTTTTCAGACTTACTCCAAGCCATAAATGGGTACAGAGACAGCACTTGCCTTTTGTGGTTCTGTTGGCTCATGGAGTTCAACTCTTAGAACTAATTCACTTCCATATAAATGCTTAAATGTCCATTATATTAAAGTATATACATTAGATGTCATAGTTCACTGGTTAGGGCTGATAGACGCTACAGAAAGCTTAAACACATGTTCCCTAAAACTCTCCTGGGTTTCAGCATTTGAAAGATTCAGCTGTAACTGCCATGAGAGACCAAATGATGCAATCTTGAGATGCCCTAATAATTGATTTCTCCAAAGTGACTGCAATTCTATGAAAAGCTGAATCGGCAAAAGGTGTTACAATATTATAAGCTGCTGGTATCACCCAGGTCACTGGCAAATGGCTGAAAGGCCCCAAGCCCTACTTGTTGGTAACCATGGCACTGCAAATTCTGTTTGCTAAATACTGGCCCTGAAGGGAAGGCAAAGGTGAGAAGCTTGGAGGAGGCAGATTATGGTGCATGTTGCTAAGCCACTGAGCAATAACATGTCGTGTGTTTCGTGGGTGTGATGGCATCAGTTAGAACAGGCATGTGACTCAGCCCTGCCAACACTGAATCGAATCTCGTAAAGCACATGGCTCTTCTCATCTGTGAGAATACCAGAAGAAAAAAAAAATAAAAACGCATTGAGGAAATCCTTTCAATTTAATTTTGTTAATAGAAACATTAAAAGACTAAGCTGCCAAGCAGGCTAGTTTTTCAAATGCTGGGTACTGCCTTGATGCAGGACAGCCAGGACTTTTTAAGTTCATTCATCAATATTCTGTTAGTAGGAGAACAATTAAGTTCCCAGTCACCATGAATAACCCCTCTCAACCATCCCAAGCTTTGGAGATGAGGCTGGTATTGGACAGAAGAGAAGTAGTGAACTGATCCCTGAACCTTTTGGGCCTTAGGAGCCCAATTTCCATTAAACTCCCACTGAGAAGCAAAGAGTTTTGATGCTATTTAATAAAACTCAGCAGACATCTTGGTTTTCATGAAATAACCAATGGAAAGTGGCCTGAGCAGGCTCTGTCAGCACTGGAACCAGAGCCCAATGGTGTGACAGCTGGTTCAGCCTCCCTAAAACTCGGCACTGCTCCATGAGGAATGTCCTTTGGCCAAAAAAAATCTTTATGTCCCCATTGAGACAATGTAACTTGGAGAATGTTATCTGTCTATCCCACAGCCTAAATGTCATCCAGGAAAAGAGAAGAAGGAAAGCAAACAGCCATCAAGTATTGCAGAGTAGATGCTGTGAGCAGCCACTCTGCTGAGTCATTCCTGTTCTCTCCATCACACTTGAGTTTTAGGACAGGATAAGGCTCTCTCCATTCATATTTCCTGATCACTCTGTGCAGGTATTTCTTGCAAGTATGAGTGTTGAAGAGCCTCAAGTGCTTCTACAGACACTAAACTGAATGTGGTTAGTCGAATTCATAATTTTCCAATAGCAGCTGGCTCTTGGGATAAGCAGAAACATGCTGGGGTCAAGACGTGTAAATTAATCCTATTAAATTATTCTTCACTGTCTGACTGTGCTCATGAATGCAGTTTGCACATAACTCGTGTGGGGATCTGTGGCGAGAGCAGGTGAAGGACAAGGTTCCTACTCCCCATGATTGCAGTGTGGTTAGTCTAAGAGGCACCATGGCACCCTTCGCTGGGGAGTAGCACTGATGCTCAGAGTGGAGCAGAAAATTCACATCAGGATTTTCACATCTGCCTTACAGTTGACAGCTGCTCAAAAAAGATGAGGTCAAGGATCAGTGAGTGGATTGAGGTAGAATAAAAACAACCACTATTGATCCCTTCCCGCAGCTCCCTGCAGCACATCAAACTGTGCTTTGGTAAAGTCTAAATTCACACTCTCTAAATCTCCTGATTCCTGTGTGCATCAGCTCTGTCCTTCTCCAACTGTAGTATAACCTCCAGAGACCTTGATGGGCTTTGGAGTTTGGGTTTCTTTTGGGTTTGGGTTTGTTTTTTTTTTTTCAGAAACTCTGCTCTCATAGCAATTTCCACTCAATTTAGAGCACCAACAAAACTGGCTCCTCTTCTTGCACCAAAACTATTAACAACAAGCTCTTTGCCCCACATCTGTGACAGTTTCTGGGATAGGTCAGCATCAAACCTCTGTTTTGGAAATTGGCCTTTTTTCATAACATGTGGCTCAGACTCAAAGGTCTGCATACAGGATCAAAGTGAGGTTTTGCCCCATTATGTCATTGGCAGTATTCTCATGCTTCATAAAGGTTTCCTGAGTCCTAAGCCTTCAAATATACCACCCACTGCAGAAAACCTGTCTCAAGGCTCAATACCCATTACACACCAAATGTCCAAGGTGCACTCACTGCATCTTCCTTTGGGAAACGCTAGGTATATGGGAGAGCACATGTATTGCTGCACATATAGATGCTAGCCACAGATTTCTAACTCCTCTTTTTCATTTCTGTCTCAGAAGAGAAGTGGTTTTTACCACTATGACTGATGCCTACAAATCTCTATAACTTCTAGATAATATAGGTACTAAGCACAGTTTGGATGAGTTGAAGTTACTATGTGTTCGAAATGCTTTTTCAGAAGATGCTGTACTGAAGTTTAGATATAGCAAGGACATGGCATGCACATTAAAAAGATAGCAGATAGCTCTTCACAGTGTCTGAGAGAGAGATCTTTAGGTCCCTCACCTCACCATGCCACCAGCAGCATTTGCTGTGGCCACTGCTTTGTCACCTTCTCACATAGATCCACTGGATGAATTCAGTGTTTACAGAGGGGAGGGTAGTGCAAGACAAAATCCCACACTCTTCCCTCCTATTGATTTATTCTCAGAACCCAGTTCAATCATAACACTTGTTACTTTGGACTTTAGGAAGAGAATTGTACTTGGCACAAATTCTGCATATTTTTCATTTTCCAGATCTTCTTCACTCTTCATCAGATTGCACCCAACATCTGAATCTGTTCACTCTCTGGAGCAGAGACTCATTGCTCACCTACGTATGGCAACTAGCAGACACCATGTCTGCAGTACTACACTATCTGTAACAAAATCCAGCAACAATTTTAAACAAAGACCCCTTACAAACCTGCTTAATTTTCCGGTGAAACTTTCACCAAATTAGGGCTGTAGTATTTTTATTAACCACATTAAGCTCTTTTAAAAAACAGTTTCTATATGACAAAAATCCCTAATTAACCACACAGCAGCCAAGGCAAGTTCATTGTGTTACCTTGTTGAAGACACACTTGGTTAATCCTTGCAGAAAGTCCCCTACCGTCCCCTGAAGTCATTGTAACATACACGCAAGCGCGCGTGCATGGGTATAAATAAAAAAATGCATCATGGACCTCGGCCACCAAATCTGGCCTTATTTGTAAGTGCTCCCCTTGCCACAGCCTTTTCTAGCCTTGATGCGATGGGGAGGAGGAAGGTGTCACCTGTTGGTGTCCTTGACAGATGAAAGTGTGGACATGTGAGGGGAGACATTTTAGAAACAGGGAAGGAAGGAAAACTGCTCTCAGCACCAGCAGAGCCCTCTGATGAAGGGTTTGACCCTGAACAGCTACTTGGAGTGAAGAGGAATAAGAGAGTGAAGAAAATGCAGAGCAGTGCATTTCTGCTCTGGGAGCAATAGAAAGTGAGATTAAGAGCGAAGCATGTTCACACTCAAACCTGCCTACACATAACCTGCTGAGTTGAGTGATGATCAGAACTTGTTAAAAAGTTTCTGAGAAAACATAAAGAAAATATGGCTTTTGCATATGATTCATCACACAAACACCCTGAGATTGTAAGATACATTCCATGTATCTCTCATGTAAGCTGCAAGGTTTGAGCTATCCTCTGATGAAATTTTAAGATTTTATGACAGTTTTGTATTTTGTTTATAACTGTTTGTGCTTTC
This sequence comes from Serilophus lunatus, assembly GCA_013399895.1. Classification (NCBI taxonomy): domain Eukaryota; kingdom Metazoa; phylum Chordata; class Aves; order Passeriformes; family Eurylaimidae; genus Serilophus; species Serilophus lunatus. Next base: position 1,101,961 of record VXBA01005476.1, read on the forward strand.
CAAGAAAAGAAAGAAACAAACAAAAAGCTAACTCTTTGGATATAACCTTTTCCTGAAAATTCGAAACAGACAGTAGAATTTGTTTCCCTGCTGTCCTTCTTTATGTGCCTGGAATTACTGAGAGGAAGGACTTTTTCACATCACTTTACAGATGTTGGTCTTATCCTTCACCCATTTCATCATATTATATATGTGTAAACTTCACTATACACATTGGTGAGCATGGTCAAATCATCTGAAGTTCTGTACACTGCTGTAATGCAGCCATTAACAGAACTATGCACGGTTCAGCATCTGGTGTCATGACATTACAGCAAAGGAATGGCTCCATGAGTCAATATATTAGTTGCTTATCTTTGGCTTTGGCTGGTTTAACCAGGAGTAATTGTATCCTTGAAGTATGGTAAAAGAACATTGAATAGAAGTATTCCTTTATGCACTCACATGCACACACGTGTGCATGAGCCTCAAACAGACCTGCAGTGAGGGTACACACAAACCCCATTATCCTGTGTATTGGCACTGCCAGAAGGCCACAGAGAATGAAAAGCATTCCCTACTTAACTGAGCACTGAGAACCTGTATTTCAAGTAATTTCTGTTTGCAGAACTAAGCTGAACTCCCCTGCAACCCAGGTGGGAGGCAGAGCAGCCCTGGCTTGTGGCAGGAACACCAGCTGCAGAGCTCCCCATAGCCCCTGCTCTCATACAGGGTGGCTGAGCATATCCAGCTCCAAGAGGAAAATGTCCACAGCAGGCCAGGGCAGAGCAAGTGCCACTTCCCCAAAGATCTGATCCTCAAAACATCAGAGACAGGAGCTCTGCTAAGCCTTCATGAGCTGGAGGTCAGGGAAAGAGGAGTCTGGGAAGCTGCCTCTTAGGTTCCAGGAAGCAGGGATGGGTCCTTCATCCTCTGATGCCCAGGGTTATAAAAAGTGCCCAGTATTTTGCTGTTATTTGAGCAGCGTTTGGGCAGCCCAGGATGTTCCAGTGTGGAGCAAGTTTAGACAGAAGATTTCAAGTATTCCCAGCATGAGGGATGCCCTATTTTCTACACAAGCTCACAGCCGCCATACCAGAACTGGGCAGAACTGGAAAATTATACCATATATTAATGTGGCATGTGAGAGGGTTACGGTTTACCTTTCGTTCTTATTTAATGAGAGGGCGGGAGAGGAGGGGGTAAAGGGAGGGGTGAGATCATGATAGATGAAGAGAACTGGCTTGGCTAACTCTCCATAGCCTGTAGCTACTGCAATATTTATGAAAGGGAAGGTGCACCTTGGCAAGCTAACCTGCCTGAAATTGGAAGGTTTCAGATGAAAGGGAAACCCTGTAAAGTAAAACTGAGTTGTGCTTGAGAGGAGTATGATGGACGGGAAAGAAAAGCTACCTCCTCACCGAGAGTTTCCATTTCTGAATGCTTTGCTTTGCCCAAAAAAACCCACAAAGGAAAGCAACCTGGCCAGGCGTGCCCGCTCCCAGAGCACAGGAACCAAAGTGCCAGCAAACATCAACCTCCTTTTTTTGCAGTTTGGCAGAAGTCCTCTGGTATGTGCTAACACTGCACATTGCCCTGCCTGTGAAGCTGGAAGGGTCCCATCCTGACAGTGGCTGATTTCTATTGCATTTTCCTGAATTTTGAGGTTATTTGAACAGACAGGGCAGGGCCCTTGGGTGTCCATTACAGGTCTGCTTTTTCAAGAAGAAAAGCTTGAAGATGCTATCATGAATGGCATTTCCTGCGTCTCCTACAGTTCTTATTGACTTAAAAGAAAAAAATACTTTGTCAATGTAACCAAGATTTCTTGTTTACCAAACACTGCATCAGCACAGGGCTTGGACCTTTTTAGAAGAAAAAAAAGCATTTAGATGATAAAGTATGAATGTCAGGATCCTGCAAAATATTCCCTTGATTTCTTTTAAGCACAAGGTATGGAAAAAACTTTGAAAATTTTCAGAAAAATATTTGATATAATATAGATAATTTCTAATTAAGATTTTGCCTGTGGGCAGACCCACAGCCCTGGCATCTTGTCTCTTATCTACCAGCTACAAGGCACTCCCAGTATCCTGTGCTCCCATGGAAGGAGCAAGCCCTGTGCATGCAGGGATGGGTTTCTTCTAGTTGCTTAACTGTTTCCTTCACAAGACAGCTCCCAAGTAAGGTGACAAGCCTCCAAAGTAAGGTGACTGCTGGAAGTGGAGAAGAGCTTATTTATTTTCTCCTCCCACGAAAAAGAAGGGTTTCAACCAAACTGGATGAGTGGCTCTACTTTTTATTGCTTTAATTTTTTAAATTATAATTTCCCTAATTTTGATCTCAATCTATCAGTAAAAACAAAAGAGCAGTCTGAAATCTTCAAACAAGAATGGTGTTATTTTTGCAGAACTTTTTCTTATTGTCCCTCCCTTCCCACGCCAGCTCTGGTGCACAGGGGCAGGGGAGGAGAGTGCTTGGCACCCTGGAGGTTCTCACACCCCTCTCCTGTCTAGACCAGGACTATGTCTGATTTTCTATCACCCCAAGGCTACAATTTCAAGTGAAGAAAGTATTAAATTCAAAACCATCTGCCCATCTTGGCTCCTTCTGAAAAGTCAAAACCCGTCAGAGGCCAAATTCCCACGTCTGGCATCAGAAACCCTCCTATCCAATTTGCAGCTTTAATATCGTCATTGTTCAACCTGTGACATTAAAGATACTCACAACATGTTTGGGGCAGGGACAGGTCCATTCATACAAAACCAAGATTTCACAGGAGCACCAAGAAAAGAAGGGGTATAGCATTGACCCAATGGTGCTGGTTGCTGGGGAGGATTTAACCCATTTAAATTTAGTCCTTGTCTGACTCACACGGCTGTCCTCTGACTTTTCCCTGCTGAGACCTCAAGTTTGCCTGCTGCCAGGGTTTCATTTGCAGCATTAATCAAGGGCATCTCTCTCTTCGGCTCGGTGGCAAGCCGGGGTCAGCTCTGGTGTGCTGGAAAGGGAGGAGGAACAAGGGGAAAAAGGCGAGGCAGTCAATCTGCTGCCTGGTGTCATGAGTGATTTATGGTCTGCTTCAAACACAGCCATTGATCTGATCTGCTTTCCCCAGCACGCTTGTCAGCGTGTAATAAAGCCAATGGGAATTCCTGTATGTTGAGTCAAAGAACTTAAGTATGCTCAGGTTTGCTTATTTGGAAAAACACACCTGAAGTCTCCCCATTTGGGAAGCAGCTCAAGATTTACAATCCTGCAGAAATTTGCAAAGGTAAGAACAAGAAATACAACCCCAACCAGCCCTTCAGGCAGCTGGCCAATTAATCTTCCCTTTGCTGTCTGCTGCTTCTTTGCCTTTCTGCCTTCAGCAGTTTTGGAAGATCTAAGGCAGGCAGCAGCAGTGACTTCCTCCCTCCTGGCCTGCAGTGAACCCCCAAGAACTGTCCTGGAGGTGAACCCTGGGCTGCATATCCTGTAAAGGCTGCTCTGGAAATCAGCTGCCCCTCTCAGTGCAGGCTGGCTCCAAGGCCATGCCAAATGCCATGTGCAACGCCCTGGTAAAGCTATGTAGCTAACTGAGCCTACTGGCAAATGTCTGCACAGCTCCATGTTGACTTGAACTCAGAGGACCACCAACCTCAGCAACTAGGGGATTTAGGGACCTTTCTAAGAATGGTTCTCTCAGAACTTGGGATTACTGCAAGGAGGAAGTACAGAAGCAGACAAAACACGACTGTACCATTGGCACTGCAGGATAAAGCATGCTAAAGGACAGCACGAGGCACTGATTTCTCACCCTGCTGCTCTCAGAAGGTCATCTGAAGCTACAGCCCACATGTGGGTTTGCAAAGGAGAACATGGACTGAAGGGCAAGTGAGACACCTTCCCCAGAAGACAGCACATGTGGTACCACCAGGCAGTTAACACTATTCTGCCTTTGCAGGATCTGCCCTTTATTGTAACATCCCACTTCCACTCGCCATCAAGAAGGAAGCATTGCTCTGCTGCATAGCAGGGGCTATACATTGAAAATACTGAAAGGGTAATACATTTTCCAATAAAACGAGGGAAGGCATCTTGTTAGCTTGTTTTGCTCTTGATTAAAAAACAATGAACCCAACCCCAACAAAACAAATACACATTTTATCATGAAACATTTTAAAACAAAAAATATGCTTCTTACATCAGAGATATGATGTCTACAAACATCCAAAATTCTACTTGTCAAGAGTACTTTTCCTAAATGTAGCGTTTCCAATAAATTGTTCTTTTTCTAATGACAAAACATTGACTGAAGGACCTAACCAGAAAGAAGTTGATAAGCCCTAGCAGTTTTAGTTCTGACAAAATATTTGCTTTCTCTGGAAAAAAAAAAAAGAATCCCATTAACAATTACTAAGCAGTAGAATAAGTGAGATTGCAGGACAGACCTGTTCCACAGATCTCATTAAAACTGCTAAACCTAGGAGCACGTCATGGTCTATTTCAGAGCACTCGTGAATGCTCAGCTCCTCCAGAAAGGCAGGTGTGAATCATTTGCAATGGATATCTAAAAAAATCACAGAATTTCCAAATAGTGTCCATTGAGATTTCAAATCAGTTGGCCACAGTTCAATGGATTTTAAATTTCAGCTACTGTACATGTCATAACAATCAATCTGCATGAAAGAAGACACCCAGAGAGGCAGGTTCCTAAGAAATATTAATGTCTGATTGAGTAATAAAGGAAAATGTGCACCTATGGGACTTTCCACAATTCTTATCAGTACTCAAAAACCCCCAAGAGACACACATCTCTCTTTTTTCCCTGGCATAAATTTCCCAGCACTCTGGGGTGGGGGGAGAGAAGTGGGAGTAATAGAAAATCCTTCTTGAACAAAACATTGAATTAAATGTCAATAAACTGTTATTTAAAACACCCACTCAGATACGGACAGCCTGTGAAGGTCAGCCAACAGTGATGTTGCATTCCCCAGCCTAGTACATACAACAACTTCTAGTTTTGCCTATCTGAGCAGTATTTCCAATTAACTCTGTCCTCATTATTGTATCTTCCCATTTGAAGATTTCCCGTGACACCCAAAGGGACAAGGAGAGTTAGGAGGATGTGATTTCCTAGGAAAAGGGATTATTTTATGGCCAAAATCATAGTTGCTAGGATAGGAGGAGGGATTTCTTGCTTTCTGTACTTCAGTTTCCAATTGCCCTCTCAAGTCACAAAAAATGCAGCAGAGACATCGAATACCCAGGACTGGGAGTGCCAGCATTTCTTTTGTAGATTAACACTACTAATTCATTTGCCTTTCTGGGGCAGATTTTGTGACTTTTTTTGTCCAGAAGACAAGTCTCAGGGTCCTAAAACCAGCTAGTTTGTCCTACTAGCAACACAGACACTACCTCATCTCTGTAGCAGAGGGCAACGTTTTCCCAACAGACTCTGCCTGGCTATATCCTACTGTAGCAACCAGCTGGAGTCTGCATGTAAACAGCATACACATCCGAAAGCAGCTGGGCAGCTTGTGTAAATGCTGGCATTCACAGCCGAGCATTTGGAGCCCTGCTCAAGTACAAAAATTGTCTGCAGTGCAATCCTTGTAGTAGGGAGCTCTCAAATCTGTGTCCAAGCCCAGGAGCAGTTTCCCTGAAGAATCCTGAATTAAACTGGTTGCAAGAGAAAGACTCTGCTGGTCCACATTAGCTCCTGACTTCAGTGTTAACATCCTCCCAGCCAAGCAGGAGTACATCAAGAAATGTATGACATTGCTTCATTGGTAAAAGGACGTGTTTATGCGGATCTGAGGATATTGGTTTATACTGGCTGAAAATTTGGCCCTAAATATCTTACAAAATTTGGTAGAAAACGGTGCAGACTGCTGCCAAGAGGGATGCTCTCTTCTAGGGCTTTAGACGAATGACAGAGGCAAATTTGAACCTATGACTTCCCAAGAATCACAGTTGAGATCCAGCAAAAGAAGTGCTGCATTTGAAACAGACTCATACAGTGCCAAACACTCCCTTACATCCTCTCAGATAAAGGGAGAGTTATTCTTCTACCACCCAGAATAGGCCTTGAACAAGGCAATTAATTTGAAAAGGGCAATTTGATTAGATTCAGTTTTGCCTTGGGTAAAAATCATCTATTGTCAAACATCAGCTAATGAGAAGGCACTCAGTTTCCCCTTGCCTTGCTGGCTATGTCAGTTGGGAGCATACATAGTAGTGGATTCATAATGGCTAAACGTGCCAAAAATGGGATTTAACATGAAATATTGTAAACTTGATCTTTTTCAGACTATACATAGGAAACAATGCCAAGATGCTCAGCTTTTCACAACACTGACAATAAGAAGTTGAATGGGCAAGTGACAGACACCTGCCTGTGTCCCAGCCACCTTGGACACTGTCCCAGTGCAGGAGTTGCCATACCATAAAAACAGTGTTAGAGTTGAGTCCAACAAACAAACATAAGGCCATCAGTAAAAGCTGGGAGATACTGCCACTGTAGGGGATATTCTTACCCTTAGGCCATAGCCCATCAGCTTATCTTACTGCCTCAAATATCCATAAATCTCACATCTCTGCACTAAGGAACGGCTTTACAGCCATAACTTCCTTTTACCAGTTTAAACATGGTTTGTTAAATTTATCCGAATGGCAGATGACAACTTTTCCTAGAGGGCCACACAGGCTGAGTTACAGAATTAGATGAAGAGACACTGCTGCCCTGTTTTGTGCATGCTCTCTATTGATAATGCTGGAAAGTGCTCTGTACGACCCTGCACAACGTTCTCGGTGACTGTGTGCATGTCCACCCACTCATGTGAGATCATTCACCACCCTGCAGTATTTCCTAGGCATAATCTGATGATGAACAGCCCACATTGTCACAGTCTGAGGTATCCTGCCACCAAAGCTCATGCTTACACATTTAATCTGGCAGCAGAGGCAGCAGCTCCTCTTGGGACACCTAATACAGATCTGCTGAGAGGAAAATCAACTACCCCAATCATATAGATGCCTTTGAGAGCATTTGTCAGTATTCTAACATGTTATCTGCTGGTTTATGCACTAACAGAATCATTTAGCAGTAAATGGGTAACATTTTGACTCACTCTAGCTGTTTGAGCCCAGTTTGCAGAGGACACTATTGACCATGGTACATATCACTACTGCACACCCCTATTGGGCTTGAGTTCATGGCAGCCCCCTTGGAAAATCCTAGAATATCTGCTTATTGTGCAAATTGTAACAATAGCTTTTGTGCCCTGCCTGTGTGGTAATGGACTGTGTTTAAGCCACTGACAATGCTGAGTTCCTTGAAGTCGCTAATGGGTTAAAGCTGGGACATCTGGTGAAACACTAGCCTCAGCTGTTCCTCAAATGACATCTTCTTGGGTCAAATTTATCTCTTCTTGCCAGTCCATCTGCTCACAGCCTGTCAATGATAAACACTTGAGAGCCACAGAGCAAGCAAGGCAGCAGACAGCAGTGAAGGACAGCATCTTGGAGTCTAACTAGATAGTGATATGGGAGCAAAAATAGCCCCCATGTTCTCCCCCTCCCAATCATCTTCCTCCCGTTGCGCTCCAGGGTCAGGGTCAGGCCAGGGAAGCAGTGTGCCACCCAGAATATAGAGCCCAGACCAGGCCACCCGCGGGCTAGGGAGAGACTTGTTTGTCCCCTAAGGGAACAAACAAAAAGCCAATGCACTCAACTCAGCACACTACTGTACTTGCTCACGCTTCAAATGTTCCAGGGGAAGGGTTCACATGCGTGCTGCCAGCTGGTGAATGTTCATTTCCTTCACTAAGGCAATCCAGAGCCTCCTGGTCTTTGCTGGCCATACTTGGACGGTCCTGCCTGCATAGTGCCAGCCAAAAGCAATGCAGCAAGAGGCACAGTAGAGCTGGAGGGTAGCAGGGAAGGCAGAGGATAAATGTGCTTCTCAGTTCCCAGGGAGTTTGTGCATTCAAGGTCCATTGTCTCTGTGCCCCTGTCTCCAGGAAGGACACCTTTCTTCCAGAAGGCAACAACCCCTACTGTAGACATTACTGTAACCCTGCACATACTCCACTCCAAAGCACAAATTCAAGAACTGCACCTGGCAGACCATAAAACAAGGTGGGGGTTGAACATGGCCTTCCCCACAGCACTGAAGGGATCATGTATGTAAGAGTGGAATGATATAAAACCCATCCCAAAGAGGAAACACTGCAAGTATTTGTGGTGGTCAACTGATGTGCATGAGAGTGGACAAGGAGTAGCTTCACATTTAGGGTACTCTGGGAAAAGCATATTAAGCTTCCCTTGCTGTCAGCTGATCAGCAATGACCCCTGAAGATGCATTAACCTGATGGGTTGTAATATGTTGAAAAAATCTTTTGGTTTAAAATGGGCAGACATGGCACAAAGACTACAGTTTGTCCCACAGGTTACAAGGGCATATTTACAGTTAAACAAGCACTCTCTGCTCTTGTGTCTTGCTGCCACAGTGATGTCCTGCAACCAGTGCAGATCAATTTCAAGTTAGACCTTCTCTGCGCAATCAGAAACTTCTACCTTGAGTCACTTGGATTCTTTTACAGCAGTGTTATCACACTGCACTGTGCTTTTGCAATGCACCTGCTCATGGCCTAATGCTGCCTGAAACACAGCAAGGAAACATCATCATGACCCCCATGAAGCAACAAGGCTTCTTGGCATGCTACAAATACCCTCGAAGAGAAAAAGCTCTTTCACCCTGCCAGTGCCATGCAATTGCTCTAATGAGCCACACGACTATAAGAAATGCGCTTGCCTTCTCCTTCACAGACTTCTCCATATCCCCAATTAACTACATTAACATCATAACTAACCCCCTGTCCCTGGCACGTGCTGGCAGCTGGCAAAGCCCATGTTTCAAGACGTGCTTGATGCATTGCTGCACAGCGGATCAGGAGACAGACATTTTAGTGTGCGTCAGACACCACATTTCTCCATCCTTGAAACTGATCCTGCCAGAGTGTGCTCTCAGCAGAGCCAGGACTTTAACCCGAGAGCGCAGCTGCATTTTTAAGTATCATGTTAATACAATGTTGTGGTGGGGATTTTGTTCAAGGGAGGATGGCTCTACTCTGACCTTTGGCTCCAGAGGCATGCTTTAAAATTGAAACCTCGAATCTTCTGTGATCCACCACTCATTTCCCACCATTCACACAGCAGTGTGATTTTAAAAACCTTTTACATTCTCATCTACTAGTGTGCATAACACTTTGTACGTGTCAACAAAGGCCAAGAGAAGAACAGTATGTACTCTAGTACTTTTAACCCAAGAAGTCTTTTACAGATATTTTAACTCGGAAAACAAAGACCTTAGTATTGTCCATCTGCCATGGTGATATCCCAGCTCTGAGCTTGGAATCAGAGCCACAGATCAAGAAATTACATGAAGCCACCAGTAGAACCAAGCCAAAAGGCTCCTTTAGGACCCTAGACTCTGGTGAGGAGGGAGCAAAGAGGATGGTGGCCAGGAAGAGCAGGAGTGGCTCTGGGAGCTCTGCTCTTCTACTGCCATGTGCTCCTTGTTTACCTGTGGCAAGTCCTTTCTGCACCATGAGCTTGCTTCTGCTCTGACACTGCCCCATCTGTAGGGCATCAGGTAGCCTGGAGGCATGGCCATCCCTGCTGTGAATCCCCTAGAACTGCCGGTCCGACTTTGAGAAATGAGACTTCCTTATGCTTTTAATTGTGCTACCCTCTAGTGGCCAATCCCATCCCCTTGGAGCTCAGATCACTCCTGGCGGAGGAGAGACGTTGGACCGCAAACCTCCAAGACCAGAAGTGAGCTGGTGCTGTGCAAGAATGACTTGCACATTTGAAAGGAGTCGGAGACCTGGCGAGGTCAAACTCTAGCCCAGACGGAGTGCACCCCATCTCTGCTCTGGTCTTAGATACGGGAAGATCCCCGTGCTCAGGCTGAGAGGTCTTGACATGAGCAGGGTGAAGCCACCTCAGTATCAGGTGCTTGCAACTCAAAAAGCACCACCAAATTTTGGCCCCTGGCAGGCTCTCCCAGAGTACACTCTTCCTTCCTCCTCGCTGCTGGCTTCCCTGCTGTCTCACACCAGGCACTCCAGCAGCTTAGATGGGAGCAGAAACACTCAAGGAGTCAATAAAACTGAGTTAGAATTCAAGGAACGTCTTTGCAATTACCGAGATAATTGCTACATTTCAGAACCAAACATTACTTAATGGCTTTCAATTATCCTGTAGCAGGGCCTGCAATGGCAGCAACTAATTGCTTAACTAAAGACCTTCTTCTTTCCACTGTGTCAACATGCATGCATGCAATTAGGCCTTTGGTGCGCCGAGAGGAGATACCTGTTGTGAAAAGAGGGGTTAAGTGCCAGCCACAGCCATGTTCCAAAGCTCAGAGGACAGGTGCCTTGCCTCAGACTTTGTAAGGATGTGAAACAGAGCCTGAAAAGCCCAGGAGGGAAGAAGGATAAACATTTTTGCTTCCTCTCTCTGAATAAAGAACTCAAAATGATGGCACATTGCGACTAGTGCTCCTTTTACAAGCTTATACACCCTCCAGGCTCAGCTGCATGTCAGTAGCCTTTTCATAGTTTATCAGTCTGCAGGGTTCACAGATATTAGCAGAAAGAAAAAAAATCAGCTGCCTAACAAACTAATAGAATGCTTTTCTTTGGTTACTTTCAAGTGTGTTGAAAACCTGCTTGTTGTTAACCTCTTCATTGAGCATCTCTCTCATAGGAAAGAGAAGCAAAGGGAAAATAGGTGTACTTTCCTTGTTCTTTGCCATTTCGTCAGTTCTTCACAATTCTCTTTACTAGCTCAATAACACTCATAAGCAGAGTCTTTCACTTTGCTTTGACACAAAACTACTCCCTGTCTTCCAAGATCCTGTCCCTTCTCACTATTTTTTCAGGAAACACAAGACCCCAGATTAGGCCATTACCTTTGTGAAAACATCAGGTCATGGTTTTTACCCCTCATTGCTCTTGTTTCTTTTGTTCCTCTTACCAAACAGGATTCACCACAGAGCCAGCCCCAGGCCTTGTCTCCTGAACATCAACTATCCTGGATCCAGGGGCTGTGCTTGTTAAGTTCTGTTCATCCTTTCTCAGACACAAATTCCCAAGGATGTTTTGTTGTTCAATTACCAGCTCAATTCCCTTAATTTAAAATCCCTCCTCACTACTCTTAAGGACATTTTTTTTGGACAATTCATCATAGTTTCCACACCAGTAATAAACGAGCTAGGGTTGACCATCCAGCTCAGAGACCTCCTTGGGGACCTTCAGTTTTATGGAAAACTGTTTTATAGGTTTGACCATTTCAAATTATAGTCGCAATTTACTCTTGTCCTTCAAGTTATTGAAGAGGCCTGTGAAGGTTTGAGACAAAGTCTTCAAGGCCCCCAAGCTATATCTTTCAAATCTCCATTTTCATCTTTGCTGCATTAATAGCTCTTACAGACTAAAGAACATACTCTCCTCTCCAGAACACCATGCCAACTTGTCCCCATTTCTCCGCATCATTCAAGTGCGTGCTGTTTGAACTCATATTTCAGTCATAAGCCAAGAAAAGGAACGGGAGCCATTTGGGTACTATGGTTTTGCGGATTCAAACTGGTCACTTAGGAGAATCATAACTCAGCAAGGGAATAGTTAACATCCCCTAAAATTGAGGCAGTTTTATAGGAGATGCCTCAGTTTGCGAGCAACGCACCCTCTCCATTTTCACATGCGCGCATGGGCTAATTGTTTCACAGGAGTAACCTCACCTGCAATTAGCCACCGTTTCAAGTCTTTGATCTTTATAACTCTCCAGAGGACAGCAAGATTCCCACATAAAAGCCCTTTATTATTTTATTCCACATTTGGGAGTGACCCTATGCTCCTATATTTATTTTAAAAAGCCCTTACCTGTTCTCAGAGATTCCCTTCAAGCTGAGCAAGGTTGTGGCAAGGGAAAAGCTCACTTTGGGGGATGGTTCTCCCAGGTGCTAAGAATGAGTAAGTTCAGTCCCAACCTTCACCTTTTCTCTGAGCAGACTGCTGCTCCGCTGCCATCCTGAGCATCAAAGCTCTCTTGGAGATGGATTTTTGGGGATGTGCTTTGTCTTTCTGATTCACTTCATAGGATTACTTTTATTTGTTTGATCTATTGTTCAATTCACAATTAAAGAAATTGCTCCTTTCCAGGGAGCTTACCTTAGCCAACAGAGCTTCACTACATGCCGTGGAGGAGAAGACATCTAGATCTGATTCCATAGCACACACTTAAGCCTGGGGGGTGCATGCAGCTCCTGAACAACAAGTTGTCAGATTTTGCCTTGGTATTTTTACAGGGAAAGGAATGGGGCAAAGCAGGTAGCTCAGTGGCCCAAGCCATAGGTCTGCTCCCAAAGAAAACAAAACGTCAGGGCCTCTAGGCTCTTAATTAACTCTATTAGAGTGATAATCATGGCCTGCCCAACCCCAGGGGAATGGAAAAAACCCTCCAGTGTGAGATGCACAGAAAGGTACTGGACTTATGTACATTTTTACCCATTGTCAGTGGTTAGAATGCAATGGGGGGAAGAGGAGAAGAAAATATCCTCAGCTCGAGAAGGCTCTGGGTTAGCACCAACAGATAGGAAACAACCTAGAAATCAAAGAGATTTCCATGAAGTGTTTTTGCTTTTTGCAGGACTGCTTTCAAAACATCTGAAAAACTTAGACTAGATCCTTTACAGTTCATTAATGCAGAGTAAAATATGCCCTTAACCACTTCCTTTTCTTCTTCTTCCCTTTATTTTTTTTTTTTTTAGTTAGATGTGGCCTAAAAATAAGTCTCTTTCACATTTCCTTGCAAAAGAGCTGATGGGACAGTTCTTCAGAAGAGCTCCAGGGATGAGGCTCATTTCATTTCACAGGAATGTGCTCCCAGAGGCTGGTTTGGTTCAAGGGAGTGGGAGAGGCACCTGGTTCCCACGGCTACAGTAGCCCACTCAGTTGTTGGTACTGCAGCTTCACAGAATCATTGAATATTCTGAGTTTGAAGGGACTCAGGAGGATCATCAAAGTCCAGTTCCTAGCCCTGCACAGGACAGCCCCAAGTTCTACCTCTCTGTAGTCTCCTTCTCCCTCTTAGAATGTGAAGAGGTCTTACAGCAGTCAGGGTGACACCCCTCACAAGTAGCACGCTGGGGATGATAAGAAAGGGCACAACATTTGGCAGGCAGTAAGAGGCATTTATCACTCAAACTGTATGGCTTTGATGGCTTTGGAGTTTCAGATGTAGCATCAATGAGGGTGCATAATCAGAGAACCACAGAAGCTTTAAATTATGAAATCAGCTTAATGTGCTTGCTGCCTTTGGAAGGAAAACTTCACAGCACCTTTTACTATCTGAAGATCCAGGTAAGAAATGCTGACCCAAGCCATTCGGTGGGATAAGCACAGCATTTTCCCCTGCCCTCTGCAGTTGTGTACCTCCAGCATATGCTGATAGAGGACACTTTAGAAGACAGCCCAAAATGCCATGCTGTCAGGGCACAGACCTAACAGGCTCCACTGGCTCTGCATCTGGCAGCAGCTTCTCCTGCCAGCTGCCCACTGGCATAGTGTTCTTGTGTTTAAGCACATGGCACATGAGTGGCACCAAATCCAAAAGTCCCTCACTCCCTAAGCACACAGCTCAATTCAGGATTCCAACCTTGAAAAGTCTCTTTCATCTTCTTTGGTTGTAAAACCTACAGCATCAGCTCATCATTTATAAAATGCCTCAATCACAAAGTCTCTCTGAAGTATGGTTTGCCCCAGTTATAGAAAAAAATTAAATCCAAAAATCACAAAGACTGTGTACTCAAAATGATCAGTTAAAGGTTTGTTTTGCTTTCTGTTTTTTTCACTTTTAGGCAACACACACTTCACCCTTTCAAACTTTTCTTTGCTAATCTAGGAACTAGAATTGCACTTTGCTCTTAATGAACACTAAAATGAGGGCAGAGAAGTGCAAGTGACTGGCCCTGGTTTAGTGCCTAACCATTCTCCAGCTAAACCACAGGCTCACCACCTTCTCACCCTGTGACAGCTCAGTTCAGCTGATGGTGCAGCTACTCTGCACCAGGAGAAGCATGTTACTTACTGTCACAGCCTGAACCCTCGGTCATGCTTCTGAAGCTGGCATGTCATGGGAGAAAAGAAGGAATGAGCAAGTAATGTGAATTCCCGAATTAAAAATCACTGAATGGTGACACTGGAACTCAAACTCAGACTTTATTTTCAGCTTTAAGCCCAAAAAGCTGTTGTGATGCGAGCCCTTCTGCATTGTTGCTACCGCATCTCACCGAGGGCAGACCCCATCAGCCGTTTCATTGTCTTCTTTCATCTCACAGGCCCCTTGGCTTCACACATGACTGGAAAAAGACTATATCATCCAGAAATCATGGTTTATGCTCCCTGGTACCTGCAGGTAGCATTCAATAACAGGTGCTGCAATCACAGGACTGCTCCTGCCCTGACCCCCATGCCAGAAGCCTGTCAGGCAGCTGCTCTAAACTGTACTCTGCTTAACAGAGTACAGTGCTTGTCTTTTTTTTCCTCCTCCTCATCCACTGAGAGCTCTTATTTCTCACCTCCCACTGCAACACTTATTGGAAAGTATATCCTTCACCTCTAGCCTCAGCATCCACTTCTTCAGACTGGAAAGTCACTGACGATGGGGGTGGAGGGTGGGCAGCTTGTTCTCAGCTCATCAATCTATCAGAAAACCTCTGCAGCAGGCTAGCTGCCTCCAACCCTCATTTATTTTCAAGCACAGAGGACATTTGTATTTGATTGGATATGCTGGATAAATTATTCCAAGCCATGTATTTCATTTCAACACTAATCACAGACATGAAATCCTCTGCATGAAGATGACAACTAAATTTCCATTGACCTCCATGGCAAGGTGGGGCACTGGTCACCTTGAAATAAATAATAATGTAAATTAAATCAAAGGGGTCCAAAGAAAGGAAATGTGCAATAAGACACCATTCATATCTTCCCTATCTTTACTCCTGGTCTGTGGATTCACATATGAAAAGGATATTTACTTTCCTATGTTACTAGTAGCTGTGAAACAGAAACACATTATTAAGGAGTCTCACAATTCCAGCTAAGACAAGCCCAGAAACTTCTAAACCAGACCCAAGATGCTCTTACAACATCAGTTAGACCCTTCATCTTAGCTAGTAGCTTTGATATCACTATGGATAAGAGATGCGTTTCCTCTGGGAACAGAGAAGTCTCTGCCTACCTCCTGCAGAAAGCCTTCCTATGAGGCCCATAACAACCCTGGAAATACAGGGCTCAGGACTAGTTGCACATCTTTGTACTTCAGCATTCTTCACTTTCCAGCAAAGGAGATGACACAGATTCCCTTTCTGAGGATATAAACGGTCCCCCCTCCAAACTGATCAATCATTCAGGTGCTCAGCATGGAGTTCCTCCCAGGAATTAGGAGAAGCAATTAAACCATTTAATTTCTTACTCTTTTTTCTTAAATACTACTGATTGTGCAGTAGAAGCTATATATATACTTGGCTCTTCTTTTTTTTACAAAGACCCCAAACCTCAGACTAGGGACATCAATTACGAAAGCATCTCTTGCCACCTCTACTGTGCTCAAGCAGGCTGGACTGAGAGTTGTTCAGTTCTGCATAAAATGAGCTGGCGAATTCTCAGCCCAGCCCTGCAGTAGAGCATCCTCTTTGAATAAAGGCCTTGTATCACATATAACATCAAAAAGGAAAGACAGAGGAAAGAAAGGAGAGGTAAATGGGTGACAGGAGGAATACAGAGGATAGCATGACACAGTTGTGACCTGTGCTTGATACTAGTGCAGCAATATCCATCTGCATTTCACAGCTTGTAGTCTGTGCCCTGCAGCTGCTAAAGGTCTAGCAGCTTCTCCCACTGCTGTGCCATGATATGACATGTCCTTTGCTATGCACAAGAGTCAGGAGAAAACTTTTAGAGAAAAGCTGCTCAGCATTAACTGTTTTGTCTGTTCTCAGCAGGCCAGCATAGGCATCACCTCCCCGACTGAATGATGAATGGCCTTAGCATTGTGATCTCCACAAAAATGCACTTGCCTGAATCTCTCCATGGCACTGCACTGGTCTCTCGAGCCTAATTCCTGAAATTAGGTACTAGAGCAGAGGTTTTTGGTTTCCAAACCTGACAATGTACTGGAGAGTGGCCAGAGGTGGTTAGGTACACCAAGTGAAGATGGGGTCATTTAGAGAGAAGCTTTCTGCCTACAAGGAGAGCGGGATGCGTGAGAGCAGGTCTACAGCACTGAGCTGGAGCAAAAATTACCAGCAGACTATCATCTTGATAGCAAGACTTAGTGTAAGGAGAGCCAGACCAGGTGAGTCACCCTGCTGCTGCTGCTGGGGCTGCTGATGGCTATGATATCTCAATGAACATGGAGTGGAGACCAACAGGAAGATTACAAGGTTAGTTATGGAGCTGGGCACTCTGGAATGTCAGGAGCTGCCCCTTCACAGCACCAGATATTGGAGAGGGCAGAGCAGAGCACCTGAGACCTGCTAGCTTTTTCCACTTGTTAGTTGGGTGGGCTGCACCCTGAGCATGGTGCAGCTGTTCGTTTGGCAGGAATTGAGTGAGGAAGTAGATTTTGCTCCACCACAAGCTCCTCCTCTGGAGTGCATGAGGAGCTGAACAGCTCTCAACCCCAATGTGACAACAGCTGAACTTGGCTCACTGAGCCATGGTCGCACACTGGGGACCCAAACCCATGGCCAGGCTCCTGGGCAAGCCCAGACCAAAGATCTAAAAGAACTAAAACCAGAGAATAAAATCCTCAAAACAAGAAACAGTTTCTCTGGTCATCTTCAAGAACACCTGGTGAGACAGGCAGGTCTGGACTCTGCTGTCTTGAGTTCAAATGTTTGCCACAGCAAATGACCTCAGTTACTTGCTTGTTATTTCTGACCTTGTATACCCAGCACCTCACTCACCTCAGCAGGAACATCAGCTATTGTTTCGACACAGTGGTATTTTACCTTTTCTCTGCACAGGTCTAAATAGCACTGGGATGAGTTCCCAAAAGTCAAGCTCAGTCTATTACCCAGGGATTGCATCACACCAGAGGGTGTGCTTAAGAGTGGAGATAGTGACTGCCCCTGCTTTACTATCCGGGTCTCTCCTCGATGGATGCATACTAAGCCTGAGCACATCATCTACCTCTTGCTGTGGCTCCCCCCTTCCCTTTGCTCCAGATGGAGGTGGTGTCTGGATGTGATGAGGTGCTGCTTGGTCTCAAAAATCTTAGATGTTGTAATTTGGTGCTCAGGGGCTGCAGCTGGACTAGATTAGGTTACACTGGGTTAACCAGAGAGATTTTTGCTGGGTTTCTGCAGCATTATGCTAACCACAAATCATGAAGAAGCAAGAAGACCTAAGAAAATGTTCGCATCTGAAATGCTTTTACAGAGCAGCTCCAAAAAATAAAAAGTCCCATGAGGTCAAAAGAGAAATGAAAAGTAATCGTTGGGTTCTGAGGTTGTACAGTGCACAGAGTATCGAAATTACTCACCCTGCTACAGTCAAGCTACAAGATTTCCTGTTTGCTTTGCCTCAATTTTTTGGGTGTTCTACAGTAATTGGAACTATGAATTAAACTCCTACACTAGAAAACAGCTAGTGGCAATGGAGGTGGCATAATTTCATGAGATAACTGTGACAGACCAACATGAGAAGTCTTATGATCCAGTTTTGGTTTAAATTTTGAGACAAAAGTTCATCTCAGTCCTTATTTTGTCCAAATGGCTTATTCAGCTCAAGAACATATTTTGCATCCCCCTTTCCCCTGCTGCATGATGGAATACGATGCCATGTACTCTGCTTGTCATAGCTCAGTTCCTGTCTTACATTTCTGTAATGCCTTGCATGCTGGAGAGTCTTGACATGTTTCACAAACTGCTTTATACGTAGACAGAATGAGACATGCAGCCACTTCTGTGATGGAAGACAGCAATAACTGCATGTGCTGCACTAGGAGAAATAAGATTGTCCTGGAAGAGATACTTTTGCATAACATGTCATTAATGTAAATCTTTGGACACCCAGCAAGCTGCTAGCTACAAGTTTAGCTGCACCTGAAGTACTAGAAGTATTACTGCTGGGATGTGAACCTGTACTTCCAGGCAATCTAATTCTGCCTAAACTGCTATGCTGTCAATAGCTGTTTCCATCACTTAGATACATTATAGAACAAGAACAGATAAATATAAATGTAGATCTTAACCTTCTGTGTCTTTTGGAAAGGGTTATGTCTTCTCAAAGGAGGCTTTTGAGAAAGGAACCAATACCAAGAGGGAAAGGAGTCAAATAGCCAGAGAAGAGTCAACTTCTCTCTCCCACTTCTTATCACCCTGAGGCTGCTCTTCTCAATGCCCCACAGTGTGGGGCTGCAGCTGGCAGAAGAGGCAGCAATACAAGGAGTCAAGTTCTGAAGGTTGAGAGGGAAAAGACAGAAAAAGAGGGAGGACATAATTTGTGCTGTGATTCTCAATGAGGTATATTAGCTGCAGAGATTGAGGAGTGCATGGCAGTAAGGGTGTGACACACGTTCTGTGCTCCCAGTGCAGCCCTGAAGGTCCTGCATATCCCTTCCCTGGCTGAAGAGATAGCAGTATGACAATTCCATAGACAAGGATAATGCAGGTTTGGTGCCTGTAACTGGCATGTCCCCATCAAATACACTCTTCAATTCAGGGTCCCAATACCACTTCCACATCAAATGCCAGACTCCAGGCACCCTGCAGCTTCCATAACACCTACCAGAAGCTATTTGCCATAGACGATCCTCTTTCCCAGAAGCCTGGGTGCCAAAAGCATGTCTCGGTGGTCTGAGGGAGAGGTTCCATCAAGATTCTTGTGGAGGTACCTGCAAGTTGCCTTGCAGAGCTTGGGAAGGTACCAGTGAAAAGGCAGAGCACGCTTAGCAGATAGAAAGTTGACCAAGGGCACCTGTGACCTTGACATCTTGCTGCTACCAGCTCTTTTCCCAAGTGGGTTTTAGTTTATTTATTGTTCTGATTTTTAACAGGTCTACAAACTGCCTATTCTTAGGGAAGGAGAAAGAGGAGGGAAAAAAAATTCCATTTTTCCTTGCCAGTTTTTCTTAACATCATCCTGGAGCTAAAAAGGGAAGAGTGATGCCCCGTTTTGCTCACACCCTGAGGAGGTACAGGGGAAAGAGCAGTTCCCATGGCCCTGAGCACTGTCTGAGGCACTGGCTGGCGGCCAAAGAGGACCTTGTTTCCAGCCACACACCCAGCTGCTGTGGTGTGCTCCTACCTCAGCCTGAATCACAGCTGCCAGCAGGAGTGAACACCCAGGTCTGCAGGGGAACACTGCCTTAGAAAACCACAACCCTGGTTAGTGGTGTAGCTGTAACATGGGTGAATGTCTTTAAGCAGTAGGCAGACTAGACCTATTTTTTAGAAGGCATTTGCATTTTGGTGGGGTAGAGGATATGAAGTGATAGCCTACAAAACAGGGTCTAACATACTGAAAAATTAATTGCTGCTGACACACAGAAACTCTGAGCCAGTCAACTCATCTCTGATTCCCAATGGCCATGTAGACACAATAGCTTCACAAAGCAAACAACTAAATATTCTGCAGGCAGTGCAGCAGGATGTTGGGTATCCCAACATCTGGAGTTTGCTGGAACATTAACTTAGTTTCCTAAGCACTGATGGGGGAATGAGAGGTTCACTGGTAAGCCCACATAACAGCCTGTATTTGTAAGATGCTGTGCCTGAACAGAGCTGAGGCCTCACCTCCACCAAAGCTGCATACTGAGCTTGAAATCAGCAAACAGAAGAAAATCAAACTCATATCAGGCTCTGCCTTTCATTGCCACCATGCACCATCACAGATGCTTCCTGTCCTTCAACAACATCTTCCATCTTGAGACATTTACAGTGTTTCCCTTCATCTAAAAAGCAGCCTGTGGGGCAAAGAGACAGCAAACCTCCGATACCTCAAAACCACATCTCTGCCTTGTGCATTTCTGTGCAGTGCCAAAAAACTTCAGGGTGGGAGCCCTGGGATAGGTGCTCTTTTCAGCCCTGCCACTTCTCCCTGACCACAAGCAAACACAGTTCTGGTTTGGGCCAGGTTCTCTGTACCAGCCTCCAATAACATCATTTGTTCCATCACCTGGACCTGTTGTTTTCAAAAGTGCAAATGGCCAAGGGGTATATTTGTTGGTGGTGTGTATGTTGGTTACTACCAGGATTGGCAGTTTTAAGGATTTTCCATCCGTCGTGTCGCATGTCCATCCATGTTGCAGTGCAGTGACCCAGACACAACACTGACAGCTGCAAGGTAAATAAATAAAAACAGAGTATTTTGATCTTGGAAGGGGACGTGGCTTGGAGGGGAAGGGGGTGACTGGGGTGTCAGCCAGCCAGAACAGGGTGGCCACAGCTGTGAGGGGAACAGATGCGGCACAGGGAGCGGGAGCAGGGAATAAAGTTTTGCAAATGCAAGCAATGCTGGAAAGTCTTGGAGAATGGCATGCATATTTGGGACAGGTGGGGAGTGTTTACATTGAAATAAGAAGGATGATGGCCTGACAGAATGCTGGTCATGTTACCTGTGACCCAAACTGACCGAAGACAGGTCTCATGGGCCCAGAACATCTGAGACCGCCATTTCTTTGTCACAGAAGAGCCCACTGAATGCACATAGAGTCCTGCACAGAACTAGGGGTGTTGGTGATCATAGGTGTTTTGTCTCTCTCACAAGCAAGCTGATGTTGGCTTAAAGCCAGCCTTCATCCCAGTCTAGCTTATAGTGGGTCTCTGTAGTACCCCTGTGCAAGCCTTGGACCAGACAGGTACAAGGCAGTATTGAGACTAAACTCACCTGAACTAGAAAACCTGACAGTGTGGTCTCCAGCACAGCTGGTGGCACCCAAGGACATCTATCTGACTGACACAAAACAGCAGCTCTGCCATGGCTGGGTCCCAAACTGGTTACAGTAGTTCATGGGCTTTGGTGCTTTGTTTTGGTAGTTTTGGTTGTGGTGTGTTGGTTGGTTGTTTTTTTTATAAGTCTAGCAGAAGCTATTTCTCAACTGATGTTTAAATGATGAAACAGCTAGAGTTGCACACCTTTTAAATTCTCAGAAGTCTGGCTAGCAGGTGAGGCTTGTCAAGGCTCTTGCAAGGCAGGGAACCTGCTGCTGCCACTGCCTGAGCTGGCATTTTGGCACAAAGCAGTTGACCAGTGTGCTCTCTCTGATGATGGTCATTAAAGATAAGAGGTTGTGGCTTGTTGCAGGGGACCTCAGAGTGCTTTACTGAATTGCCTCCATCCTAAAAACTCATCACAACAAAATCCTTCTTTTCTCGCAGCCCTTTATATCCTTTCCGTAAAACATTTAGGGCTAGATTTTTCAAGAACCCTGGAGGCACATGTGTCCCCATTTAAAATTAATGGAGGGTTAGGAACCCATTTCCCTAAGGTGCTATTGAAACCTCAGCTAAACAGGTTGAGCTGAGCCCAGCAAAGGCAGACAGCACAGCTCTGGCATAACTGCAGGATGAATGCATATATCACACCTACATTACCCACAAGTATCAATGTCCAAGGTCATTTCATGTGGGAGCGGTGCACTGAAGAATAGAGACCAGGGGATTCATCTCCTAAGCCTCCATTCTGCCTCCTAGCTTTCCTTTTGCCCCTGGCTGGTTGCTGACTCATGTGACCCATGGGAGATGAAATCCTCCTAACTGCAGCTATTTCACTGGAGTATGCTCAGAGGCAACTTGCAAGAAAGTTTGAGCGTTTCTAATGAAGTTGAAGAAAGGCTCACAAACACAAAGTCATGTTGAGAGACATTCCCTGCATTTATTCACACCCTAACCCCTAGATAAAAATAGCTTTATATGTTAAGTTTAGGACCACAGAAAGCCCAGTGGATAGCAAGGGATTATCACAAAAGGGCAGCAAGGCAGTCAAAATGAGCCTGAGGGACATTTTGTACGATTTTCATGAAGGGAATAATTAATTCAAACTGTATACAGACAGCTCTGGGAGTGTCCACTCTGGAGATGTTCAAAGAGTCCTTTGCTGCTTTGGGCTTATTTTAAATTGAGTGTCCTAAAAAAACACTTCAGCTATGCATTTCATTTCACTTATACAGAGTGTTTGAATGCCAAGGGATCAGGGAAAAACTTTGTTATTAAAGAGCTGCAAGACTTTAACAAGGTACGCAGTCATTAGAAAGTTGTTGAGTCATGAAAATACTCTCAATAATTTGAAATTAATGTTTAGTGTATGCTGTACCATAAAATGCTTAGATGTTGTGGCCATGGATACTAAAGAAAAGCCTTAAGGCTATGACTACATGAGCAAGTTACCGCAAGGTGAGCTAGGGTGTAATTTTAGTGCATACCACTTAAAATAAGGTAACTTCCCTTTTGCCAGCTCTTGTCCTGGGACCAGGGGAGGTAGCTAAGTCTTTGCTGCCTTTTAAAAGTTGCTGGCTGAGGGCTTGCATGTGACAGAGCAGAAAAGGTGCAGTAAATCTGTGCAATAACTGACCTTTCTATAACTTTGCTCTCTAGCAGAGATGCAAGGATGGACTATGTGTAGCAGCCAATGCCATAGAAATGGACACAATCAGATAATGCAGAATGTAAATAGAAAGGGTTGTAACTTTATGTGGAATTTCTGTTTAATGATAAAAAACACATACATAAATTAATAAATGCTTACAAATAACAAACAGTGTTCTAGTTTCCCTGTATCTCTATTGATGAGATAGGAAGAAAATTACAAAATAACAAGGGCTTCTCTCTCTCCTTTGTTTTCAGAAAAACACAACCATCTGAATTCAGGCTGCTTCTGGTGATCTGCCCTTTCTTTTCCAACTTTGGATCCTGCCAAGCAAAGTTCATTGAGTTTCACTTATGACTTGTGAAATTTCTTGTTGTGGAGTGTATTCCTCATAAATTGTTTAAAACCAGAACAACAGGGCTCCTATCCCAAATCACGGATTCATCCCAGAGCCTGGTCTAAGCCTGTCTAATGCTAGGTGGAAAATCACTGTCTTTCTAACCCAAGTCCAGGCCATGCTGGAGCCTGGTGTTTTTTCTTTTCAACTCAATAATGATCATTGCAGGATTTTTCTTTCCTCCCACTAGTTATTTCAGTGAAGGGAGAGCTGTATTTCCTTTCCAGATTTTGGAAATTGCTGTTGAAAAAGTGGGAAAGGAGCTTGATTAGGAGAGCCCTGCTACTGCTCAGGTCAGCGGGAGGAGGCTCTTGAATCCTCCAGACCAATCCTCCAGTGCAGGTGAGCAATTTTGATATTCTCACCATCTCTACAGTGTTTCCTTCCATCCAGATAGATGTTATAAACATTTGATGAGTGAAAGAGACTACAAAGGAAGCCATGGGCGTGGCGAGTACAGCAATCAGCTTTGACTGCCTACTCAAAAGGTTAAGACTTCATCAGACGACAGTGCAGCTTCCTTTGGAAGGATGCATTACACTCAGCAATAACACCTCTTCCTCCTCAATAACCCTCTTCTTTCAGGTTAAGAACTAAAAATCCTATAATCCAGGCTTGCCTCCTGTCCTTGTGGGCTGGCCTGTACAGCAGGTCTGTAGGGCTCTCACTAGTTAATGAGCAACTTACATAAAGCAAAACTATTAATATAACCTGCTTACATCCCCCAAACCAAGACAGAACTAAAGTACCTTTGCAAGGCCTGGCCTATGTTACACAAGTTTTTCAGACGTTGTACAACACTTTGTGTTTTCTAGGTGCAGAAGGTGGGAGATGATGAATAGGAGGAGCAGGAAGTCTATGAAAGCACTTTCTGACCAAGGGCAGAGGGATGTATTTTGGAGCTGTCACGCGTCGAACAGCAGCATGCTGTGATGGGTGCTGCTCAGTGTTCCTCATATTCCTTGTGGAAACAGGAGCAGGATGCAGATCCCAGCCAGCACACTGCCTGAAATTACACAGAAATTGAACAGAAATTATGGCTGCCCTGCTAGTAAAGAGTGACTTACATTTCTACTGTTGCCCAGCTCTACAATTAAGAAATTTTTGTTCTGATGGAGCACAAAATACTCTGACTGTCCACCACTCCTCTAGTCGTCTGCAAGCATCTGTTTTCTTTAGGTATTCACTATATCAGTGTCTCAAGAGTTAAACTACCTGGAAGAAGGGGATTTTAGTAGAAGATCCAGAGTGGTGAACATTATCAGCAGTGTTAATCTGTCACATCTTTCCTGGACTGTACATACCACGCTCCATCACTCTGGCGTGTCATGGCCTGTATTATTACAAGATGTACTGAAGCTTTAGCCAGCCATAGTTTGGCACCTCAGTGAACCTCCTGATCCAAGAAAATACGGGAAGGAAAAAATAATAATGCCATTTTCAAAAAGAAAAACCCCTAGTCAGACCAACCCACCTCTATAAAACCAACCAAAACCAACTCTAAACCTTCTAAACAAGCACTAAAATAGAATTTTTCAAATAAAACTATAGAAAAAGTCTGTTTGAATTAAAGGTGAGCTAGAATCTTGATTACACACCACTAAGGCATGACAGATGGCTCAAACCCTAGAGATTTTCTTTGTCATTTTTCTCTCATATTCAGACACACACAAAGAAAAAA
Source organism: Serilophus lunatus (assembly GCA_013399895.1). Classification (NCBI taxonomy): domain Eukaryota; kingdom Metazoa; phylum Chordata; class Aves; order Passeriformes; family Eurylaimidae; genus Serilophus; species Serilophus lunatus. The sequence goes on from VXBA01005476.1 coordinate 1,126,664, forward strand.
AAATGAAGTATTTGTTTTCCTGATTCCAATTTCCCAGTTCTGACAAGAACCCGGCCAGCAGCCAAGCTGGCCTGAAAATGTGTTCTCTGAGTTTGGAAATGCAGCAGACTCAAGCTGGACCAGTCCTTGGAGGTGACACCAGCAGAGTGCCCAGAGCCCACACCCCAGAGCAGACACTGAACTGCAGACATCAGATGAGAGGGAATGCTTTTGGCCCTATTGTTGTTGTTGAGCTCCTGGAAAGGAGCTAGTGAGAGGAAAAATGTTCTGGATAGGATAAAAACGTCTCACAGGAATGGATGATCTCACTTGTCCACACACACACGCCCAGATGTACAAATATATATAATTAACTGGAAAATAACTGTGTGGTGCAAAGGTTTCTTCAGCTTGGGATCATCACAGTTGGGCTAGTTAAGGTTGGTACAGCCATAACAAATAGTACTTCCCACACATCTCCTGCTAAGAGCCTTTCTACCACATCATAGCATTTTACTAGGCATTTATATCTGCTGATAGTTACCTCTATCCTTTTCACACAGAGAAAAGTAGACATGTGATACAATTAATAAATGCATATGTAATAGCCTATATAGTTATCAGGAGAATAGATGGGTTCTGTGCACACATGCCCTTGTGTAGACAGGTTGTGGCCTCTTTAAATTGTCACACGGGTTCTTAAAGGAATAGGAGACGGAAAAGTGCTCCTTGGAGCACAGCTGGGACCTTATCAGCTCAGTAAGGCAGCAAAGACATTGCCATGCATTGCTGGGATGCCATAAAGCAGTCCAGTTGCAAAGAGATATACAGGATTGTTCTAATCTGGGCTTCTTTTAAATGAAGCACATATGCCTTTGTTTTGTTGGATGGTGGGGGTTTGTTGTTGTTGTGGTTTTTCTGGTGGGGTTTTGGTTTGGGTTTTTGGGGGGGGTTTTGTTGGGTTTTTTTGAGGCAGGATTGTTTAGTTTTTTGTTTTATTTCCTTTTAGGAAATGCTAGTAAACATTCCCACATACTTCCCACTCACCTTGGAGATGAAGTTGTGTCCTTGAATACAGCTGGTGGTGCCAATTTTTTGCACGTTGAAGGTGTATGTAGACATCTTCATCTCTGACCAGGACATTCTAAATCCTCAGGGGCTACAGTGTGAGAGCAAAATCAAACTTTTTCCTTGCAAGAAGGTCTCACAGCATCTCTTAGAATTTTGCAAGAATCTAAAGTGTCTTAATAAAATAAAGGAATGAGAGGGAGAGCAAGAAAGGAGCTGTGCTGCCTCTGCTTCAATAACTCCAGAAACCACTACAGGCTTGTAGCATTAAATGGAAAAACAGTTCACTGCTTCAACTGTCCTGCTAGGGCAGGAACCAGTCTGTTGTTTGTCTTGCACTGGGGAAGTAGGCCAGTGATTCTCAACGGGAAGATTTGTCTGGATCCCAGACAAAGAGGGCTCAGGAACACCAGCCCTCAAATAACCTAACCACTCACTCATCCCAACCCTCTACACATTCGAGAAAACTCACCACCACAGATGAAGTTTTCCATCCAGCTTTCCCACAGAACAGTTAACATAATCCCTATGCAGAGATACTAATGTGAGAAGCCAAGAATGGTTATTTTTTAGGTAGCAAGAATGGCTCAAACTTTACTGGTGTTACATAACTTTTAGCTTCTTGTTCCAAGCTCCAAGCTACTGAAAAGCTTGTCTGTTTTTTAAGACTACAAGTCATTCCTTTCTTTGGGTCCAAGCTGCTCTTCCAGTATCCCTTTTAAATCATAGGCTTATTTCCAGTGAGTGGACTCCAAGTGACAGGAAAAACTCTGTAAGAGAGATTGTCTTCTTGCACATAAATCTTACTTCAAAAGAAGACAGTATTTTTGAAATCCAAAGGCTGGATTTTTTTCTCTACAATATTTTTGTTCTCAATTACAGAAACACTCTGTCTCTAGAAGGAAAATGCTTGTTTAACCTGAAACAAGAGTCACAAGGTAAAAATCTCCTTTCTTACATTTTCTAGATGAATGAGGAATTTTCTTTTAGTCTGCATAGGACTTTATTGTTGTCTAGATCCAGGTGCACAGGATTTCTGGTAGGGAATATTACATCCCCCTCAATACAATTCAGCAAACATTTTTGGTTCCTTGGTCTTGCTCTAAGATGCCCTAAGAAGCCTGCACCATGCTTCAGCTAATCCTAAATCAGGAGCACTGGCACTCATGTAACAGGCAGCTCAGAGACGCTTTAGGTTCAGCTACACATTTCAAGAGTCTTGACCAAAACACTGTTTATTACTGGTTCCTCAACAACAAGAGCAGCAGCAACAACAAATATAAGCTTCAGGAATAAGTTTGGAGTGCCAAAGACAGAAAAGTTCTACCCCAAAGTCTTATGCTTTATATAAATATGATAGAAAGAAAGAGCACAACACAATGATGAGAAGCTCAAAAAATGGCTTTACATGTCACAGTGGACAAGCTTCAGTCGGGTGCACATTTACTCTCTAAAGCCAGCTCCCCACCCTTGATGACTTCTTGCAACCATCTCTTGATCTATACACTGCTGCTCTGATGGATTGGCTGGTAGAGCTTCTGCTGAATGCTGTATCTGTCATCAGGATCTGGAAGCAGAACAGAGCTGGAAAACAGCTAGCAGGCCCCTGGCCACACCCAAGTCCCCTCTGTGAAGCCTAGTGCTGTAGGCTTTTCTTCATCAAGGGGCCCAACTTACACCCAGCGCAATAGGTTATATCATGGTCTCATGCTTGGGCAAAGGAGATACCAAGATATTTGAGGACTTTGTCTGTAACTGATGGTAGTTCTCTCCTTGAAGGAGGAGATAAAATCTCTGCTCAGCACTGTGCCCAGATTGGACTGGCCATTGTGGCATACCTTCAGGTGTACTGTTCATTATAAGATGAAGAAGGAGATATAATATTTCAAGATGGGGACCTGACTTGTAGCTGGGTGTTCTTTTCTCAACCCCAGAAACAGCAGAAGACCTGTCAGACATGGAGACGAATACAGAACAAATCAACTTTCTCATCTGTTACTGCTTACATGGCCATGGCCATGGCCAACACAAAAACAGGGATTCAGATTGCCTTACAGTGCAGGTATCTCCATCCAACATGAGCACTTTGGGCTCATGTCATAGGTGCTGGAGAAAAACAGGCATATTTTTAGGGGAAATTAGCCAGGCTTGTTTGGGCTGTCAGATTAAAGTGACTCAGCCCTTAGACAGGTATCTTTTTTGCTTGTTAGAAGGGGTGTCTAGACAGCTCAAGTGTAGGTGTTGCTGTGTCCATATTCATTGGGATGAATCTCCATTGAAGAACCACATGCTGTACTAAGGCAAGTCTCTGACACCACCTTAGTAAGCAGGGCAGAGGGCTACAAAGAGACAAAAGAGGCCTAGACCCTCATGGGGATTTAGTGGCCTCAACTCTGGATGACTTGCACAGCTACATGCTGCTGTATGCAAAAACCAGTGCCCAAACCCCAGGACTCCCCTGCTCCTGGTGTGTTTTGGTAACTCTGCTTTTCCACTTTTGTAGCTCTGCAGAGACACAAGGAACCACATAGCAAGGAGGGCTGGCACTGATGAAGCTCCCAATTAACCAGTCTGATGGATGGGCTTCTCCAAGCAACTCTCAGCATCTGGATGAACACAGGTATGTCTCCAGGGCAACACCCAGGGTGTGTACACAACAGGACCATCAGGTAGCTGCTTGTGTGACAGTGAACATCATCACAACCTTTTATTCCTGGCACAGAGCACAGAGAGATGAATGAGACTGATATGAAAATGGCACCACCCTGCTACAATGGATCTAATTCTCCTGTGTCATTCTTCAAAGCTGACTATGTGTCTACATGCATATATACTCAGACGCACAAACACACCTCACTGCCCTTTGCCTTAGTATTGCTCAGTTGCACCAACACTGCTTACCTTAGGAGTTGAGAAAGCCCCAAATCTGTATCTAACACAGTCCTAGACACCATATTCTCTTTTACTTTTTTCCTTTTAAATTCACTTTCGCTACTCGTGGTCCAATCCTAGTGATATCCACCTCTAGCAAAGGGCATCAATCATCATGTTTGTATTTTGGAGTGGATTCAAAGAGTTTGGGACTCAATAGTGGTCAAGGAATAGTTTTCAAAAAAATGTCCAAATGCAAACAGAAATTCAGAGTCCAGTCCTGCTTCCATTTGCAGCCAATTCCTTGAACAGCCAGGCCCCAATAGCAACTCTGAAGATATTTCCAGTGAGAGAAAAAGTGAGTTCTGAAAGATCCTGCAGACAAATTGCCTGTCCTAAATGCAAAACACCAAAGAGAGGATTTAATCAATGACATTTAGTGCATAGCCAGCATTCATGTGAAGAACATTATGCTCTATGAACCATGTACAGTTATTTCACCGAGTACCTTGGTGTTCTTGCCTGATGCCCCCTAGGTTTCCAATTGTCCAAACCTTGGGAAGCACTGTTAAACAGCTTATTTTAGTCTTGCCACATATATCAAAGTTCAAATAGCTGGTCGATAGCTTATTATGATGACCATGAACTTAATTAATCAAAAGACTTTTCAGCCACTAGGAGCCTTCCCAGAAGCATGAAGAAAGAGCAGCCCTGGAAGTCAAGGGACAAAGAATGCACTAAAGAAGTAGATATACAAGGACTTGTGCAGAAATATCTGTTATGTGCATGTGTGAGGAGAAAAGACAAGATGAACTAATCCCTTTCCTTAAGGCTATGTCTTTACTCTTTCAGACTGGCACGTGTCTTCTTTGTTTTCGATAATAGAGGTAATTATATCTGAAATGTTAAACTGTAAATCTCTTATGCAATTAAGGGAATTCAAACTGCACAGAACTAGGGGAACATTTAAGGATGGATTATGGACAGAGATTCTGAAAATCACACTCTGTGTTTTCCATCATTTGACTCAAAACTCTCAAGCAGTTTACTGCTCTCCCTAGGGACTGTCTATCTTCCCACCACAGGATAAGAGAACCACACGCTGATTCCAGTGAGAATCACTAGTGTACTGTGGCAGAACAAAACACCCTTCAGAAAGGGGTTTGTAGTTTGGGTTTCCTTTAATTTTTTGTGCCCTTTCTTATCACTAGACAAAAGCTTGTGGTCTTTCTTAGATAATCACATTTAAACTCTTACAAAACCATATGCCTGAATAAAGCTAGTCTTATGCAAGTTGCATGAAGCTTTTTTCCCCACTATAATTATTATTGAAGAAATCCATCGTATTTTACAGGGAAACCTAAATTGCAAAGCACTTAGTTAAAAATACAGATGAAGCAGTGTATTTCCAAGTCCTCCCACCCTTTACTACTTATATTTGTAAAAGGAAGGAGGAACAAAAAAAGGAGTACTAGAAAAGGAGACTCATTCTTTCGTTATACGATCACCTGTGGCACTCACCTTCTGTGGGCAGTGAAGGAGGGCATACTGTCTGAATGGAAGCCTCTCCAGTTCCATGCTGAAGCGATGGTGCCAGTGAAAGCAGGGATCCAAGACATGGAGCCCTTAAACACAGGATCTGATGTCCTTCTCATGTCTCCATATTGGTGGCTGCTGGCCAGGCTCAGGCCCAAGACATCAGTCCTTGCTTAGAAAGAGTGAGCTTGGACATGCTGCTGCTGGGATAGTTCATATCTGTATACAGCTGACCTGGGCTTCCAGGTCAGAAGATGGGAAAGCAGTGTGTACTTCCTTATGGGAAAGGGAGGAGAGGGTGATTTGAGCACAGCCTCAGACATGGGCTTCACCAGAAAAACAGTCAGACATCAGGAACCAGAGATTTCTTGGATCCTGCTGGGTCTCTCCAGTTCTGGGTGTCCAGGTGAACTGTATCTGACACTAAGAGCAGAGGCAAGAATCATTTGCACCTTTCTTCCCAATAGCTCTTTCCAAACATGAAGAGAGAGTGATTTTTTGGGGGGTGATCTTTGGTCAACGAACACCATTACTTACACCACAGTCACCTAGGATAATATTTATTACCAATAGGCTTCTGTGGGGCAAGCTCAGGCAAGGAAGATCAAATCATTGCTTCAGGGCATCCCTTGACTTATGACTGCAGAAATGCCAACAACAAAAAAAGTCAAATACAGAATGGAATATGAGTGTATGGGGGTTGACTCAGAAACCATAAGATTTGGTGACGTACTTTTATTTTACCTTGGAGTGTACTTGGGTCATATTCTACATAATTGTAAAGGCTAGAAACACATTTGGGGTTGTTTGGTTGGTTTTTTATGAAAATTTAATTTCTTAGATAATATTTATTTTTTAAAATATTATCACAGTGCAAAATTCAGGATAAAATTATGAGAACTGGCTGCATAGTAGCTGCTACTACCACTTCTGCATGTAGCATTGCAAAAACGTTGATCAAAAACTACACAACTTTCTTCCATGCACCACATTTGGATCATTAAACAGACCAAGTATCTTCTTATTTCAATTAGCATCCAGTCTTAGCTGAAAACTTCTGACTGGCCTGAGTTTGTTTCCTTGCTGGAATAAGTGGAACAAGTACTCCACCCCTCCTTTTAAATAGACTTAAGCTGTATCATTTAAGTTACTTGGAACAGGGTGCAGGGACCATCAGGAAAGGATTAACTGTAACAGAATATTTGTGAGGTTAAAAACTGGGCAAGCTGGCCATTTAAACTCTGTGATGGGCCATTTGCCTGTACCAAACCAACTTTCCAAAAAATCAGCCTAAATACATGTGTCTACCTTAAAGGTGATGCATGAGTGTTTCTGTTGTTACTGGAAGATGCCCCAATGGAAATACCTCTGTAAAGCTTTTAAGAAGCCACCAACTCGGACAGAGTGGATGGGTGGACTGCAGACTAGGATTTATTTAGTGAGAGGCGTGAAAAGTCAGCAATTCAGCCCAGCATTCCCTGGATTTCATCTCTGACACAAGAAGGGTTTGCATGTTTCCTGCTTGTGGATTCTATTTTCGCCTGTGTTCATTGCTGGGATGCTTCGACACAGCTGTGCTAGTTCATTAACTGCCCAGCATGTCACTCAGCCCAAGCAAATGGCTTTGGGGTAGTGTTTTCCAACCACTCAAGGGAAGGCTAGACCACTCTGTGAGGAAAGAAAGGTGTTGATCTAGGACAAATTTGAGAATCTCATGAGATACATTTAAAATGAAAAACAAAGAAGACTCAAGCAGGAGCAAAGCAGCTTCCTACAGCAAAAAGGCTGAGACTGAAACATCTCAGGAATAATCCTCAGCCACTGAGGAACCCTACTGAGGCAAGATCAACTGATCATGAAGTGATCAATGAACCGATATCTCCCCTTGTATTACAGCTAATGTCTCTAGTAGAGAGCTCTCTGTTTCTGTGGCTTTCCCTGTAGGCTCAGAAGAAAACAGTTTGAGGGCACCAAGAATGATTGAAATGGATCCACAGTATCCCCACCCTTTTCTGTTCATTACATCCTGCTCTCCAGCAAGAGCCATTCACAAAATGGCTCAAGCCTTGCCCTTAGTTGCTTCAGCTCAGAAGGTGCCCTGCCCTATTCCAGAAGCTGTAACAGAGAGGTGCTGAGCTGTGCAGCTGCTAGTTGGGTGCTGTTTCCAAAGAAATAGAGTCCATATTCTGCTACAGGTGACTTACACTGAGATCATTCCAATTGGGAAGAGATAGAAGGAGATATCCCACCTCTTCCTCCAGGGAGGGCTTGTGGCACAGAGGAGCAAAGCAGGTGCTACAAGTGGGGAGGTCCGGGGCTTCCCGCTGCCTTGCTTCTTGGACTCCTGTTTAGTGCAGAGGAAAAGAGAGATAGCCCATAAGGAACATGCTGTCTGTCAGCCCACGCTATGGCATCCATCACAGTGATGGCCCTTGCCCACGGGCAGTCTGGGAGAAGCATCCCTGGCACACAGCCCCAGCACACTGGCACATCTCCACTCCTCAATTCAAACCTTGCTGTAACCCTTGTGCTGCCCTGCCATAGCACAGTCTCCTTGCTCTTGCCTCCCCATGTGCATTACTACAATCCCCTGTGACTGCTCATTTCAGCCTTCTCATGGGTAATCTCTGGAAGACCACTATGGGCCCAGGTAGAATTAGAAATTGTGGATGCTTGGCTTTAAAGGCAGGAGATTAGGAAATCCACATGATTCCATGATAAACACAAGGTCTCCATGACTCTACTGCCATGCTGGTACTAACCCTATCTCAATAACCAGCTATGGTGGTCACTCATTCAAAACATTTCCCAAGGCATCCAAACTCAGTTCTAGTTTAAAAATCAGAGTCAGGCTCAGACAGCTCAGCAAGAAGTGAGTCCAGCAGCGCTACAGCCATCAGTCCAGTACCCTGTTGTGGCACAGCATTGCTCAGGATATATCTATATCTCTAGAAACACAGCAGCTGAAGAGAATAAAGACTCTGTAGTGTTACTTCCCAATCCATCCTGGTCTGCTTGTCACTTGTTGTTGTAGCTGTTGAGCTGTGCTATTACAGTTCTTCCCAAATGGGATCCTTGGTAGTTGCCTTCCATGCACATGCACTCACACGAGCCTGCACCATGCAAGATGCTTACGCCTGCTCTTCCGGGCAGTCACTGCTGTTCCAATTGCCCATCAGAAACTAAGCTTGGCCCAAAAATTAAAGAGATTGACAAAAACGCATTTTCTTGCTCTTCCTGCAAAACTCTTGAACTCCTGAAAGTTGAACACATGAAAGCAGCCTGAGGTTAGCGCGTAATACACAAACCACATGAAAGACATAATTTAGCATTAGACACATGTTACCAGAAGCAGGTTGAAACTAATACAGGTTTTGCATTCAGCTCATAAAATACAGCCCTTACCACATAGTGAAGCGTCACTACTTAGTGTGCCATGGTGGGTGAATAACTACAAGTGCTTCAATGCTGATACAAGTTGAATACAAAACCCACTCTTCTCCTTGACTCTTTCCCCCCATCCTGTGAAAGCAATACTCACATCTGCAGGACAGCCTCTGTCTGAATGGTGACAAATAGTCCAGGAGAAGCATGGGTCAAAACTATTTTCTGCTCCCATTTCAAACCTACTGAAGGCCACACTAAAAAGCTGAATTCAAGCTCTTTGGTAATTCTATAACACTATTTTTTTAGCACTGACATAATAGACCTTAAAAACCTGGTGCCAGTGATCCAGTTGGAGCATTAGAAGAGAGAGTATGTGGTCCCCAGTGTTGCCCACTGACAGTGGTTTTGGCATGGAGGGATAAGGGTAGAGACCAGCCTCTAGGCAGCATTAACAAGCATGTGTGAGATCTCTCTTCTGATCCTGGAGGAAGCCACACACAACCTGATGTTAGAAACTTCCATCCATGGTTGACTCCTGTAGGATTCAACTATGTTACCACTATTTTTCCAGATCTCAAAGCCCAGCCAAGAAAAAAAACCAAAAAATACAACATATTTTAAACAAGATAAAGTTCTGAAAATAGAGCTGTGTTGCACCTTTTAAAAGTGTGTTGGTAGAGGAATTGGATTTCATACCACACTAACTTTCAAAGTAAAGAGCTACACAGCAAAATGCTAAATCCCTTTAGAGAGCAGAATGAAATAAAACCAGATATTTCTTCTCTTAACACCTTGTCAGCAAAATTCTCCTTCTTGGGCAAGATTTTTTTTCTTTTGCAAAATTATTGTGCTAGTCTGCCAATGAAGCTTTTCTAAGAACAACTGCCTAAGCAACATAGCTGCTTTCTCACCCTGCCTCTTCCAGCACTTCAACACTCCCTCCTGTAGCCCAAGTAGAAAATTCTTTCCCTTGGGGCCGGCAATGAAACTCATACAAGTTACTGGGGGAAAATGCTTCACTTACGTAGAACCCGCTTCCCTCTTTCCTTTCTCTTTTAAGTTTCTGCCCCTGACTTTCAACTATCTTTCCAGCTGGAGTCTGAGAAATGAATTTGATTTATTTCTACTCATGGGCTTTAAACAGGAACATATCAAGGGGTATTAAAAATATGAAGATTGATCAACTCAGAGTTAGGCTGAAAAAAATTCCAATGTGACTGATGGCCTAACTTTCTAACAATGCACTGGGTGAACACAATTCAACTGCATTTGTGGTCTGCGTTCAACTTAGCCTTTAAAAGAAAAATCTAGATAGAAATGTGAATACTAATCAAAACATGTTTATAGAACCTTTCTGTAAACTGGGTTTTCAGTAGTGACTACAGAAGAAGAAAGTCTATGTCCTATTTTTAACTCTTTATTCGCCAACTGAGAATAGCTGGAAGAATAACAAGGTATCACACACTGACCTTAATTAAGGTGGTGATTCACCCTTTTCTCTGGGACATAAACAGAACAGCTTATAGCTGGAAGGCTTACATACACAGAGAGTTTGGATGAAGGGGTAAAATTTACTGTGCAGGGCCTCTTTTGAGATTTCTGATAGATACATTATCCCAGAAAACACACACACAGTCTCATTCATCTGATTTTGTCTGGAAACCTAGAAAAATAAAAGTATGAGAAGTAATGGCTTTTGAAAGTCTGGAAATCCTAAATTAACACATCACTCTATTCTGACCCTTATAGAATTAGGGACTTCATCAGTCTAATAATAAAAATGTATTTATTTTTTTAAAAAAAAAACCCTAACTTGCAACATCTAGAAAAGAGAAACAATTTTTTATCCTTCATCACCTAATCTCACTCCAGATAAAATGCTCTTCTAGAATGACTCCAGAAAGAATGCTTCTCTTGTAGGAATCAACATGATCTATTTCTGTATTATGTTTTCTTTGACTGAATCTTCACAAGGTTAATTTCAACAGCAACCTTTTGCTTGATCTAGGAGAACCAATATGGGTAATATGTGGAAGAATGGAAAATTTCTTTCCAGTTTTATCGTTAAGTTGTTCTAGAGGTCTCCGACTGATTCCAGCCAAATTTACTTCTTTAAAACACGGGATATATTTTAAAAGGTATTATTAAAGATGTTTCTACCATTGCTCCACAAATGCAATCATCACATAACCTATCTTGAATACCTGTAAACTGCTGAAATACCCATATCACCTCATAGTCATGATAGCAAATGTCTTCAGATGAACTAGGGAATTGCTCTCTATCTACTGCATTCACCCACACCTTAGGTTGCATGTAAAGACTATTTCCTTACTGCACTGCAAAGTTCCTGGATTTGCACTTTAAAATACAAAAATGACATAGATAATTTGGTGTACAGCCCAGTTTTTGCAATTCAAGAGAAAATGTTGTTACAGCAATACCATGGATGGCTCACAGCAGGCTAGAACACTTAGTACAGGGGCAGGAACTGCAAACACTAAGTTCATAGCTGAATCCCTCCAAAACTTTGCTGCAGTACAGCTCCTGGATGGCTTCCCCATCAGTCTAGGGTCCTGGTTTAGACTTCGGCGATGAGAAGACAGAACACTTCCAGTTGACCAATACTTCTGTGCGTTAAAGATGGAAATCCCATTAAAAATTATGCTGAAAGAGTGAAAATCAACCCTGGCAGGAGAGCCAGAAAAGAGCACTCAACACTGCTATTGTGAAGAGGCACCTCAATACAGGTGTGACTTCTGTGATAAAAAGGCTGGGTGCTGTCTTGAAATGGGGTGTGTTTGTTCCTTAAGCATTCATAGAAATTATACTATATTTGGGATTTAAAGATTAAAAATGAACACAAAGTAACTGTTAGAGTTCCTGGGGGATGGGATTCTAACAGCCCAGCTTTGCACAAGTAATGGAATAACCACACTTGTTTTGATTCTCAAAGAAGAACAAGAGCCCTGTGCAGGTGTCAGCATGGAGAGCCTGAAGCAGGACCACAGTCAGCATAACCAAGTGCTGGGTCCTTGTTCTAGGCTCTCTCCATGGTCTGGATAGGGATAAAAATGGGAAGTTTGTCCAATATAAGTGGGGAAAACTAAGAGTACGGAATCAACTTCAATCATAACAGAGTATGAGTCTTATAAAGGTGCTTCTGGAGGAAGTATTTAGACATGAAAGGAAGCAAAAAACTCTTGAAATAAAACATTTCAGATCAAGGCTTCAGCAAAATGTCCTTATTTCATATCATCCTGGTCACAACAGTTTCCTTCATAAGGAAGCCAAACAGCCTCTATTTTGTAAACTCAAGGCTCAGAAATCAAAGCAGCCCAGTAGGGAAGTGGGAAAAGTCATAGATCTGGTTTGTTTCAAAGTTTTGAGTGCTCCTCGAGAAGCAGGCCAGAAAGTAGTATTTATAAAATCCCAAGTACCCAAATCAAAAGCTCAGGCATCCTCCAAAATTGAGGTTTGATCGCATTCAAAGAAAATTTGGATTTAATCCCAATTCAGCGAACACAGAGATGTCCAATGCCCCTTTCTGTTTTTAAGGGCTGAGTAAGATTTCAGGCAGACTTCTTTCTCACAAGGCAAAGTGTGGGCAGCAGAAAGACAGAATTTCTCACTGTATCATTGCTAATGTGCTTTTTTGCTGCCCAGGGAAAAAAGTCTCTCCTTAGAGAGAAAGGCAGAATAGTGGCCAAGGCCACAGGGCACCACACAGACTGACTGGCAGTCAAAACTGCAAGGTCAGGCTTTGCTAGAGGAAATGCCAGGGGTAGGACCTTGCATCAGAGAGGTGGTTCTTCTCTTCCCTGCTCTCTCTTGTCCACTTCACAAATTTTGGTGGATCTTTTTGCCAGACTATGACTTCAAGCCTTTGAGAAAAGGAGCCTGGCTCTAACTGTTCATTCAACACCTCCTGCCTTACCCCCTGCCAAAGGCTGTGTGCTGTAAATGCAGATAAATGGTTTTAAAATTAACATCTAGTCCCTAAGCTTTTCATAGGATCAACCAAATTGTCACATAGGAACTTCTACAATTTCTTGCTTTTTCTATCCAATCCTACAGTGAAACTGAAAACACAGTTTGGAATCAGACAGCAGAAATTTGTATCTGAAGGATTTTGTGTCTCTAGGTCATGAACAATTTCAAATGAGAGCTCTGATCCATAAATTAACAGAGCCAGAGGACAGCTCTGATGAGACAGGTTTGATTTCTGAAAGGATGCTAGCAACAAGGCTGCTCTGAATGAATAACCTGCATTAACCAGAGTGTAACTGATGGGAAAAGCATCCAAACTCTACTGCAAATGACAGAATAAATCACTGCCCTGACTTTTGCTCCAATAATGGTTTCTGCTTGTTGAAGACTTGCATGCAGTATGAACTCATCCAACTTCCAACTACCAATTCTTATTATACTATTGCCCAAAGGAGCTTCTGTTTCTGAATTTCTCTTCCTTATATAGCATACTTGAAAACCAGGCTTTTCTTGACTTGTTGGATAAGCTATGGAGATGGACTGCACCATAAAGTGTGTTTGCCAATCCTTCAGTTGTTCTTGTGGCTCCTCTCTGAAAGAGTGCCAATTTTTCAACATCCTTCTTTAATTGTGGGTACCAGAGTTGGATAGAGTGTTCTCAAAGCAGTTGCACACCAATGCCAAACACAGCAGTAAAGTGATCCCTGGGTATATAGACAGGGAATATCAAGTAGGCGTTAGAAAGGATCCAAGGATTGTTTTAGACCCTTTGGCCACAGCACTGGAGTGAGAGATGAGACTTGGCCAATTATGTGTTTAAACCCTCAATCCTTTTCCAGATTCATATTTCTCAGCCCAGTCTACTCCATCTGGTACACAGATCTCAGATTTTTAATTTCCTTTACCTGTAGCATCCTGAAAAGAAAAATTATTTGCTATTTCCATTCTATCAAGAAATCCAAACTATGCTAAACTACTCTTTCTGTCAGCTGCTAAGATCAACAGTGTGTAGTTCACCCCTCCTTACAGTCACTGCCCCACCATTAAGCAACAAATGGATCTCACTAGGAACGCAGCTACTTGATGTGTTAAATTAAAGCTATTTACAAATCACACTTTGAAGTTTGTAACCAAAACAAGGTTGGAATCCATCTGCCATTTCTTATTTGATACTGTACCATTTAAGTTTATGAAAGAATATGTATGAGAGCAAGTTAAAGGCTCACAGGAAGTTTTTACACGAATATTATTGTAATAATCAACCAGATTGATTTTTGTTAATCCAACTGAAGTTGACCACAGTTAGTTTCCAAAAATCAATACTAGACACCTCTTCATGTGATACATTCCTTGTCTATCCTTGAATTTCCTTGAATTAATATTAATGTTAATTACTAATGATCATAGCTATCTACTTAATATATTGTTCTAAATTCAGATTTCTTTAGCCTCTAGAGCTTCCCTAGTGTTTCTTAATAGAGAGCAAAATAAAAACCTAGGGATCTGTTCAGCTTTGTCCTTCTAGGATTTGGAGTTAGAAAAATACAGTGATTTGCACATGTAACTTTAGAATCTGCTTGTTAACGTGCCCCCAAGTTTCAATGAATTGAAAATTATTCCATTATCCAGAGAAAACATTCATCTTTTGACTATTCACAAAAATACAAAGGCTCTTTTTGTGTCACTATTGTCAATTCTACCACAACCAGTCAACCAATTGAACCCATATGGATTATCTAGTTTAAAATCCATTATTTTCTTTATTTATCTGATTTTCCAGGTGACAATGTCCTAATCAGACCTTTCATGGGGCACTAGCACTGAATTCTAATTGGACATTCATGGGCAAAGGACCATAAGCAGTTTTTATGCTTATGAAAACAAGGAATCCAAGCATCCTGAAAAGATCTGGTGCACAGCATTTTTTTTTCAGGCCACAATTCTACTATGTACTCTGTGGTTGAGTATTGCCCGATTTCCTTACTCTCTAAAAAGCCGTAGGTTACTTTCTGCCTCACTGATGGCAGACCTGCTCTGCACTGGTTTGAGTGCTGCCCCCCTGGAAATATGGACTTTAGATTACCAGCAGCCAGCTGCCAAGGGAGATGCTGTTCCAGAATTGTTAAGTTTGTGATTCTACGGAAGGTCATTTTCTCCCCAACTGCAGGTGAGCACGGCCTGACTGGCTGGTGCATTAGAATAAACAGATGCTATCAGCACTAGCAACAAATTATCTTCTGAAGCTTTGTGATTTTTGGAGACTAGCAGGTTGTGGCAAGTCAATTTACACTGAGGATGGGGAGGGAGTGAAACAGAGGTTATACTGGCATTAGCAAGCAATTCAATACGAGGGAAAAGGAACAGTAAATCGAAGCTGGTACAGCTCCAGTGTGAAAGAAGCCATTATTTGTGCACCTATATTGCTCCTAGTGAGGTACACAGCAAACCAGATATGGGCATGCAGAGGATTCATGCCTCAAAAGGATTTGTGTTTTATGGTCAAAGGGTAAAAACCCAGAGAGAGAACATGCATATATGCATGTAAAGGTTTGGAGAGATACACCAGTCCACATGAAACAGTTCCTTGCACTAGGACTTGGGGATGTGCTGCAGGAGGAAGGAGCAACAACACACCGTTTGCTGTTTCCAGGAGAGCACTCTTCTACACTCCCAAAACCAGAGAAGTGCCATAACTGAATTCAAGAATATTTTCACTGCCTCTCTGCAAGAGTAGGAGAGCACACCTCCTTATATATTTTCAGAGGTACAAATATTTTAGCCTATATTATTGTGCACAAGTACCGGCACATAAACCAGCAGAATGGGCTGAAAGACATGGAAGAACTTGAGAAAAAAATGAGGAATGGTGCTCCATGTTCCTTAAACCAAACTTGGGGTCCCAGTGAGCAAGACTTGCTCTGCTTCTGTGACCTAGGCTAGTCTCTGCTACATTTTGACACAGCATACATCCTTATTTGTGCAGAGAACTGCAAGATAAGCCCTGGAGTTTATGTAATATATTCTGGCAAGGTACCATTGAAGGCAAGTTCTACTCCTCTGCTTTTAGTCATTGTATTTCTACACCCATTTCACATCGGCATGCAGTCTGTACTGCTTTTTGCCATAACATTTCCCTCCATGTTTTAAGAAGAATTTATATTTCTGATTGGGACTGGGGAGCAATGAAACCACCTGCTTCAATCTTATTTTTCAAAGATAGCAGACACCAATTTCAAAACTAGTCTGTCTTTATTATCACAGTGAAATTCACTACTTCAGCATTCTTCTGTCAGAATGGAAAGATAAAACTTCCATGAATCTCCATGCAGGTGACTCTTCCTACCTCTTGATCAATACATTCTGAGATCTGCCTCCCTTCCTGAGATCTACCTCCCTTCCCATTCGGGCTGGTAAAAATAATTATCCCAGCACCCTGAGGCTTTAGCTATGTCATTTTCTACTCCTGCCAAGAAAACATCTGCAGATATTGACGGGTTTTGATGTCTCACTCACCTCCATCCAGACCTACCTACACAATCTGGCATTAGTTTTCATTTGTCCAGCCCAAAAATGAAACTAATCTTACCAGTCTGGAAAGACTTCAGAATAAATGTGAGCAGGTAAGCCACTCATGCAACTCAAAGATACAGAAATTCCTTTAATTTTTCTGTAAGATCACATTTCTGTGTTTTGTATAGAAGAATACAGAAGATTTAGCCATCATTGACCTTTGAGGTCTACATTAGAGCTGGAGCCAAAAAACTAAAAAAATCCCCAGCCACTTGCATAGCATGATGAATATTACTCTGTGTTCAATTCTTTTTTTTTCTGACATGACTTTGGATCATTGTCATGTGACTGCAAGGTTTAAAAGGAAGCTGTCTCAGTATTTCTTTCATGAAACACGAGAAATTGTGCACATGAGGCAGTTCATCAACTCATTCAAAATAGGACATCACCCTTTAGGTACCTGTGGGTTTCCACTGGCTGTCCTGATCCATCAGATCATGCAGGTAGGCATCCCCTACCTGCCAGAGTGCAATGAACCTGCTAGTACAATTCCTTGCCTGATGTTCGCTGAAGGTCTTACAGGGGACGTGTGTAGAACCAAGGGTTTCAGTGAAGCAGAACTGATCCTTCCTTCAAACGATTTGCAGGATTTCTCATGTCTTCTCCATTGCTCTATTAAATAAACAATGCAGAACAAAAAAAATATATATTCAACAACATGACTCTAGGAGTTCTCAACAATTTCTAGTCAGTAGCCCTTCAAATTCTAGGTCACTTATTCACATACAGCTGAAAGCAATCAGTTCAAATCTGGATTATTCTTTAAAGAGTCTGTTTAGTGTCTCTTTTTCAAACTGTGGGATGAACTGTAATACAAACAAAATCAGACTGGTGATTCTCTGATTCAAGAGCATACAGCATTAGAAATTAAAGAATCCAGTCTCCTGACTCATTTACATGCCTTTTGGACTGCTATCAAGCTTGGGGTGGGTGCAGCATCTCATCTTTCTAGCATGTTTACAATATTCTGGTCTTCCCCTCTCAAGCACTGCTGAGGTTCCTTGATTTTTCAATTCAATTGAAAACAGGAGCAGTACTTTTTCTTTCTATCTCCTAATATCTCTTGATATTTTAGGGAAATGCAGGTGAAATGGCCTGGGGCAGATCTATAGATTATACTATAGGCAAATCACTACATTGCTCAAAATTTTAAATCATGCTGAAAAAAATTCTCAGCAGAGGTGTAAGTCCAAATATTCTCCCAAGAAAATTGGGCTAGTACATTTAAAGCACAAAAGTTTCCATAGCCAAAACAGTCACATCTGGATGCTTTTAACTTTGTCAGCATGGCCAGACACCCACTTGTATCTGGGTGTTGTGCAATTCCAGCATGAAACCATGAAACTCAAACTCATACCATGCATCCAGAAGAAGCAGCTTAACACTCTGCCATCACACCCTTTTTTGTAAATCATTGGTCCTAGAGAACTTCTTCCAGCTCTAGGGTTTGGAATAACTTGTTTTCAGACCAAAGTTGTCTTCTCCAAACCAAATCCTGTATCCTGGCTGAGTTAACTGGAGTTAAATCAGCATAAAACTAAAATAGCACAATGGAAAGTCAGGGTTACTGTTAAATCATGCTTCTATTTTTATCTGGCAAAGCACTTAAGCATGTGGTTGAAATCCACAGAACTTAAGCATATGCTTAAAGTTAGTCCTCTGTTTACATGCATTATTAACTCAGGGCTTATAAATCAAACAGTTTTATGAATCTGGCTGAAATGTTGTGATTTTTTTTTAAAGAAAAAACATAATGCTGATCTGCAAATATGAAAAGGGATCCATAGGCTCAGGATGCAGAAGCTTGCATATCAAGCAGGAAAAGCTGAGTACTGGCAGTTGGGACACAAATCTGCAGAAAGGAAAAGGAATATTTCCAAGTGAACTTCCAGATGGCACAAAGCAGGAAAAAAATTTTGGAGTTACAGAAAAGGGATACAAATAAGGTGGTGCAAGTAAAGCTAAGCTTCATATAGCCCAGCAGTTGACTTGCAACACTGTTCTAAAGCAGACACTTTATTGGCACACAATAGAGGCCATGCACAGAATGACCACAGTCTTCCAGTTTCTGGCCATTAGCAATTTAGGGACTTGAAGCAACTTTGAGCCCACACAGTTTAGCAGCCTCTGATGAATGGATTTTACAGGATTTTGGCTGATCCTATCTTAAATTTTGCTATTTCCAGTATCCATCATCACTTCCACAATAAAAAAATGGAAAGAACTCCTTTTGTTTGATGCTGCTATCCATTTAGTTTCTTTAGCACCTTTAGTTCTTGAGTTACAAGGAGCAGGGAATGATCAGTTTCCATTCACCTCTTCTATGTCACTTATGATTTTATGAGCCTCTCTCCAGTTTTCAAGACTGAGGAGTACTACTTTAGAGTTCTCCATAAAAGAGAGATATTTCACACTTCTAGCTACACTTACTGTTCTTTTCTACTCTTTTTCTACTTCTAATACATCTTATTTGAAATTAGTGAACAGTCCAGCATGGAGCAGCCAAGATGCAGGAACACTACAGCAAGATCAACATCTCTGTCTCTCTCCTCAATACACTTCAGTGGCATAAGCTTTTTGTTTTGTTGTCAATTCTTAAAAAAACCTCCAAAAATTTCTCTTTGTCTTTTATAGGACTTCTAGTACTTGTCTGATATTTCTGGAACATGAGCAACAATGACTTTATTAATCATTGTCCTGAATATAGAAACCACAGAAAACATAGCTACCTAGAGGCATGAATGGTCAGGATTATTTTCCCCTGTATTATTTATATATACTGGCATTGACTTCTGTCTGCCACTGTACTGCCCAGCCTCCCAAGATCCTTCTGCAAAGGACCAAAAAGCTTTAGTTATCACTGTAATAGCAATTTTGGGGCACGATTAAATTTCCTGTCCTCTCTACTGTTTTTTCCGGGTTGGACTGTTGAAATCGGCAGTTTCCCCCACCCCAGAAACCCTTTGACTGCCCTCCCTTCACCACCCCCAAGGGATCACTATAAGGAACATGAATATTTTTGAGTGTGAAAATTGGCTACTTATAGCTATCTTTTTCTACATACTTGGAGAGACCTTTTTAAAATCCATTCAAAACCCTGAGTACACTATATTAAGTGTCACATGCTTTTCCAGATGCTTTGAAGATCTCCAGGGTTTGCAATGCATGCCTTTAATTTACAAAGGTCACGTTAACACACCCACAACGTATCATATTTATGTAAGCTGCCACTAAATCTGTTGTAATTTCCTTTCAGTTTTTCCTGGTAGAGAAGCCAGAATTGAGTCGCCTGCAATTTTTTTATTCCCTGCTGGAACCCTTTTTAAGACTGGTGTCACATTAGTTACCTCCTCTGGGATCAAGGCTGACTGAACCCAAAAGTTTCACATCAAAGTAATTTAGAACATTTGAGTGAATATCACTTGTCCTGGTGATTTGCTATTGCTCATTTCATTCATACCTGTTTTAAAAACTCTTCAGTTAACAATTCAATTAGAGGCCATTCCTTGGACTCAAACCTTACAGGACTTCCTATTTCTGTGCAATCTGTGCCTCTGCTGTCTGCCATCCATGGGCTTGGTGACCTCGACTGTTCCTGTCACACCTTGGTCATCTACTGAACCCACCATTTGCAGGTGGACTGCCAGCTCCTGTTGCATTTGGAGGAACTTCTGTTATTAATTTCCATTACTTTTTTGAGTCACTCTTCAAACTACTTTAGTTTGTATTGTTATAGGTTTACATTTAACTTGTAAGAAATTATATTCCTCTTTGCTTTATTTGTTTAGGCACGATTTCCACTTTTTAAAGGACATCTTTTTATTTCTGATAGACCCCCTTCCTCCACTATTAAACTGTAGTAATTTTTTTGGAGGATTAGGTGAATTCTGGGAACAGATGAATTTTGTTTTCTCCACTTTACAGGCATAGTACTTACATTCTTATTTAATTTACCTGCTAATTAATGCTATTAAAAGAAATGAAATTTCTTAAATCATAAAATGCTTCTGAAAGAAAAATACTGTTATGGTATTTAGGGTTTTCCTATGTCATTATTCCTACTAAAGTATTGAAATTCAGCATTGGTCACTACTGCTGAGCAATTCCAGTGCAACAATTATAGTTTAAATGAGGTCTTAGTCAAGAGTTCTTTTCCCTTTTATTGGTCTGTTTAAAAATGTAAATTAAAATTTGCCCTTTATATCCTAATTAGGATAAATCTTCCCTGTTCTATATTCTTGTAAACTCTCTTTCCCATTCCTCTGATCTTTCTTAAATATTTCATGGATATTTTCACTGCCATGGTCAGCTGTTTAAAAGGGTGAGTTTATTATAATGTTTCTCTCGATTTGGCATGACAGCATTCAATCCATAGAGAGTGGGTGGTAAACGATGATACAGATAACTGATTTATTTTATTGGACTCTGATTTCCAACCAACTGTGAGTCACTCCTCCAACGGCAAAATCTATTCTTATCTATTTCCACATAATAATTATCCTGGTAGTACAGCATTGTACTGATTAGCTTCATTTAGTAAGATTTCTTGGAGGCCAGTACACTGAAATCTACCCATCCTCACTTTATATATATTTAGTATTTATAGAAAAGCACAGATACTTTTGGTCTTGGTCCAGCTGCCTGTCTGCATGTGCCTGGTTTAACTATGGATTTGCTTAGACTGTTGTATTACCTGAACATTATTGGTGGTTGTTCTATTCTGCCATGAGGGCACAGAGGGAAACTTGTGATCAGGATGAGTGTATTCTTCTCCAAGACCTCATCTCAAATAATTCTAAAGACTCTCCCAGTATTTGCTTTCATTCCTAATGCCACCAGCCTGGCTGCCCCCATTTCAGAAGAGACCATCTCTACCATCCATTCTTGAGCATCTCTCCTGTCTTCTTCCCACATCACTTTCTTCAACATACATTGTATCTCTCATTGTCTGGGACATGTATTTCTTTAATGCTGTAATGGAATTCCTGTTCTTTACCATTCTCTCCTATCAAAATATTATGTTTTGCCTCCTGGACCTCTCCTTTATATTTTCTTGGTGCTCATGCAACCATGACCAAATATGACACATGAGGAAATTCATCAACTTCTCTCCTGTATCCTCTCAAAGGCTCCCCAGACACCACAAGATATAAAGCCCCTATAGTGCAGGGAAACCACTACATGCTCCCTCTGGGCCTTGTATTCCCAGTTATCAATCCCACACAGTACCACAGCCTGGCTTTTCCTACCCAGGGGGACTGTGGTTCTTCCAGCATGTGTCTTGCCTAAGCAGATACATAGTCGCCTTCTGGCAAGAGAAGGGGGAGTCATATGGACAGTATCTTTTGCACACATGTTTACTCATTCAGTCTGAAACACAATTTTATGATTTGCCTTGTTGTCTCCTAATTCAAGCATCAACAGCAAGTCAGGCCAATTTGCCCAGCCAAATCTCTTCTTAAAGTGCATTGTACAATCAGCACACAGAAAACAGAAATCTTCTTTTACTACACACCTAAAACCAGCACAAAAACAGGTGAACTTATGTTTTCCAGAGAGAAACTTTGGTGCTTATACTTCCTATCACCACAGTCCTCACTTTCCTGTGCTTAAGGAAGTTTTATTTAGAAGCCAACCTTCTGGGGAACACAATTGTGGTTTTCACTTTTTTTTTTTTTTTTTTAATTTTCTAAAGACTGACCCTGTGTTTCATTTGCAGGGAGCACATGGTATAGAACAGATCAGGCAGTTTGGCACGGAGACAGAAGGTACCTTCTACCCTTGGTCAATTAAAGATGAAACATAAAACCTGGCAAGTCTTGCATTTAATCCTCTTTGCACCCCTTAGCTCCCTGCCAAAGAGCAGAAATACTTTTCTTCTTAAAAAGAAGAAAAGATTTTAGAACACATCATCAACTCCTCCCTTCAGCCCTCAATACCGACAGTGTTATCTCTATACACAAAGCTTCTCCCTCTTTCTCCATCTTGGCAAAAAAACCCAAGCTCAATGAATATTTTATATGTGTGTGGTTAATGGAGCATTCTGGCTCCAGTCCATTAGGAACCTTACACAACAGTGTATTAACTGCTTCTCAATGTAACATTTTGAGTCCATCCAAAAGGGATGTGTGTTTGCCAGTTGAACCAACACACTATTATTGTCCTGTCAGCCTAGTTCCTGTCTTCCGTTGAAGAACAGAGTCCTCTGCCACAGCAATTTGCCACCATTGTGCTCCCAGCAGCAATCCAAGGTTAGCCCGGATCGAAGCTCCATTCTACCCTCTGTATTTTGAGGTTTGTGTCTCATGTGAGGTGGGGAATGCCTGCAGTCTTTTCCATCACAGAGATACACAGGGATAAACAATCACATCACAGATTAATGTAAGGGTAAATACAAAGCAGAGGAGATATTTAGCTTTGATGGAAACCAGGCCCCTATATTCTTTAATCAGATCTGAAAATGGTAGCCTTAAAATCCACCTGATTGATTGAAAAACTGATAGCAGAATGACAAAGTATTTGTTACCTTCTCACTTTAAAAACCTCCTCTGTTCCTCTGGGTCATCACAGAGGAACACCATTTCCATCGAAATCACCACAAAAGCATCTCAGCAGTGAGATGGGCACAGATCACTCCCCTTAAAACAAGGGACAGTATAATTCTATCCTGGAAACGATATCCACAGTAGATGGTAAAAAGAAGACAAGTACTGAATTTCTCAGATGAAGAGCCTTGTGAGAGTTAGGGGTCCAGATCTGAATGCTCACCTCTGCTTCCCTGACAGTTTGTGAAGTGCACAGGAGTTTCCAAGGTGTGAATCACCCCAACCTAAGGCAGATGTCTAGGATGGCTAAGGCAAATGGCATGGGCGGTTTATCACTCCTCACTGAGCAAAGAGAGAGTCTAGATGACAATCTTAAACTTTACATTTAAGTTTAAGATAACCAAATTCAGGTGAGATGATTCCCAGCCCCGAGGTTTGCAGACTCATTACCAGGCGAGCCACAGACCCTGACAGACTTAGGGCAGAAAATAACACGATAAAGAAAAGTGCTGATGTGGAAGGACTGATCTCATTCCTTCCCCGCCTGAAAGCAGAAAGAGCTGATGTTTCAGAAGGCAAAACCCATTGTTTGCCCTTGCACCATTGCTGAAGCACAGTGGAAGAAAGGGAACATCCTTGTCGGACTTTGCAGGACCCTGTAGTGCTCTCTACAACATCTACATGAGGTAGTCACCATCCATGAGGTGTTTGGATATTATTGGCCAGTAAGCAACGGCCAGAGCAGGCAGGAAGAAACTGTTGGCCAAAAAATAGATGAAGTGAGGGTTTTCAACAGTGAGGGATCACCTCTAGACAAATGGTTCCTCCTCACCCCACAGTGCCTGCATACCCATGATTTACCCAACATGGGTAGCAATGGAAGGATCTGGAGCTTAAGGATGTCTCAAAGACACATAATTATGGGATGCTCCATGCAATCTTTGAAGGAATTCCTATTGCAAGGATTTGGAAGAAAACACAGTAGTTTCCCTAAGTGCACTGACAGGATCGCCATGTCTCATGTCACATTTGAGAAAGGACAGGCACTGCACAAGTATAATCAAAAGCCATAAATCTGACTGGCGCTCTGAATACAGCTCTGAAGTCAGGTTGTTTCTCTCTCCCAGAGGCACAGGCAGCAAATCAGTCATTCAACCAGTAGATAATTCAGTTACCAGCCCTCCCTCTTCTCCCTCCCAGATCCCTCAGCTCCCCTCAGAATTCCCCCCACGCCCCTTAGTGCTATCATCAATGGAAAGTTTTGAGAATTAGCCGAAAACAGCCAAAGCGACTAATTGACTTAAGAAGGGAAATGGCAACTTCCATCATCTCAAAAAGCTGCACCTTTCTCCTACTCATCTCAAAGCTAAATAAAGGAATTAAAAACACAGCCTGGGGCAGCCAGCAGAGATTTACAAGAAGCAGACATTAGTTCTAACTCTAAAGGCTGGGTGTGTGCATGAGCCAGGAGGGGCAAACAGAGAAAGGGAGGAGAAGCATACAGTCTTTGCATTTAAAAAGAAGGAAGGAGAAGGAAAAGAAAATTGAAAAAAAATAATCAACAATCTCTAAACCCTTCCTAATAAAACAAAGATCATCCTGGCAACATGAAATGCTACCCTACTTTGTTTATTTGTCGACACAAAGAAAGAAGCAAGTTGGCACCTCAGAGGGTATTAAATACTTTTTTTTTTGCTGACTGAATGACCTCAGCTGAAATATTTTCCATGACAAGGGCCCAGAAGACGCTGGCACAGTGTCAGACAATAAGATTTTCAGAGTGTATTTACATTCTATCCATGGCCCCAGGCTTTTCCAAACCCATAGGCAGGTGCTGCCTTTATCTGTTCTTTGCTCACCTGGCTCCCTAGCAAAATGTTCTGAGATCTGTGGCTCAGCTGCTTTAACTGTTTGCTGTCTGGTGCTTAGAAAGTTCCAGAGACACCTGGAATCCTGGCAAACAGAGATGGAGACTCTGTTTGCCCCTCAAAGCTGACCAGTGAGAGGTATGTGAGGAGGTCTTGCCAAAAAGCAGAAGGAAAACAGTGGTGATGCAATGGTAGAAAACAGCTAAAAAACAGATGAATGCATGCTGAGGAAAGAGATATTTTTAAAAAGAGGAAGGGAGAAGGTGGTTCTTCCAAGGATGCACTGCATTTTCCATGTTGGGATCTTTAAGCTAAGTCTGGATATCTGTCTAAGAAGCAACACTCAAGATCTTGCAGAAGAACCAGAGGAGAGGGTCGCAATTACAGTTTCTAGCCTTGAAGCCTGTGCAGAACAATATTCCACTGTCAAGAACAGGATGCTTACCAACTCACATCCCTACAGCAGTGGACAAAAGACAGGGAGCCAGGCTAAGCCACAAAGAATGACAGGCTTCTTTCTTCCATCTCCTTGGCACAAATTCACTACATCACAGGCTTACAGCTACATATTCCTCCATAGACCAGCTCCTGACCTGGTCTTCAGCAAAACGATCTGTTCAATCCCTGCAGTGGAAATGGCCTTCTCTTTGCTCAGTTTTATTTGGCTTCTAGTGCACAACTCCTCTCTCTTGAGCAATAAGCCTCCAGGAGATGCTGTGAGAGGATACGCCCTTTATACCGCCCAACCAGGAAGAATGATAATTGCACTTTTAACAGCACTATGTACAAGGCTGCCACCAAAGCAGAGGAAGCATGAATTAAAGCAGGATAAAACAGAGGAGCTTTACCATCTACCTAAGAAAGTATTATTCATGCTTTTGGAAAGCTTCCTTTCAGAGAGATAAAAACAGACATAATATGTAGCCATAAGCAATTGCCTTTGGAAAAGGAAAGGCCTGCCTGCTGTTTCACCAGCTCCATTGTCATGCTGGACTCACCTTCTACTTCCCAACCTTCATCTCCCCCTCCATCTCGTTGCCGTGTATTCTTATTTAACTCATTTTGTACCCAAGTCAACTCTTTTTCCCCCATGTGCACAGCTCAGGTCTGGCCCACTCATACACACACCTTCACAGCAGTTCTCTCCAGTCCCACCATCTTCACCCAGTCAAGGAAAATTTCTTTTTTCCTTTCTTGTTCCCTTTCTCTCATTCCTGTCTTCCCTGAGAAGTTCTTCAATTTAGATTCACTCCAGGCCTACTGTGTGCAAAATGTTTCTCCTTTCACATCCCCTCCCCAGCCTACACCTATCAGCTCACACCTGCCACCCTACATGAGATAGGATGCAGACATCTGCGAACTGTCCTTGTAACTGTATTTATGTATTTGACTGACCACAGTTTTCAGCCAGGATACAAAAATGTGACCTCACCTTCCAACAAATTTTTTATAACAAACTTCCATTCATAAGCCCAAAACAATGCTGAGTTTTAAACATCTTCACAAAGTAAATTAACCACTGATCACTTGCATAATCTTTCATTGTCCTTTCTGGTCCTGTCCAAATCATTATCATAATGTGTAAGTACCTTGCAGCCTTTGCAATTTCTGAAGCTGTTCTATGTGTACTGTGCAGGACTTGCCATGCTGGGAAGTGCACCCCCAGGAAGCCTTTCCTACCAGGCAGGAAAAAAAATACACCCAGATTATACTTTGTAAGGATTTTAGGTGCATGGTAAATGGAATCCTAGTAGAAATTTCAAAGGATTCTAATAAAATTAGACAATTCAGTCCCATCAAAGTCACAGCAATTTTGGTATCAAACAAGCTTATGCCCTGTGAAAGCTCTGTAGGCATTTTCAGGTACTAAAGTGCCTTTGGAAACAAGCCATGGAAACTGGAAAGAGTCATTAAATGTCTGTGGGCACCTCTTTTGTACCTATGCCTGGGTAAGATCAGATCCACATATGCACTGAGTAAGACCACCACACAAATAGAAGTAGCTGTACAGAGAACAACTTCTCACAGCTGTCCTTTCTGTGGCTCTGTACTCCCAGCCATCAGTACAGACTAGTTTAAAAAACAAACCTTAACAAAAAAAACCTCAACAACGAATCAATCTATAGTCCTTCCAGGATGAAATAAATAACTCATGAAAAGCTCCTTTCAGCTGGAACAGTGAGGATAGAAATTGAGAAAAACATAAGACTAACCAGGTAATGCACATGGTATCTGTCTCCTTCCGTTCCCAGCAGGAGCTCTGAGTAACTCGGTGTTGCTGCCACTGTCCAACCCAAGGACATCTTTTAAACAATGCCTCACTGATAATCCTGTAAGGATTTTCAGCTCTGTCCTGTACAGCATTTTAATTACTCACACTGTTTCAGGAGCTCAATCATTTACAGAAGGTATTTTCATCCCACTAATTGTAGGTTTCCCAGAGGACTCAGTACAGTATTTCATGTCCTCAGTGCTATTAAATGTTTTAGGAAAGCATCCATACTTCCAGAAGTCAAATTTGTGTGTGTGCATATGATTCTAGAATGTGCATATGGTTTTAGAGCGGAAGAGGGCAAATCAGGGAAAATTTTTAGGCATTAAACAAGAAAACTTTTGGCTGTCAACTTTCAGGGAAAGAAAATAAAAAAGACAGTATTTCAAATCGTGTTATAATAGCCTCATTGAAGTCAGCAGCAGATGTGGAAACTACAATTTCCAATGCTAATAGCATGCAGGTATACCCCTGCACTGGCAAAAGTAATTTCTTTAGTTTGTAGCTAAAGGTTATATCTATATCTCTAGTGGCATCCACCCTAGGGAACAATTTTCAGCCTTCCAGGACAGGTAGTACAGAACATCTCGTGCCGATAGTGCCCAGGGCTATCTTGGCTCTGGAGCAGAACAACCACGACCACAATGTGTGGCACTTGGCCTTGTGGCCATAAGACATAATAGTTGCTTGTGTGTGTGCTTGAAGTCAACACGCCTAAGATAATTTGAGCTGCATGGCAGACCAGGAAGGCAACGATTTTATTGCCTGATGCCGAGGGTTGTGCTGCACGTCCTGAAGAGGGAGGGAGTGGTGGCAAGGTACAGACAAGGGCACAAGGTCTGGGATGGCATGGAAGGGCTGCAAGGGGCAGACAGAAGCCAAATGTCACAGTGCTCTGCTGCCTTCTGGGAACAGTCCTGCAGGTCTTCCTTTGGTGCAGTCTAGCTGGTTTACCCCAACACCAGACACAGAAATGGGCTGGGAAGCTGATATGTCTGGCAGTGTAGGTACATTTACTGCGGCTGTCACCACCTTGGGCAAGGAAACCATTGAAGAGTCAGAGACCCACAGCTTCCAAATGCAATAACTAGAGCCATGTATTTTCAAGGAAGGAAAGAATGGAGATTTCCAAGTGTATCTGTATAGCATATCTGAAAAATAATAATTGTATGCTACTGCATTCCCTGGAGTAGTGGTAATGTCATACCTTCCCTCCATGCCAAGGAAATTTAGACACAGCCCAAGGAGAAAACTGCAATTCTAGTGGAAAAAGGACTGAGATCTGCCAAGTCCCTGGAGCTTACCACACTGGGAGTGGTATGGAGATACAGCAGGTGGGGGATCTATAACCCAAAGGACAGCCTCTGTTTCCAGCCCCTTCCTATTGGGTACAAAGTGTTCCAAAGTAAAGATAATGTTCAGCCTTGTTTTCCATGATCCTCTAATGGTGGAAAAGGCTCACTAGTGCTGTCTCACAGATGAAGGCACTTGTACATGACCTGGGTAGTGGTAACCCTTGGTATACTCTTAGTTATATGAAAGGTAGGTTTGGCACCTTGGCACATAACAGGCTGTGAGCTGATCAGCAATAAATTATTAGATTACTGTCCCTTAACTGTGACCTTGAGTCTTCGGGAAAAATCATCTTCAAAGTTGCAATCTCTGGACTGTTGTGGTATGCAGATCCCAGGAGGCACTTCTGGTTTACTCTGGCTCTTACCAAATGAGAATCTGTGTCACAAAACCCATTATCACAGTTGGCATTAACCAGGAATCATCTTACTAATTATCACTGTAAAAATGCCCAGTTGAAATGGCCCAGGCAAACAGAAGACCACTTTACCTTAAATAGTGACCTCTGGGTCCTGCCCTGACAGCAGTTTTACCTTAAGAGAATTTACTTTCACTACATACAAACCTGTACCCCAGCACTCTCACCTGGCACATCTAACTTGGGTGGACAAAGGAATATTCCTAAAATGGAACTTCTACATCCCCTTCAAGGGTACAAAGCACAGTGCAAACAGTATGACTCAGACACTGCCTGGAACATGTAATGAGGATATTAAACTAGATCATCATTTTATAGGTTACTTTATTTTTAATTGGGGGGAAAAAAAGAAAACACACAAGCCAACCAACCTACATATTTGGCTTCAGATGAATTTTTTGTTTTACGTGACAGCTTTTTCCTCTACTTAAAATTTGCATAAACACTGTCAAGACAGGACACGCATGGTAAAGGATATGCAAAAGCTCAAACTAAACCCAGCTGCCTGCCTCTCCCAGTGTGCTCTGCCAGGACAGCCAAGATCAGCAGGACTAGTACTGGGAGCAATCCCCACTTCTGCATGTCACTAGGTCAGTGACTTGGTCCTGCTGGCACACAACCTTCCCTTCAGTGACCTCTTTTTGACAGACCTCAATTTGAGAGCGTACTTTCAGTTCATTCAGTCCTTTTCTTGCATAGTCATTGTGATGGTGAAAGGGGGAGTTACTTATTTTCCTGTGGAAACTGAGAACAAGAAGCTTCTATGTGACCTCCCCTGCCAAGAGGGGAGAGCAGGAGCAGCACGGTGAAGAAAGACGAGGATGCTGGAAGGAAAGCGTCAGCATGAGGTTGTGTTTACCCACACACAGGCACCCTGCATAGTTTCACACAGATTTAATTCAGCTCGTGCAAACTCCAGTGCAGTCACTTACTTGTGGTTCAGGGAGGTTTATCTCTACTAACAGGATTAGGAAAGGTTTAAACTAAACCAAAAGAGAAGCATGCACACAAGCACATTCACAGCTTTGAAAATAAACAAATACTGAACAAATCTGCCTTTAGACATGGCCAAAGAAACCAGAGCTCCATTCCCAGCAGCCCTTCACACAGAGAGCATGTTATCTAATGCCATCCTCTTTGCTGCTTTTCCTGCTGCACCCCTACCATACCACCCACTCAGTACAGAAAATCATTGCACTTTACACCTACATGCTGCTAAACAACTTGCATCACTCCAGAATTTGGTCCAAGTAGCCACAGTGGCACATGAAGAGGTATGCAAAACAGCTAAGCAAATTCTTTTTGTCCTTCTAAGAAGGCAAGGGTCAGCAGAGCATGCCTGTTCTGTGAGAGCCTGGCACTGTGCTGCAGTAGGAAGAGCCAAAGGGAAAACAGAGGGATGCTCCAGCTGCTACCCAGCATGCAGCACAAGGACACCATTCCTCAAACTAGGTAGCAAAGATCAGGCTTCCAAAATCCCTGTTGATGTGAAAACACCTCTCATTTAAACACCTCCCTTTACACTGAGGATACCTGCACAGGTTAATTGAAAGGATATTTGCTGCCTGCTGAAGTAATAGTGGTGCCACCTGTACTGAGCTCTGCAGCAGTTCACCTGGAGGTACAATGTAACCCAGAAGGGAAAGCACTTTACTGCATCCTCCTGAAAGGGCAGGGTGGATTTCCCTATGCAAAGTGTGGCTGCTTTGAGATGGAATTTGGTCGGGACTTTGGGGTAATAGCAGGAGTCCCATGATGTTCATTCTGGAAAGCTGAGGATGTTTGGTTTACATTTTTTTCCAAAAGGTTAGGAGCTGTGGTGAGCCTAATCGTTCTGGCATGTCAGCCTGTGCTACCTAGGGGGAAGAGCACCACCTTCAGAATTACCAAGTCAAATTGACTGTAGCAATCAACTTCTCCTTCTAAGTCCCCTTCCAAAAACAAACAGGCCCAACCCTGATTAACTTATGAGATCATAGCCGAAGGCACTGTAACTCTCTGGGACACCACTGCCTCACCCATCATCTACAAACATCAGTTGTGCAGGGATGGTATGGATCTCTCCCAAATTTTACATATATAGAGATCTCTGACCAATGACATAAGCCCATTAGAAAGTGCCTGCAGCACCTCTCCAAGGTGGTAGGTAACTAGCAGAGCCATTGAAATAAGGACAGAGCGGTGAAGTCATCAGGAACACATACTGTGCACATCTCTAACTTCTCCTGGCTGGCTTAGAGTGAAAACCTCGTGCCCAAACTGGTGCTTGTCATTCAAAGCTGCCTTTTGTGAATGTTGACACGCCAATACTTTGCTACACAGCTCTACTCTGAGTAACATTCGTCTTCTCATCACCACTTCAGAACCCATTTACATTGTTAAATTGCTAAAAGAAATTGTTTTCCCCTTTATATCTTTAAATCAAAGCTACCTTAACTTTTGTTAAGGCATGTTACTACCTTTAATGGTTTTCTCAAATGCATAATCTATATCTTACACTTAATAAGTCACAGAGTCTTACAGTCCTACAATTCAGGCCTGGCCAGCACTGAAGGAAAAAGTTCTCATTGACTTTTTCTTGAATCTGGCCTTTTCATAGCATTGGTTCTCTGACACCAATGCAGAACCCTTCACCATGGCTTAGAGAACTAACTTCATTGATCCACACCTTACATGTGACAAAACAGAGGTGTAACCAGCTGCAGAGGTTCACAAAAGGTCAGGCTGTGACTTTACCCCTGAGCTGATATAAGAAGGCTTGAATTCTGAACCCAAGGCAGCTCTTCAACCCCTATCTACCAGTTTCCATTCCATGCTTTGCAACACAAAAAAACATGAAACACAGAAAGAATAGGAGAAAAAATAACTATTAATCCTCTCCTAGACAGGGCAAAAGTGTTGTAGCTGGTACATCTGATAAAGTCATATCATCCTGGGTATTCTGCTCGACAGCCTTGTTCCTGCAAATTAGTTCCATTCCATAGCTTCACAAAGAAAATCAAATTAATTAATTGATTGATGGGGATGTTTAATTTAGTAAAAATCAGTGCAAGATACTGTGCTTGTAGAGGCATCCTTCCTTCCTTCTCAGCACAGGTAAGGTCACGACTTCTGGACTGCCTCTAGTCTCAGACTCTCCCTTCAAGAAAGATGTGGACAGATCATGGAGTCCAGAGAAAGGCAGAAGGTTGGGATACATAATTTAGGCAAGGGAAGAGCTAGTTAAAAGGGAGCAGAGGGACATCTTCTACTGTGTAAAAGGCCATGCAAAAAATGGGTTGACATTAGGGCTTCCAAACAGCCTTCTTCAACGCCTGTATGATAAATTCACTTTTGATTCTTGGAGCGATCTCCGTAACAATTGCATGATTTATGGTTAAGAAAGAAGCTTGAAATATAGTTTAAGAGTAATCTAAATGTTGAAAAAATTGAAGTCAAAAAAAGAAAACAACCTGAAAAAAGGCTGTCTTATGTCATGATTTGGCTCGTGCTGGATGAGAAGATCCAGAATTTTTGATCACAATTTGGCAATACTTGCTTGATTCCCTAAAGGGCTTTTGAATGGCACCGGAATTGTATCAACCATGTTACCTCCTCCTATTTTCTGTGTTCAGTGACATGGGTATCTTTAGCCTGATTCAGCTTTCCAAGCACACAGGATGCACAGGGCATGGAGTGCCTCTATTATATTGAAACTTAGCACCAAACTCTTCCTTATCTTCTTATATTTCTGCAGAACTTTCTAAAACTCAATCTGATGTGTTCTGCACTGACCTATGTAGGTCTTGCTGTGCTCCTTACTTCCCAGATTTCACTCTCTGTGCCCTACAAACACGAACATCCTGACTAAGTTTTCCCTCCGGGTATGAGGTTGGCTTTCTCTAGGAGCAGTCTCATTTTCCTACCTTCATCCACACTTGCATTTCCTTAATTAAGAGCATGAACTTCCACTAAATAGGAGAGCCTAAATGACAAGTGTTGAAGTAATTTTTTTAACCTGTTCTCATTCAGTAGGCACCCTACTTTGCTGTAGACTGGGCACTGCCTCCAGCCTTCTCAAAAAGCTGTGGCCCTTACTGACACCAGCATCTCATTTTTATCTTGATTTTCAGCTCCTTGTAGACAACAGAAAAAAATAGCAACTCGTGTGGATCACATCTAAAACCACGTGCATAAGTTCAAAGATAATTAGCCTTTTAGTTGCTAAATGTTGTGCAAAGCACACATTTAACAGCTAAAACTGATTTTAATCTTTGCTTAATTCTTTTGCCAGAGAGTCCCATTCATAGTGAGGCAGCTGTCTAAATATCTTAGCCCCTTGGGGTGAGGAGACAGGGCGGTCTCTTGCAATGCTCATGGGTGACCCCAGCTGGCTTCTCACGCTGAGAGCTGCTTCCAACTCAGCTGGGTCAGAGGATGCCAGTGGAGCTGGCCGCCCAGAAAGATGACTTATCTATGAAGTACAAAAATTTCCTCTTTTCTCAGTTTGGGTAGCTAGTGTTAAAGTTGTAACAGAAATTTGGGTAGTTAGAGTGGCTAGATTAATGCAAAGTAATGGCTTTATCAGTGAGGAAGTACATAGATTTACATCCCATTACCTTCACGCTGGCCAGGCATGAAACAATCAGTCACTCCATACTTTGCCCTATATGACAGTGTCCCCCTCAAGTCAAAAAGGCCCTGAACAACCAGAAAGCAATTGCACATGACTGTTGTACCCAAAACTATATGACTGATATTTTCTTTCATAACACCTTGTCTAAGCTTTGCCATGCTATAAAAGCCTGCTCGTAATTATACTCCTTAAAAAAAAAGTAAATAGAATAGTTTTTGAAATCATGTCAAATTTCCTTTTGTAGAATGTGATTAGACATTAGTACTTTCTACAGCAAGGCAGTGTACACAGATCCACACCAAGGGATGACTTGAGGACCCAACAACAAAGAATTAATGAATCTGCTCTCTGAAACAGGAAGCACCCTAGATGAAGGTTTATCTACCTCAGTGCCTTAATACTCATCTGTATTTAGGGAGCCAAGACATTACTGTGTAATCAGATGATTGCCCCTGCACATGGGATATGTAACATACCAAGATGGGAAACAGCTGAACAAAAGAATGTGCCTGTGTTTGTGGTGTGATGAGAAAATATGATTTGCTTCTCAGAAAAGAATGGTGCATTCCTCAGCTGCAGACCAAGGCTGATTATCATTTTAGTATTAAAATGCTTTTTTTTTTTTTTTTTGCTTGACCAGTTTCTCTCTTCTTGGCCCTCAGATTCTGGAATACAGGGAGTGGCATAAAAATTGTATTCTTTTCACTATGTTCCTCACGTCTAATCAGGCAAGGTTCTCCATCACAATCGCTGGCTAGCTCTTTCCTCCCTCAGATCCTTGGAGACCAAGTTCTTGTGTGAGGACTGGAGATGAGAACCATAGCTGGGAGAGGACACAGATTGCAAGAGACATTTGGAAAGCAAACAGTCACCACATGACAAGATTTTCCTTTCAGGCATATGTTCAGACAGTCTAAATTGCCAGTCAGTCGCTCTGCCAAATATTTCCCAATGAGTGGCTCTCAGTGGCTCCCTGCTCAACACAATACTTTGGTCCCAGGTCTCCTCAGAGGCAAAGTGCCAACTGGGAGTCCTAAGGGCTTATGACAAATTAAAATGCCCTTCAAATTCCAGGGAATTTTATTTACCTGTCATTTACCTAAGCTGTAAATTTAGCTGATAGACTACACAGCACATAGAATTGGGAGAGCTCTAGGCAGGGAAGCATTAGTCATGAAAGCTATCATGAAGAAAAAGCTTTTTTTATTTTCTACCAGGTTCCCTATAAACTCAGCATCTCCAGGCCTAAAGAGTTTTAACTCACAGAAGAATGATAAAAGACTGATCTTCAATAAATAGCCATCAGGACTCGGAAATCACATCTAAGAATAGAAAGACTTGTCTAGCAATTGAGGCATAAAAAAATAACAAATCTATTTGAGATCCTTCAGGCTTGCCTGCAAGCCTTATGGTCACCTTCATAAGAGATCACATCCACACTAGGATAAAACAAGCCTTCTTCTCTTGCAAAAATCAAACAAACCCCACAGTCTACCATTAGACAGGTAATAAAAACAGAAGAGTGACAGCTTTGCCTTCAAAATTGTGACTATTCCAAATTTGATGTACCTTTTCCCAGCGTGATCTTCAAGGAAACTTTACCCTTTTCTTCTGGAGTGAGGTTGATGGTTGCTGAAGGCCTCCTACAGCTCACCAACGGGCTCAGCATTTGCACGATACAAATAAATCAAACCACAGCAAGCCTCTGGCAACACAGAAGAAAGCTTATAGTTATTGCATTAATCTGCAGGATGTGAACTTTCCATGTCCTTACTGATTTCTCTTATTAAGCAATCATCAAGCACTGATAGGAACTTTTTGCAGGAAATGGGAATACAATGTGTTCATAAGAAAAACACCAATAGAGCAGACAGCCAGTATAGGCCACTTGACATTTCAGGAAATTAAGTTACACTGTGGTCCCAGCTTATATGTTCAGCAAGACCCATGAGAGAACTCCTTGGAAACCAGCTGTGCTTTCATTTCAATAGTGATGGGCACACAGGCTAATTGAGGGCAGTAGCCATGTGTGCTCTGTCACAGCCATTCTGCTGCCCTTCCTCTGTTCCAGCTGCTCCTACATTGCTCAGAGTCTGCATGCCCCAGCCAGGTTTGTCCTTTAAATGCTGAGCACGCTGTTTTAGGGATGAGAAAAAAAAAGGAAAGAGGATTTGGAAGGTCAAAAAAAAATCCAGGGAAAACAATAACAGAGTTTCAGAGAAAGCCTCGACCTCTGTCAGAGATTGAATGTATTTTTGGGATGCAAAGTTCAAAGCCCAGAGCATCTCACCCTTGGATTACAGATTGCTTGTGTGTTGTGGATATTGCAGGTACAAACTGGAGATCCAGGGTCAGGTACTGAAGCTCACAGGGAAGAGATTTATAAGCTGGTTTTGTCCACATCATTGCCAAAATGGCAGAAAGAAGGAGGTTGAGCAACAAGCAGTACATGGGCCAGCTGTATGGAAGACAGACACCCATCCTGGAATGGAGGGAGCAGC
The DNA here is from genome assembly GCA_013399895.1 of Serilophus lunatus. NCBI lineage: Eukaryota > Metazoa > Chordata > Aves > Passeriformes > Eurylaimidae > Serilophus > Serilophus lunatus. The sequence goes on from VXBA01005476.1 coordinate 1,162,637, forward strand.
ACCAAGCTGATGTTTTTCAGCTGTATTGCTGGTGGAGTTCCTGCTGATACACAAGGGAACAGAAGACAGTGAGACATCTCAGAGAAACAACCTGAGACAAGGTTGGAGCTGTTTGGGGAAGCTCTGAGTTGTCACCCATGGGCCTGTGTCCTAACAGCCTCTCACCTGCTAAGGTGGCAAGAGAAGGACAGCTATAGCAGAGGCAACACACCCTTTTTTTGTGAGGAGGACAGAGAACAGCGACATCTGAAAGGTCCTGGCAAATTTGCCTGGGGTGCCTCTCTCTAAGAGGAGTGCCACATATTATCTGCTGGTTGAAATTTAAGAGATCAAGGGCTGCACAGGTGCAAACACAATTCAGGCTCTCAGGGCTCTTGGGGGGTCCCCATATTTTCACATCGAAAAGGCTTGGATGATCTTGGAAGCCTTGCAGGATTGCAGCCAGCGCTGCTACTATTCCCAGTTAAGGGTATCTCTAAGGTGTCACATAGGAAACTACTTTCTCCTTCTCTTGATTTAGTATGTAATGAGGGTGTCACTTTCAGCCCACTGAAGTGAACAGTGCTTGCAGTATGTGGATTTGGACTGATTTGGGAAGGGAAGCTTCCCCAGTGCTGCTCCACTACTACCCTGTGTACACAGCCTGGCTAACAGCAGCTTCCATACCCAAGTGACTTCAGTCTGCTGTGTGACACCAGGCACACATACAAAGCAGTGTCCTGAAGAGCTTAAAAGACCTATCTGAGATCACTCAGCTGAGCAAGAGAGGATGAAGAATCAATCAATGCCTCCCAGTCCCCATCTTCCTGGCATAGTCCTGGTCTGGAAAGAGGAGCAGTTAGGGATGAATCAAACCCAGCACGCTCTGCTCAATGAAGCATTACAAGACTATAAAACAACCCAGCTACAGATCAGGAGCAGACAAAACCTTTTGTGGAAGAGCCGTTGAGAATCCCATCATATTCTGACCCCAGTAGCATCTGTTCCATCATTTGTAATGGGATCATACAGGAAATAGATTAGCTCAGTTGGTTAGAGTATGGTGCTAATAACACTCAAGGTTGTGGGTTCAGACCCCATGGAGGCCATTCACTTAAGAGCTGGACTTGACAATCTTTGTGAGTCCCTTTCAATTTAGAATATTCTGTGATTCTGTCAAAGTCATGTGAAAGTAAAACACTTAATTAAAACACTAATGCTGCAAGCATTCACCCCCATGTAGGAGTGGAAACCTTCAAGTTTCCTTTTCATTATACAGATGGGATCCTGCTTTACACTGGCACAATAGAAAATAGCCACAAAAATTCCACACACAGAGCATCAGACCCTGCGACCAGCCTCAACACGCAGAGCGTCAGTAATAAAACACACCCCTACAGGGATTTAGCACTTTGGCTTGAGCTCAGCTGGGGGACTTGGGCAGAACTTTCACTCTTCAGACATAAAAAATATTAATTATAATCAGGTCTACCATTATTTCAACCTCCATACCCCCCCTTCCCTGTTAGTGAACAGAAAAGGAGCCATGTGCTGATGAGATTACGGGTTGCATGAACATGATGGGGCTGTATGTGTGTGTACTGCATTTGCTCTGGAAATCAAACAGCAGCTTTACCAAGGGCATCCTGGGAAGGGCCCTCAGGTGCCAAAAGAGAAATTCAGGGAAACATTCTTCTTTGAAAACAATTACAACAGCTGCTGCAGGTACTTCCTTATGCACACATGCAGGCACCTCTCCTTCCTATGCATTGCACACATTCCCTTTGCCACAGACAGTCTTGCACAACCAGATGACAAACTAGTTTTCAACTTAAATCTATGCAGGACCCACAACCCTTCTCTTACCAACACACCATACCTCCCTGGTGCATTTGTTCTGCTCATCCCTACAAGTGAACATCTGTCCTGTCCTCTCAGAAGAGTCTCTGAACTGCACACACAAGTGAAGTTTTGCACTGACACCAAGATGGGCATTACGGCCAAGAGGGCAGGCTAGAGAGTGCACAGGGTCTGAAATGGCCAGACTTCTCAGGGATTTCTGAAATTATCTCCTTTTCTACAGACTATATTTTCCTCCCTTTCTAATTGTCTTTTTCCGTGAACTGCAGGGCAGCACTTACTGATCAATGGTTAAGTGAGGGGTAATGCACCAAAGTTTGAAAATTAGCTCTTTGCCAAACACCTCCGTGCTCATTCATATGCATGGAAAAATAAAATATCCACCTCCCCATAAAAGTTTGCAGGATTGCTTCCACAATGCCTGGTCAGACTGGTTACAAGGTGCAGTTCCTGATTTTCCATTACACCTGTCCATTGCATTATCCCTTTCTCCTTCCAGGTCTTCTCCACCTACATATCTGAGCTATCCTGCTTTGGCCTTTCATATGATATCTAGTCTTGAAGCTTGACAGGGGTGGTGGTCTCCTTGGTATCTGTCTGTGTAGTGTCTACCAACACACAGTTATAATCCACACCTAACTGCCTCAAGAGGCAAACTGCAAACCCACAATACCAAGGGCCATGCAACTATTCTCTTTCATTGGAAAGCCTGCAAACTGACAGCAAAATGCAGACATACTGCTGTATCTCCCTTCTCTGACACACTCCTCTCCTTTATAGTTTACTTGTGTTGCAAATAGAGTTCAGGAAGAATATGGCCAGGCCATCCCTGGATGTTCTGCATGGTTCCATACCTCTATGATTCCCACAGCTGGCTGCAGGCCCTAATCTGTAAACTGATCCAGATGGAAAATCACAAGAAAGATTGGGCTCCAATACATGACAAAGGGAAGACTACTGATGCACAGCACTGAAGCCTTGTAGAAAACCCATAGCCTAAGACTGCTGGCTTCATTTTCATATTCAGTGTTGCTGCTGTTCACACTTTGACCTGGCCACGCACCTTGCCGTGGTCAAACAGGTATCAAATGCTGCTTTTCAGGTCTGTTAGCATGACGCCTTTTCTTTGTGCAGGTGTTGGCAACCACACTTACATACAAAGCAAGGCAAAATCCAGCCTAGCCTGGAGAGCACCACTCCAGGGTGATCACAGGAGGCTACATTTCACCTGGCAGCCACTACCCTGCAATGGGGCACTGTGATACTACAGAATAGATGCTACACCATCTTGCTCAAGGAAGGCACTTACTTTCAATATCCTCTGTAGCTGATCCATCCATGACAATTATTTTTTCCTGCTTCACCCAACTCCTGGTTCATTTTGGGAACACTAGAAGTAAGATGTCATGCTCCAGGCAATTTACGTTTGCCTTTGGGCAGGATGTCCTGTCTCTTTGCACAGACACCAGTAGGCTCTCGTACTAGAAACAGAAGGGCATTCTGATTAAGACCCAGGCTGATTAGTAAGAAATTTGGATTTCAAGCACATTTCTAGTTAGACTTGCTTGAGACAAACCACTGCAACTGACTATACCTCAACTTACGCATACAGAAATTGGAGGGATATAGGACTTCTGAAGCTCCAAAAATCTGACAGGGACAAGGGTTAAATGATTGGTAACAAACTCCTCACTTGCCTCAGCAGCATCTGCCCAAACATAACCGATATCCAGCTAGCCTTGGTAACAAAGAGACCAATAAGCAAACAGAAAACTTTTTGACTTACAAAACAGACATTTTTCTATCATTGGAGGCTTGAGCACCTTTAATAACAGTGCTTCGGCTCTGAAATTTGAAGAAAGGTAAAAGCGTATGCAGTGGGCTCATAGTGGGATGAATGCATAAAGATCTCCCAGAAACATGACACCTGGATGGGCAAAATATTAATGTCTGAGAAATGTTTCTGTAGGGGCAGAAAAATGGATGAAGCTGCAAAAGATGTAGCCAAGCAGCTCCGCCTATTGCCCGAAATAACCAGGTGGTGGCATGTGGGATCCTCCCCCACCAAGCCCACCAGCAAATGCACAAGCAATCCCAGCGTATGTTCACCCTGTCATCACACTTTGACAGGCATTAGTGGTGGACAGCACCCCACCCTGAGAAAACATGGGGCATTCTTGGCACTTCATACTGCAGGCAAGGTCATCAGACATGATGATGAATTCTTTGCCTGCCATATCCACAGAGGTATGTAGGGGAATACGATCCTGCCCTAAGCAAGTGCCAAGTTTGATTAGGGCTGATCAGTCCAAGATCCTTCCTGTGAGGAACTTGCTAAGAGGGAATTACTGGCCACCTGGAACAAACCCAGAGACAAGAACATGAAGGCTTGTGGAAAGTTTAGCCAAGTCTCCCAAACCTATAAGGCAGAGTAGCAGAGCCCATGAGAACATCTCTCTGTTAGGAAGTACAGTGGAAAGTGGCACTTCTCCCAATGTCCTACAACCCAGCATGCACCACAAATGGACATAGTAGAGCCTTTCAGATATCCCTTGCAACTTGGCACTGACTTGGCACTTGGAACAGAGAGACGCTGGCCTTTTCCAAAATGATCTGATTGACACAAGGCTCAAATAGTTGGCTAAGCAGAGTGGGCATCCACTCTTATTCTCCTTCAGGCACCCTCTGTGGAACCTTGACTGGGTCTGGTCTTCTCCACTCTCTGCTTCAGTTTTCCATTGAGGACAACAGCTCTTTCTCACTTCAACAGAGAGCTGTGCCTAAACATGTTAACACTGAAAAGACACCCCAGTATGGTGGTGATGGTCCCACCCCATTCCCATCCAGTTCTGGGGCACACATTTCACGAACATTTCCCTCCTTGTGCTCTGCAGCAGCATGGCAATGCCATCACAGATGCCTCACAGGTCTGCTGACAGCCACAAGACTCCTGAGGACTCAGAAGGGCAGAGCCAAGTCGGTGTACAAGGCCTCCATGGTTCTTCTGTATCTCCATCAGCTCTAGGAAGTGGGAGTTCCACCTTGGCAATGATGGTCACAAAATCACAGCTCAAGTCTAAATTACATTTATTTTTCCCTTTGTACAAAATGCATACATATTCGTTCTTAGGTGTTGTCTTTCTTCTTCCTGTGATAGTAACTCACCCTGCTTTAGCCAGCAAACAGCAAAGGAAACTACAGAGGGAGCAAACATTAAGAAAATCCTGTCCTAAAGCCTCCACACACACACATTTTCCCCACCACTATCTGTTTTGCAAATGGAACAGACTAAACAAGCCCCAGTAGCTAAATTCCTCGCATCTCAGAAATCATATGGATCCCTGTGCCAAAGTAAACAATCTCATGGATAGTTTACATCAAACAAGTGAACTAATTTCATTGTAAACAAAGGAAAAACAAATTGGTTCAAAGCCTGTCATAGTACAATCTGTGGAGACATCCCTCAGCAAAGACAGCAGTAAAATAACCATAGTGGGACCTTCAATGCACACCCAGCCTGGCACCTTCACCTTCAAAACAGTGTAGGAAGTACAAATCTACTCTTCTTACAGATTTCACAGATTGCATAATAGCCAACTTCCTGCTATCGTTGCAGGTTTAGTGTCAGTACAATGCAAAAGGCAGCAAAGATCATCCATTCTAAAAATCATCCAACCAAAGACCAACGTAGGGAGAAGGGATGATGTGGCCCTGTTGGCTGGATTCATGGCAGACTGGTTGTGGACTGATTGAGAACTGCATCAGGTGCAGGAAACCATTGCAACACAATGCCCATGCACCCATTCACAGCAATGTAATGGTGCAGTGATGGTAAAAAATGAAGGGAAAGAATTTGCTTTTTTCACACGGAGCTTCCTTTTTCCTTGGGCCCATGTGCATGCACTGAATTCTGGCATATGAGCAAGTGTCCAACAACCCAACCCAAAACTGATCCTCAACCAAAACAAATCACCAGCCTTGAGAACAAAAAGGACTGGGGAGAGAAAGATGGGCTCCCACTTCATACAAGACTGAAGCTGGCCTGGTTTTGTTTCCTGAATCTCCTCTGAGAAGCTGAAGTCTCAGATTTGGCTAGACACAGGCTGAGGACACATCACCACCTAGGCTAGAAATCTCACCTGGAGTTTGACTTCAGAGGGTCAGGATTGAAGGTCCACTCCCTTCAGTACATCAGCCACCAAAATAATTTCTTTATAAAGATGCACTCAATACCTCCTAGGTGAATTCAGACAAAACCCCAAGCTTCACTGAATGAAGAGTACTCAGATAGACCTCGCTATCAGTTAAGAAACAGAATCTAACTAAACCCATGTGGTTTTCCCAAAGAGGCAGCACTGTGCAGCTTGTACTCAGCAGCTTCTGCCAGAGCCCAAAGCTAGGAGATTCATCCAAGTTACCCATTAAATGGTTCTGGTATCACCTTCTTTCAAGTCATCCATGTTCATGACATGTTTCTATTACCAGGACCCATAAAAAGATGCTTTTTGATCCAGACTATAAAGAGTTCCAACCTAAATGCATGTTCCAGAGCATTCACTCACCCGTGTTGCTGGCAGGAGTGCACCTCCCCCAAGGATCAGTACTGTGCTTTTTAAAACCTGCTACCAAGAAAGAAAAAACACCCAACAACAACAATAAAAAACCCCTCCAAAACAAATGAAAAATCCCTCCCTAGAATCACTTTACAGCACATTAATTTAGAATCAAAATATAGCAAACAGATTATTCTCAGATGCTCCAGCTCCTGCAGAGACCCATGGAAACCCTCATGGCACCCCAAGGCAAGTGCAGAGACTTGGGAAATAGTCTGAATCCCAGGAGCCCTGCTAAGTATCATAGACAATTCTCTTTGGTGCCAGTTACAGCAAAGAATCAGGGAAGATGACACATTAAAGAAGGGCAATAGAAGAAAATACTCTTTTCCTCTCATTACACCACTCCTGGAGGTGTCATACTGCAGAGAGCAACTTAATCGAGCAAATGCATTCCAATGATTTAGACATATTGATTATTTGATGGTCTCCTGTCAAATCTGTATCTATAAAACCTCTTATGTAAAGGACATAGCTGAAATAGATAGAACTCAAGTTTTGATACAGTCTGCGCTGGCACAAATAAAAAACAAGTCCATGGATAAGAACAGAATTAGAGTAGATACAAGAAGTACACAAAAAATACTCAAATCAGCTTACAGATTTAATGCATTCTGCTGACAGTGGTGGATGGGGAGTTATTTAATCCAGGGAGATTTGGGGCATAGAGAAAAAACAGAACTAGGGAAGGATAAACCCACTATTGCTAGAACCCACTTTAATTTGAGGTTTCCCTCTCCATTTCTATGGCTTGGAACACTTGCTTCTGAAGGCAAAGTTCAAATGAATATTGCCCAGGTGGCACTGTGCAGTCCCCATTTTGCAAATGTTCATGCTGGAACAGACAACAAATTGGCAAAACTAGTTTTGAGGGCAGTCAGGGGAGGGATGCAAGCAGCGCATGGTTGCTTTGGAGTTATCCAGGTTTATCTACACATCATGCTGTATGTTCCCTGGTTCTCATAATTAAAGTGTCTAGACAGGAGATGATGCTGGTGAAGTAGCAAGTAAAGAAGGTTTTGCAGAGTTTTTCAGAGGAGCTCAGCTAAAGCAATCACTACAACAAAATGAAAGACACAAGAATTGCAGAACCCTGTTGAGCTTAGAACAAATTTTGACCTGAGTAAAGGTACTTTCACAACCCCTCATATCCCAAAAGAACTGCTAAATCAGATGGCTCAAGCACCCAGGAGGACTCAGATCATTTGAACCAGTATCAGACTAGAGCTTTCTGCAAAAGTAATTCCAGCTGTGTCTCAGCTTCATCCAGATGCTGGCATTTAGCGGCCTCAACTTGTGTAAACCAGCTTCACTCCACTGAAGTCAATAACAATTGACACCAGCTGAGAATCTGGCTTTCTGTGTGGTTTAAATATAGTCTAAAGAAAGAGAACTTACAGAAGGATTGCCCAGTTCCTCATGTCCATTTCCCCCTTGGGCTATGACTGAATAAGATGATTTTTTTTTCTTTATAATTTAGATCCAGTTATTTTTAACAATAACATTATGAGCTCACATTTATTACAGCACCTTTCATCCTCCAAAAGCAAGGCTGTCTTTCGGGCTTTACTAAGACTCAGAGAGAGACATACACAGCACCAGGATGGAGTCACCTCTAGATGCAACACAACAGATGCTCAGCACGCACAGAAGCCTGGCCACAAACACAATAAATCATTGAGGGTACTAAGGCAATTCAGCTGCAGCATTGTGAGGGTGAGCCCCAGCCATTTACACAAACAAGCAATCCAAGGAGTAGTTTCAAATCCTCCCTTGAGCTGGCTGTGAGATGGGCATGATGTTTTTACAGCCATGCAGGGTGTCACAATCACACACTGTGGCCCTGCACGCACAACACAAGGCCAGATTACCATACATACTGCTGGGAAAGGCAGGCACGAGTGACCTTTGAGAAAGGAAGAGTAGCTGGATCACTCCTACTGTGGAAAACGAGGGCTCTTTGGCATTCCCCCACATCTTTAGCTCAAATGTCCCTGCAAAGCCAAGGGATAAGGCTCTGAGAACAGTTGCATGGCAGTCTATGTAAGCAGAAATACCAGGCTGTGAATCTCCAGAATTTAGCCATCTTGCAGTAACATGTATACTGATAGCTAACCAAGGCAGGGAGGTCATTGGTTTCAGAAAGCTCAAAGGTCCGACATCCCTGACCAACTATTTTTCAATATGAGAGGAAAATCTCAAAGTAGAACTGGAAAAATAAGTTATCTTATGGGCTTAAATCTGTGCAGTTATGCTAGATGTAAAGTGACACCAAGTTTTGTCAACAGTGGTATGGTCCATTTTATCTTGGATCAGACTAGGAAACTAGGTCCACTCAGATGCTACCATATGGGAATGGCTCAGAAACAGCATCTTCCAGACAGTTCCCCTCAAGCCATCACAGAGCAATGGAAATGCAGCAAATAAAAGTTGTGGCCATCAACCAAATGCTCCATCAAAGACATGAACTTTGGCCTCTCAAAAAAAAAAAAAAAAAGAAAAAAGAAAAGAAAACCAACACAAACAAAAACCCCTAGATCCATTAATGAAAAGTAAAGCTCAAAGCAAGGGGTGATGAAAACAAATAAAACTAAGGCTGTAAAATGCCTGGTATGTAAGATGTGTTGAAACTTGCTGCTGACAGCAGCTTGAGCAGACATTCACATGCAGCCGTTTATAAGATGCACAGTAATTACCTTCTCCGAGAGGCTGTATTATGATGATTTCTTTAAGCAGAGCACAATATCTCTAGCAACAGGATATAATTAAGCAAAGGATATGTCTCTTAACCTCTTTCCACCTCCCCAGCCAGCTCAGGGAGAGGATCTGGGAGCTGGTACTCTGTGGGGAGTAGTTTACTCTGTGCTACTGCACTCGTTACCTAGAGCCAAACATGCTTTTGATGGGAGTTTGCGGTGGCATTGCTCTTGCAGGAACCTGATCTCTCTCCCCCTCGGCTTAGGGTGAAACTCTCCCAACACTGCAGGACTTTGACAGAGCTGGCAGCAGCCACCAGGCCACCAAAGGAGTTCAACATAGCCAGCCTACTCCGGGCCAACACCTCACTAGTAAATAAATAAATACCAAAAACAAACAGGCAAGGGAATGACTCAGAACTGGAACATACTGGCAACACTGTGAGGTGGCAGGACTTCCCACCTACAGACTGCGACCTTGCTGGCCCCAAATACCCCACTGCAGAGCCCCTCTAGAGAGCTAGTGTGCCATGAAGAAAAACACCCAAGGCTCCCATATAAGGACTGGCACCATGCCCAGAATGGCTCACATTATCTTCAGAGGATAGATGCCACTTCCTTGTGATTACCTGACCCACCTGCAGCAGCAGGTTGGTCCTCCCAGCTCATCTCTCTGGGGATGGCTGTTTTTCTCCACTTCCACAGCCCTCCTGCAGAGAAGCACAGGAAACCCTATTCTAGAAACTTTTGGATTAATTCACGTAGGGTACAGAAGTAAAGAAAGATGCAGGCAATGACAGCATCCAAACATCTGTTTGCTCAGTTGAGGGACTCAGTCTCTCACATTGCCTCTATTCACTCCCAGTACTCATTTCTCCAGAGTCCTCTGGAGAACATTGAAGTGGCCAAAACAGTCAATGATAGTCAGCATGATCCACTGCACTGGGAAGCAGCTCAGTATGGTGAGTTCCCCTTTGCAGACCAGCAGGTAGGAGGCTGTGAGCACCACAACATGCTTCTTTTAATTATTTCAGTCATCAGTCCTAGGAGAAAAAAATCAAAGGGTTAACCCTCATCCCCATCTGCCCCAAAACCAAAAGTGCAGTGCTACATCTGACCCTAGGCTCTGTTGTTGCTAGATTCCTCCTACACACTGATTATCTGAAAATCAGCATAAGAGCTTGACCTTCATTTTCCAAAAGCATCCAGAGTAGCAGTGCTCAGTGGCTTGGGCTCTCCATGCCAGATACTGAGAGCAGAGAGTCTGGGAAGCTTTCAGAGCCCTTTTTCAAGATCCAGACAGGTTTTCATTCCAAGGTAGAGGATGTTTTTTGTCGATGAGAGACTGGAAATTTTTTTTTTTTTTCTACTATGAAGCCACTAAAATTAAAGAATAGCCAACATTTTCCTTACTGGTCTGGAAATTGCGTTACAAGTGAGAGTCAGCTTTGTGCAAGTTTGCAAGCTGTGATATCAGTAGGAGAACTTCCCTTCCCATTTAAAAAAGGAAATGAATTTTACATCCACCGGATGGCAGTGTAGGGAGAGCAATCATATTAGTCATAGTATTATTGTTTTCCTTTTAAGCCTCTCAAAAGTGATTGCAGACACAGCAATTCATTGCTTATTAAGATTACCCTGCATTACAACCAGGGGAAAAAAATCTAGGTCTCATTAATAAACCATCTTCTAGGATCTCTATAAGAAGACAGACTTTTATTAGCCAAGATCATTCAATAAATGATTTGGCTTGTCTGACAAAGGTAGATTGGAAAGAGTGTGCTTTAAATAGTTCACTCTTTATAATAAAATCAAAGACTTCAGATAGAAATACAAATAGTAAAGACAGTACTTCTACTTCAAGAGAAATAATCTCCATATACCAGGCTGTCAGGTGCTGGCAGCGTACACAAAGTTCACTTCAGAGTTCTGACTCTGCAGGAGTGAATTATTCGAAGCCTAAAATGGCAATATCTTCTGCAGTTTCTCTTGCCAAAACATTTTGATCAACAAGAAAGTCCGTTCTACTCTCAAGACATGGTAGGACATTAGTCAATTAGTCAATTGCAGAGAGTAAATCTTGGTTTCCTGTATAGCATTGAATTCTGAGAAATGAAGCTGAATGTTATAATCCAGGTAAATAATACTATTGAAATCCATTGTATCACCAAGACGATTGTCCCAGAGCAATAAGCAGTGGAAAACTAGGAGAAAACAGACCTTGGGAAGCCAGGCCATTGGCCGTCTTATTTCCACTAGAGGGCAATAGCAAACAAGCGACAGAAAACTGACGGCAAGAAATCGATTGCGAGGAGCTGCTAAAACGGTCAAGTTGTGTTTCCCGAGGCAGGAGCCGCAGCTGCCCGGCGCTCCCTGGTCCCGGTGGCCCCGCTCCTCTCCCGCAGCCCCGGGGCCCCGCTGTCTCAGCCCCCGGCTCGCCGGCCCCCGAGCAGGTACCGCCTGCTCTCGGCTCTGGGTTTTGGTTTGTCGGGTTAGTCAGTGGAAAATATTCACAGATGGTTTTGGTCTAGAAAACAGCCACAAGTAAAAGAAGTACTTTCAGCGGGATGTATTTAAGCATCATCAAATAGGTGGTCAGATGCCCCTATGAACAGAAGGTTGATCCAACCTAACACATCATTCAATTCCAGATGCTGCAGACAGTGAGAGACGGAGATGGGAAGACTTCAGCAGCCTGATCTATTTGGCTTACTGAAGGGAAGGTTTGGAGGTGATTTGGTCTAAATCTATTAACATGTCTCAGTGGGGGACTGTGAGAGATGCTAGAGGACCTCAAGAATCTAACAAATAAAACTCTAACTAGATCCAGAAGCTCAAAGTAAAAGCTGGATAAAATCAAACTGGAAATAATAAGAGCATTTAAAAATTAAAACTTGCAATAATGCCATTAGGTAATTACTTGAACAAATCATGGGGGGGAGAGTTTTATTCTCCACTCTTGGAGCTCTTAAAACAAAATTTGCTGACTTCCTAAAATATGTGCTGTGGCTTAACAGTGAATCATTAGCCTTGATGCAGATATTATGGATACAGGTCTCATCTGAATGAGGCAGAAGGTGAGACTAGATTAGCAGCACAGTCTCTTCATGTAATTACATTCTACAAATACCAAGGTTCTTGTCACAGAGAATTGTCTTTAATCTGTAAGCGCTGACTCTCATCTTTCCAAACACACTACACAGATTGTGTTGATACAACAGTGACAGCAGTTCCAAGGACCCTGTCACACAAGAAGCAAAGGTGGCCTTCAGCTAATAGGGCAGCTTCTGTTTCTCAGTCATTACCTGTCTCTACAAAGAAAAAGAACATTAGCTTAAAGAAGCTGTTCTCTACACCAAATTGCCCAAGGCCAACATAGGCCATTCTGTACCCTAGATGGAGCACTGGTTCCTGGGCTATGATAGTAGCTGTGAAGAGACTTGGGCAAGAACTAATATGTGAGAGTGATGAAGAGTTATGGACCAGTTTCAGTGTTTTGAGCCTCCAGAGATGTTAGTCACAGGAAGGTCATGTAGCACAGAAAGTAACATCTCCAATGCCTATCCTTTTTCTTCCCAGTTCAGTGCCACAGAGAGATCTTTGGTGAAAGCAAAAGAATTTATAGTGGATACAGGCTGCCATGTGATTCAAGCATCCAAAAGCATCATGCCACTGAAACTCTCTCAGCCTCAGCACAGCCCTTGTAAGCTGCAGAATAGACAACACCAACATAAACAAAAGCTCAGCCTTTCCCACCAGAGACATGGATCAGTGTTATTCCAGCTGTAATCTGCTTCCAGCCTAGACCACATGTCAGTGCTTTATAGGACAGGACAGTTATAAAGCAAACAGAATTTGATAAAAACATGTTGGCCTTTGCAATAACTAGGTTTCTCTGTGGAAGCAGCAAGGGGGAGTGGAGGACTATGGCAGGTAGAGAGCAGATAGAGAGCAGAAGTTCACAGCCCTCAGTGCTCACAGTCCTCTGTGGAGAAAGGGCTTGCAGACACCTCTGAGTGTTTTGTCGAGACTGAAAGATGTTGCCAGCAAGCTGAGGGAGCATACTGGGAGACATCAGAGACATGGTACACTGTGCCAGGCAAGGGATAGTAGCCACCTCTTCTGAGAGTGCCAGCCTAGGAGACTACATCTGCCAGGTCTCCTAAGGTCTCCCTGCCATAGTTCCATATGCTGGGTTGATGGCTCAGTTGTCTAAATTGGAAAAAAAAAAATCCCCCCAATTAAAGCAATAGGATTTGAAGTGCAAAGGGGGATAATGTCTTTGGACATTGCACTGTTTTGTAGGACAGGCTATGCCCTGGTCCAGCTTACTCCAAGCATTGTCCCATGACTCGTCTGCAGCAAGTCTCCCCCTCTCCTTCCCTCCACTAACCTCAGTTACCTGTAGGAACACATAAATATCACCTCTGCTTTCTTCAGGCTTCAATTCTCACGTGTCTGCTCACATATGATCTGTCTAATGTCTGTAGCCTACCCTTGATAAGGAGAGCACATCTGAGGGACACTACTGTTTAACCAAATTGATTAGCAATTAAACCCCATCTCTTAGGATCAGCCTGCAACACCTTTTTTTTCTTCTGGCATGTAACTACAGCAGTTCTACAAATCAGGTTTGAACCATTTTTCTGGGCAGATCGTCTCCAATGTAGGTCTGTTGTGACCTTGACTCTTCCCCTTCCCATGTCCAAGGGCACATGGGATGAACTTTCATCCACATTCACAAATATAAAGCACACATTGTGATCTTAACACCAAATGCTGGAGCCAAGACCATGCTCCTGCCCTCTCCTACTCAATTTGCAGAACAGGACAGAGGAGGTTATGGGGCAGCAAGTCTGATGCAGGCAGGTGTCAGACTAACACAGTACTTGCTGATAGAGGCAGGAAAGTGAAAGCATCTAGGTGGGAGTGGACAGCCAAATTAGGGGTTGAAGGGTTAAGAGAAGAGAGCCCATTATTCATCACTACCACTGTGTTTCAGGCATAAGAAACATTTGGAGCTAATTAGAGGGAGAGCAGAACAATGCACTAGAGAAAGCAACAATGCCCTGGTTCAACCCAGCAGATGAGCTCTGTGCTCAGAGCAAATTGGTCTGAAATGAGTATTGCTCCATCTCAAAACCAGAAAGGTGTGACCTACTTCTCTGACCCTGGCATCAGCTGGCAGGAAGAGAACTGACAGAATGATTCTTCATTCCCATCATTGGAGATAGAGCATATTCTATTCCGTTTCAGAAATAAAAGCCAACAGCTTTTCCAGCTGATTTTTGGTAACTAATAACATAGAACTGCACTCATTAACTAAGCTGGCTTGTATTGTGAAGAGCTCTAAGGCAACAACTAAATAGGCTTGATGTTAACAGCAGTGATAGTGTCAATGTGACTTAGAATGAAGCCTCAACTAATAGACTTAACATTTTCAAATGTAAAGTATATTCAGTTTTTAAACTATTTCAATGGACTTTTGTGAGAATTTTGCTCTGAAAGAGTAACTGAGATTACAGCTCTATGCAAGATCTGGGAAGCACATGGGTACCTCTCAGATGAACATTACCAGAGAATCATAGTTACTTAACTGTAGTTCTAGAGGTTATTCTCCCAAGACACATGGAAGTTGCAGTGTCAAACTAACTTGATTTTATTGTGAGTTGATTATTTAGGTAATGTCTTTTAAAAGATACTCTCAGACCTACAGCTTGCTGAGCACAGGGCTCATGCTCTGAAGAAGAAATTAATACTTCAAATTTCAGTGTCTGGAGAAGGAGGGAATATTTTGAAGTCTCAAATAAACCCTCATTTGTCAGTGGACTTCTGGGCTACAAGTTATTTTTAGTATCTAAAATTCCCCACTGTTTGCCAACAAAGAAATCTCAAAAGCTCTAGGGTCCCAGAGTGTCTCAGTGAAAGTTGCAAGTGCACTACCTGCATCTGGTAGACACTGGACAGGCAGCAGTAAAAATTTCTGTCTATAGGCAGAAATTAAGGCAAAAATTACTATTCTTAATAACAGCATCTGACTCTTTATACATAAACATATATGTAAAAAACATAACTCTTTATAACAACAACTACTCTTTACGAGGAATACCACCCAAACATTTTCAAACCTTATGCAAATCACCACTTAAGCTGAACTGGCTTGATAGCCACACTGGTGCATGTTGTGAAAATGTGTCAAAGTGCAGGACCTGGAAGATGGCAGCAGCCTGTCCCAAAGAGAAAACGGTCAGACTAAGCCTGCCTGACATCCTTAGCATCTCAGCTACTCGTCACATAAGGAAGAGCAGGTCACATTGCATCTGCCCTCAGCAACCCTCCTTTGCTAGATGGGCTATTTAAAAAATAAAGCAAATATGCATGATTTCCAGGACAGACAAGTGCTAACTTGAGTATTGCTTCTAAAAAGAGGTATTGCCTCCGGTGGTCCAGGAAAAACGCAGATGGGCTGACAGCAAAGAAGGGCAAGAAATGAAAGCAGAAGGCAAAATGCACTGGCAGGGACAAAATACCAAGCAAGAGAGCAAAAAGCTATTCTTTCTGTTTGGAGGACTCCTTAGATCTAGATTCCCATCTTCTGCCAGAAACTTTCTTCATCTCAGGGCCTTTCTGGTACAATGGTATTGATCTGAGAAGCAGACATTTAAAGAGATCACTTATCTGAGGCTACTGTATTCCCAAAGTGGAAGAAGCCTATTGACAGCGTATCTTTTTGTTGCCAAATGATCAAATAAGTTGTTGCAGAAACCTGGATGCATTCCTAATTCTATCCACATCAACTGGATAATAGTAATGTTTTTGAGAGCAGTTCTTGTATGCCCACACCAGCTAAAAACTGGCTTTGGAAAAGGAGCTTCTTCATCCCCACTTCATCTGGTGGTTCCAAGTGTAAATTCTTTGCAGAAGGGATTGGCTAAGGCTCAGGATGTGTGTGAACATCACCCAGCACTTGGAAATGCAGCATCAGTTTTGGCCTCTTGCAGCCAAGACCACATAAAAGGCAGACTTGGCACCTTCAACCTGTGATTTAACAACAAGAAGGTATTTCAGTGACATCTGGGAAGAAAACTCCCTGGCCATGTAGTAAGGCTGTCTGCTCAGCTGAAAGATCTTAATATTGTTTTAGCAAGACTAGCCTCTACAAGTGGGAAAGCCATTTACTCAACCTTCTCTACTCTTTTCTTCCTTCATCTGCTCCAACAAGACCAACTGATGCTTCTCATGTGAAATATCCCTTCGTGCAAAAGCAGAAAGTAATTTTTGGTTATGCACTTGGCCTGAGCAGCAAATCAGATGAAAAATGGGTTGGTCTTGAGGTCGCATCCAACCTTAGAAAACAGTGGGAAGCATTCACTGCTACAACTCTGTCATGGAAATGGATACCTTGCAATAATTCGGACCTAAGGTATCTCCTCCTTTCAACAGTCTTTTCAGGCACCTTGTCTAACAAGTGAGCATATCAATGCCAGTTCTCTATCAGTGATGCTGGATCCTCCAGCAACTCTCCATTCTCTTATTGGTATAAATGGCCACCTTCCTTACAGCCACATCAACCTTCACTAACTCAAGTTCAGGCAGGGACTTCCTTTCTTCTACTGTTTAGGATGACAAACAGGAACATGATGAGTATTGATATGGAAGTATAGACGGGAAGAAGTATGTAAGACTTAAAAAAAAAAAAGTCTCTCAAGGGATGGCATTTTTATAGATGGTGTCTCAGGCTGATATTCAGCTGTTTCATACATAATGGCTTTCCACACACTTAGGCCTGATCCTCCAGTATCTACTTCTGCACTTTTCAAATGGCTTTTGTGAGACCTCAGAATTTTCAGGAGTGGCAATAGATGTTTTTCTTGTCTCCACTTTGCCACCTGCAAAGATTCTTAAGTACAGAACATTTACAGTCCCAGACAACAGTGATGTGCCACCTATTAGACTGAAGAGTTGTCATTTACCAAATGCTAGGTTTCTCAAAACTAGAAATAGGCACTGCAGAGAAGCACCAAGTTGCAGCAAAAACAAGAGCTCTAGCATCAACCTTTATTGTTTCTTTTAAAGAAATTGCTAGCAGAGACCTTTAAAGTGAAACCAACTCCCCTTGCCTGTTCTAAACACACAACAGATTCACTGATGTTGGCATGTGTGTTATTACTATCCTGTCTAAACAAAGAAAATAGCAATAACTTCAAAATTGCATCCAGAACTTGTAAACAGTAGGTCTCTGAGCACTTTTGAAAAAGGACAGTGTAATTATCTCAGTTTTATGAGCAATTATCTGCATTTTAATAGTGGGATAACTAAGACACAGGAAAAAGAATTAACTTGCTTAGCTGGCCAATGAAATACTAAGAAACATAGCGAGATATCCTGAATCCCCATCAAATGCCCTACAGATAACACTCTTGCTAATATAATCAATTAGAAACATTACATATCACCCATCTTCAAAGAATTTCATAAACAGTGAGCAGATATCATTGGCGTTAAACCACAGTGTGGATCTCAGTATCCCATTGCATCATCTGCTTTGATCATCTTTGCTCTGTGCCTATAATTCATGTAATTAATAGTTTCCATTCTAAGAAGAGTGAGATAATTGACTTATCTAGCAATCACTTCAGAAAGATTATTAATAGAAACAGGTCTGCATTCTAAATATACACGCGCCTTTAGATGAGCTAGGCCAAATACCAGCTCCATATGAAGCAATGCTAGCACCAAAGCTGGCATAATTCAACTGCTTGGGCATTTGTCTTCTTTGTACATCCCTCATGAGCACCACTGTGCTGCACCTCTTCCTGCTTTGCCAGACCTTCTTTCCAACAATGCCATCACCACAGCCTGACCCCATATACATCTTCATGATCTCTCAGTCAAATTCCGGAAGCAGGAGTAGTTTTCTCTATATTCTTGATGACACGGACTTTTTATGGCTTGGTCAAACATTCCTGACTAAAGTAATAGAATATTGCACAAGAATAGTAAAATAAAATTGACAATAAAAGACCACAGCAAAAATACAACTACTTCGGCTTTGTTTCCAGAACATCAGTTCAATGTCAAATGTGTAGGTAGTGCCTTCATAGAAAGCCACTAACAATAGTTTGCTTTACATCCTGTACTCCATAGAAGCCAAGTAAAAATTACTCATCTAGCCCATCACCTATCTTCTATCTCGCTAAAATAAGAATAAAAAATAAGTTTTTTAACATTTTCTGTTTTCCAATATGCTTCAGGCAGATTGCAACAAGACAGTCATGACATCCTCACTGACAATCTATTATAGAATTCATCACAAAGTAAGATGTATTAGCTCTAAGCAAGCAATATTTCAGTCACCAAAAACAAAGCATTGAAAACTACAAAAGTAATCCCAAAGATTTTGAGTTGTTATAACAGAACCTAAGGAGGAAGCACAGGGAGCCTCATGGGTTACTACAGTCATCTGCTGGTTTAAGTAAGTTTCTAACAAGTTTAAGTGGATTCGTTGTTGCACATGTGTTATATCAGCAGCTTTCCTGAAACTACATCAAATTGAAAGCAGTGTTAAAATGAAAAAAGAAAGAAAAAATCTGCCCAGTTCTGCATGCAACATTACCATTGACAGCTGACAGAAATGGCAGAGCTGGAGGAGAAAAAAAGCATGGAGCTACTAGTAATATATCCTGAGACATGAGAAAGTGTAAGAGGTGTGTAAAGGCCTCAGACCACATGTTCCTCTGCTTAGAAAGCCTACTCAAGCTTCAACATGAGTGTCTCTTCATGTCAGTAGCAAAACGCGGGATGAGGAGCATTTTAAGTGGTTTCAGCCTCCCTAACATTCCTTCTGCACAGCTCTGATTTGACTGTATTGATCATCTTCCTCAGTAAAGTTTCCTTCAACAGAGAAATGTGAAGGAATTAGACAGAAAGGACCGTAATTAACAAAGCCAGACATTCTTTCTACTAGAAGTGAGACTCAGGTCTGCAAGTTACTGTCTATATCTTTATACTAAAGCACCACTAATCTGCCTCCCACATTGAGCTCAAAGCCAGCAAGTAATGACTTTCTCACATAATCATTATGCTTGGGGTTTTAACCATCTTAATATTAACCTCTAAAATGAAGGCTCAGTAATTAGCATGCTTATATTGTCTGATTTCATATATTCTTGTTACTTGACTCATATAACCAGAGTATTGTGTTGGCTGAAATCTCTGGACTAGTTTTAGGAAGTATATAACAAGCCAGAATTGACAAGATCCAAACCCAAGCACAAGGAACTTGCCTATTAGAGAGTCCTGCTCACAGCACGGTACAGACTACGGTACATCAACAAAGAGCCATTAATTAGACAGTACCAATCCCATGGGTTTAACTCCATTCCTCTATACATCACAAGTTCTGAACTGTCAAATTCAGGGATAATTATTTCCTGTCCCACTTTGTCTTTTGGGTACAATAGCTCATGGACAGCTCTGATGGAAGTTTATGAATATCTCTGCTGATGAGTATGGCTCTCCTGAGGTGGTGTTTTAGAACAGCAGTCTTCAAGGCAAAACTAAAGACCACGTTCACTTTGTGTCACAGATTAGTAGCTTTCAATGCACCTTTTTTCTTTCCTGAAAGCCTCTCTACCCATTCCTTAGACTGGCACAGAAACTGAGGACACAGCCTTGCAAGGTGCTTAGCAATGTCTGTCTCAATGAAGGTAGCAGGAGTTTAAAGCACTTAGAATTAAGTCCTTAAAATAATTGATTGACACAATAACTGGCAGTGATCGGCCAAGCACATCCTAATACCATCCTTGTACATTTCCATATTAAAATTACCACCATCAAAGAAAGTGTTTCAGTTGGTCACTGCAAGGTAATTTCACTCTCCTCTACTGTACTCTGCTTCTAAAACGTTAAGGAGTAAACCATCACCAAAATAACAAATTAGATGGCAACATACGTTAAGAATTTGCTGCAATTCCAGCCCTCAGTGACTAGCACAGCTTCAAGTGTAAACAAACAAAAGCTGCTATTTGCGCCAACTGTTTACTCTGATTTTAAATCAGGGTTAGCTTTGCCAGTACAAATTATGCTTCTCTTTGTCTTCAAGAAAGCTGGCCATAGACTAGAGGAAGCGAGACAAACTTTTTGTGTTAAATGAGCTGTCTAATTAGATAGATCCTTTTTTACCAGCTTTTACTTCTTCATCAATAACCAGGGATTTTACAGCATTTATTATATCGCATCTTCCACCATTACTCAAATATAGATTTAGTCTGTACCCTCACTAGAAGTTAGGAAGGCAGAGATTGATCTGCTGGTGCAAATGACAGTATGAATGTCAGTGAATGAGATCAAACTACTGGGCACTTACTCATCCTGTTAATGTAAGTCATGAAACTCCAAATTTGGGGTCATTAAAGCAGAATGCTTATGATTTTCTTGGCTATAGAAAAGCTGAGTATTCCAGATGAGATTCCAGCTCCCAAACAATTCCCAGCATAGATAGACTAATGAACAGTGAAAATAAACTGTTACTGGCTTTGCTTACCACAGTAAAGAAGAACTTCCTCATGGGATGTTGCTTTGCACAAAGGCTTGCACAGAGTGGATTTGGAAGCCACAGGTGGGGACTCCCAATCCCAAGCATGAGACTCCCAATCAAGTGCAAATCTGAAGCTTTCCCATTACCATCTTGGTCGTGTTTCTCTTCCAGTTGCTCCATCTGGAACTCTTGCTTGTTTTTGCCATCTGACATTTCAACAGCCTAAAAACAAGCAAAACAACCCCTCTAAACAACCAAAATGTTTGATCAGATTCTTTATATAAATGAAATGCTAGTGTATGCCAGGCATCTGAACTTGGTAAAATAAATGAGTGCTTCAAACCCACTATTGTTCTCAGGGTCCCTGACCTTCAAAACATAATTCTATTCTATTTGTAAACAACAGACATGAGAGAACATGTGAATACCACTTCACCCTTTGGTAGAAGTATCTATCCCAAACTCTCAAAGTGTTCTGCAAATATTAGCTGAGATGCTCATGCCTCTAAAGAACTCCTACTCTTCTACAAATATTAGCTGAATCTCACCCCATGTTGCTCAACTCATAGGAGGTTAGTGCTGTCCTCCAAGTTCAGAAAGGTTGAGTGCTCTGTCTAAGGTTATTCAAGAATTGTGAAAAAGATTCAAGCAACAGAAATTAAAGTTTACAAGACTTTTACATATGCCTGAACCTCTGGAAGCTCGTCCAGAGCATTATCCAAACCTGTATGCCACTTCCGGCAACTCTAATAACGCCAGATCCAAATCTAAACCAATACAGATTTAATTTATAGAAGAGAAAGTAACCAGGAAAACTAGAACACTAGTTTAACTCCTCAGCTTCTCTCTCCTATCTTTTTAAATCTCATAGTCGTTTACTTTTTTGTGCACCCCCGGCTAAACCAAGGAATACAAAGCCTCAACTTGAATTTATCAGGGAACAAAAAGTGGCATGGGGGGGTCAGGAGCAGCACATTGCACAGTTAAACACTGTGCTGATGAACACAAGTTGAACTCATCCAGGTTTCAGGTAAATATCAGCTTAGCCCAGCTGCACTAGTACAGCTGCAGTGGTTGCTAACCACAAATATATAAGCACAAAGATAAGGCCACAGTAACTTCCTTATGGTAAACAGCCTGAACTTCCTAGGGGGGCTCATTGGAGGCAATTCATTTCCAAGGCACAGAAAACGTGCTTGGCTTTGACTCACATCTGTCTTTTGCAAAATTGGTCATGGACTTCTATTTAATGGAAGCTTTCAACACATCTTGTTAACTCCAAGCTCTGACCAAATCTTCAGTTTATGTTGACTTTGATTCCCTCTGGGCTATGCTTCCATTGGAGGGTGGAAACACCTTCCCTCTCTCTTGTTTTAGATCACTTAGACTTCATAAGCAGCTCATCTGCTTCAGTATTACCACAAGAAATAGGTATCAACAAAGCCAGAAGTTCAGAATCTGCACATTGCAGAGTTGAAATGCAAAGCAAAGTTTCCAAGTATGCTTGGAAGTATACATGACATTTTATTTCCATTAGAGAATCAGTTAAGAAGAATATCTTCCTAAAGAACGGATACTACTCTGTATTAACATAAAATTGTACCCAGTCTAAGATGATAAATACAATGCTCAGTCTATAATTATAGATAATCTGTAAGGTTTGTTTTCCCCCCTGGAATTTTATCTTCTATATGCTATGCAGTCTTCAATCTGAATTGAACCTAAGCTGAAAAAATGTGAGTGATGTTGATAGAAGAGAAAGCAACAGTGAAAACAGTCAATATGATGTTAAAGTTCTCCAGGGTTTACTTTTTTTGCTGGATGCAAAGGGCCAGTCCATACGGGTGTTGGCTTTTGGACTTTTTACAACATATTTCTGACTCTTGGAATGCACTGTGACCATTATACAACACTGATAACGAGTACTGCAAGAGCCTTCTATGCACTGCAGGAGCGAAAAGAGAAGGTCAATGGACAACTTCATGACAGCCTAAAAGTACTATCTCATTCCCTCAGCATGGAAAAGTATTTTTTACTACAGTTCACTTAAAGCCACAGATAAAAGGCAGAGCAAACTGAGAGCTAGGAGCTTGAACCAGCCAGCCAAATTCAGAAGGAAAAGAAAACATGCATCATTGACTTGGGGTTAGGTGGGAAGCTCCAACACAAGAGAAATGATGGTTTCCTTGAATATCTTTAGCCCAAGACTGGGTATCTTTCCAGAGGCAGAACAGAGTTTCCCACTTTTGGTGGAAATGCAGATTTTAGTGGTGTGACTTAAAAAGTTGACCAAACTAGAACAGCCCATTTCAGCCTTCAAAAGTGTGGTTCAGAGTGGGGGAATAAAAAACAAAAACAAGAGAGGTCTGAAACCCAGTTTCTTTATTCTGTGATTCAAACTGCTAGAAGTAAGAGAGTTCTCCAATCAATAGAAGTGATTTTTCAATCAGTAGAACTGGCACACAGGGCAAAAGGGTTGAGAAACACTTAAGAAACCTGCAGAACTTTCTTCCAAGAGGTCTGCTGGAGGTTCTGCCCTCAGGCTGGGAGTATGCTCACTTCCTAGGCACTTTTGTCTATTCTCTGCCCTGCTCCCATTGCTGCACCACCACTGTCCTGAATCTGAGTATGCAGCTAACACCGCACCCCTGAATATGATCAGTCTTCAGCTCTCTAAAAGAGAGGCTTCAAGTGCTTCTAAGGCAATACAACGGAGCAGAACTTCCCAATCCTGGAGAGTTTCCTTTTCTTCAAAAGTATGTTAGGAAAATGAATCTGCTTCCAGTCTGAATGAGTGCCTCCAACTCATAAATCCCTGGCTAAAGAGCTGCTCTCAAACCTCCTCTTAGCCAGTATGATGGAAAGTCTCTCTCTGCCTGTGCTGCCCTACTGCAAATGGTGTAGCAGTGTCCCTGGCATAAGGCTCAGTGAGAAGGACGGACAAGCTGGTTGCTGTATTGCTCCCCTCTCACTGCACAGAGCCCCAGAGGCTCCCCCATGTGACTCCCTGAGATGAACTGGTTCTACAGGCTCCAGACTTGCCAGGTGAGTCCCCCCACCCTCTCACGCATACAAGGTTAAAATCAGTACTGCCAAGAGTCCTCAGTACCATGGGCAGGTTCTCGTTCTTCAGGATACTCTATATACAAAAGCTAAGACACTCCCTGTGAAATGCTTTGTTTAGGCAGAAAAGGTAACAAAAAAGGGGTGGCCTTAACGAGTGCACACAGTTAATCCAGAAACCTGGCCTTTTATTGCAGAGCAATGCAAAGTTTACCACCAGTGAGTGCTACTGGTGGTGTTTCTGACAGACCAGTGGAGTCACAATACACTTGGTGTGTCTGGCTCTTTCCACAGGATGAACTTGGGCTAGGCATCCTCATCTTTGATGTTGGGTGTTGGGATGAACAGAGAATGAATCTGCTTTCAAAACCGCATCTTCATACCTATCCACTTAAGTCACATCACGGACTTCTTTTGAAGCAAGAGCAATTGCATGGCACTCTCGTCTTGGCTTTCCTGTTGCTCATCCGTCCAGCCACAAGGAGGTCGCATCCCTTCTAAAAACTTCTTTGCTTTGCAGCTTACTCCTACTTCTTTCAAAGGAGCTGTCAGTGTTGTATTCGTTTCATAGAACCCCAGGGAAGTTCTAATCTCAAAATTAAGCAAAACAAAGTCCTTTGAATATTTTCCAATTAACCTAAGATTTACACTAACACTTTTCATATTCCCACTATTTCAGCAATTGGAATTCTCCTTATGCCCCAGTTGTCTGGCCTCTTGCAGCATCAATGGTTTAAGTAATTCCTTTCTGAAAGACCCTTCTAGTTTTAAAACTCAAAGCTAAGTTCACTTCTAGGTTGTGTCATTTAGTGGAAGAGATCAGAGAAGTACTGCAGCAGCACAAATCCAAGGAAGGTATCAAAGAAGAGGCAATGTGGCAGGTTTCTCATATACTAGCAATAAGGGCAAGTTAACGCTGCTGAAAGGCTTCAGGGTTGCATTCTGCTCCCAGTCTCACAGCAGAAATATCCAGAGAAATCCCTTCTTGTCAGGACAGAGGGTTAGTTCTGAGTGTCTAGAGCCAGCAGAGAGCATAATGCCATAAAATATGTCAGCATTTGTAATTTGTGCAAACTGCAGTTCGCAGGTATTGTCCCATTCTGGGGGCAGAAGCATTCTAGGGGCAGAAGCATTCTGGCCTTCAAGAGCCTGAAGGCACCAGGGCCCATTAGCCAAGCTTCCTTTCAGTTGATGGGGATGCTGGAATACAGGAACCCTCTTGCTCAGCTAAAAAAGCAGTTCTGCCAGCAAAGCTGCAGGCAAGCTTCAGTGGAACCTGGAAGAGAGGAAGAAGAAGGATCCCAAAATACGATAAAAGAGCAGCACTGCCTGCAGATACACAGACCACACAGCACCTAGGGAGAAGCACATTAAAGACAGCATGTTTATATCATTTGTCATCCACTGTTGCTTAAGTAAGACACATCTAAAAGCTGTTGGGCAGATTTCCAATGTGTCCCAATTGCCGAGGTGGGGATTTTCTGAGCACTTTCTGTCCATTATCTTGCAAATGTCTCTCTGAAAAAGGTAAAACAATGTCACCCACACTTTATAGATAGCAAAAGTGCAGCACAGAGAGCCAAATATCCCAGTTCTCTCTCCCTACCTTCTAAACCATAAACAACAATCTTTCCCCCATTACTGGAAACAACAGGCTCTTTCAGAAAAAGGGGAGCTGCCCTTTGCCTGGAACCAAGTAGCCAAAAGCAGTTGGAAGTAGCAGCCTACAGCCTTGGCAATGCCTGACATAGTTTTGATCCTGAGATCCTTTCCTCCAGCACATCTCTCGGGTCCTTGTCTGTACTCACAAAAACATTCTGTGCTCTGTATGCTCAAGGAGTTCACTTTCAATAAATAATCGGAACAAAGGGAGTCAGTGCTGGCACAGTTGCACGGGTTGCTTCAAGGGAGAGTTTGCAGCAATGTCAAACTCACCTTTTGTGGTGGCTGCTGCCACTTGCTGGGAAGGAATCCAGGCCCCCAAAGGGGAACACTTAGGAATATCAAGAGCCAAGAGCAATTTTGTCCCCATTAGTTAATATTAAATATAAAGGACACATTCCAGTAGATAGCAAGCAGTCATTGCCTCCTTGAAAGACAGTTAAGAAAGATCTGGGGTTTAGGATCTTTAAATGACAAAACAGAAATATAGAAAAAGGAGATTTATGCAGAACAATTGTAGGACAACATTGCTCAGAGAGCATCAGTAGCACTCAGATTGCTACCTGGAAAAATCCTGGGTCAGAGGAACGTTGTTGACCCAATCCAGAAAGCAAGCAGTGACTCTCATGGGCAGCGTTGACGAGGACATTGGGCAAAATGGCCAACATAATCCCTTCTGGTTTTAATAAAATGAAGTGTCATTCATTCTCCCTATTGTGGCAAAACAGAGAGAACAATGGGTCATTCTGAAGGAACAGCAAACTTCTTAGTTTTACGTCAACATACCAGTCTGAAGCTGTCCAGGGATTGCTGGTCAGTCTACAGGTGTACTACAATAGGCTTCAGCAGCAAAGGTGGTCTTTCTGAACACTGAATTTAAGAGGGTGAAGGAAAAGATGTATTCACCTCATAGCCCTTGGGAAATGATTGCAGCCCTACAGAAATGTGACTAAAGGAATATGAAACTTAGTAAGGGTCATAAACGTCTAGAAGAACAGTAGTCAGCTTGTCTGTGAATACAAGTTTCCAGTCTGGCTAGCCCAAAGCTGATGGCTAAGACCAGGCTCATCCATTAACTCCTCAGGTCCTCCAAGGCCAGCAGTTGTGCTGCATCCCTGGAACCAGCCCTGGGACAGCACACAGCCTGCCTTTGCTTGGACCAGGACAGAAGAGAAAAGTTGACGGAGAGTACATGTAAGGATGGTGGATGTTCACAGAGCAAGGATAAGGGACCCAGAAAATTCCTGTCTGACTTTGGCTATCCCATAGATGCTCTACGTGGCCTTTTGATAAACTTCTGCCTCACCTTCCTTTTCCATCCCCTTCTCTGCAAACTCCTTTGTTTCTTCATGTGGAAAAAACTCAGGGATAAAAAACTTTCCCCTCTGCCACAAGTCAAATATACACCAGTGATAGCAAAGCATATAACAAAAGTTATATTGCCTAAAAGAGACAATAGTTCTCCCTTAAGATCCCCACCATCATATTCCTGCAATAGTTTCTAGTTCCTGGCTAAACCTGGAGGAGAAAACAACTTCATTGCTAAACAAGTGCTAGTAGAAATAAGTAAACAGCCTTGCACTCCGTCATATTCCCTGAAAGACTAAGCATGCCAGCAAAGGCAGCACAGACTCTCAGAGCAGTAAATAACCAAGTAGGCAGAGCAAACAAACATTTGAAAATCCTTGTCAGAAAATTTCTCTTTGGAATGGAGGTTGAAACCAGTTTTGTCAGAAAGGAGGAAGTTTTTTCCCCTTCCCTTCCCCCCCCACTTCCCCAACCCTTCCTTCACTTGTTTACTTTGTTTCTCTGTTTCAAACCAAGTAAGAGAAAATCTAGTATTTGTGGAACTGGGCTCTTTCTGTTTAACTCCAGCTGTGCCCACAGCCCGCATACTGGCTTGGTAAAATTTGCCCAGTCTGACAAAGTGGTTTCTCAAGCTTGAAATAAAACCACAGTGATTTTTACACTAGTAAAATGACTGGCCCTTGACAGGACTAGCAATTATCTACAAATTCCAAAGAAAAAGCCTGTTACATGGCACAGCAACATGCACAGTACAGCACCGTGGTGGGGGATTCAGGCACTTTCTTTTTGCTCTGGCTTTTCAACCTTTTTTGAAATATGGCAGCAGTGGGAGCTCCACAGGGGAAAAATAAAAGAAAACAAAAAAATCCCACAAGAAAGCAGCTCAGAGGACTTTTACCTGTCACAGGCGTGAGGATGCAAGGACCTCTCTGCTTAGTTTCAGGTCAAGGAGGAAACAGCATCTGAATTTAGAGAAAAGCTCTTGCCATGAACACCAACCATGAGGCTCCTTTGGTGGGGAGGTGGGAGTAGCTGTAACACTTCCTTTATGAGGAATGCCTGCATGCATAGACCTAGACATGAAGAGGAAGGTGATGGGCTTCCTTATGTTTGATTTAGGAGGACTGGCTGTTTTGGGATCTAACACTCAGCTGTTATCAGAGAGGGTCTGAGGCCTGTAACTGTGTTATCAGGTATCAGAGATTCCCCTTGAGCCGGGGCTGTGGGAACAGATGCTGACTTCAGCCAGGCAGTATGAAAACAAACCTCAGCACTAAAAGGCAGGACACCATGAAATAAGACTCCTTGAGAAAGGAAACAGGGGGAAACCAAAGCTGAAATCTTGATGTTTCTAGGAGACATGGAGAGTGATAACTGAGCAGGATGAGACATGGCCAGCACAGGGTTGCACAAGGACAGGCTGAGGGTCTGAGCAGCGCCAGCAGCCTGGGCCAGCTGGGAAGGAGCAACACCTCTGCTGCAACCAAGGGCTGCTTCCAGGGCAGCAAGCAAAACCTG
The DNA here is from genome assembly GCA_013399895.1 of Serilophus lunatus. Taxonomy (NCBI): domain Eukaryota; kingdom Metazoa; phylum Chordata; class Aves; order Passeriformes; family Eurylaimidae; genus Serilophus; species Serilophus lunatus. The sequence goes on from VXBA01005476.1 coordinate 1,190,875, forward strand.
TCGGTGCCAGCCACGCTGTTGCTTTCTGTTTGTCTGCTCACTGAGGTCTGGCAGACAGACTCGCCCTTCCGTGTCTGCCTGGTCAGTGCTCAGCATAGCACCAAGGGCCTCTCAGTCCTGCTTGAAGGGAGAGAACAAACCTTTGCCTGGGATGAGACCGACATGGGAAAGGTAGGTGGCAAGACCATCGTGCTTTCATGTATTTTCAGACTGAACATTTTGGAAGGAAATTTTGCCTCAGATTGAATCTCTGTCTGGGATTAATTCAGCTCAAATTTGTAGTCACCGCAGGCAGCAGGGAAGCTGCAATAGCTATTAGACAACAAGCCAAAGAAGTAAAAGCAAGCAGGGACAAAGAATAGCCCTTGCCCTCTCCCAAAAACAGAAAGGAGGCACAGGGATCGAAATTAAAAAGCAACTACTAGTCACCAGTCCCAGCAAGTCACTGTGGGCTGGCCAGCAGCAGGACAGTCGCCTGGCCGGAGCCTGGCTGCCAGCAAGCAGCTCTGGCACAGAACATGGCACACCCTGCTCTGGTGTCCAGGCCCCAGCCGAGCAGCTCAAAGCCGAGTGGGAAGGCCAGTGGAGCTGGGAGCTGCTGCAAACTGCCTCGAGGGGAGAAAGGGAAAGGAGTCCTGCCCTTGTTCCTTGCTGCTGCCTTTCCACAGGGGATGGAGGGAAGGGGCCAGCTCACCTCCTCCTGTTATTGCTGCTGGCTGGATGTCTTCAAGGTGTTGGTCATTTTTTGGAGAGGAAAACCGAGTGGCCAAGATACCCAGAAAGAACAAACTGCAAAAGGAAATGAGGCCACTGCATGGCGGAGACAGGGGAAACACAAGGAGAGGGGTCAGCAGCCAGCAACAGCACCCATGACGGCTAACACCCTCGCTGCCCTTGCAGACATAGGCACGGCTGTCAGAATTTCAAGGAGATGGCAATCCCATGCCTGAAGGCTGGAGGTGGTTCCCCCATCTGCTCCCCTTGGCACGGCGCAGGCAGCGCCGAGCGCCCGCGGTCCCTCTACGCACGGCATCGCCTGTCGGACGGGAGGTGGCAGCAGATGGCCGCCGACAGCACCCGGCCGGGACCGCGAGCGTCTCCCGGGGACACCCCAGTACCCCGGGGAGAAACCCTCCCCGGCTCCCAGGGACTAGAGGCAGAGACGACAGGAGGTGCTTCCCGAGAGCATCCGTCCTTCTGGAATGCCTCCTCTCCCCTATCGTGCTCCGCTAGCTCTGAGCCCCCCACCCAATTCCACATACGCCACACCCTGGAAGCGCTTTGCCACAAACTGAGTTAAAAACAGCCCGTATCGAGAAAACAGATGACGGCAGCTAGGAAGCTCTGATTATTATTGATTAATGCAGGATTACAGTTGGCAACAGGAGATATTCAGGTTGGAAAGGACCTCCAAGATCACCCAGTCCAACCTTTAACCTAACACTGCCAAGTCTAACACTGCCATGTCCCTAGGCACCACGTGTACATGTTTTTAGAACAGTTCCAGGGAAGGAGGAAGACATGCTGTCCAGGTCTTGACATGCTCTCAACGGTCAGATAACATCAGGATCCACAAATGTTTGTTCCCTGCATCATCCGTCAGTCTCCAGCAGAAAAACCCCAACTTTTTCTGAAGTTTAAAAAGAAAAAAATTAGTAACAACTATTGTTCAACAATCTGTAATTTCCACCTGCCAGGTTAGGAAATATTAAAGGGCAATGAGACCAGGCCAGCTGAAATATAGAGTCCCAAAAACCTGTCCTTTCTGCATCCCTAGCACCAAAAAAAAGTCCTAAAAAACAGCTGGATTTTAGAGCTCCTAAAAGACATCTTTCCAGATCCACAAAGGAGATGGAGGGCTTGGTAACAGTGTTCTGAAACAAAGACATAGAAGAGTCTAGACACCAGTACAAAGAATGGACTGGGACACCCCGTCAGCCAAGCCCTATATTTCATTCCATCTCCAGGGTCTGGTGCCTAGGTCACTCCCGTCTCTGTCCCTATTCACATGCCCATGTTACACAGCCATTTTCCAGGCAGTGCACTACTGGCTTAACTTGCTCCTCTACCCTCAAGCAAAACTTTAACTTTCAAGCAGTGATGTTTGAAGCCGTTCCTTCAACCATACTTTTTTATTTTCATGTGTTGGACCTCACTTCTGTTATACAGTATCTATCTGCCCTTCCAACAGGAGAGGTTCACACACAACTGTCTCACAGAGGTGGCATCAGACAGAAACCAGCAGGCAGTTTTCATATCCTCCTCCCAGAAAAAAAACATATCTGCTTCCTAGGAGAACACCCTAGGAAATACAATGCTTTGCAGAGTGCAGTAGTGAATGGGAGCTCAAGAAGTCACCCATACCATTCTCCAGTGTCTCAAGGCCTGATTATCTCAATTGGTATGTTTTTTGGGAGTTGGGTTTCAGGTTTTTGAGAAGGTGAAGTGTGTGTATTTGGGTTTTTTTGGTAGTGTGTTTGTTGGCAGTTTTTTTGTTTGGGTGGTTGGTTTTTTGGAGGGGGAATGGGGTTATATTTTGGACTTTTTAGTTCTAAAGGAAGGAAAATTATATAACCTTGTCAGAAATCCATTTAACATTAACTCCTCTTACTCTCAGAGAATATTATCACATGTCTAGGCTTGATCACATTTTCTATCTCAAGGTAAGCTCAAGACTTTTGGCCCTATCCACAGGAAATGGAAATGTTATCTCTTCAGACTATCTGTTTACATGTTTAAAGACTATTCACAGTGCCCTGTCTCTTCATCTGCAGAAGAACCCTTCAGGTAGATACCCCTTGATGTAACAGCAACATACATCTGTTAAAATTTATTTGCTTTCATAGATCATTTCAAATGTAACAAATACAGAGAAGCAGAGGGATAGATCTTGAACCTATAATCCAGAAGTGTGGTTTATTCTGTTTGCTTTTTTTTTTTTTTTAAACCAGATGTACAATCTGTTTACTGAAGACTGTATTGAAGTGGAAGAAGTAGACTTGTCTGCTTTACAGGTTACTATGGAGACATCTTTCCTTTCATTACTTTGTAAACAGACCATGCTACACAGAAGTGAGAAGTTCTTATTTTTGACCATTCAAAAATTGCCTATCATTAGAGCATTTCACGTGCTATGAACTAGTAAATATCTCTGGGTAATTTGTTTGCTTTATCCTAAGTTTGGCCAAGGGGAACTGAACTGACCAAGAGATGAAGGTCAAAGATACATATTTTACAGCCTTGCTATTCTTCTTTTGAAGTCTCATCAGAGAACCCATGGCTTCACTTGCTACTAAGTTCCAAAACCTTTGATATTTGTCCCCAGAATAACACAGAAAAATCCCATCAAGCATGAATAATCACATACCCTGCTCCTCAAGCATGTTTCTAAGAAATTACTGTGTATTACTGTGCACACCATCAGAGTACATGAACAAAGTATATCCAACATTTGTTATCTATAGCACTAGCCATTGATTCCCAATGGCCTTCAGGTCATGACGACTATGTTGGGTTTTTTACCCTTTTTTATTATTATAGATCATTACAAGTAAACTAACTGCCTTTTTCTATAATCAACACCTGGTAACATCATCATCTAAGGTCTATGGGTCTCAAAAATATGCCTTCAATTTCCCCCTTTTTATTTCATCATCACGTTCCAAATGCCTAAGGGGCAGCACCTGTCCATCTCAGCCCTTCATACTCCTTCCTCTTTACCAGCTTCTTGACAGTTCACTACAGTTTGCAGAAACTACAAGAATTTTTATCTATTTCTATTGTTGAAACTGCAGTTTCCCAGATTTCCCAGAAATCAGAACTAGAAATAGGACAGTCAAAGCTGCAGCAATAGATGAGGATAGAAACCAAATGAGAAAAGATAGCAAAAGATCAGCAAAATAGAACCAGAAATGTCAAATGAACACGAAGCAAAAGCACTTCTGGTCATCAGAAATGTGAAGATCACCAAGCTGGCCAGCAGTGACAAGACAGAGGAGGTCTCTGTGAAACACCATGAGGGCATGATACGTGAGCAAATCAGACTTCTTGCTTTTCAAGACAGGAATAGCATTTGGGCAGGCATCTAAGTTGTCTGAAATAAACTCTGCCAAGTTGAATCCACGAGCATTTGAGGTCTAAGCACTGCAGGTACTTCCCCCCCAGCACACAGCACATCAATGCCAGCAGAGCCTTGCGCAGAAACTCACAAGTCTTTTCTGTCCATGTCACAGTGCACCAAAGCATAGGAGAAGAGAGAAATGAAGCTCAGCTTAAGGTCTGTGTTGATGGAACCCGAGTATATAGGTTAAACCCAAAGAAAATGCCTCCCCAAAAAAAGAATTCTCCCTTTTTCCCTTTCCAGATATATAGACTTTCTGCTCAGTTATTTATTTTGCAAAACCACAGTTATTCCAATGCTATTTTTTTCTTACATGGAAATATGGATGATTACCAGAAAAACAAATAATTGGGATGGAGCCCAGTTGGATATCACTGAGGCAACTGAGTATGCCATGTGGAGGAGGAGAAGAGAAAGTTATACAGTTAGGAATTGTCTGTTGTCACATTTAGGATAAACATGACAACCAAGAGCTGCTTGTCCTCCCGCTACTGAGGACAAACTAACCACTCACAGTCAGGAAAAAATTGACATCCAGGTTTTCTCAGAAAGAGGTTTAAGAATCTGAAATAGGAAGTTACTTGGAAATACTCCCTTTTCTACCCGTATTCACATAAGCACATAAACACATAGGTTTATTCTTAAATTCCATCATGTTTTTCAGATTTTAAACCTGTGCTTAAATACTTTCTTAAATTGCATTTTTATCTTCCTGGATTAAGTTTGGATTAGTCACCTCCCAGGGGAGATGAAATGTCTCTTGGTCTACTCAGCTCTCATGATGGATATTGCATTCATTTTCACCAGCCACAATAAGCAAATACTGCAATAGCCTAAAACTCAAATGAGAGTCTGCTAGGCCAATCCTCACATTTTTAATTAAGGTAAAGAAAAAGATGAGGTTGGGTCAAAGCTGGGATGAGCAACCTATTTTCTATCTCCATGTAACGTGCAGAGTTTCTCAATGTGAGCACATACGAAATATTCTGGCCATCTGGAACTGAGGAAGGTCCAAAGTCTACCTCATCTGCTCTCTTGTCCCAGTATTTCTCTTGACTAAAAGCACTGTCTGAGGAAAAAAAGCCTTCATTAGCCAACAGCCTGTTTCTGTTTTCTCACAAATCTGCTCATAGCTGTCCCCATCTCAGATTGCCACACCATTATGGGTCAGGACACTAAAGTGACATTGCACACGTAAGAATCGATGAAGCCCAGAGCCCAAGCTAGGAAATACACAGTCTATGTCTTAGTGCTACCAAGAACTATAGAGAGGTGTAGAGGTGTAATAAAGAACAACTATATCCAACAGGCACATTAGTCTTATTTAAACATAATACTGCCACAAAGCACTTTGGGATGCTATAGTCATTCATAGCTTCAGCCATACAGAAGACTTTCAGAACAGACAAGCAGACTTTGATCTCCTAACACCTTTCCCTCCTACATCTCAGGATTGGAGGTTTTTGTCATCACACTCCTGAGCAGTGTGACACTGACACTACTTCCGTCCACAGCTCTTCTGAACAGCCAGACACAGGCCTACACTGAAAGAACTTGCACTCGTAAGAAATGTTCAGACAGGTGTTTAGGAAAAGGCAGGTGTTAAGATCAAATGTGTTCACTGAACTTTTACTTCTAGCTGCAGCCCACAACTTCAGGATTCTTCACATATCAGAGGCTCAAGGCAACAAGTAAACTGGCGATTTTGCAAGTAACAAATAACACAGGTGAGCCGTAGAACAGTAGATGTAGAACAGATGCTCACGGTCCTCAGGGTGGGACTGACCAAAGAAAGTGGCGAAAAAGCAACACTGTGAGCTCGTGACTCAGACACCAGTGTCCCTCTGGGCCATGGCAATGTATTTCTTGCCTCAAACCCAAGTGTCTTTGGATCCAGCTTGTATCTTATTCAGTAAGTCCAGTGCTCTGAGTGCCTCAGGGAAGTGGAGCTGAGGACATCCATCAGAGGCAACAGTGAGAAAACACTCTGAATTATTCATGACACTCAAATAGCAAAATTAAAATTAAACTACCTTACATGACAATGGGAGATATGCTAACACTGAAGAAATTCAAACGGCTACTTTTATAGGCTGCATGATCTAAGCTGGAATGAAATACTTAATGGTTAAAAGGCTTGCCTGTTTGTTCTCCCTATGGATGGATATATTTCTTGTTTTGCCTACATTTATATCAAGTCTTTACATAACTGCTGGCTTCATACTTGAGGCTATCTTCCTGAATCAAAATCTCTCTCATACTGGTAACAGGAGAATAGACTGCTTCTAGCTTTTTAACTTGTTAATAATGAACTTGATCTTGTTTGATTCTCCTTGTCCCCTTTTCCCTGTGCACTACCTGCCTTGGGAAGTACATGGCTTTTGCATCAGCGTTCAAATCAGTTTTCTGTAGTTGCTTAGATGGCTGTCAGGGCTAGTTTTTGAGGTATGGTCTCCTTTTGATAGGGCCCGACAAGCTCTGCCAGAGGAGAGCCAGTTCCTGAGATATATTTCTCTCACACTTGTTTTTCAGGGTTCTCCATGCTGCAAAGACTAACAGTGTGGTTACGAGAAGCACTCCAGACTGGATTTAATGTTACCATATGCTAGACAGAATGAGGATCCATACTGCAGGAGAGCAGCCGGTACATTTCCACGTTAACAGAAGCCTGATTGCAAATTGCATTTAGTCTCAACAGCTCAGTTGACTGCACACAGATGCCATGGGGGACTGTAAAGTTAGCAAGATGTGGGGGAGTACGGATGATTTTTTTAAAAGAGAGCTTTGGCTGATCTGATGTCACAGACATTTGGAGCTGATGCCATGGAATAAAGTTGCTGCTGCATTTCTTCTGCCAGAAATAAATAAGAATAATAATGTCATGAGCTGTTAGTCAATTTACAAACTCTCGCTAGGCTGGCAATTGTCTGCTGATACAAACGACAGCATCGGCATCATCAAATGCTTCTCTTATAACTTGACAGCCAACACGTAAATGAAGTCAGAGAAGAGGAATTTACTCTTTCAAAATAGGTCAGCATGAGTGTGTCATGCCTCCCTGGGCTGGCTGCAAAGTGCACCTCAGCTCTTGCAACAGACTTCGCATAACTGAAGGTATGACAAGACTTACTGAATAAACCAAGATGAAAACCTGCCTCAGTGGATCCTCCCTGAACTAGCAGAGAACAAGAGCTCTTCTCTGCTTACTTGCACATGACCAACGCCAAAGCCTAAACAACAACAACAAAAAAATCATAGAGGAGCTCAGGATTTCAGACAGTAAGAAAAATAGAAGCACTCTCCAGGATGGGCAATACAAACCTGTTTGCAGGGTGCTCCATGTCTAGGGAGCAAAAAAGATCTGTATTGCTACCTAACGTCAAGCTTCCCCAAAGAAGGCTTCTTCCTATGCCCAAAGCACCTAAAGTGCATTAATCGTTTGTCTAAGGATGCTAAAGAGACCAGGATAAAGCTCTCAGTGAGAGCACAGATCTTAATTCTAAACCAAAATACAGCAATAAAAATTGCTGGGAGAACATGGCCAAGTGCCCCAAGTTGTTTGAGTCATCAGCAAGAAGCTTGATATGGAAGCAAACACATTTGAGCAGGCAGCTGCTGAGCTGGCTGGTAGTGAGCCATGGAGCTGGCTGCCTCTTGGCTGCCCATGCAGCATAACAAATCAATTTAGACCTGCACATGAAAGCGGAGTCCAGTTGAAGTTAACTTCTCCCATGAAACTGTATTTCCAGGTATCGTGAAGGCAGAAAATCCCAGTCCTTTTATACAGTGTTTGGCTTTCATTTTTTACTTCTTTTGTTAAATAAATTGGTGGTTTAGTGTTTCATTCCGCCGCTTGGAATACTTTGTGAGGCAACTGATTCCTGTTTGCACTCCAACATGGATGGGTGTGTTTTGCTTCTGCAGCATTCTGTGTTGTTCATCGAACATGCCGAGGACTAGAAAGATCCAAATGCTAAGGGTGTGCAATACTGGGCTTAGTGGTCAACTCTCAAAGTCAGCTCTTTCAGTCACACTTCAGTGCTCAATCTTAATCACAGATATCGGAGTTCTAAAAATGGCACTCAAGACTACCATACAATCATAGAACTGTTAGGTTAAAGGATGGTTAATTATCATCTTGTTTCAACACTCTGCCATGGGCAGGGAGACTTCCAGTAGATCAGGCTACTCAGACCCTCAACTAGCCTGGTCTTGAACACCTTTAGGGATGGGAAGTCCACAGTCATATTGGGTAACCTGAGCCAGTTCCCCACTACCCTTATAATAAAGAATTTATTCCTAATATCTAATCTAAACCTACCCTCCTTCATTTTGCACCCATTCCTCCTTGTCCTATCACCACATGCCCTCTCCAAGGACTTTTCACCCTGAGGAATACCAGGATTTCCAAGAATAGCCCCTATCTCAAATTCCAGAGGCATGAGGGGAAGGGTAAGTGGATTCCTGAAGCTCGTCAAAGAATTGTTGTTCCAAAAAAAAGCTGTAAAGCTGCAATGAACTCTCAAAATGTGCAAGGTTGACTGTTGTCTACCTACAAGCAGAGAAGACCAGGGGTCTACTAGTGCTGTCTGTAGCACAGAGACTTACTTTATTTCATACATTATCAGTAAATAAAAAAAGCTAAGAAGTCCAATCCTAACCTTCATTATGGAGATTCTCCCAGTAATGGGATCCATAATTATTTCCTGCACTGAGCCATGCTTCCTCTTCCCTGCCATCAATCTTACCTGTGTTTTTGTCAGTCTTCCTCAGTCTCCTGCACAGAACTTTCCTTAAGACCTTTAATTGTTGCTGTAGGTTGTACAGGTTTGGTTTGAGCGGCCAAACCATGGAGAGGAGGCAATGACCCTGATTCACTCATATCAATGCAAGAAGCATAACTCTTATTTTTGTCAGAAGAGGACCCTACAGAAGGGCTTTCCTTAAACTTAGAGAGGATGTGTCTAACATGATCACTATTATTTTCACAGTAACACATCTGCTAGAAAGATGAGAGCTGTGTAGCCCATATTATTGTTTTTTGAAGGAAGATGTTACAATACATATTTTCCACACAAGGCTCTGAAATTGAACTCAAGTATTGTGGTTGATAATATCTGCCAGGCCCTAGCCATGTCCATCTGATTGATACTTCCCATTTCCTAGAGTGTGGCTTTGAAATAATTCCTTTCAGATGCCAAGACAGACCTGCTCAGCCTCACCCCTATTTCCATCCCATCAGGAGTATTTGTTGGCAGACACTGAACACAATAAAACTGCTTCCCTCCAACTCCTTTCCATTTTTTTTTTTTTTTGAAAGAAAAGCTGTATAAATTGGCAACACACAGCTTCACATAGACACGTCATGCAAGGCATCTCCTTAACACCAGGGGGGCCCCATGAATCCTTTGTCCTCTAAAGCCCAAGATCCTGCTCTAAAATATGGAACCTGAGGAGAACAAATAAGCTTATTTTTGTTATTAACAAACAATTTACAGTCTCATTCTCCAAAACAGCTGAACCACTTTAACTGGAACTTTCCAAACACAAAGAAAGAAAACAAAACCAAGACTAGAACTGGAGAGAAGAATGACCTTTTGCACAGTAGGCATCAGCTGGAGCAGTTGAACTCTGAAACCTGTGAGCTCCTGCAAACACTAGCTTCTGATGGAAAAGCCTTAACCTCATTGGTGATCCTAACATATGCTGCAAAGACTGTCACTGCTTTCCTGAATGGCCTGCACAACAGGGCAGAATTATATACCCTCGCTGAATAAAGGGAGAGTCCTGGGCCCTGCAGTGTTGAACTCTTGGCTTAACTGCAGATGAAAGGTTTGACTCAAATGAGAGCAATTCTGCCATGGACAAGGGATTGCAGTTTGTCTCTGCACCATCACATCATCTCATTTCATACTGCACAGAGAAAATTCACCCTAAAGATATAAGTAGAACTGGTCTGGGTGCCAGCCAAGCTTTCTCAGCAGGACAACTCTCCTTCACAATTAAGCAAACAAACAAACGAACCCACCAAAAAACCCACACACATACAGACACACACAAAAGAAAAAAAAAAAAGTCACAAAAAAGTGCCCTTGAGGCTACCACTGTAGAATTCATTTCCTCATAAACCCAGTGCTGACCAGGCACTATGCAAAGAGCTATACCTCAACTAGTTCTCAGCTTTTGGTTGGCCTCTTCACCTGATCTTTAAAATTTATTGAATTTCTTGTATATCAAAGCTTTCCCTCTGAGTTGTACTCAAGCTCCAAAAGGAAAAAAAAAATCAAATATTGAAAAAATAAACACTATGCACCACCTACGAAGTTCATACATTGTCCAGCAACCAAGAGCTGTCTGCTTTGAGCTTCTGCTCTTTGATACCTACAGACAGCAGCTGTTTCATCTTTTGCCTCCTGTCCACACCCAGACAGTTACAAAATACAGAGTACAAATAATGAATGACAAATTGCACCTGAATATCTGGCCAACATCAACTCAAAACGGATCTTTTCTGTGACTGAAGGGTGATGTACCTCTCGTGCTTCAGCAGGACAACTCATGGACATCCATTCTGGGAGCTTTTTCAATTTATTGGAGACTGGAGAGGAAAAACAAACAAAAATCCACAATGCAGAAGTAATTTCATATTGGCCTGATTTAGGGATTCAACAGCTTCCTCCATGAGACATTTTAGTTCAGGTCTCATCTACACCACTATTTCAACTCTCCTTGTTGCATTTGGACTCAATAATCTGAGAGGTCTCTTCCAACCTACCTGATTCTGTGACTTGGGACTTCACTTTTAGCTTAGTGCTGACTGAGCAGGCTACCAAGTACAGCCTCAATGTTATTTCTTTCCCTGTTTTAACTCTTTCTCTTTTACAATTATTATTACCATTGTTACCGTTATTATTACTATTATTCTATTTTATTTCCATTATTAAACTGTTCTTATCTCAACCCATGAGGTTTACTACTTCTTTTCTACTCTCCTCTCACCAGGAGCCCTTGAGAATGAGCAAGTGTCTGTGGTACTTGATTTCCAGATGAGGTTAAATCACAACACCCTTCCACAAACACATGCTTTCCAAGGGGCAAGCTGTCTGATCATGCTCTGTGTCCAGAGAATCTTGTACCTTTTTACAGAAAGTGGCATGCCATCCAAACCAAAAGCATGGAGCTCATATCTCCTGAGTGGGCTGAGCATACCTATGGGTGGTGGAGAATATTCCCCCTGGGACAGCCTCTGGCAATGTCCCAGAGCAACAGGTATATGTTGTCCCCCACTGCACTGTGGACTCCATCACAGGGTCTGGTCATAAAAGCAGGTAGCTCAAAATTGAATGGACATCTAAGAGTTAAAATGCACTTGTTTGATTGTCGAGCACCTGAGATATGACGACAACACATTGGCACACTGTAATTGCAACATATTATTAAGTACATTCAGTCCCCAAGGGCTAAGACACTTTTTAAAAAATAATAAAGCTAATGCACATAATAGCCCATGTCTTGTTATTTAAGAAACCTCTTCCCGGCATCGGACATTGACAGTACGTGTAAATGCACTTTCTCCAATAACTATGCACAAGGAGCAGCTTGATGGAGTGCCAGAAAGCACAATGACTGTTCTACCTTAGCAGTGTACCAAGGATGACATGTTCCCTTTAGAACTAATTGCTTTATTCAAAAAAAAAAAAAGCCATTTACTAAATCCTAGCCTGGTCTCTTCCCTTGATGAGCAATTTTAGACTGCACATCAGAGCTTTTGTTTGTTGTTAAAAGACAGGGACAGAAAAGTGTTTTGTTAAGTAATTTCAATTTTCATATTTAATGGAAAATAGTTCAGAAGGGTATTTTTCATTATACTATGTGAACATTTGCATTATAGATTCTGCTAGGCCTTCCCTTATGTGACTCAAGGCTGACAAGTTCAGGCTGTCAAACACAACCCTTTGCAGCAAATAAATTATCCTACAGCAAGATCTAGTTATAACTATTGACACAGACCAAGCTACACATCTGAAAGTCAGAAAATACTCTTTATTATCCTTGTTCTGCATTCTCACACACATAACATGAACACACTTTAAGAATTGCTTCCAATATGCAGTGCACTCTTAATGTCAGATTTCTCCCCACCTCCCTAAATAAATAAATAAGGAATTCCTCTTCTTGTGCCTTCAAGAGAGAAACAGCTGTAATGACTTCACACACAAATCAATGCCATTTCCAACAGAAAGATTTCTTTTTTTTTTTCTCTCTACTTCGAAAAATTAGAATAATTTCACAACAAGCCCTAGGGAACAAGCTCATGAAAATGCACAGAGCAGACAGCATGAGGAAAAGTGTTTAGTTATATATTTCAGGAGGCAGCAAATGGGCCTATCTGCTGCTCTGTGAGCAGTAAGAATCATTATGCATGCATTTGCTGCATCCCATAATCATCATCATCACAGAGATGACATTTCATAGCTGAGTTGGGAATATGTCTTTCCCAAAATTATTTTTTTGTTTGGAAGGAGAAATTATTCTAAATAATGTCTAGGGAGAATAGATATAGGAAAGCGTAGATTTGAGAGTCAGACACACTAGAGTCATAATCTTATCACCAACTCTCTAAATAATTCTATTATATCATTAACTCCACATTTGCAAAATGGTAACACATCTGTCTGTGGCAGAGTCCCATGCTACTGGGAATTTCTGTTGGATATTACAAACTGGTGCATTAATGTGAACCAGTCAGATGTCTGCATTGGGGAACTCCTGCGGACTTTATAAAACCTTGGTCAGTTTTGGAAGAGGATGACAACTCTCTCTTCATTGTTTCATCCTGGTGAAAATGTCCAGCATCCCAGTCAGAATGACAGACGCTAAGAACAGGAAGCATCACCAAGAGCTGTGTTTATTAGGTGCACCTCTCCCTCCTTCAGTCAACTCAGAAGGAAAGAGCTCATCTCTTAATTAACTGGTAAAGAATGGGACAGGAGAAAGAAGGACCAGCTTGAGGCTCAGTGGGCTATAAAAACATCCCGTCCTCAGAAGTATTTCCACCCATTGGTTCACTGCTAGTCCCAAAGATGCACCAAAGCCCTGCTATCAAGCCGATGACTCACCCAGTTGCTGTGGCTGAACATGCTTCATGATTCCTACAGCACAGAGAAATCACCTGGGATCCAACCAGGCCTAACCCAAGCCTCCTCTCCAGCATCCTGCTCTGCTTTCAAAAGAAAGCCAGACTGTCTCGCTGATTCCACATTAGACCATGATAACCAATCACATCTCACCACTTTTTCTTATTGTGATGGTGCTAAACCTAGTTCTATTCCTTACCAATTCTCCATCTTGGCTGGAGCAAGGATCAGGAACCTGCAGCAGTTCCTCCATGAGATAAACTGGATTGTCACATAGGAAGTTATGGCAGCTTCTAACCATAAGACCTAGGGTGAATCATTTTACTTATCTCCCTTCTTCTGGTAGTCCTGAAATCTGGATGTTGTCTTCAAGAGAATAAAACTCAAAAAATTCCTTAAAAATTAATTTCCATTTTTATTGGAGTAACCCTATTTATGGCACAAGTGGTAGAAGACCGTAAAGAGACCTGAGTGCAGATGAGTCCTTCACCTCTGGAACAGCTGTACTGTCTTATCAAGCATGATGACCTCATTAATGGTGACACTGGGTTAACATTACAGCACTCATTTGCCCAGTATTCCAGTGGAATTTCAGCCTTCTAACCTACATCAAGTTTTCACAGCAAAGAGGTTTATATAGGCTGATTGGACTGATATGAAACAGCTCAGAGCAAATCTTGGTTTGCAAATGGTTCCTTGTATGTAGTGCCTACATCTTAATTCCGGGAACAAGCATCTGCAAAAACATAGTTTTAAATGCAATGAAGACTCAAGATCTAAATTATCCACAAGCCTGCCTTTGTTTGCCTCACACAGATCAGCAATGCTTCTGTTACCTAAATATGTAGCAACTATTTGCAAATACAAAGCATATATTCCAGCTATCCTGTGCAGTACAGTACACTCTGTGCAGAAAACTGCCACCACACCTCAAGCCGGGACAAATTGCTGGCTGGACAAGAAAGCAACAACATTATGTCACTTATGCATATGCAGGAGTAAGAAAAATCTTGATTTTTATTTCGTGGCCATAGATGAGGACACAGCATGAGATTAATTGATGGTGCACAATAGTGAACACACCAGACGTCCTTCTCAAAGACTTCAGCTCACACTTCACTGTTTAGAAGCAGTCAGATCATCTCTGTCACATCTCTAGGGGAAGTTCTGATTTGAATCAGAGCTCCCTCAGTAGTGAGGATTGGAAGGGGAAAAATAAGCTGATAAGTAAACATTTTCTTTCTTTAAAGAACACTTAAGGTAGAGAAAAAATACTTAAGGATAAAATTTGCATGAAGATACTTCTGCCAGGAACCCAGTTCACAGCTTGTTCTTCCTTTCTACCTGTGTGATCTCTACTATCATAGCACCTCAGCATTTTAGAACCTCACATTATGCCTAATCTTTGTAACAGACAAAGGTTTACTGTCCCCTTTCAATAGATACATCTCTGCAGAATTAGCCCAAGTGTCCCAATTGTGGTATTCTGTAGGATAACACTTTTCTCTTGTGTGCCCAGTCTTCATTTACTGCAACACACTCTTTCTGACTGTTTGCTTGACCCCACTGACACCCTGCACTTAGCTCAGAAAGCAAAGTTCAGCCAATCTGCTTTACTATCATTTACCATCAATTTAACTTCTTGGCTCTGGAGCACCTTTTGCTGTGCTTGAGACCACTGCCACACAGTTCTGTTTAAATCCAGAATAATTTGCTGACATGGAAATTAAACCATTGTTCTTTTGAAGCCAATAAACCAAAGTGCTGAAAATTGAAACAGTCATTCCAGCAAAATGGTCAGGAATATCTACATTTGTCATCCAGATCAAGAATGTTCAATTCATAAAAAGCCAAAAGATGAGTTCCCTAAGTACCAATGTCACAAAATTGGAATCTGAGTATGTTTTCTTAGAGCTACTTAATAGAGAGAAGTGTCTTTATTTAGCACCTGTCATCCCAAGTTCCCAAAATGCTCTCTCAAAAATTAAGTTTCTTAAGAAGCTTCCTAGCCAGACATCAGGCTCCAATTTAAAAGGGGTAAACTTGTTTAAGGTCACCCAGCATGGGAAAGAAGAGCTGGGAAGCAGCTCCAGGAATCCAGAGGACCACACCCCTCACTAGCCACTAGACCACACAACTGTCCCCATTTCACTTGAGTCATTATTAGGCAGGACACTGTGGTTTTATTTTATGTTAGCTGAACTCTTGCATTAACATTTTACTGTCTCACTGGTGTTTTGCCTAGAACATTCTGTAATCCACAAATTAATGTGAGGAACATCCAGTACAGTTTGGAAGAATAAAAAAATTACCCAAATGGCAAAGAAGTTTTCATTTCCAGCAGTTTCATAAATCAGAAGAGTTGGAGAAAGAAGGTTCCTTATTTTATCACACATATCCTTGAGTAATGCCAGCAAAACTCCTGCCCTTCCCAAAACCAAGCAGAAACCCTATTGTTGCGGCAAACCCCATCTGGTCACATGAAGAACTTAAAACCTCATGGTATTCTGCTTCACATAGACAAAAAGGCATTTCTGCTTCAAATACATGACAGGATTGAAAAATAGATGTGCTCTACCTATGCACAGTATCTGAAGTTTTTGTTGCCTCCTCTTATTCATCTCTTCATGTTTTCTACAATCTTGCCTTTAGCTTGTGGGATAAAGGTTTCTCTATACTGCAAATTCTGCCCTATTCTCATTTTTGTTAAACCACATTTTTAAAGGATTCTTGTAGGTGCAAGCAGATTCCTCTCCTATTAAAGACATTCATGTTGCACTCAACGTGAAGAGCAAATGTAAGGCAAAACCCAATCCCTATTCAACAAGGCCTTGAGCAAAGTAGCAGGAAACTTCCCTATGGTAGTGAAGTTTGGATTGGCACAGGCCTTGTTTGCTTGGAGTGCAGCTAGTGAGGAGGCATTCAGTCACAGAGGTCAAGAAAAACATCAATGTCACAAAAATCCAATGCTCCGGGCTCAGCTGGAGACTCAGCGTGGAGCTAGGCAGAGCAAAACCCCTAATTCGAATAGAATTATTTAAAATCTGCTAATCAGCTAATTAGCAAGCATCCCCCATCTGCCGGACAACATTGGCTCCAGCACCGCCCGAAGTCGCGATCCCGGCACAGCCTGGCGATGTCCCGCTGGAGCTCTCCCGGTGCTGAAGGTCGCTACGCGCAGCTCCGTGCGGGAGCAGGACACGGCGAAGTCTTACCTTGGAGTGAAGCTGCAGGGAAAACGCCAACTACAGGGCTGAAACTACTTAATAAGACCAACTGACTCTGATGGAAGACGAAATGCCAGCGGAGAACATCTATATTGCTGGCATGAGATAGATGAAGGAGAGTAAGAGTGTGATATGTGTCAAGGATTTGAGAAAACTGCCTCTTTTTTAATCCTTCAGAGACTCTACTTAAATGGTGCTCTCCCTCTGCCTCTACTTGCAAACCTAAAAATAGCATAAAAAACCCCACAACGATAACCTTTTAAGGGAAACAAAGCCTAGCTCTTCTGGTCATTAGAGCTATTACACCACTTTACCTCAAAGCAGGACTGTTCACCCTAGTGTCCTTGGCCAGCTTCCAGCTTGGGTCATCAGAGCCTAAATACCTAAATTCAACTCTCAGCAGTAATCAGAAAGGCTGTCTTGCTTTATCCTTCACAAGTAAACACCGTTCTGTATCATAATTCCAACTAGAGACACATGGACACTTGTGACTGCACATCCAGCACTTTGACAGGTTGGCAGAACAAGGTAGACTGGATGAATGTTTTAAAGTCACATAGTTTAAGTGATGGTGATGCTGCAAACTTCGTCAATTGTCTACAGAAGACCTATAAGGACATATCCCAGAGGAATCAACATCAAGAGAGAATCAGCACTGTGGAGAGCATTATTGCTGGGTGTCACTGCAACCCATCGAGGTGACAGAGGGAATCTGGCACTGAGGTAAAACCCTGTGCCAGAGAAACCTGTGCCAATGACTTTGTAAGGACACAACACATTACCTAGATGAGCAACAACCGCTTTGCTTATGACTGTGGCGAAAAGCAGCCAGCACTGGCCATGCACATTAAAGCGAAGTGCACAAATACTTAAACAGTAATGGAATGAAGCCTCTCAGCTCCTCTGCTAATATCCAGGTGCACGGTCCTTCCAAACACACAGATGGCAAAAGCAGTGCAAAAGAAGCTTCAGCAGAGGTTATGGATTTCTGCAGGTAATCATAGTTGAAAGAGATGAGCATGACCTACTGCTTTTATAACAGTGTCCAAACATTTGGCCCAGAAAGCAGATTCACTACAGTACACTCTGCAAACATTCAGCAGTGACAGACTTCATTCAAAAGAGCTTGAGATTCAAATAACTAAGATAAAGACAAGGTCATAGACATATTTAATGGCTTACCTATGGCCATGTGTCATTGGCAGCCTACCCAAAAATACAGCTAAAATCTCCTTAGCTCCAGCCTAACATTTTATCCAAACACTCCATCTCCTCTTCAGCCAACACTTTCCTCTCTTGAATAAAACAGGCCACAGAGAAGACACTTCAAACAACAGTACAGACTTTGCACTGAAAACAAGTATATTTAAAGATGCCAGCAACTCTGTTTCTCCATCTATGGTCAACTGACTGATTTGCTAGTTTTTCCAAGTACCTATTTGCTAGTCAAACCTCCAAAAATGCTAAAAACAACAGCACTTCCTCTTGTACACCATGTTCCCTACCCATGGGACAAGATCTGTTTCCAACAAGGTGATGAAAACTCATGTCTAAAATCTCAAAATTACAATTCTTCCTGTTCTTGTCAGCGGCAATTTGTAGGTCACTGGAGCATGAGTCTACATTGAATGTCTAAAGGCATTCATTTAATCTTTGCTGAGAACTCTGGGAATTCAAGTAAGGTCAAAGAGCTAAAAGAGATCAGGACTCTACACTCCCACTGACACAATACTTCCTGAAGAGCTGACACAGACATGTAAATTACTCCACTGACAAGAAAATGGACCTTTCTGCAATCAACACCCTAAGCATATATACATTTACTTGGAAAGACAGTAAAACATCTGGCCAAGCCATTTCTGCTTGCTGACCCTCCCCACTACCCCTCCTCCCTCTCCCCATTACAGTGGCTAGTTGTTCCTCACAGGAAAACCTTTTGATTCCTTTTTGTTTTGCAGACCACTTGTTCTGTAGTTGTCATAAGATTACACAGACACGCTTATCTGCTTCCTGAGGTAAAAACTGGACAGCTATGTCTTTGCTGCTCTAGTCTTGGAGACATCAGCAGCCCCAGATGCCACTTCTTTATCTACTAGGTGTGGGGTAGAGCTCTTGAAGATCTGGGCACTGTTCTTACATGCCAGAAAGCAACAGATGAAACAAAAATTATAGGAAGGGTGCACAAAATAATGCTGAAAAGAGAGGGAGTCATGTAAAGAGCTCTAAGCCCACAGAAACAGCCTTGTGACATCCCACGGGTGTCACACAACTGATCTCTGTGCCAGCACATTAAGACACAACAAGCCTGAAAAATATTCCCCTTCATCCAGCCTCTGCTCCTCAAGGAAGGTCACCACTGTAACCATTATCTCTTTATACAAGGGAGAGACAGTGGAACTAAGAATCTGAAAAGAACAGGATAGAAACCAGGCAACGAGTGGCAGGATGAAAATCCCCATGAGAAGTGGAAAACAGTAGGTGCCGCTTCAAGAAAGATCTATAGAAGTCGTGGATTGTTCCCAGACATAGACAGCTAACAGTAAAGCAGCCTCAGTCAGAGATACACCAAATCCAGGACCAAATCAGAGACTTGGTCCCAATTGGCTCCTTGAGACAAGTAGTTCTCATGCACAACTTCACCATAAGCACTTGCTTTAGCATGTCCCTGAACATGTATGCTCAAACTAAATCCAAAGCTAGTAGCTCTCGGTACTAGGGAAAACATTTGGTACTAGTGATGAAGATACCGCTTTTATGGTTTTCATTACACTGAAGGAGGCATATGTGGCACAGCCTAGCCAAGCATGCCGGTCAACTAGCCCAGGCAGGGCTAGTAATAGAGCATGCAAGGATCTGCAGTGCCTAAGTGTTAAGAAGGACAGCACTCAGCCCACCTTAATTCACCAAGATCTAGCTAAAAGGATCTTGACAGCCTTCCATCAGACAAGCTTTCATTATTGTTGCTTGGACTGCCTCCATCATCTGCTAATGCAAAACAGATTACAAGGTCTATCTATATATTATGAGATTCTTCCTGCTGGTGCAGGAATCCATTGCAGTCGTTAGAATAAGTGGCAGCCTTAGAAACCCAGCTTTTCTGATCATCTTAAAATTGCATCCTTGTAAATAAGGAGACAGATGTTGCTCTGATCATCAGCAATGGGAAAACATCTTCTAAATGGCATGTTGTACACAAAGCTGTGCTTGTGTCACCCCCACAGTTGAATACGTAGTGAGGATCCCTGGCAGTTACCCTAACAGGGAGGGCAAGCCAGGGCAAGGAAGAGTGGCAGGAGTGTAATTTTGCCATTTGTGTTAAGCCAGAGCAGCCTCCAGGCAGCTCTAGGTTGAGCTAGGGTGGGGAAGCAAGGAATCATGATTCATAGCGAATCTTTGCTCCAACTCCTGTTTTTTCTCTCCTCAACTGAGGAGAAAAGCTGGGAGAAAGACAAGACTGTCCTATTCCTAGGGACAAAGTGGGAAGACCACTGGGGAGCTAGTCACTCTACAGAGAGATGGGAAGAACTGTTACTCTTCCAAAGTAACCATACAGGGTATGTTTTTAACACTGATTGCTACAAAAAACATCATCTCCCCTTCCAAGTCCAAAATGTGACTATGCAGACAGGGAGGATAGTAATGATGGTAAGCAAAATGGTCCTGGGAAAACAGCTCACTGAAAATATTTACAAGGGAAAAAATGCACAATTTTGGAGGCAGTCAGAGCTGCTGGCAGGCCAACCAGAATGAATTCTTGCCTTCAAGATGACTGCTACGGTTTATAAGATCTTTGTCAGGAGGTGTCAGCATCCATAATGTACGGATTTACACAAGTTCCCTCTTATAAATACAGAGCACTATGATTACCATCCCTGTATAGATGCCTGCTCTTGTGAGATCATTGCATTTCCTTACTCTTGGGCAACATTATCCAGGCACTGTTCCTCCACGTGTCAATGCAGAAACGGGTAGGAAAAAAGGACATTTATTTGTGGGGAAAAATGTGCAAAAATGAAACTCCAATTTGGAAAGACAGCAATAATTTATCTGCTTAACTGATAAATAAAATACTTTCCCATGTAACCTTGGCAAAAGCCTGACAGCAATGTTCCATGACAAATAGTGGTCCAATGGAGAAACATCCCTTTCCCATCCACTAAACCCCACTCATAGCTTGGTGTCAGTGGGTAGCAGTGACAGCAAAGTCATTCAGGGAACAGCTCTGTATGGTATCTTACAAAGGCTTTCTTGATTTGTTATGAGAATTCACCACTGAGCCCAGCTACATGCCAGTGTTGGAAAGGGACTCAATGCAATTAACGCTCATCATTCCTCTGGAACATCATTCGAAATTTTTGTTCAGCGAGCTGCCTCTGCATCAGTGTTTGTTGAAGATTATCATCAAGTGCAAAATCTTAGAAGGGAGTCAGTATTACACAAGAATGGAGCAAAGATGTTGCTGCAGAGGATCCATATCCTGCTAGAAAGTAAAAGCCACTTTCCCACTATTCAGCTCCCGCAACTCAAACATTCTTAGAATTTTTGTCATGTTACAGTGACACCTAAGGCATTACTGGAAGATTTGCGAGCACCTTCTCCATATTTCCTTATCTTCCAGAGCTTCTCTTTACACCATTGTATATTAAAAACTTCTGTGAAAGAAGTTCAACAACACAAGCTCAGAAACCTCATCTTCTTTTGCACCATCAGATTGAAGACAGCTATGCCATCTTATCAAAGACTGAATATGAGTTTGCCTATTGACCTTCATAGTACTGCTTTTAACATCTTAGATTTTGAAAAGCATGTCCCAATTGGAAAAATCTCATTCATTATCTGGAAAGAAAACATTCCTCATCTGCAGCCTACAACCAGAGAAACTGAGTCATCAACTGCTTAAGCTACTTCTACTTCCCTGAAAGAGGAACTGGCATTTAGATAATCCTCCTCCCAAATCCACTCTAACACAAAGTGTTAGGCACAATCTCATCCCTGTTATCTTTAAAGCCTCCAAGGAGGAAGAGCACTTCTCTTATGGCAATCTGTGCAATGTCAACATTAAAGATGCCTGTGTCCATGGATGCTCCTTGAGGTACTGCAGAGAAGCCTTACCTTGCACGTGCAAAGGCTGCAATTCAAGTGCAAGACTGATTTCAAGGATGACCTTAAAGCACATTCAACAAGAAAGCTCTAGTCTATCAGCCTGCTCAGAGAGGAGGGACAGGTGGGGGGCAGCTCCCACATTATTTGTCCTGCTCTAGGCAGACTAAATCCTTGAAGACAAGGGGAAAAGCAGCCTCTCCCACCCCGGGCATAGCCAGAGGGCTCGTACACGAGAGACCCTGCTCTCCAGCTGCCTGCTGCAGCATTGTCAAGAGGCACACACAGGGCCTCAACAATATGCTTAGTTGCTGAAACACAGGTCCATATTCTCATTGGTTTCCAAACCACCTAGGTTCAGCATCAAATCTCCTCCTCCTCCCCCATTCACAAGCCCACCACATGTGCTTTTATTTTTTGGGGTGTTTTTCTTTTTACAGCTCACCTCACTTCACACCTGTCTAGCCTGAAGACTGGGTCTAACTTGGCAAAAACTGATGAAGTTCAGAAGAGAACATACCTG
The DNA here is from genome assembly GCA_013399895.1 of Serilophus lunatus. Lineage (NCBI taxonomy): Eukaryota > Metazoa > Chordata > Aves > Passeriformes > Eurylaimidae > Serilophus > Serilophus lunatus. The sequence continues at coordinate 1,212,982 of VXBA01005476.1, forward strand.
ACAAACAGGCCTTCCTTCTCTCACCAAGCAAACCATGCTTGAGGCAATTCCCACCTTGCAGGCATCACACCCAAAGGACAACACAAATAGAAACAGCCTTGCAAGCAACAGCAAACATCCAGGATTGAAAAGAGTGTGACTTGGCTTTGCTTGGTAGGAGAAGCATTAACCTTCTCTGAGGTCAGATCCCACACAAACATGGGCTTTATTATCAAGGAACAGAAAGAGGCATTGAAGAGGCACCAACACCTGACAAAAAGGTCTCATAGCCCAAACCACACTTCACTTGGTTCTGTGTATCCACTTGTCCCTTGCTCTCTACTGAGTCCCAACATTCCTATATGCTCAAAAACACTACCAGGCTCCTGCCAAGCAGCTACCACTTCAACCTTACAGGTGATCTTTGTTTCAGGAAATAAGCAGTGGGCTATTTATTCTGTTGATTTATTAATTTCTGCCTGATGGTTTTGGAAATAGCACATCTAGCTTGTCCACTAGCAAGTCCCACAGGAAACAAACGGTGGCAATAAGAATGATTCTTGTACTTGCTCCATAAATTCAGGAGTTTGCTCTTGAGCTGTGGATACAATGGCTATGGAGTGTCATACAAAATTAGCTGCAAGTTACAGGATCATTTGGTACCAGAATTTTAGTCTAAGCCATGTCTCAAGTTCTCCCCAAATCTTGTGATGTGCAAGTTAACATCAAAGTAAGGCTTCCAGCTGGGTCAAGTTTAACAGCACATTTCATACAACATATCTTATTAACAATAAGAAATGCATTGGACAGAAGAAAAATATCTGCCTTGTATATACTGAATTAACAAGGTCACATTCAGATGTTAATATTGGTATGGCATCATGCTGACCTAGAAAACCTCTTGGAATAACTTCTATCCTGCATTTCACAGATTTGCAGGAAAGGCAGCCAAAGTCTTTGATGAGACACAAGCAAGAGTCTAAAGAAGCAGTGAGAAGCTAGGATAAAAAGCAGGCAAAGAAATTTAATACCCAGGAGTATGGAATTTACAAAACTAGGGAACAACAGAAAAGGTGCTCTGGTGGATTCTGTGGCTTTACCTTTTCCAAATTGGAACACCAGACTAAACTAGGTTAGATCAGGTTTTGCATTTTTAGAGTTCTTTCAGATCCATTTACATTTTATTCCCAGGACTATGCAAAAGAAATCCAACCCCGACCATCACCCTAAATTCTGACCTCTAATTGTGAGCAACTGATTCAGGAGTATTTGGAGTGTTACAGCAATCTTTTTTGCTACATGTATCAATACCTTCGTTTAAGCATCTTCAGAGTTGATTGTGTTTAGGTGCACATTCAGAAGTCAAGGCAAGCCTGCAGGCCTGCTCGTGGAAGGGACACACTAACAAGCATAAGTAACATTGCACCATTAGCCATGACAATAGTCAAGCTAATGTGCTTTGGAGTGTAGTATTCTACATGAGAATAATAAGGAACAAAAAAACTCCATCAACCAATTTTAAGCTATTCTCTGAAGAGCATTAAAAATGAGGCCATAATCATACCAGACTGCACACCTACTGTGTCACTTAGTGGTACTACTCCAGAGCCCTGTTCTAAGAGTATTTTCCATTTGGAGCAGTATCTCTATAGGTAACGCAAAAGAACATGCCTTACTATCTTCTGAGAAAAGGAGAGTTTGAGACCTACTTTAGGCCAAGATGCAAGGAAAGGCAGCATTTTCATTTCATTGCTTCCTTTTCTACAGGTTAGTGATGGAAATAACCCCCCTAGAGCTGTTACAAATGTCATGCTGCCTTCTAAAAGCAAAACATCAGGGAATTATAGCTCAGTTATCAGCACTTTGTCAGAGTACCCAAGACTAATTGCTGGTATACAGTTTTGTTACAAACTGGGACTACTAACTTCTAAACACAGGAATTTATGTTCCCAAATCTATTGCCCTAGCATCATTATTGCTAAATTGCACACATAATATTTCTGAAAGCAGGAGTAGGACTAGATCCTATACCACTTCAGACCCTACAGCCAGAGTATCTCAGCACTTCTTGCTCTTCCCAACTGTAGATCTCTAAATAAAAGCAACACAAGTACACAATGAAACAGCAACAAATTAAGAAACTGAACCCAGTTCATAATGCCACTGCTGAATGGAAATTCTTGTCCCCAAAGCATACAGGGCCCTACATTTTCCAGCATTTTGTCCAATTTGCTTCTAAATATTTCCCAGAGGGAACAATATTTCATGGTCTAATAAGTACCAGTGTTGGGAAAATCAGCCATTTCCCTCTTGGCTTTATGTGGATTAAACATCACGAGAATTACATTTTGACTAAGTAATTCTGCTTCCTCTTACATCATTTCAAAATACCCATCTCAGCTGAGGTCTCAGGCATCAAATCCTTGGGCATCTTTGCTTGGTTTACTCTGTGGTATCTGCAAACACAATCAAAAATCCAAGTTTTCCTGAAGTCAATAGAGGAAGTAGTTTAGCTTAAAATAAAACTTTTTCTCTATTTTAAGTGTTAAGGTTTGCAAAGATATTTTGGTTAAGTTTTCCATGATGCAGGAAGTTTAAATTATGCATTAGACAGTTACTAGAAAGTGTTCTAAGCAAGTATTGGCTACTTCTGATAACTGATCATGAAGTATGTTGTTTTTAACATGTTTGGCCAACCTCACCTTACCTCATCCTCTGGTGACAGGAATCCCACCACATTCCCAAATACTTCAAACGACTCCATCGGTATATTTGCCACTAGGAAGGTTTCCTAAGAATCCAACCCAACTTTTTCTTGTTACAATTTAAGTACCTTATTTCCCAACCTGTCTTCATTGCTATGGAGAACAGTGTCTTTCCCTCCCTCTCTGCATGAGTTTTTTCTACATATTTTCAAAGCCCTGTTGTACTTTATTTTCATTACAGTTCAGTCAGTTTTCCCCCTGTTTGTTTTGAGGTTAAGCTTTCAAGATCTGTAATTGTTCTCCTCGTTCTCCTTTGGCATCTCCTCATTGTCCACATCTTCCCTGAAATGTGCTCAGCAAATGGTACACAATGCTCCAGCTGTTTCCCCAGGACCGCGTAAAGTAAAAGAACCACACATGGCTATCCAGACACTACATTAATAACTGGCTCATGATCCTTCAGAAATCTAAGATTTGTTCATTCTCCTGCAGCTACATAAAAGCTCTTCAAAACTACAATATAAAAATTAAAAGATTTTCATTAGAAATTACCATTATCTTTAATTTAAGGGGGGAAAAAACCAAAACTCCCTTCAACCTTTCATTAACTTATCTGTACTGTCTGTGCCAGGTCTGTTATTAAGTAAACTGAAGCCTGACAATACCACTGGAAGAACAAAAGTGAGCTATTCTCTGGAGGCACCATTATGAACAGCATGTGTTCCTGGCTGTTTCCTCTGGGTCTATTTTATGAATTAGTCCCAGAAAGCAAACAAGTCATTCTACAGTCTCACCATAATGTCACTCGAGCTCAATTTTTTATTTTAGCAGGACAGTGACTAACCTAAAAGTTCTAGGCTACTCAGAATTTCAGCTTGATCCTGACCCAGTGATGCTACTGAAAGAGTTGAGCTCTCTTCCATAGGGCAGATACAGCAGCAGGGATGTCTAGTTTGTGCTGGGGCTGTTGATAGAAGAACCATCTCTCAGGAGGAAGAACACCAAACCTAGACTCATTGCAGAGAATAAGCAGTTTTTTAATCTTTCCACACCAGTGTAGAAGTATTAGCCCCAGGGCGTTCCCAAGGCTGACACGTTGCTACAGATCCTGCATCACATCTGCAGCACAAAGCAACAGGTCAGCTGCTGCCTAGAAAAAAAATGCCCAAACCCATTGCTGTTCACAACAGGTTAAATCAAAATAGGTAATAAACAACTCCAATGCAGACTAAATACAGAGGCCAGGATATTAAGCAAAAATAAGAGAGTTCCACAAAGCATGTGTTTCCACCTTCCTCCACCACTTTGGTCCTGTAAGCATGTAAAGGCAGGTTGTTGTGCTCTTTTTTTTATAGACTTCATTAGCTTTTGCACTGGCTCATAATAGAATTTTCAAAAGCAAAGGCTAGTACTGGACTATTGTTATTCAATGGAGACAGAAGATAAAGAGAAATCAACTTTTTTTGGGTTCAACGCCCAGAATTATGATCTAGATTCATCTAATTGCACTTGGATCCAGAAAGTTAGTTCCACCCATTGTAACAATTGCAAAATTTGGATGTGGGTAAGGATTTAGAATCCGAGCCAAAGGTTGACAGCAGCCTTTGTTACAACTCCTAATATTTAAAGAGTAAAGAAAGAAAGAAATGAGTAAATATTTGGCACAGGGCCCTTTAAATTCTGAAACCATGGATATCAGGATACCTGCTGATCACCAAGAACAGAATTGAAAGGAAAATCACCATTGCAGATCTTCTAAAAAATTATTATTTGAGGATACTAGGAGGAACATTAAAACAATTCTTGGTCTGGGTGAACCTCTTTCAATATTCTGATTGGATTTATTGCCTTAGAAATAGCTAGGGAGAGCCTAATAGAAGGGCTAAAGACCTTTGGACAAAGAAATGAACATTATCAGTGCTTCGATACCATTTAATCTACTTCTGCTTCCAAAAGGTTTCCTTCATTCCCCCACCCATTACACTGAACACCAAAATTTCCATCTTCCAGTCTCACAAGAGCTGGAATAGTCACATAACTGTGCTGTGCTTCTAAATACTGCAAGTTGAAAGTTGGGATATTCTACTTGCAAAACACATACAGATTCAAGAAATTCCAGGTGAGCCAATACATTTAAAAGTCCTTTTTGTGCTTGTTTCAAACTACTTTCCAAGATCCTACCTAGTAGGTAGGAGAAGCACCATGTTCTGATTCCTTTCCTCCAATAAAAGTAACTCAAAGACAAGCAGTGCCTTTGTGAGGGAAGGCACAAAGTTGTCACATGCTTCAAGCATGGCAGCAGGATCCGGGAACACCAGCATGGGGATGGAGGTGGACAGCCACACCCCTCTACTGCCTGTGGCTCATTTGCTGAAGCAAGGGTGATCCTACTCACCAAGCAGCCTCCTGGGGCCATCAACAAGGCTTGTTGTAGTATTCAAAGATCTTTGGAATCTAAAAGCTGGATTTTGAAGTCAACCAGTTCAAACAGTAAAGTGGGTGCTTATTTTTGACAGAGAGGGGTAATTGCCCTTGGTACTTCTGGGACTCCCACTCTGGACCAGAATAGCTTTCTGCATACCATGATTCAAATCAAACACCAGATATAGGCTGTCTACAGGAAAAAATGGCTGCAGATCTCTGATCTGTGCATATTAGCTAGTGTCAGCCTCATAAACTGGCTCTTTCTAGGCAGAACTATTTTAAAATTGACCTTAAAATCTCTTCCACAGAGCCAGGAGCAAACTGGTTAGACTATAGACTGCATTTCCAAGTATTTGCAGAAGTAAATTGGCTGAAGAACAGGAGAAGATGAAGGGACTGAGAATCTTTCAGATACAGGGCTTCAGCACTTGTTTCTGTCAGCTCAACAGCAGATGTTGACAACACCAGGAGGCTGCTCTGCTCTGTTCCGCTAGCCCTGTTTGATACATGGAAAGAGTGGGGGGGGGAAATCCACAATATTTCAGCTTGCTAAACACAACAGCTAGATCTCCCAATCCCCAGGCACGAGGGAAGGTTTGGCCCAAGTTACTGAAGAGTTGTTTATAGTCAGAAGATGGAAGCTATGAGCAGATTTTAAGTGCCAGGCCTCCAGAGAAAACTCTGGATTTTCCTACACAGGTCTACAGAAACAATCAAGCCCTCCAAATTCCAAAAGAACCCTCATTTCTAGGCTTTGACAATTTGAGCCTCTTTAATCCAGGGTCACTTCCTATCAATGGCATCCCACCCCAGTTCTGAGGTCGGGAGTTCAAACCCGGTGAAGAGGCAAGTTATGTCCTTGCTACATGTTTTAAAGGACTGGGAGCCCTGCAACATGTGTTGACCCAGGACAAATTCATAGTGAATATTTCTTGAGTGGTAACAGCGATGCCATAGACAGGTGAAAGTCCAATTCAATCCCTGTGGCTGCAGGAATACAGCAAGAAGATTAACATCTCAAACTTTTAAAGTTGCCTCTTACCTTTTTTTTTTTTAATAGATTAAAACACTAAATTAGGCAAGTAGCAGAGATCACCCTCCACAGCAAATTGTAATCAGCACCTCAAGTTAAAGAATAAACCACATCTCCAGACATGAATCTCTCTTTAAACACTTGACTGGAATCTTGCCTCTGTGATAAATCAGGCTTGAGTCCATTTTTCAAAGAAATCTATCCTGGGCCCATTGAATAACACTGGGCAAGAGTCAAGGAACCTGGAGGGCATAAATCCCCCTCCTTCTTTCATACGTGTAATTTTGAAAAAAACAAAGCACAACTGATATAAACGAGGGGACTTAAATCTATAAAGGCAGTAAAAAATATTCAAATAAAATTATTTACAACCATAGATTTCTTGGTCTGCTGAGCGTGATTTTCCACACCTGTCCCATACTTTCTGCATGGGCTATTTGGACCGAACTGCGGGATGAGGGGGGAGAAAACCGTTGGAGAAGGAAAAAAAATAAAAAGCACGACTGCGGTTTGCAAGAGCAGGGAAAGCTGTTCCAGAGGGAAGGAAGGAGACTCACCTGCGCCAGGAGAGGGCGCCTCGTCCGGCCGCAGCCGGAGCCCCCCAGCCCCGGGCGCGGAGCGGCTCCTGTGCCCCCAGCGTGCTCCCCCATCGATCCCTTCATCCCTGTTTATCCCGCACAGCTGGTCATTCATCTTCTCCGATCCGACAGGGTTTTGGTTTTTTTTTCTACTCCGCTCGCCTGGCTCCATGTTAGCGCTCAGCTGCCTTACGTGACACCATGACCTACTTTACTTTTTTTTTTTTTTTTTTTAATTTTCCTCCCGGAGAATAGCAAAGCTCTGCTTCAGTGTGGCTTGCAAGGAGGAAAGGCAAAATTAGGGAGTGCTGGCAGGGCAAACCAGGGTCCTTTTCAAATATTCGTGGTTGTATGTGAGAGGTTAGGCAAGGAGAGGCGAGGCCAGCCCGGGCACAGCTGAAGGCAGGGCGATAACAGACGGAATAAAAGAAGGGTCTCGTATCTGGAGTCTGAAAGATGAGTCTTGTAAGAACTTTACCAAAATCAGAGCCCACCTGGCTCCCACAGAGCTCACATCGGCTGATTCAGAGGTAAGGGTAAGAAACAACACCACAGGCAGCAGCAGTGACTCAGGAAAACGACTGAGGGAAGGTTGTGACAGGAGACACCATCTAATTTTTGTCCTCCCCTACAGACATGATCTAAGGAAAATGCTTAGTCCCAGAATCTCCAAGATAGTCAATTACATGCCTATATACCAGAAAAGTCAATCAGCTTAACTCTAACCCTGGGGAAATCCTGCTATCTCCACAACTTTCCAGTGCAAATTGCAAATCTACACTGCTTTGAGAATGTGGATTTTAGTCTTCATGTGTCTCACTTCCCTGTGTTTGAGAACAGATAAATTTTTTTCTAATTCAAGGTATTCTGTGCAGCAGACTGTCAGGCATGCCTAATAACGCAATGAAGGATTACCTAAAAGAATAATCTGGAAATATCTAGGCCTAAAATATCTAGAATTTGGTTTGTTCTGTGAGCCTAAATAATCCTTCAAGAATTTTTGATTCTCTCATCCATCCAGACCTCTTTAGTTTTTGAGCTTTCAAAAGAATTTCTGGCATGATTTTAAGGGTACATTGCTCTGCTTTACCATGGCTTCCTTGAAACACAAGGATAGTTGTCTTTGGCAGCAAGCTTAGAGCATGACTGCAAGCAAGGCAAGCAGTATTAGTCTGCACTCTAGCAAGACTGGAGAGGCAAGACAAGCTATTTCCAGACTGGCATTTGCTTTCTTGATTGCTGGAGAGCTTGCAGGACAAACAGAACATATTGCCATGCTTGCAGGTCAGGCCCAAAAGGGTCCTCATGACTTTTGCTCTTTTCGTTTCAGGATCTGGTTTGCAATGGAGCCAATGCAGACATGGTTTGGCAAGAATGGCATGAACATTGGCAGTATGCATGTGCTTTGGAGTAATGCTCAGTTGGACTCACTGGCAGAAGTGTAACAATGCACCAGGCTGTAAATATATGACCCAAGGAACAGCTCCAATCACCTGTAACAGCTGCAGGCATATATATCTTCTCTCTCGGAGCTTTAATCATTACAGTGCCTGTTTCTGAGGAGGAGCTAAAGATCTCTAAGGTGTAGCACTAAGCTTTGAGAGCTTCTTATAGCCAAGTTCAGGACCTGACCTAGCTGGATATCTGCTGGAAGTTACTGCCACTGTACTTACTAGCCACTGATGCATAAGGGCTGATCTACCTTCCTGCTGTTCAGGGGAAAGCATCTTGTTTCAGTTCCCACTCAGTAACCCCTTGGGGTCTCTTCCTGTTGAGCATGTCAATAGCTGGGACTGGAGTTGCTGAATGTCCAACCTGTCACACTTCACCAAAACACAGCACAACACCAAGACCCCATCCATCTGTGTCCCAGGTACAACACTTATGGTGTGCTGGAGCAGGAGATGTTGCAATTGGGAATATTCCGAGTATGAAGACCTGCTGGAGAGCCAGCTGCAGATTGCAGTCTCTCTCCTGTCACACCGTCCATGTCTCCTTCATATGACCCAGAGCAGGTCATATGTTAGGAGGAAAAAAAAAGTGCTGACAAACTGATCTTCACTACAGAATGCATTTGTGAATAGAAAATAGGCTCCAGGGCTCACAACCTAACTGCAGAGTCCAGCAGCTCCTAAAAATACATCTTCAAAAAAAACCCACACCTGAAAACTGTCTCTGAGTGCAGAAGACAGTGTTCCCTTCTGCACATCTTTTTTTTTTTTTTTTTCCAAAGCCCTCCTGGAATCCAGCTGCTCTGCTGAATCCCTACTTAGGGACAGCACATAGCAGCCCAGTACAAGCTGCTCTCAGTTTTCCCCTGCAATTAGCATACGTGGTGTTTATCCTATTTTAGAGTGACCTGGATCCTCTGGGGAAAGCCCTTGTCTCCAGTTCACTCAGACAGACACACAGCAGTTGCTTCTCTGCTCTTGGCTGAAAGTGTCCTTGCAAATGGTTGGGATAGATGAGAAGAGAGCAAATGAGAGTCACTATCACCTGGGCACTGAGTAGGCACAAGCTTACTGTTAAATAGCTAGAATCCTTCCCTAGAGTCCATATATAAGTTTCAGTGGCCATGTCAAAAGCTCAGGCAGCTGCTTTCCAAATGGCAGATTCCCTAGCTTGCCCAAAACTTGCAGACAAAAGAGTAAAACAATCCTCTCTCAGCTGACCCACATGCAAAGAATAAACACAACAGGCAACTGGCAGCATCAAGGCACACTGTACTCTCCCAGCCCAAATACATGCTCTCAGGCTTTATAGCTGTGCAGCTGGCATGCTCCAGGAGCTACTTCCATCCTCAGACATATGTTAGCACACCTAGCGTTTATCAAAACAAGCATCTGAATTCGGACAAACAGGTGCTTTAGGAGCAGATCTCCCAGTTGTCCCCACTTGCTGCACTTTTGTTCACATCATGACCTTGGAGGGTGCAAACTAGGCTTTTTTCAGATAAAGCTAGACAGAGATACGTGCTAGAGCACATCAAAATGCACTCCAGACACCCACATTCAATCCTAAGGACTGGACATCCAAAGCAGAGCTAATACAGAGTAAAACACCTCTGGACACATAGACCTGACCTTACCCTCTCAGCACCATCTGATTTACTCCACAGAGCTAAACACACCTCTCAGTGACATAGAATATTCCGAGTTGGAAGGGACCCACCCTCAAAGCCTCTCCAGCTATGCATTTCTCCCACCCATCCGACTGCTTTCACCTGCTTTTCTTGTCTGATGCTTTGATGATCAGTCCTGAGAGACAATCCCTCAGCCTTTATTGCTTGCAATTGCAACAGTTACTCAAATAGGGCTCTTCGCTCTCCCTGCCCAAGATGTCTCAATAAAATGAAATTATTTCATTGCAGTTTTTACTGCTTCCAAATTTGCTTTCTACAGATGTTTCCCCCATTTCACTGGTAACCATTATACTTCCTTTTCAGTTGCAGGAACCATTAACCTGTTATTAATGGGCAATATTGGATGATTTTGAAGAGCTGGTTCTAGTTCCTCTGCCACAATAAACAAAAGCAGCAAAGCTGCTTGGCACAAGCCACCTTCCAAGAGGCTATTCATATTCTGGTGTTCATGCATGGTTTACGGCAGGGATTTTGCATTGTTTATTTTCTGTTTCTCTGCAGACAGTGGCATTGTTAAACAGCATGTGTCCGAGAGAATCCACCCTCTCTATGGGATCTCCTCCCAGCTATTACAGCACTTCCCAGAAACCTACTGAGCTCTGGAATAAACAAGTCTCAATGGGGGGACTGAGCCCACACCCAAAAATTAGAGTGCCATGAAGCCTCCATAGCAATGAAAGTAACTCAGCCTCGCATGAAACCTTTCTCTTGCCTAATCAAAACCCTGTGCTGTCACCCTTCCTAATGATGCTCTCTTGTCCCTTGCAGGCAAAAAACAAAGTAGTGGACTTTTCTCTGACTTGCTCCTGGGAAGGGCCAGGAGAAAAGATGTTTTTCTTCTGACTCATGAGCTTGGGCACCTAAAGCACTTCACCTTGGATAGAGGGAGCAGAGACCAGCCTTTGGTACAGATGAACCAGGAAAGGGTGTGGGGAGTGGGGAATTCCTCCCAGCACTGAGGTGGCTACCACATCCCCAGTCAGTTTGTTTTTCTTCACCCATGCAAAGTTAAACCAAATGACAGATTTGGGGACATGAAGAAAATTCCTCCAAGTCAGATTGGAGTGACCATTATATCAATCACTTTGTCTCTTTCCCCTGCTGTTTTGGACCTGGAACATCCTCAATATCATCTAGCCATTCTCTTCTGGCAAACACCCTCACAGCAGCACTGGAAAGCCTTTGCTGGCATTTTCCCTTGCACACATTCACTCATTTTATCATGGGATACAGAGAGATGCTCTGCAACATGGTATATGAGCAAAGGTCAGGAAGACCCTGATAGTCTAAACATCTCATATGCAGTAAATTAAGATTGTGGTAATTTCGATTCATTGATTCAGACAGTGCATTCCATACTCACATTCCTAGGGTTTGGGGTTTTTTTCTGGCTAGCAACAGATGTCCAACATTTCTGCTGCACAAGGGAATCGCTAACAGTTAAGACATGGGCTCATTGTAGAATCCGTAGCTGGAAACTCAAGTAGGCCTAGACTGACAAGCAGTATATTAAAGATTATTTCCCTCTCTTGCTATAGGGCGAACATTCTCAAATCCTCCTATGACTTAGAAGAGAAACAGTCCTACATTTCACAGATTTTGTCATCTGCCCTTAGAATTGCCCCCTTTTTTTTTTGTCTTGGTTTTGAACAGCATTTACCCATCAATCTGGATCTTTCAATGTTACCAAGTTTACAAGACTTGAACATTTTCTTCTCTCCATAATTCATTCCTGCTATAGTCAAGTTCACACACAGTCAAAGCAGAAGCCCTTCAGAAGCACTAAACCCAGTACTAGGTTGCATAAAATTGATAGTTCCCATATGCCCTTATAAACACCATGCCAAACTGTATTGTACTGTATTTACATTGTGTTAACATCTACCAAATTACCAAGACAGCAGGGGAACATACACGCATTCACATTTCTAAACAAGGCTAATAGTTTGGGTGAATATTTAACCTTTTTGGAAAAAAAACAATGAAAAAAAGAAAATTGTAGCATAAACTTGGCCTGCAGTTTCATGTTACTTGCCAGAACTAAAACATCTGCATCCTGTGCTATCAGTCTACTTGGGGTCTTTGTTAATTCAGAGGTAGCTAGAGTTTCAGATGGGATTTCCTCTGGAAGAGCTTCATGTCCTCCTGACATTTCACATGGTTCAAAAGAAGAGAATTTAAGCTACCATGACTCAATTATCTCTCTTTTATGCTCCAGTTTATTTTCAAGTGTACAGTTCTACAAAACATGGAACCAGGTCCATTAATACAAACCAAGGATTTGAAACTACACTCTGGAAAGTTCCTTTCTTATCCAGGGATATTTCTTGGCTAGCAGCCTTCTGACTTTTCCTTGGTCTGGGCTTCCTAGCTACTAGCTGATCCATCTCAAAGCTTGTAATAAGACTCTCACCATAGTTTTTCAGATGAGAACCAAACCTGGAGAGCACTCTGTGGAGACATAGAAAAAGTGTCAAACAGATGAGAGCAATGATCTGTTAAACCTGTCCCTCCCTAACAGCAGCAGCAGAAGAGAGATAAGTAACTTCTAGACTTCCTATCCAGAGTCATGAAAATCTTTGCCTGGCCTGAATAACTGGGAAGTAGATCATATTTTTAGGCAAAAGATGGAGATCTTTCCTTTTAATCTATACAGTTACAGGCAATACCTCTTATTACTTACAGCTGTACACAGCAATCTGTAAGATTAATTTTAAGACCTCTGTGAGAAATCCCCAATATGAAATCACCTAGCCCAGATTTGAAGCAGGGGCTGAAATCATGATACAATAAGTTACCTGTCCTTTAGAGGTTGGTGTTAGAGCTCCACTGTGGCTTTGGTTTCTGACTGCACTGTAGATTCTAAGGAATTCTAAGGATTTAAGCAGCAAAATGCATGAGTTCCCAGATCACTCAGAGCTGAAAACTAGAGACCATAACAAGGAGCAAACCTGAACCAGACCAGGGCAAGAGACAAGAAGCTCAATGGGTCACACTAGACTCTGTTGCACAGGCAAGTTACATGACCTCAGAGCACTGGTGTAACAAAAGGGTTTCCTCACAGGGCTACTCAGGCATGCTGTGATCATAGACTAGTTTTTTTGCTGTATACTCATAAGTCACACTCTTCAGATTCCCTTACACAGCTCAGAGAACAATGGCAGTTTTCACTCTGCTGTCTTAGGGTTGATCTATATGGAAAGGTAGAAAAAAGACCTTCTAAAATGTTGCTCAGCTGTCCATTAAACCTTAAATACCACCATGGAGGAGTGGTCACAGGCCTCAATTCTTCATGCATTGAGTCTGTGTATCATTGTGGACATATGAAAGAACATATTCAAATTAATTTGTCGTAGTCAAAGTACTAGTTTATAGCCATTATATTGATGGCAGAAGGCAAAGCACAAGGCTGCTTGGAATTAGTCATACATGCATTATTATAACCTTCTGCTTATTCTTCATGTTTGAGACATTTCTTAGATCTAGAACAAAAAGAACACAGATCCCTACTTTCAGCTAACAAAACCAACAGAGATGATTTTCAGATACTTCAGTTTGAAACTACACATGCATTTGGTAGACAATGCAAGTGAAAACTTTGTAGTCAGCAGCTTGGGTGTAAAACCCATGGGAGTTCCTGGGTGGTCATGTCCCATTGTCCAGGCAGCCATATTTTAGACAGCATTTTGGATCATCTCTGCAGACAAGTTAATGCTCAGGTCTTGCATTTCTACTAGAATTTTGTCCTGCTTTTCCATTTGCAATGGTAACACTGCTGCACGCTCAACTTTGTTCTTCTAGCAACATACACCGACTATATTGGGTGAGCAGAGGCAAGGTATGGTTCAAGAAAGGATCTTGTGCATGAAGGAGGACTTAAAGCATGCCCATCAACTTTAAAAAAAAAGAAATCAGACATTAAGTTTTTCAGGAACCCTCATCTGTATTAAAACTTGTGCTTGTTTTGTGCTACTTCAGGCTTGAACTGAAAAACCATGGTAAGATGCCCTTCACTTACCCCCACACCCTTCTTCCCCCTTGTTTCTTTAAGGAACTCAGAATCTAATAAAACAGATTGCTACAGAAGCAAGTAGGTCACACACATCCTGACAGTCCTCAACATGCAGGATGGACAAACTGTGTTTCTAAGAACCAATTCATCCACTCTGAAAGGGAGAAAGCAAGGACAAGAATTTGCTTGTCCTCTACAACTCATTCATAGCCACAACTGCAGTTAGAGCTCAGGTCTTCCTGGCCACTAGGAAAGCACAGTTTCAGCTCCAGCCATCTCTTTGAAGATTAAGCAGCCTACATTTCTGCTAACTCCCAAACTTTAAAGAAAATAGAATTGTTGGTTTTCTTCCATTAAAGCACCTCCCAATTTAAGAGCCTAACAGTAACATTTCAAAAATGCCTCAGTGATTTGGGAGCACAAGTCACAGTAGTTTCATGCAGACACTGTGGTGAAGACTGACCACTGACCAACTCCTAGTATGGAAAAATTTTAGCCACTATCATTCTGAGAGATAGTAAGAAAAGGGCTTCATCTCCAGAGAGATGAATGCAGCCTTTGAAAAACATTTTAGTAATAGTTTGTCATGCACAGCATCAATGTTAGAGTTGCTAGAACTCATTCCTCTGGGATATAAATTCTTTTCCTCAAAATGATATTTAAACTACATAGTCATTGTTTTTGAGCACAGTTCAAGACATTCCTTTTCCCTTAACATATATGCCTGTTTGACCTAATCTTACAAGTTGTAAGAGCTCTGTGGGACTTTTGGGTAGTGAGCCAAACTGCATGCAATGAAGTGTAGTCAGGGAACGTCCACTGTCTAAACTGTACATTTCAGTTAGGGTAACAGAATATCTTAGAAAAGTCCAAATATAGCCATGAATGTACCTTTATCTTTTGTGACAAATGTATTTCTTAACATCAGAGCAGTTCAGTTTTCTTAACATCTGCCTTGAAGTGGCTCTTCCTACATCATCTGAAAAAAAAATAAAGGAAAAAGCAAACACTCTTCCCAGAGCATTGGTGAGGTCTTGCAGCTGAAAGGGCCAACTGATTGGTCACAAACTGGTGACATTTAATTTCAGTATAGAAGAGAAATCCCATCCCTCCACCTTCCATAAAAGCTTCAGGAAAATGATTCAAGACCAGTATTTGCTGCGAGCAGAAGCCTTATTGCACATAACCTCCCATGGGAAGTCTCACAAGAGGAAAAGCTCTCCAAGACAAAGATCTCTTCCAACCAGCTGGAAAAAAACATGCCTTGATTAGTTTACTCAAGATACTGGGAATTTTTTAGAACTATGCTACAGATTTGTGCAATGCCACATACTGCAAATCCTCGGTTTCTAAAGAAAATGTGAAAGAAGGGATGGATGAGAGAAGAAGCCTAAAATGAAGAATTCTTACTTCTGATCTTGTATCTCACACTCTTATTGGGGTAGCACAGGGGAAGTCAGGACATTGTATACCTGCCGTATCCAGGGGTAACTGAGCATCCAGCTGCTTGTTTTTCCACTGTCCATACACATCTCTCCCAGGCAGAGAGATGTAAGTGGAAGCTCTCATTACTCTTTCACTGTCCATCACAGGCAGCATCTGTCAGCCCTTAACTAGTCAACCTCAAGCACATAGAGGTGGTGCATGCCCAAATCAGCTCCCAGTCCTGATGACAGAGCAGGGTAACAAGGTGCTCAGCGTTCACATACCTGCTCAAAGTAAAGAACAGAGCCCAGGATCCCTGGTTTGCAATCAGAGCCCTTATCCCACGCACACACTTTCAATTACCAACTGACTTCAGATCTGTGGGGTGACAAGAGACTTGCACCTGAACATGTTTGCACATTAAAACAGAGTAACTTTTCCTCCTTAGCACAAATCTAACCTAAATCACTACTGAACAAACTTAGTGACCTCCAAGGACTACAGAAAAATGAAGTGCTGCTAACAAGCTGTTTGATCCACAAATAAAAGGCCTTAGTACCTCTGGGATGAAGGGGGTGGGAGAAAAAAGGAGAAAATAAAGATGTGGAATGTAAAAATGAATGGTCACAGAAGATCAGCTTGGCAAGGACTCCATACCAGCTGAGTAGCTTTAACATCTGGGAGCCATGAGTGCCTCAGATCACAGACTCTCAGACATGCTCTCAACACCACAAACAGTGTTTCAAAGAAAAGGGTAAGGTGGGGGCAAGGCTGGATTTACTTACTGCCAGCATACAGATAGAGGGGGCCAGGAAACCAAGCCAGCCATCGCTCAGCAGGCAGGTAGGGAACTATCTCACAGCTCATCATCCACTTCCATCAGGGCCTCAGTTCCTCTATTATACAGCCAGGCTTGCTGCCAGGAGTCAGCAGTGACCCTCAGTTAACTACCACAACGCTGCTCTCCTCAACCTACACTAAACCACAGACTTTCCCCAGAACTAGGAGCACTGCAGCTTAACTTTCCTACCCTCCATCACCTCAAAAAGGAAGTAGGAAGAGATGCCACCACCAGTATTCCCTTTGTTACTGGGCTGGATTTTGCCACTGCCTGTTTCTTGCACCTCACCAACATCCTAAGAACTGAAGATACTGAACAGATAGGGATAAAAGATAAAGGATAAAAGAGGGGCTAACACAGCCATGGGCCCCCTTAAAAGATGAAGAGCAACCACCAGGAGTATAAGCTACGAGTATTTTAATTTCCACGTGCACAGCCACCACATTAGAAAATTCTCTGAAAGCAAGAAAAAAAAAATCCCCACATTTTAAGCTGCCAGCACTTCCCAGACAGGAAAAAGTGAGTGGAGGGTCAAACACCAAAAACTCTGAGTGACTTGAATGACATATATACGTTTTGGCACACAAATTACCTCTCCAGACAGCTTCTGCAGGGCCTAAGCAGCTTAGCAAGCATGTGAAGACCAAGTAAATTTGAAGTGGCAATGAACTATGCTGCTCTGAATTAAGTCAAGTTTTTGTAGCCTGGCTACTTCAGTTGTCTCTGACTTTGGCTGAAACCTTCCATAATGATGTTCATTTACCTGTGAGGGAAGATGGCTTTGGGCTCAGATGATAGTTTAGGCTTCAGACAGGCTCCTGTCTCAAGTCCACCACTTGCTTCCTGTGGTCATGCCACACCTTCACTTGTATAGGTAGGCTGTAAATGCAATAGCAACCTACACCATTATGGCTCTTATGACAAGGGCCATAAAAAACCCTATGAATGCGTCCGAGTGTGCAAATCTCTCCTTTCCTCCCCATTCTGCCCTAGGCTTGTATTTTGTTTCCCCTCCCTCCCCCCCCCACTCCCCTCTTTCCGGGGAAATGTGATGAAGGAGGGTGGAGTGGCTCAGGCTATGTACAAATATTCAGACAGTCTCTTAGCAATAAATGGATCTCAGTCAGTTCTATTATCTGTCTGGCTGTGGCTCCTATTATCTGCTGTGAATTGTAGCAGCGATCCCTGGAACAGCATTCAGGCACCATCATTACTGACTTCCACACCCTCCAAAGACTGCACTGTAACAAGGCATGCTGGATAATACTTGCCATTAGAAGAGAGAATATAAAGGATTCAAGCTATGACTAACACAGAAAAAGCCTCTGCATGGGGCTTTTACATTCATTGACCTGGGTTTGTTATTAAAGAAAATTCCAGGTTCAAAACTTAGACCTGCATTTTATATGGCACATCAGCTGACTTACAGAAAAAGATCATTTAATCCTCATCTTTCTCGCTTCCCAACTGCTCCCTGCTAAATTTTCATGGAAGCTTGCAGCTGGAGAGCAGAGAAGGCACAGCACAGGCCTGTCTGGAGCTTACAGTCCCCCAAATGGGGTCCATAAGCCCAAAGCAGCAAGTTTAACAAGCCCAACAAAGCGCTGGGAGCCTGCGATGCACCGCAAATGGGGACACTGTGGGGAGCATCTAGCATTTCGGAGCTGAAAACCTCCAAAGCAGCACTTAGATGGCTCCTCACTAGGAACAGGAATTTCAGGATCCAAAACCACATCTTACTTCCTCACATTTTTCACAAGGCCTCCACTTTGTTTGAGGCACATCTGCAAAGCCTAGATTGAAATCTAATATCCTTCCCCAGGGTAAGATGAGGGTTCTAAAAGAAAAACTCTTAGGTCTCTCTCCCATAGCCAGCAAAACAAAGCCACAAACATGAGCTCCACCAGTGCTCATTTTCTTATGGGTTTTTACCTAGCAGTGGATTGGTTTCACCTCCCAGCCACAGAACCTCTGATCAGAGGCTTTCCTGAAACTGGAATATTTCAAAAACCTCCCTGTCCTGCACAGCTTCCCTGATGCTTTTCTCACTCAGACACCTATTTCACAGCAGGGCTTAATATCTTATTATTATCCATCATTCAGCTTGGCTGAAAAATTAGTCATCAACCTAAAAATTCATTGGGAAACACTTGATACTGTGGTTGCTTTCCAGTGGAACGAAGCAGTAGGGGAGGGAAGGTGGGTGAAATCTTGCAGTCAGGAAGGCTTTTCCAGCTCAGGAACAGCTCTCTGGAGACCTCGACCCACAAGAGAGCACCCAAAATTCCAGTTTGACACAGCCACTCCCACTGGTGATAGCCCAGAGGCAGCTGGCAGAGACTGCCCTAAATAGAGCTCCCGGCAGCACCACCCGTGGCTAATGCGGTCCAGATGAAAGTCATTCTTGGGCCGCAATTGCTCTCAGGGCTCAGCTGGGAGCCACGGCCGTGTGCTTCTCCCTGGTCTCCCCGTGGGCATTCGGGCTGGGCAGTAGGGCTGGCTGCTGTTCCCTGCAGAGCAGGACGGGGATGGAAATGGGGACGGGGTCAGCAGCTGGCTCTGAAGCATCATGCCATGGGCTATAAAGCCCAAGGAAGAGTGGAGAATGAGGGAAGGAGCACAAGGAATAAAACTCCACAGCATCTCAGAGGTTAGGGACTTGCAACTACTGCCATTATCAACATCTCTTTTGATATCTGTGTCCACTCCTGAGGAGCTGCCTAGGCAAAATGTCTCAGTACTGTTTTCCTACACCCTCAGATGTCTTCTGGCCAACCCAAACTGCTGTCACTTGCCATTCTCTGCTATTGCCACCACTCCTACCTAGTGCCTTGGGAGCTCTTCCAGCTCCCAAGATGATGTGATGTGGAAGCCTAAGATGGAGACAGTGAATGGCACTGGAAAAATGAAAGAATTATAGTGGGAAGATAAGGGGGAAATCTGGGAGCACTGAAAAAGGGCATGGGATTGATCACAACCACAAGAAGCAGGGAAGACAAGAATAATACTCCACGGCCATTTTCACATAATGCACAATCGAACTTAAGGCGTCTCAGGTTGGAAGAAGTAACTTGTTGATGAAAACCAAGAACCAACCGCCTGTTAAAGCGTGGCATCTCCTTAAGCAAGGGTTTTTGCAAGGCAGAGCTCAGCCGTTGTATGTACCTGCTCAATCCTGACACCCTACAGCTGAAAAGGCATTTGCTGGGAAGTGGCTGCCACTGGCTAATAGCCCTCATGCCCACAGCAGGGCTGGCTGGAGCTGGCAGTCTGAAAAGCTGCATTTTAAGTGGCTTTCTGGCAAGCGGTGCCAAACATTTGCAGAGGATGTTTTGAGAAAGAAAACGAAAAAAAGACTCCCCTCCATTTTTATGTTAATAAAAACATATTTGATTTGTATACAGTTTATATGCTTCATAAAAATGCTAATTACCAAACAGGGAAGAAACGGAGCAATTTTTTTGCATTCCATCCTTTCCCCTGCCCTACCCTTTATACATTTGTGACGCAGCATTTATTTAAGTCAGAATTGTGCCCAGCTCATTCTGCCTTTCCCATGGCGCATCCTCCCCCCTTTTCCCACTCATAAAAAGTAATAATAACTTGCAAATTTATTACAGTGGAAATTTGGAAAAACATTATGAAGGAAAAAAGAGTCTCCAAACATAAAACACACAAGGACTCCAACACCGCCCCCCTTCCCTTTCCACAACTTTTCCTTTGGTGCATACATTTTTCCAAGGTCACCTCGGAGGCTTTTCCTAGTTGGCTATTAAAACAAACAAACAAACATGCCTGCCCCAAGAAGCACATGAATCCATCACTGTGGCTTGGACTGTTTCCCTGTGTATGGATGCCATGGGAGAAGCAGCAGGGCGGGGAGGGGGTGAGCTGATATTTTTCCAAGACTTTTTCTCTCACCAGAGGAGGATGAAGATGGAGTGATGAGTGAGGTTCCAGTTGTCTGGCAGCATGAGTCACTCAGCAGCAGTTTCCGATACACACTTTTTTTCTCTTTTTTCTTTCCATTACAGAATTTGGTGTCATTTATTCCTTCCTCCTCCTCAAGAAAAATAATAATAATAATAAGCCCTGCTACTGTTATGTCTAATTTATTCTGGGAACTTGTTTGAGGACCTACCAAACATGGGGGGGAAGGGTGATTTGAAACACAATCCAAAATATAATCGGCTCTGGAAGCTTTTAAAGAGACTCCTTTAAGGCTGTGCCAAACCTTAAAGAAGGAAAATACTTCCACTAAATCCCTCCCACTATGAATGGGATCCTGTATGTCTGAGGCTTTTTATTGGCTGGGTGGTTTTGGGTTGTTGGTTGGTTGTTTTTTTAATATCAAAGATGTTACTCTTTCAAATAGGGTCTGAGCTTTGTGGCTTTTCAGCAGGCAGTGAATTCTTGCTCCTCAGGCATGCAGTGATCTGACACAGCCCTCCCCCACGTTGGGTCGGGTTCTCATGCTAAGATCTGGCTCCTGGAGCTTGGGCTGTTGTTTTTTTCTGGAAGCTGTTTTTCCTCCTCTTCACCCTTTAAAAGCAAAACTAAACAAAACTAAGCCCTTAAAAAAAAGCTTCACAAGGCCCAGAAACCCAGCCTGACCTCTCTACTCCTGAAATATTCCCACTCTCTGGAGGGAGGGGCTGGCACTGCCCATGCAACCTCCACCAGCTCCTCTGCATCCAGCCAGCACCAGGGGGTGAGGCAGGAGAAGGCCCCATCATTGGGCAGAGGATGTGCACAAGACACCATAGTTGTACTCAAGACCACACAATCAATAGCATTATGAGCAATGTGTGAGCATGGCCAGGTTGCCTCTTGTCTCCCCACGGATGAACCCTGTTTGGTCTTGCTCTAGGTCTCAAACTCACCCAACTCAAGCTGTCCCTCTGTCATGACTCCCTTGTGTGCCTTCTGACAGAACTGAACCAGGCTTTAAATGGGGACATTACCTACCCCAGTACTAAACCCATTCCCTGCATTGGCAGACAGCAAGGATGACTGTAGGGTTATCTATTTAATTATTTTGATGGAAGAGTATCTCAGGGAGTGATGGAAACACTGTTATGTTTTTATCAAGACCTGGAGGTCCTGCTGCCCTGTAGCTTTTTCCTTCCAGCTACGTGTACCTCCAGGCCTGGAAATGTATACCACTGTAGTTTCTATCCTATAAGGAATAGTATTGCTTCAGCCCTTCAGCCCCACAGCCTGTGCAGTACTTAATCGTGGCAGTTTATTCTTTCAGATGCCACATTTAGCTTCTGCTTCTTTGTCCATATCTCAGTCTCTGCTCCTCCAGACCACCCTGTGCTGAGAGGTAAAAGAGGAAAACTCAGCAGCAGGGGAAAGCAGCACTCTAGGAGCAGAAATCTCCTTTCTGAGCTCAAAAGGCCTAGGGGAAAGGCTGCAGGGAAAATGATTGGATTTTTGGTTGGAGTGAACCCCATTTTGTCTCAATCAAGGCATACACTGGCGCCAAAGAAGGGCCCTTTCTCCTTTGACTGGGAGATCAGGGACCTCAAGGCATCCTGCCCACAACAGCCTCATTCTTTGCATGCCATGAGGAACTTCTCCTCTGCATTTCAACTTCTTCTCTAGTGCAATCTCATCCAAAACTGGTAAGGCCCATCCTTGCACCAGGAACTCTTCTTATTCAGGCCGGAAGGCCAGACAGGAACTTTGGCAACCTGACAGTGCTTGCAATTTAATTAACATGCTTCTCATAGGTGACAGCTGCAGTCGAAACATTTTATTGCTCCTCCTCCTCCTTCCCCCCGATGAGCATGTGCTCTTGGACTGCCCCGGCAGCTACATGCAAATGGCTGCAGCAGAAGGAAGCGGCTCCAGCCAGACCTTTCCTATCTGGATGCTGGGAGCAGAACCTTCTGCCTGCCCAGGTCATGGAGTGGGCCAGGTTGCTGTGTGTCCTCAGCCAGGTTTTGTGCCATGTGCCAGGCTGACCACTGCCTCCCTGTTTTCTGCTTGTCCACTCTTAAAACAGTTGGCTATTTGGGGCTGCAAAGCATCTTGGAGACCCCACAAGAAATACTCCCCCTCAGTTTTGATTTCCTGTTTACAATGACATTTTGAGATGTGCTTCCAAGCCAGTGTTTAATCCTTTTACTCTGTCACATTCATTTTGAATCATTCTAGCTTAAGTGTTATGAGTACCAAGACAAATATTTTTTATGAGTCTCAAACCACAAGTATCTTTATTGACCTTATTTTTAATTTCATCACAAATAATCCCAAGTTTAGCTTGACAGGATCCATCTTCCACAAACCACCTGACTAAGAACCAGCCTCATGAAAGCAGCTATTTAATGACATTTCGAGGCAGCTCCGAAAGGAATAGGTTTAGACCTCTGACCCTACAGTAAAAAACGGCACATAACCCACCCTGGGAAAGCAACACTGTTCTGTAAGAAAACTGTGTTCATCCAGCTTTACTTTCCTTATGCATTAGGTTTCAGTTACTGCCAAAACATGACTGGTATTTCCCAAATACAGGCAAATAGTATTTATTAAAGGAAATTGGAGTACCCTCCCTGAACAGCCAGAGGGTCCCAAGTCTAGAGCACAACCTGAGAGAAATCCAGAGCATGAGAAATCCACTGCAGATTCCAAGCATTGCCACATCCATCTGTGGGGTTTATGGCTTTTTGCAGATCAAGACAAGTCCAATGCAAAGTGAATGGTTAATTCTCTATGCACAGGAGCACTGTGGCATTTTCTGTAAGGGCAACCTGCAGCAGAATACTCAATGTGGTTTTCTTCCCCATTTGACTAGCATGATCCAGCAGAATGAGTTTTTTGAATCTGTGAAGAAACCCAACTTAAACATTGTAAATTGAAGGGAAGAAAAAGAAGCCAATGTCACATCAGGCTTTTTGTGCCTAACCTCATCATATAGAGATGTGCAATTATGGAATTTCCTGAAATACATTTTTGCTAGAAAGAGAAGTGGATATGCGTTGCAGGGGTCAGGAGTCTTTTGAAAGGATATAGGATCATAATCAAATGACCCAGGGATTGGGGAAAGAAACCCACTGTCCAGCTTCAGGTGGCAATTGAAGTCTGAGTTCTCAAATAGATATGATGAAGAAGGTATCCACATGCATCATGTGCCACCATGGGTGTTTTAAGCACTGATTATACCTTGAAGTAGATTGGTGTTACTGGCATGAACCCTCTTATTCATTCCCAGAAAACAAAATACGTTCTTTTACAGCAGTGTGTTTTAATTTAAATTTCTCTGTCCTTCTCCTACAATGTCAACACTTCTGGTCAACTGCTCATTATCATTGAGAGAGAACTGGAACCCCTTCCAGTGCAAGCATCCTGGGACAGGCAGGGTGTCCTCAGCCTTCATTGCATTCCAGTGTGCTCAATGTGCTCACTCACACTGCTTGTGACCTTTTCAAGGGTGGTTTTGTTTTTTTTTTTTGTCCCGGTCCTCATGAACCCTAATTATGCATCCAAGGTCGTTATCAGTGATGTCAATTATACAATGGCTGAGCAGCTGCTCCCCCTGTTGCTGGCCTAATAGTGCCATGTTGAAGGAGACAGCAGAATTTCTTGTGCCATTTAAAATTTGCTATATCATGAGTTTCCTTTCAATTGCAAAAGCAGAAAAACAGCTTGAGTACTTTTCCTCCTACATCTTTACTTCAAGCTGCTTTTACAGTCCTCAGTACATCTTTCAGCATCTTCTGTCTTAAATACATATCCAAAGGGGAATAAAGAGGAATTTAAAAAGACCAATTTTTCCCAGATGGTACCCAAAGTCATCTGTAAACACAATGATAGGAACTGCTTTAAAATGTATTCTATTAGAGATTTTTGGCTGTGGGAGTATAGGTCAAGTGGCTATTCACGTGTTACAAAGTGCTGTATTCACTACTAAAATACAACTATTTCAAGGTGAGAACTCAGGCAGCTCATGGTGTAGAGCAGCAACAGAGTTGGCATACAGGAAGCAGAGCAGCATTTAGCATGCAACTGAAATGAAAAGGGGCTGCCTTTCTTCACCTTCATATACTTTATAACAGTTTAGAAAATGAGAAGGAGGTAGCCCCAACAAGCTATCAGTTATCAGTGATTTCCTCTTCTGTGCGTGGGGTGAGGCGTGTGGTGTGCCACATCCCACCATGTAGGAAGTGTTAACAAGAACTTACTTTTTCATCGCAGGCATATGGCTAGCAAATATCAAAAGAGACCTAACTCTTCCCCTTTCACATATATTACATATTTTTTCCTTCTTCATCTCAGATGAAAGAAGATAGCTTACTTCACATGGAGTGACGTCCTCTATGACTTCCCTTGCAAGGTCACAAACATCAGCACCATTGGGAAATACCCATTTGCT
Source organism: Serilophus lunatus (assembly GCA_013399895.1). Taxonomy (NCBI): domain Eukaryota; kingdom Metazoa; phylum Chordata; class Aves; order Passeriformes; family Eurylaimidae; genus Serilophus; species Serilophus lunatus. Next base: position 1,237,501 of record VXBA01005476.1, read on the forward strand.
AAATCTAAAGTTTGGCTTTAGAAGAAATCCATTTCAGTGCCTCTTTTATGTAAAGCAATGTTAACATGGCTTATATAGAGGAACACAGCTGTCTTTCAGTTTGCACATCAGCTGTTCATAAATGGATTTCTCCTTTACTGAGGAGCTACTGGCCTCCTCGCCTGCTCACCTCCTTACTTCTCATTCCAAATTTCTACCTTGCCAACTCCTATTAGAGCCTCAGAGTCAAGCTAGACTCTTCCTTACTATTAGTCCCAACAAGGAAAACGAATTGGCCAATTTATTGTCTTGTTGATGCTTACACAATCCTATCTCTGTCCCTGTGTTTGCTGAGCCTCCTCTTATTGCACTAACGAGGTTAGAAAGCAAATTAAAAAGCCCTTGCCATTGTCAGTGCAGCCAGCAGCTATGACTCAGAACGCACAGAGGCAGATCTGGTGAGTAAGATGGAGCTTTTTCTCCCCACACCCCTTTTCTGTTTTTGGTTTGTGTTTTTGTTTTTTTTTTTTTTGTCTCCTTAGAAAATAGAAAAACTTCAAAGAATTTCACTCTTTCTCAAAATTGCTGTATGATTAAGGATTTCTGCTGTAACCACCTTTTCAAATAACTCCAGTGTGATACATGAGGTTTTCCAGTTTCAGATGGTCTGAGAAGCTCCAGAATGTGAAACATCTCCTGATGCCCTAAGAGTTTGCACATCTGGGCTTTAACCATGCAAGATCCAGAATTCTCAGTGTCTTCAAACTATGAGAACTTCCTGCTTGAGCCAGGAGGATGCTGTCAAAACAGACTTCTTTACTAAGTGACTCAGTGCTGCTTTCAGTCCTTGCCAGAAGCCAAGTACAGAGACATGAGGAAAACAAACAGAAGTTAGTGAAGCATTTCAGAGTTTTCAGAAAAGTTTGGTTCAGCTTTAATTCCAGTAAAGCTCAGAGAAAGATGAAGCAGAAAAATATTTTCTAACCAAATTCCTCATGCAAAGACTCTTAGTAGACAAGCATGTGTAAATTTTACAACAGTTTTGCATTCCTGGTCAGGACCTACAAGGTTCCATGTCTGGAAAATGTACATAGAGAACACGTGGAAAAATGCCCTAAAGATACCAGCTCAAGTTTTGCCCTTAGCTCTATTCCCACAGCCAACAGACTTCCCTGGAATTGCATGTGTTTCAGAGCAGAATTCAGCCTTTTTTTTTCTCTGTTGTTTTTGAAGCGGTATAATCACTTTATGGAAGAGCCTGGCAGACACCAAAGGCTGAACGCACACAAACATGCTTGCTGGGAACTCTCCCCCAGGAATGCTCAGCTTGGATCTGGCTAGCTTTTCATATAATTCAAACAGTAGAATACCAGTTTTTGAAAACAGAATAGTCCAAATATATTTAAGTGTGAAAAACAAATCTGTATCTGCCTAAAGTTAGAGAAAAAGAATTAAACCCCAGATATGCTCAAAAACACTTCCATGCCAAAGCCTGTCTTGGATCTGTATTCACACACTCCTTTGTGAATTGTTTGGGATTAACATCAGTTTGGCACTGGGGTAAAGGAACCATCAGATACATCATCAGTTTCTTCCCCCTTGCCTCTCCTCAGGAAAAGTACCATAGCTCAAAGTAAGACAGCAAAGCAAAAACAGTCATGCCCCCCTCTCTCCCCAAACTTGTGATATTGCCACAATGGAAAATAGTACAACAAATATGTTGATATGCCACGTAAAAAATTAATGTAACTTAATCTGGGCCCAAGAACACTGAAATATCCTCTTCATGACACCATAATTCCTCACATCACTGAACAGCAGAGGGAAGTTCAAGTCCCTGAGAGTATTGCTATGATGATATTATTTTAACTTTAACCTTTTAAAATTTCTTCTAAATGTAACTGCCTACCTCATGGGGTTTATGACACTGTGATTTGCAATAATTCAGCCATTTTATTTATTTTTAAATATGCATTTTATATACACATATACGCACAAACTGAAATCCATCTTAATGGGCACAAACAGAAATTCATCTTAATGAGAATTCCTTAGTCTTTAAAATTACCAGGAAAGCTACACAACCATGCATGGAGCTCCAGCCTATAAACCCAGGAGGAAAACAGGCTCTGCTGCTGGACACAGCTCTAGTGCTGAGAGCCACAGCCAATGCCAGGGGCTGGACATGGGCTCAACCCACCTCCCATCAAGTTGCCAACACCGTAACATCCTTTGGCACCCACAGCTGCAGAAGAAGGGTGGCCATTGCTCCTCCACAGATTTATTTTGATCAATAGCCTATCTGCAGGCTGACTAATCCTAACAGACGGCAACCACTGATAATGTACCTTAATAGCAAGCTGATGTGTTGAAACAGTACAGCAGATCTCATTTGTTATTTTCTTCCGGCTTTGCAGGTATTCAGAGCTAAAGAAGCACTTATTTTCCCCTCATAATTTAAAAATTTAAAGTGTCTTATTAATCGAACTGGTTAATGAAGCAGCTTGCAAGTCCTCTGAAAAATTCACATGGCATGCAAAGTCCAAGGGTTACAAATTCAGAGAAATCACTAGACTATCTTCCTTACACAGGACAAAAGGAGTTAACTCTGGCTTTTTAGACAAAAGAAAGCCTCTGATTCATCACTGCACCAACTGACTAGCATAGTAAAACCAATTTAGGCATTTTCTAACTGACTACAGAACCCAAACCAAACAACAACAAAATTAGACCAAAGACCTGTGCTTCAAGGGGGGATTCTGACCCAGGCATAAATCATCAACTGCAGGTTCTTTAGCTGGTGTTTGTAAGGTCACACTCCCCTCATCAAACTCACTGGAGATCCAGAAGACAACTTCAATGCGTTCTCCCAATTAAATAGTTCATTTGAATCTAATACGACGTTTATTGACTCCTGGGCCTGTATTGATTCTGAATAGGCTACAGCTAAGGTTTAGTAAATGCCTTGGAGATAAATCAGCATGCAGGTAATAAACTGCAGATCACATAAGCAAACATTACTTAATTATATTCCTATTAATATATTGAGTCTGTAATGAATTTTTGAGCCATTTAATTATCAATTTGACAAGATAATCTAGGGGTAGTTAATGATGGACCAGTAAATTGTTAAAAAACACAGACCCTTAATAAGTCTCCTAACTGACACTGAATTAACTTGCTTTAGCTGTCTGGTTAAATAGACAGCAGTTAATTACAGAGTGCTTAAACAGTCTCACAATTTTAATATATGACCCTCTTTGCTGTGCAGTTACCATAAAGCAGGAGACAAGGGGATTTTCTCCATATATTTCCTTCTGATGGCTGAATTAGTTGCTGTCGTAACCACTTTTGTCTTCAGTAAGATTCAGCAGTTAGACCTTTATTATTTACAAATACAATGGACCATTCCCTCTCTTTAGTGATCGGAAATCATTGTGTGTTTTAGTCCCTGCAGGATTAACAACAAAAATGGAATTTCTCACTTGTAGGAGTGGTATCAGTTTGGAAATGGAAGCAATTGCAGTGGTCCCCGGACAGGCAGAGGCACCAGCTAGACACCCTGGCTAGCCATGGATGGCTGAATACTGCTGTCCACATATTCACATATATCCAAGCAATGCTTAATCCAGTGCCAAACTGCAGCTCCTTATTTGGATAAAATCTGACACTTCACTGCAACAACGAGTTCAGCACTGACTCATGCAAAGATGATCACTTGCCATAGTGTTTTGGGCACATAAATAAAAAAGGCAAGGGAGCCAGCCAAGGCAGCACCAGAGACAAGCATTCAGTTCATCCCAGAGGTTAACAAATAGGGGTAACAAATATTCATAGTTGTGACACCTTCTCTAGGAGTAGCCTCAAGCTACACTGAGGAAATGCAGCTTCCTTGAGCTGAGGAAGCGGTGGCACTAGTTGGTTTGAAATGTAAAACACTGCTGATAATCCCTGGTTGTGCATGAATAAAACATTGTAGATCTTTAATCAACTGGAGAAAACACGTGTCCTTTAAGGAAAAGACATTCCAGAAAGCAGAAGCAGTGTTGTTTGGCTCCAGGAGTTCAGAGGCACCAGCCATCAGTCTCTCCTATCATTAGCTTCAAGAGAAGTTTTCAAGTGCTGGTTCTTTTAATTTATTTATTTTGGGGAGCCTTTAAGAATCAAGCCTTTTTCCACAGTAATTACGCAGTCTAAAAGATCTTTCTCCAAAAATAAATAAAAACATTCATGCAATAACACAAATGCAGGAAGAAGGGCTTAAAAAAACCCACCAAATGTTATGCTACTGGAAAATTTGAGCGGAAACCCCAGGGACCCTTCCTCAGCAAGACATTTGCATGACAGTGCAGTGACACCAGCAACATCATTCTGCTCCTAAAGCCCTTAGCATCTGTGGTAGTGTAAAGTATCAGGGTTATTGAACAGTCCTTCCATCACAGCCTCCTGAAGGTACGAAGTCAGAGGGCACAACCCTCAGTCTGGAAACGATGAAGTCCTTCTGAAATCTGTGTCTCTAGCTGCTTTATTTAAGTCATGTAATGTTTTTCAGAGCTAGGCCAAGCAAGACTGGATGGGGTTTTTGGAAGGCAGATTCCTAAGGCATCATTTTCCAGCTTCACCCAAGTGAGAAGAAAAGGTTTCTGCCGTCTCTGGTTTGCCAGCTGGGCCAAGGGCAGCTTGGACTGGACACCTGAGGAATCTCTGTTGGCTGCTGACACCTCAATATTCAGCTTGAGCAGAGCTACTTAAGTGGTCCTGCAGGCCTATTCTGCCCAAGAAAGGCATGAAAAGCCATAAGTTATCCTTGCCACTTCCAAAGCATTGCATGCTACAGGTTTGTCAGGAACACAGAGAGGTAAAGGACCAGGTCTTGCCCTCTCGACCCGCTCCCCCAGACAGCACTGATTTCTCATCCACTGAGCAGCGACATCCCTTCAAGAGGTACCTGGGCAAATCACCTTAAGATCAACATCTGTACTATGTCTCCTCACAGAGAGCAGTAGTTGAGGCTGGAAGGAATTCAGAGCCCTTCAGCTTGTGATGGGTTTGGGACTATGGCTAATTCACAGATCATTCCCTCAGGGCAAAAAGGGGAAGCGCAGCTGAATTTAACCCCATGCTTATTCAAAGAGAAGGCACCATTTTTCCTGTGCTGACAGCAAGCCAGCGAGGTCGCTGAAAGGCTGTGCTGTGCAGGATACTTGCTCGTGCCCTGTTGTTTTGGGCATGCCATTAGAGAAACTATTTTGCCAGAGGTGTTGTCAAATTTACCATCAGCTCTGCCTGTGCAACTCAGCACACGCATCACCAACATGTGGTGATTCTCGAAAGCCACTTTTGGTCCCAGCACCCCTTGAGATGTCTAGAAAAAGGTTTTCACTGCATGCCACGAAGCACAGGTACAGCCTGCAGTGTTTTTGGACTGGTGATGGAGTGGTTGGTCATGGCATGTAGCCATGCTGTGGGCTGAGAGATAGGATCACAGCGGTGGTCCTCAGGTTCCTTGGTCAGTGCTGCTGTGGTCCAGGATTAACCAAAAATTGATATCCTGCTCTCCAAGACCTTTCTTCCTCTGACCTATCTCAGTAGGCCCCTTCTCTATGATTTCTGCTCAGAAGGGGCAAGACTGTCCCATTGCCCCAGGACAGGCGGTTGCCATGCCCCGTTAGGGCTGTACGTAGGGGTTGTGGGTGCCACCAGCTCTTCACCTCCCCTCCCCAGCACGGACAATTGTTCTAGCCTCTGCACATCCCTCCTCCTCTTCCACGGATGGTTGCCGGGGTTTCTCTTTGGCTGCTGCTTTTGGGCCCAGCTGCAGGAGGGCTCTGCTCCAACACAGGCTCAGCTGGGCTAGCACAATGGGAAAACAAAGCCCGCTCGCTGGGGATCTAAGCCTTTTCAGCCCTGTTTCCTTTCCCGATGTTTTTATTTCCTCCAAGTGAATTGTTGCTGAATGGAGGACAGTGTGGCTGTGACTGCTGCCATAGGCATAGGGACCTGGATGTCACTACCTGCTTCTTCATCTGGGTCAGTGATTTCAAAGGGGCCTTCACTCAGCTCCTCCCTTAGAGATAACATTTCTTCTAAACAGGCTTATCCAGGCAATTAGTAGAGACCTGGGATCACTCTACCTTAGAAACAACTGGTCCCAGCAGAGGTGCTTGACTTCCCGGAGCAAGTGCAGGTGAGGCAGAGCCTTGCGGGGGCTGGTTGATCTTTAGCGTTTGCTCTGCAGATTTCAAGGCACCCAGCAAACCCAAGGATGCATCTGGGAAAGCTGGGAGGAACTGCGGTTAGTTGTGCTTTGGCTAGTACAGCATGGGGTGGGAAAGAGGAGAAGAGTGGCTTAATTTACAGCATGGCTTTACTGCCAATGCCTGTGACAGCAAGGGACCAGGGGAATGTTCCGCGTTGCAGAAAGGGAGCTGCGTCCGTTTAAAAATCTTTTGCCAGGTGAAAAAGTTATCCTTGCTGGGCAAGGCAGAAGGTGTTAATCTGTGCATTTGCTGTGGGGAAGGAACTAATATTCCCTGATCTTACAGGAACTTTTAAAACAAAGCCAAGTGAACCACGTATGTAGTATTTCCCAGTGGTGGGTTTCTTAGTAACCGATACCTCCCCAGGGACACACAGACCAAGCCTGTCCTCAGGAGAGCCGCAATTCCTCAAAACGCTGCGCCCCCCACCCCGGCCCGGGGCTGTGCCCGCGCCGAGCCCCCCGGGCCGCACCAGCGCGGTCTCGCCGGCAGAGGGCACTGGGGGAGCGGGATTCCTTGGCTGCTCCCGGGGACACGGCGCGCTCCCGGGAGGCGGCTCATTCCCACCTTGGCTGACGGGGCTCACCTGGAGAGATCGAGCTTCCGAACACAGCACTGTCCCCTGTTTTTCTCGATAAACTGTGGCTTATTTTAAAACCGAGAATGGATTAGGAGCAAGTGGAACGCCTGTTCGGGTGGAAAAGTTCATTGGAGGTCCCAACATGAAGGTGCCGGGCACGAGGGTGAGCAGTGGGGTCCTTACACTAGACAAATCTCTCCTAAGGATAGATCTCTTCCAGAGGACAAGGGTGGAAACAAAACACCTCTGAGGAAGGAGTAGAACCTTTCTCCCCGTGTCCCATCCAATGCATTAGCCTCAATCCTGTGACCTGCTTGCTCAACAGCCACCCAGGTTTGTGGGAGTTGGAATTTCTGGAGATGGAGCACCATCCTCCTGCCCCTTGGCTGACTCTGGCTAGGACCCACCTTTTTGGTGGACCTACCCCCTTCCAGCCCTCACTACCACTGACAAACAGGTTTGCTTTATTTCAAGCTTCACAAAGCATCATGGGCTGTATCACTTGAACTCAGGCCCCTCCTTGCCCTTTTGGCTGCTGTTTCACAGCACTGCATCCTTCCCCATGGAAGGGAATCAGGCAGCTCTACCTGCAACCTGTGCTTCCGACACAGGAAGGCAGCTCGTGCCTATGGGGTGGCCAGAAACATTGTATACAGCTGTTATGGAGACAGAGAAGAGAGTCCATGAAGCAAGAGCAGCACCTGGACCCAACTTGCACGGGGGTTGCAGGGGGATGCAACCCAGGAAAAGGCTTTTCTTTTGAGCCCCTCCAACCACGAACAGCAGGAGCAGCATGTCTCTGGAAGTGGCTGGTTTGCTCCAGTAGCCTCTTTACAACCATCAAGGGACAGCTGTTTGGGGACTGCTGGATTTTTAAAAGGCCACTTATAAGCTTTAATACTGTGCTGGGGGAGAGGGTAAGGAGAGGAGGGGTCAGGGAAGGGTGGTTGCATTGACTGCTTAGGACTTAAAGCTGTAAACCTCCTCTTCCCTCACTCGTTGCTGGGACATTTTTATTGGCGAGATGAAGGGAGACAGAGCACAACTCCACAACTTGCTCTTCTTCTAGAGGTTAATGACCCAGTTAGCAGCTCTTGGCTGCATTTCCCGACATTTTGCAGACATCAAGACCCGTCTCCCTGCCAAGTACATTCTGTTCCCTGGAGCTCAGCCAATGCATCTCAGATTACTATGTAATGCGACAAAGAGGGAGAGCTGGAGGTGAGGGTGGGAGCTAGAGGGGAGATACGGGAGCTGTTGGGAAGGGGGCAGGAGAGGATGGGAGAAGGGGAAGCACCACTTCTAAATTTAACAACTAAGATGGAAATGAAGCTCCCAAGGTGCTTATTTGCTGGATAAAAACGTGAATCCCAGGATGAGTTGGAGTGATGCTTCTGGGAAACAGATGCAATCAGCAAATAATTCCCCCCTAGGGACCATGCAAGCCTGCGCTTCCTGGATCTGCTGACAGTCAAGCTCCTGCTTCTGATGCCCTTGTGCCCAGGACGAATACTACTGGGGAACTGTGACTGCTTTCCCAAATGAGAGTCCAGTACCCCAAGAGGAGCTGGGGCTTAGACAGGAAAATGGGGAGTGGAGGGAGTGAAGAGGATTAAGTTCCTGCCTGGTCTTTTATTTGTGCCCAGAGCAGAAGATGCTTCTTGGTGAGCTGTCTGGTGAGCTTGGCGCTTCCGACTGGGCACTTGCGCAGCAAAGGTAGGAAGGTCAGACCATAGAGAAGGCTCTCCTGGCTGTGGTTGAACATGCAGCTTGCAGGTGTCTGCCATTCCTAGAGGCCAGCTCGATCATACACTCCACATGTGCCCACAAGCCTTTGCCCAGTGGCCATTCTGGTGTCCTCTCCCAAGCCACGCTGGGGTCTTCCCCTACAGCTCTAATGAGATACCTTGTCCATTACATGCACTTAGACCTCCTTTGCCCTTGTAAATCTCTCCTCCCAGGCATCTTGTGCCACATTTCTAATTAAAACCCCATTGTTTTCTAGGTGGTGTGGGATCCTGACCTGAGAGGAACTCTTCCAATCCCTCCTCTTCTAGGCTGGCATCCCTGTTACAGCTTTGCTATCCTACCTGGGTACAGGATCTCCTGCTAATTCAGCTCTGGGCCTTTGGGAACCTTATTTTCACAGCTGCTTTGAGAACCTGCCAGCTAGACCTGCAGCTTCATTATGCCCTGGGCTGCTTGGACTGCTATGATGATGTGCTACAAGCCTTTTTCCACCTAGAGTGTAGTTTCTGTCACACCATCATGCCAGTTCTCAGCCCCAACCCTTGCCAGGCCTCATGTTTCCTTCCTTCTCACCTCCAACACCTATGTCAGCTCCATATGTCCCTCATAGACAACTCATCCTTGGGCACCTCTAACCAGGCACAGGTGTAGCACACTGATGTAGCAGCTCACCTCAGACCTAGCAATGGTGCCTCACCATGATCTCAATCCCAGACTATTCCCTCTCCTGTCCCACTCCTGCCATATCTACCTGCTCACATGTTGTCTCTCCTAGTCCAGCCTGGCCTATCTGGGATGCAGGGCGGGAGGGGGATCTCCTCTCCTGCTGCCAGCACACTCTGAGCTGAACCTGCTGGCACAGCCCACTTGCAAGGAGACACGCTGGGAAATGAACCTTATGAGCCACCTCTGACCAGGGTGTGCATGGACAGTGTCAGGAGCAGTGAGTGAAGGTGGGACTCCACCGAACAAAGCAGGAGGCTTGGGAAGGCTCCGGGGTGTGGGCTAACACATACAAGGTGTCAGAGCCCACCCATAGGACCCGAGATACCCACAGTCGGGCCCATGCCGTGGGCATGCCAGCATTGCTCCAAGCCCTGCTCTCTCTCCATGGCCTGGCAGGAGCTGTCAGGCAGGGTCCACTCTCAGGGCTCAGAGATAGGGTTAGTCCCTGGCATTACAGTGCAGCCAGGTCGTGTGCTGGGCAGAGGGTCTGCTCCCCCTTCAGAAGTGGTTGGATGGAGCCAGGCTCCTGGGCAGCACCTCAGGGCTCCCTCCCTGCTCCCATGGGCTTGTCAGCCCTCTTTGCACCATCTCTTGGCATGCAGTCATAAAATGGAAAGAGAAGAAACACAGAGGTCTGGCTCGATGAGATTGCTTATCTCCTTGGAGTGGAGCCGTCCCTCCTCTTCAGGAATTATTTCCTTGAAAGACACAAAACAGCACAAAACTGCTTCTTGCTCAGCTCCATCTGCCACGCGGGGGCTGGGTGCCGGGAGGCCACGATTGCTCACTGCATTTGCCACACACGGCTTTAGGAGGATTTTTCACCACGTGCAGCCTAATAAGGAGATGAATCTGGTTTACCTGTACCAGGAGTTGCTCAGGATAGTCCTGGGAAAAAAAAAAAAAAAAAAGTGTTTGTGGAGAGGAACTTTCTCAAAAACCACAGTAAATGCCAGCATCTGAAAATCTGGCACTGCATTACTTCACTGCTAAGCATCTGTCCTTGAGGCCAGCCCCACAGAGAAAGTCATCAGGGGCCAAAGCATCCTTTAAAACACAAGCCGTGGCTAACCACAAACATGTAACCCTCCTGACTTCTAAGCCACATATCAGCCTCCTCCAAAGGATGAGAAGGTCCAGATGCAGTTCCGCTGTGTAGGACAGCTGGAAGGAGGGCACAGGTTGTGAGAAGGAAGGAGAACCTTTTCTCCAAGAGGAGCTGGGTGGTGGCATACATAGTCTCAATTTTCCAGCAAAGTCAGCCTGATCATCTTTGTCTGGCTCACATCCTTCCTCAGCACATGCCCCACTATGGAAATGAGTCCACATCAGGGCTCACTGTGTTCGATGTTGCGCAAAATTAAGTGATTGGAGTCCTGGCCCAGTGCACCTGCCATTTTGCTGCCCAGCAGAGTTGTTTCAAGGGCAGCAACTTTCAGTCAGCAGGGAGGGCACAGATGTGCAAATAGGGAAAAATCTGCCAGAGGCATCTCAGCATCTGGTACAATACTGAGAAGACTTAAGTTAGGACAATTACAGTTTAAGTATTGCTGCTATTACCAAAACCAGAGGAAGCATGTGAACTCTTATCAGTGTAAATAATAGCAGGTAAGTGGCTGCTAAGTTCATGCTACTTATTTCCACCCTTCTCTTTCCCCACAGATCTGTGCTGGAGTAAGGATCACGGCAGTAAACCAGCATCAAGGCCAACACATGTAAAGACAGAGAAATGTTCCAGCACTGTTTATGGAGCAGGTTGAGCTAGGCAAGTACCAGCTGGGCCTGCCACATGACTTGTCTTGAGCAGGGAAACTCATCCCAAAAGCTGAGAGTTTTGGGGGCTTTAAGAGACTAACAAAAGCCTTGCTTATGTCTCAATTGGCTAGTGCATTTACTAACTCACAGAAACAATTAGGCAGCTTTTGTACAATAACTACAGGCAGTTCAGGCTCAGCTTCTCACCTTTTAAAATCACTCCCAGATCCACCATCCACAGGAAGAAGCAACCTAGGTTGACCACAGTTCATTAGTCCAGAGTGGGCAGGGCAGGAAGCATAAGTGTAAACTGCATCAAGGAGGTCCTAACTTTGGCCCTATCCCTAAATGTTACAACTAATAAGAACAGTTAAGCACTGAAAAGATTGCCTAGAGGGTCTATGTGGTCTGTATCCTCAAAAGCTTTCAGGAACAGGACAGATGCAAAAGACTGTCTGGGCTAGCTTGGTTCCAGCTGGTCCTGCCTTGTGGCGGGGTAGGGATCAGGTGACCTCCTGTTATGCATTGGCCTTTCCCATCCCAGTTTCCAGGTGTGTTTGTTCAGCTTCTCTCAGTCACATGCTGTCCCCTTCCTGTATGTTCACAGGATTTGTGGGCACACTGCTGAGCCTGATGCTCAGCAAGTTGGTCTATCTTGCAAAATCATATTTTCCTTGAAATTAGGATGAGTCTTGAGATATACATAAATGTATAGAATAGCAGAGAATATTTATTAGTGTTGAAATTAACATTGATTGATTTGATTTTTCCTGATTAGGCAATTACAAGAACTAAAGGGGTAATCACCTTTTCGATGAGGAAATGAAACAATCATCCAAGCTAGACAAGTCCTGAGTTTCTAATTTGAGCAGGGGAAAAAAAAAAGCTACAGGTGAAGATCAAAGCATCTCTGCCACGTTGTCTCTCACTCTCCAAGCAGACATGGGCTGGGACTTTTCTCACCACGCTTATCTCAGTTTCACCCATCTATATGCCTTGGGAGACAGAGTGAGGAGAGACACAAGGTTTAGCCCAGGGACTAAAGCAATGCAAGGCACAGATCTTGTCTTACTTCACATCTAGAGGAGGAAGAAGCCTCCCTTACTGCCCTTCACCTCACCAGAAGGATGCCCAAATCTGTCAAGACACTGACAGCTGAACATGAGGCTTATGAGAGCAGGTCCTGCTTCATTCCCCTCTCTGGATTTGTCTCTAACACATCTGCAGCTTATTGGGACATCTCTTCCCCACAGTGATCCCTAGTGCCAGATTGGTTCACTGGGTATTTGGCTCATGTCTTGGTGCTCCAGTATTTCTTCCCCAGTTAGCAACATGGGAAAAGGCCACCAAGTGCAGACCTCAGCTGACACCCCATACCCAGCAATAGCAACAGCCTTGTGTATGGCAGGGACACCCATCCAAATGCCATGACTCCTTGCCCTCCTTCCCACCTGTATTATAATGCAAACCATGATGAAGGGGTGCTGTAGGAAGCCAGCTACCATCAGTCCTTTAAAGACAAAACAAACAAAGGCCTTTTCTCAGTTGTAGTGGCATGAAGGGAGCTTAGTCCCCCTGGCCTCTCCAGGATGTGGCTGAGATGTATCAGGGAAGAGCAGCTGTCAGCATGGATGTGCCTAAAATTAGCTCAAAGAGAAGGTTTCCTCCATTTATTTATTTATTTGCTCCTTAAAAGGCCCCTTCTTATTAGATGCAAATTCAGCACGAAAGCTTCAAGACAGTACAAAGGCTCTGCTAATATTTTTCAATTACACTGAGAGAGAGGTCACAGTATTTTGTGTTTGAACTTCTCTTTGGGATAGAGGCTGTAGCAATGCAGTGACTCTTTGGATGTTTGGCTGCAGGAATGTATTTAGAAGAGATGTACCATGTGCAGCAGGTTCAACTGGTGCTGGAGGCCAGTGTGCCATTTATTTGGTGTGGTAGGTGCCCCAAGAAGGAATCATGGAGAATGGGTCTCTAACCTTAATTTATCTCCTTTCAGATATATACACACACCATTCCAAGAGGTTTGTTATTATACATTATGGCATTATCTATTTTCATCTCTTTGCCAACTTTTTCGTATCGTTTTCCCCACCCTCTAATAACTTCAGGACTCTGTCACCAATTTCCCTCCCTCAAAGCGGAGGGGAAGGAAGAGTGTGGAGAAATCTTAAAGATGCTAGATTCCAGCAAGTTTTTTGTCAGAGAAAATTACTTCATTAAGGCCTTTTGAGAATAAAAAACTGGAGAAAGAATTCACCCTTCTTAGCAAAGAATCCACATAGATCTATAGGAAAACAGGCTTGATCACTTCTGCTGCTCAAGAGATCAGCTGTTAATTACAGAACTCAAAAAACTTTGACTCATCACCTCTGTTTGGCTCATGACACAGGGATTGAAATGGGAAAACCTTTACAGACATTTAGAACTACTGAAAAATAGTAAAAAATAACTTTGAGGATAAAAAAACAACCCAACATTTCTTTTAATGTACCTAGTCCATCCCACATATCTTAGAAAAATACTGTATTTCTTTGTCCATACTCCTGGAATGGGTCTTGCAGAACACCAGTATCTACCATCAAATTCTTTCTGACATCTTGCTCCACAATGACCCACAGCCATTCAGAAGCTATTTCCTGAGGCTGCTGCCTTTGTGCTGACTTGCTGCTCTCCCAGCTGCGTTCTCTTACGGCCTTTCTAGTTTGTGTATCGGTTTTTTGAGGTGAGGAATTGCTGTCATCATTGCAGTAAGGAACAAGGCAAGCCTAGGGCAGGGGGCTTCTACTGCAGCATGAAAAACTGATTAATGAAAGGGACAGTAAGAAGCAACAGCACTAGGGATTGCCCCTGCACATAGTCATGCTATAATACAATAAGGTCTGGTGTAGCCTGGTCAAGTCACGCTGTAGCCTTTGTCTACTGAGTCTATAAGTATTTGGACCCAGGGTTTTGATTTGTATAAACATGAGTGGCCATGCACTACGACTCTGTGCTATCAGAGCATAAATAACAGGTGGCTGGAGCACTGACTCTGATCAGACCCTTCCATCTAGAGCCAGTTTCAATATTCAAGGTCCAGTAGCAAAGTTTCCAGCTTGTAGCTTCAATTTTTTCTGACCCACCAAGTCAATTGGATGCACACACAAGCTGGACCCTGCATATCTTATGGCTTTTCAATGAAATGTTGAGACCTATTTACACTTTGCATAAGCTTTTCCCTTGAGACAGTAATCTTGCTCAGGGCTAATGGGCTGCTTGCTAGAGCTACCTGCCTATTCTATCTTTATCCACTTCTCTAGGAAAGCATATCAGAGGGCGGAAAGCCAAGCATCTCATGGTACGTCTTGCTTACAAAAATTATCTGCCCTGCCCCATATCACTCATCTGTCTGCTCTGATGGCATCAGTGTTGCTCTGAACAGCACTGCAAGCAGTGCTGATTGCAGAGCAGCAGCAGGAAGATGGGAATCATTAAAGCAACTCAGCCAAAGCCCTGTAATTAATTAGTTAGAAAAGCATCTTGGCGTTATTAGAGAGGCCTCAGCAGAGGAAGCGACACCTCCGTTCTAACAGACTCACCTTCCGCCAGAGCTGCTGCTGTGATGTTTGACATTGTGCTGGTGTAAACAGAAATTAGGAGTCAGTGTGACACGGAGAGGAGCCATTGGCAGGCTGTGCCCTTGGCCAGCACTGTGCTGTTTGCCAGGAGGTTTCCGTGCTCTGCTCATGAGCAAAAATCAGATCCTGGAGAAGGCTCAGGTAGGGATGATTGCTGCTTAACCAGGAAGACCCTGATTTTTGCTGTGATTAAAGCAAACGCAGATTTTCCAGGGATGATTGCTGCTTAACCAGGAAGACCCTGATTTTTGCTGTGATTTAAGCAAATGCAGATTTTCCAGGGTACTGAACAGAGAGCCGGTTATCCAGGTGTTTGTGATTATAAACAGCCGTGCATACACAAAGATGCCACCCAAAACTCCAGAAACTGGTGTCTCCAGGGACCTAGACACATGCAGGATGCTGCTGTCCCTGGCAAACATGCACAGGCTAGCTGCATGGAGAACTGGGCCATGATCAGAACTGCATATTCATGGCATGCAAATGCTAAGCTACTGCAAACTCCCACAGCTGTCATCAGCATACAGTACCATGGCCATGAGCCCCAGAGATGGAATAACATCCTGTGGGGAACAGCAGGATACTGCAAGTTCTGTGCATTGCTGAAAATAAGAGCAGAGCATCAAAAGGAAGATGGAAACACAAGACTAAAATAGTCAGGATTGCTTTATGGACTCTTAATTTCCTTTGTGGAAGGAGGCCAGGCAATGTGGCGGGTACATGGGGCGAAGAAGCATGAGGCTTGGCTCTCCCACTGACCTGCCGTCATACCTTTGGCAACTCTTGTTTTTCCCCATGTGCTAATTTTGCCCTTTCCCCACTTGGTACTGTCAGCCTCTAGGAATTCATAAGTCTTGAGTAGGGCCTCCAAACACCATGATTTTGGCTTAAAAATCAAGAGCTATAAGCATATACATATGAATTACGTGCCTTTTTGAGTGGCCTTGTGGTTTCTGACTCTTTAGGGATCGCATTTCCAACTGAGTGGGTCAGATTTTTTTATTATGATTATTATTATTTTAAATGAAAGCCAAGAGTTTCACATAAACACAGAGCTCTGGCAGCTTGAGTTGGCAGCTGTACCCACTCTTCACGTGCCTTGTCTCCTTAGATGGGGAGTGTCTGAGGCATGGGCCGTCACTGGCCATGTCTTGCATAGCATCAAGAAAAACCTTCCTAGTATCAGCTGGCTTCCTAAACTTACCCAAGACAACAATCAACAAACAACCATTCCCCAGATGTTTCCAGTGAAGGTTGTAGGTAGGATAACTCCCCTGTGTTTGGCCTGCTTTAGAGCACAGGTGACAATGGACTGAAACTGATCCAAGAATAGGCTCCCGAGAGAGATTTTTGGTGCACCCTATTTTGGCCTTGCTGTTGCAGCCTTCCCGAGGTGTTTCAAGTGCTCTTCAAGGTAGTAGAGGGACTGAACACTGAGAACATGTCAGTGCATGCATTTGCTGTTCTCTTCGTGTTGAGTTTCAGACCAGGTCCCGTGAATACTCTGGGCAGAGATTTGAGAAGAATATTGTGCTTAGTTGAACTGCCTTGCTCATCCCATGATGATGAACAACTCAAATCCCTCATGTTTTACCTTGCAGATGTGTGGATGTAGCATGGGATGCTCCCTGTCTGCACAGCTGTCACCAGTTCTGTGGTAACAAGAATCATAGCTTTGGCTCTCAGCTCTGAAGCTCATCTCTTTACATTCTGAAGTGAAGACATTCTCTGAATAAATGAACAAACTGAGATCTTCAAATGAATAACACATTCTTCCTCAGGTCAACTTTGCAGAAAAAGCAAATATTTCAGGACAGTAAGGTTACTGCTCATCGTTCTCTGGAGCCAGCCTGCAAACTCCTCTGCGGTGGCTGTAAATCTGATGGTGTTCCAGTTTAAGGGCCTCAAAGATGCTATTTCAGACTGATATAATGCACATAAATGGGATTGAAAGCACCCATCTCTAGCAGACAAAGCCTTTCTGGTTTATTCAAACACGAGGAAACTGACCATTGTATATATGCACAGTTGGGACTCATCCAAAAGTGAGTGGTAGCCAAAAGAATTTACAGTTCCCTGGCTGGGGAACATGCGGATTTCATAAGGCAGAAAAGGTAACACAAGGATACAGGGAGAATCCTTTGCCTGGCATTTAGTATTTGAATCTCATCCTTTGATTTACTGTGAGAGAGAAGAGTCCCAGAAGGACAGAAGATCCCCCACCATATATGATATTCCTCATTTAGAGGCAACAAGGCATTTGGTTCCCATGGGATAGCAATGAAATAGAAGCTGTTCTCAGAGTCTGAACTTTAGGGGGTATCTGTCTAGCAAAGCGATTTATCAATTAATATCACAATCATCTTATGCAATGCATTTCTATAAAGTACTGCAGAGAACCAAATGGGTCCCAAAAGGCTGGGAGGTACAATTCATCAGCTCTCAGTACAGGTGGCAGCTACCAGACCCCCTGCAATGCATATCGACAGGGGTTAAAAGCACACAAGTCAACCCAAATGCATACTATGACGGGGGGGAGCCTGTCTTCGAAGTGTGAGACCAGGTCTAATTAACGGGGTCACGGAAGGGTCCCTGGGGGCAGTTGGCCATACCAGTGGTATGCGGGGTGTCCTGGGAAGCCGTGCTCCTGGCAGCATTCCCACGTGAGCCACAGAATGAGAGGGATGCGTGGTCTGATCCTGCCTGGCAGTTTCTGTGCAAAATGGGACCAATTTGCTGGGAAGCTTCCCACTCCCAAGGAGGGAAGAGGTGGGCCGCGAGTTTAACAAACATTTTGGTATTTGGAAGTCATTCCCAGCTCTCGTTTAACACACAGACTGCATTTCCCGTTGCTAACTGGCAGCAAAGAGCTCATCAACATTTAAATAAGAGGCTTGTTAATGCCAGCGTGAGGCAGGTTTGCATGCCAAGGCTGGCTAAGGTTTCGTGCCAAGGATTTTCTAAGAGAGAATTTCTCTAGGAAACTCCTTTAAAAGGAAGAATTCACTTCTGGTTAAAGACAGCGAGGGCTTAATTTGAAGAGTGCTGAGCTGGTTAAGTCAAACGGATGGTGCAAGAGCTGAAAGACTGTGAAAATCAGACTCCAGCTTTTAAATCAATTAATTAGCTGAAGCATGTGGTGTTTTGCAACGGATAATGCTTTCTGCGATGCAATAACTGAAGGAAAAAAAGGCTACGCATAACCTCTTCCATCAGAGCCACTGACTTGCCCATCAATGCTAAATATACTCAGGTGAGGTTTTAAATGCACCTGTTACCTGAGTGTGGGAGTTATTATCTTCTACAATGGTCAAATGAACCTGAGTGCAGAGGGGATGTGCAATATTTGGCTCTGTTTCTAGATCTCAAATGAATCTTGTAAATTACAAAGAATTTTTACTCTGGGACTTTGTTTTGAGCCTTCCAAATGGACACTCAGCCCCCACCTCAGAGCCAATGGAGAGGGAGGGTGCTAGTTTTGGCAAAGCTGGAGGGTCCTGTACTGTGTGTCTCTATAGCTGAGTTTATTGCCTTTCCTTGTTCTGTCACAGAACAGGAGTAATGTCCATAGTGTCGGAATATGCACATGGTAATTGGCTTTTGCTGTAATTAAATGCCTCGATGCCAGCGTTTAATCAGCCGCCAAAGCCATTTATTGCCTCATATACGGCTGCACCATGAGCATTACCCCTTAATTAGTTGCTGAAATAGTGATGATTTAGCAGCGTCTTTATATTTATACTTTAAGACAGCAGATTCAGTCCAACACCAACAATATTGCAAGATAAAAAAGCAGACCATATTTTGCTGTGCAATGATTTGAGCTTATTTATTTTTCCTTACCTTGTGGAAAACAGCGTCATGTGCATCTCCTGGTAACACCACACTGGAGGTGGTTAGCACATGAAAAGCAGTTGCTGCATCTCTGCTCCACTCCAGGGTTGACCTTATGTATTTAAAGTGCATTCAGTATCAATAACACATTGTCCCCAAAAACATTGTCTTCTTTTGCTTCTCAGCAAAAAGAAGTGTAGGCTTCATGCCCTTTGACTCATCATTACCAGGACTGCCTGGCTCTGGTCTGGCAAACCAGTGACAGAGCTCCCAGTCTTCCTCGTAAGAACTCCCTGGAGAACAAGCTCCTTTGTGTCACTGGAGGAGCAGCACTTTGTGTTGCATAACCTTGGTAGGTTGCAACAGGTGGCATTGACAGCAGCAGCAATTCTCTTGACAGCCTCGTCTAAACTCCTCTTCCTCTCTTTCCCTGCTTGTTTTTGCAGCAGCCATGGTACTGTGTTATGCAGCCACTTGCCATCTTGAGGGAAATGCAGAAGTGAAAGGGCCTGCTCACTCTGTCCATGTATCTTCTCCAGTTTCAGTAGTCTGAAAGGAAGAAGTCTGGTCTGATCTTTCAGAGCCCCTTGACAGTTAATGGCATGAGAAGTGTCCAGAAAACAGTTCACCCTGCTATGAAGAAGCTGTCAAAGATATGTTGGAGGGAAGGCCCTTTAGAAGTGTCTATCTCTCACAGAGGGAGGGAGCCCTGCTGCTCACTTGCATTGGGCTCTCCTCTTCCAAACCCTGCCTAGAACACCCATACTGCCTGCTAAGTCTGGCACTGGGAACAGATTCCTCAGCCTTTCTGGTTTCTTTGAAAGCCCCTGAGAAAGCTTAGAAAGCCCCCAAAATTTTCTTAAAGTTGACTAAAAAGCAAAAGTCATTCTTGCTCAGTAATAGAACTCCATTTATGAAACAGCAATCATAGAGCAAGTTAGCCTAGGTATCCTCAAGATAAACATCCCTGATCCACCTCTGTTCAAAGCCAGCTGGTTAAATCTGCAGTAGCCACAGCTGGAAACAGCCATTGCATCAGAAAAAAAAACAGCTGTATGACTGCTTCTTCATTTGACCAGGGACCTCACCAGCAGAGCAACCTTTGGGGCTGCCAAGTAGTCTACACTGCCTCCATCCCACCCCCAGCTCTGAGATGGCTTCCCTTGGCATCTGGATTTTAGATGCACTTCATTCCCGAAATTTTGTCTTCAAAGGATTCTCACAGTCTTTGATTGCAAGAAAACCTGTGCAAAACTATCAAATTAATAGTTCCCCCACCCTTGGCCCTTGCCTCTGGCCCCTGGCCTGCTAATGCATTTTGATTTGCATGTAGACTGCATATCCCTGGAACTTTTCCATCATAACAAGTTTAGGAAAAAGTACCTTGTGCTATAAAGGAAGTAATAATATCAAGTTTGGAAAACTATGTACCAGTTTGAATAGACTTGAAAGCCCACACCATCATATTCCCCTTACTTCCAAGACAAAGGCTGCCAGACTACTGTGTCCTGCAGGAAGAAGCTGCAGAGCTTGTCCTTTCCTGAGGGAGAACACAGGCCCTTCCTAAAGTCCCCTGGGGAAGGGGAGGAGGAGCTGAGAGTGAAACTGCTGCCTGCACCTCCTTCCATGGTTAACAAAGCATCCCCTGACAATACATAACCTACTAAAGAAGTCCTTCATGTTCCCTGATGGTAGGAAAGTAAGGACGGGATTTAATTTGCAGCAAAGAATATTTAGTCTGGACAGTAGGAAAGACTGTCCACAGGGGAAGACAGCATCACTATAGAGTGGACTGCCAAGGAAGGCTGTGGGGTCTCTATCTGCAGATGTCTTCAAGGTCACATTAGATAAAATTTTCTTGAAAGTGACACGGGAATGGGTTTAGCTGTACCATGTGCCTTGTGAACTTTCTACAACTCTGAAAGACTGTTTTATGATAACCACTTTTGCCAATAGGGAAGACAGTATTCATTCATTTAACTGTTAAAGACACAAATCAAACCTGTCTCAGATGCTCACCTAAAGAAAACAGACCTTCTCTACTGACTAGAGGACCACCCTGGACAACAAAGCTGTCTTCCATGCTGCTGAAGTTCATCAATATGAATCGCACCTTGAAGACAGTCAGTGCAGCAGGAGATTTCTGAGAGAAATGGGCTTTTACAAAAAGCTCCAAGGATAGAAAGGGTAGAAAAACAGAGGCTATAAGCAGAGTGCAGATATTTAGCATGTATTTTTGGAAAAGCTTACCAGGATACACTGGATTCCCCATCACTTGAAGCATTTCAGTCAGGGAAAGTGTTTGGTGATGGTTTGGTACTGTGCCAGGTTCTCTGTCTGGAGAGCTGAAGGTCAGGCTGTGTGCTGATCAGTGGTATTTTTGGAGCAGACTGGAGTAGACCAGGAATAATCCTAATTATTCCACAATGACATCCTAGATACAACTTTCTAGAAGAGACAAGCTTCGCTAACCACACTTCTTTCTATTCTTCCCGTAACAGCTTGAGCAATGTTCCTCCATTCAGCTGCAAAGCAAGGTGCTTGGCTCTGTTTTCAACCAATCACCACTCAAATTTGAGAACACTTGTGGGCAACTTTGCATATAATCAGATTACTGCATGTTTTAGGAATGGAGTGTTCTAAATTGCAAAGGCACACACTTTTAGAAACAGTGCACATTTGTCAAGAGATAGCCAGTAAAACAGGGGATAACCCTCTTGGGACACATTTCTTGTGTCCTTACTTTAACCAACAGTAAAAGAGGATCTTGAATTAAGTATCTTGAGGAACCACACAATAAAATTTTGAACCGAAAGGAGAGAGAGAGAGATGGAGGATATAAAGTATAATTGCAGGTGGAGTTTGGAAGAAAGTAAATACCATTCAACTTGAAAAAATAATTTCACACGCTAGCAAACAAAAATGAAATTTATAAGAAGTTTATTGGATTGGTAAAATGTAATAAAAAAGCATTTGTGATAGTTCTTCTGCAAAGAAAAAAGGCATCTGGCGATTTTGCATATCTATTTTCCCTTACAAAACATTTGAAAAGCATAACTGATAAAAAGGATAACAACTGAAAGAGCAGAGCAAAGAGGAAAATACATCTCAATATAATTGGATAATGCATAATAAAAATACAGAAAACACATGCTTAAAACAGCTTTCATTCTCTAACTGTAAAAAGTCATTTTACGTGTTGAATAAAAAATATATGCCGGTTGCTCTGAAAATTGCGGTTTAGAAGAGGTAACTAGCTGAGAACAAATATATATATCTATATATATTTATAAATATAGAAAATGTGTATACGCTGCATCTGTCCTCAGAACAAACTGGAATAAAAGATTTTCAATTCATGCACACAAGTTACCAGAGAAAAAAACTTCATTTATTGCCTAGCAGATAGATCCTGTAAGGTACTGACTGAATTTCCTGAGTGCCCTCAAAGCCCTATGGAAGTAGTCAGTGAGGGAGACAAGTGGCCTGATGGATTCAATGACAAGGGAGGCTACTCAGCAGCACGTAGGAGGTACGCTCAGCAACTCACAGGATTTGGGAAAATTTCAATGGCAGCAGGATTAGGCCCCTCACAGACTTGGGTAGTGCTTTTGCTCAGCAAGGAGTAAAACTCTGATACCCCCAAGCTCTGACAGACAGGAGACCAGTCCTGAAAGCTCAAGTAATGTTACTTCATTAGGATCTGATGGCATAGAATATGCAGCAGAAGGCATTCCTTATACAGGGAATGCTTCCTTGTTGCCCCTTCCTTGCCCAGATACCTAGGTTAGTGATTCACATTTAAAAGGAAGATGCTTCCCATACCACTGAGAGCCTCTGTCTGCTGATGCAGGACAAGAAGAAGCATGGCCAGTCACACTCCCCTCTCAACTGCAACGAAGACCGTAACACAAAACCGTCTCCATCTCAAGGGCTAAACCAACAACTACCATAAAGCTGAAACACCACCTCAAACCTGGCCTAGTCATCCACTGTGGATTACTACACATCCAACAAAGATCATTGTTGGTGAACCCTCAAGCAGACAGGTCTGCAGCTGGCATGGATAGGCCAAAGCATAGCAGCTATGTAGGACAAATACATTCCAGGGGGCACGTCCTCCTCAGAGTCTGAAACAGCTAAGTCAATCTCCCAGCTTTTGGGGGCATCTCCATGGGTCATTTAGCCAGGAAGAATCCTACAGGAATGACCCATGTGTGGTTCAGACTCCTCGTATCAGTCCACAGGTAAAGCTAAGCATGAGAGATTGGGCTCTGATACATAACAAACCTCCGCTACTTGTTCTGAGCTGGAAAGTGTCATTACTAAAACTACAGAATTAGTACTCCAGGTCTCTCATTTGACTAACTGGAGGGAAGGCACTGGAAGCTGCCTCCAGTCTCTCTGATGGTCCAAAACACAAGCTGTGGCATGGGAAAGTATAGAACCCTTAAGGAAGTTGAAGTCTCACCAAAGCAGATCCTTTCTAGCAAGATCATGAAAAGTCTAAGCATTACTTTGCTCTGCCCATACCTCTAGCAATACTCAGTTCTCATGGTCCAGATGGACAGCAGAGGAGGTCACAGTGGTGCAATATGGAGAATCAAAACATCAAATCTTTGCTGCATTTCCAATACACCTTGCATTTCCTCTCTTATCACAGCAGGGAAGAGTTTGCTAAAACATTATTTTGAGGATTGAAAATGACAGCATATCTGCCTTTTTAATAGTAGTAGTTACCAATCAAACACTCAACCTTTGATTCATCTTCAAATTTTCTCTTCTAACATTATACAAAAAAATGAATGAGAGAGGGCTTAAGAGACAATATTAAATGAATAAATTTTGCAGATATGAATGACTCTGGAGCTCTGATAAGACAGAGATTTTTGGGGAGATATACCTAAGCACCTCTGCTACAGAACAGTTGCCTGGCAGACAACAGGGTGTGTTAAGCAAGATGACAAGCCATGCTGATGAGATAAGCTATTGCTTTGCTTATCCCAATGAAGAACAGATGCTCAACATCTGTGACGCTCTTGCTTCACCTCTCCATCAATCTTCTAGTTGCCGTCCCTTCTCAGCACTAGGGCTGTTTCTCTGCTGTCCATAAAGGAACATGGCAGGTCTCTGAAAAGGCACACAGTGAAGAAACTTTTTGTAAAGGCAACTGTAACAATAGCCTTCTCATCACCTTCCTTGGTGGTTCTGCTGAGACGCTTAGCTACTTAGGCATTAGGCACATTAGAAATACTACTTCTTAGGTGGATAAAGCAAAGAACTAGATCAGATTTGGGGGACAAGGCACAAAATGTCCATTTGCCAAACTGAAATGCGTTTCAGCCTACACAGAGTTGTCAGTAAAGCACTGGCAGATGCAAAAAAAAAAAAGTGCCCCAGTTCTGTATTTTCAATGGGTATCATCTCAACACAGTTGAAAAGCAAACTACAACCTCCGGCTGTGCATTTCAGTGCAAACTGCTCTTATCTCATAGAGCCCTGAATGAAACATTAGCACAAAGGCAGCCTAATTGGAACAGGATCTTCTCCTCCCTCCCTGCAAATCCTCATCATTGCACACAATCCCATAGCTAATGGAAGACAGAACAGCTGATTCTGGCAAAATACTTGCACTAGGAAGGCATGATCAAGCCCTAGGCTGGATGCAGACTCACCATGGGGAGCAGTGCTGCCTACAGAGAGGATGAGATGGACCTTGCTCCACTAGGAGGCTTTCCTCACTCCCATGCTGCAGCACTGTGGAAAGCTGGGGCAAGTGTTTGCAGAGGAAATGCTGGCCTCCGGCTCTAGTTTAGAGAACACTTCAGAGGGTGTAATTTTTCTCCTTGGCCACCACCAAGGAAGACTATAAAAGCAACAAGAAACTACATTTTCAAATCTAAGCACTTCCCTCAATCAAGGCATTCCTCCCATGTAGGATTCCAATTTTCAAAACTCTCTTTATCAGAACTGGAAATTATTCTGATCGCATTTTCTGGTTCTAAATTCTAGGTAAGGTTTCCTAGACAGAGCCCCTACCTTGTCATTTGGTGCCCAAAACAAAGTGGCTCCATACCCTATGGGGACCAAGGCAAGATGACGATTCAACAAAGGAAAAGTAAAATAATGATGAAAAGCACACGGTCCTGATTACCAAAAATGCTGAATAAGCAAAGCTTCTATGGAACAAAATTAACAGAAGAAGTAGGAACAGCCACTAAAACAATATCAGAGACATTCAGTCCTTTATCTTTTTCCACATTTATTATTTTCACCTCTCCTTCTCACAGATGAGATGGGGCAGACCACTTATTTTTCCTATTCAAGTCAGCTTTGCTCTCTGGGCTGTCACACTGCTGGCACAGACCTGTGGAGACAGGACTTCCCGCACTTCAGGGGAATGCTGAACTGGGGCTATTTTTTAAACATCAAACTATTCCTGTTCACCATACATTCTCCTTCCAAAAATAAAACAACCATCCGAGTCTTTAAACAAGCAGAAAATCCCTTCAAAGTCTGGCAACAATGTTTTAAACCTGGGGTAGGAGGGATGGGAACAGGAATACATTTTCCTATTTATGGGAAATAATGAAACTGATGTTTTTGGATATGAAATGCTGGGTAATAACAAATCAGAGGTCTGTTGCTTAGCCCGTTCTGCCAGCCAGCCCTTGTAAGAAAAAAACAGCAAGAAAGCATTTTTTCTTTGCCCTGATGAACTTAAAACGAAAGCAGGGGCAATAGAAGGGAAGGAGAGGAGGGTAGACGTGTACATGGTATGGAAATTTTTTGCCTTGAGCAACCACAGGAGTAGACAGAAAAATGGCAAATATAATGTGTCTCCTTATTCCCGTAGCCCTAGTTCCTAAAACTAGTTTGGGAATGAACTGGGAGAAGGGGAGGAAGGAGCAGCAATTTGAACACAGCAGATGCTCCAGTTAAACCATATCTTCCCAAAGAGGAACTGAGGGTGGGGGAAGGGGAGATGGCTATTATTAATATCCTTCCGTATATAGCAAAGCAGACATCCTGCATAATGGCAACACAATACATCAATAATAGCCCAAGAATAGCTTCCTACCGGTTTTTTCCCCCTGACAGTTAGAAACATAAAGAGAAAAATCAAGCTGCTGAGATAAATAGCTGAGTCTCCACCCCCACCTCAAATTGCCTTGGCATATTTTAACAGATAAATGGTTCTATGAGAAATTTAAATAGCTTTCTCTTTTCTTTTTTGGCAGCTGCAGGAACTGGGTCAGGTGTAGAAATTATTAATTTCGAAGCCAGAAAAACCCATGTTTGAAACTAAGGATTTGTTTTTTTTTTTTCCTTTAAAGCATCAACTTTCTTAGAAGCAGAGTTGCAAAAAAATAAAAAAAATTAGTTTTTTTAAACAGAAGTCAGGCTAAAAATAATGAAATAATACTGCAAACTGCAGAAAAGGCACAATTTGCGTAAAAGTTTAATGGACATTAAAAGTATCTGTAGTGGATTGTTAATGGGTATTTTTGCATAGAGTACAGTATTTGCCCAGTGGCTTTCATTCCTCTTGATCAAACATAGCACTGGAAGTCTACCTTGAAGAAAAAAGACTGGGGAACACCATTCTGTAGCTTTACCCTAACTTTAGTGCATGTTTCCAAAGAGACAAAAGATTACTGCCAGAGTGACCAAACACTTCCACACAGAGACCCATTTACTACTTAGTTCCAGGTCTCAGGACTGACACTCCAGTGTGCTCATCTGAGGCTGTGCTCACTGGTGCTCAGAGCTGGTGAACTTGGTACCGAATCACGTGTAAATCACTGCCTTCTCCCTTCCACTCAAGTTACTCTTGCTTTACACATTGATACCAGGGTTTCTAAGCCAGCTTCTCTGCATGATGACAAGAGCCATCTCCGTCCTCATGCCATATTAGGAAGGACCTCTTTGCAATGATAAAACCTTGAAACTTACAGAGAAAAAAGGTTAAATCCTGCAGAAAGTGCTATGAGCAAAGAAATGCTGATAAACTCCCTCACAGGAGAGTACACTAGTTGAGACCTGTAAAAGGTTCAAATTTCCACTCCTACGAAGACTCAGATCTTGAAAGATACCCAGTTGGCACACAGCCTGCTTCCTCTCCTGCATAGCTGGTGAAATCCCTCTGTTCCTCATGCTCTGTTCTGTATCCCAAATCAGGCAGATACCTGAGAAGGAGAAGGGCTCCCTCAGTTATACTCACTGCACCTCTGCAGGGCTCACAGCTCATGCTCTCCTTCTCTTAGTGACCAATCAAAAATTTAAAAGGTGACAAAGACCCAGATGTAAATAGAACTGCAGTGCCTAGAAAGTCAGAGCACAGATAGGATCAGAAGACAGACTGTAATTACAGGCCCTACTACTTATTACATAGGCCAGTTCGGCTACATGAGCCTTCGGTGGAAACTTCCTGTGCAATTAATAAAGGAGAAACAAAATACTTTTGCAATCACTTTTCTAGCTTTCACTGTGGGGGTCCAATCCTGCTATCCTGGATTAGCTCTAATCATAGACAATCTTTCTCTGCATAAACTGAAGGCATCTGTTCTGTAAGACTTAAAAAAATAAAGGGAAAAAAGAGAAAGAAAAAAGGACGAACCCCTCATTGCAAACCTACACCATGCAATCAAGAAGGGAAGGAAACCAATCCTGATCCCCTCCAGATCGTAATCTGACAATGTTTTCAAGGCACCTGGCAAAAAAGGAAGAAGAAAGAAGAATGCTATGAAATATTTAAAATCCTACTTCTGTCAAGAATACATGAGAGGGGAAAGGTGAGTTTGAAAGGGCTGCATTATTTGTAAGCTAAAACCTGAAAGCACCACCTTTTGCATAGAGGCATGAGATGCCCTTGGCCCAAGCCAGAGCGGTCCTGAGAACAAGTACCAGGCGCTGATTCAACAGCGACTGGCATGACAAAGTGAAGGCTGTGTGTGAGCTGTCCTGCAACACCATGGGATATACCATGGGACATGGAGGGTAAGGCAATGCATTAACAATACCGTAAAATAGCTGTGTCTTTGTAGGCCACAACTGATCCTCCCCATCTAAAGCTTGAATCAGATTTTCAAGAGCGTGGAAAATGGAGCATCCCCAAGGGAGGATTTCTCCTAAAGGCACTTCTTTTACTGCTGAGAATCTCACCAGAGACATCGAGGGAAGGAGAAACTGCTCTGTGAGATCTGAGATGCATCAAATGACATTTTGCTTTACTTCTGCATCCAGGACCTTGCCCTTTCCATTCTCAAGTCCCCAGTAGTGTGGAGGACCTCTGCAGAAAGATCTCAGTCAGGCCTAACCACTGAACTGATCCCAATCCACATCATGAAAAGGCGGCACAGAAATGGGCTAGATGTGGCCAGGTGTCATAAGGAGGGGGGCCTCCAAGCAGATACTCAGGAGTTCTGATACTCAGTTGAGCCTTTTCATGGTCACATCCATCTGCCTGCTGTGCAGTTACAATAGCAAGCAAAACAGACTTCAGTACAGGCACTGGGCAGAAAAATGGGACCAAAATGGTTCTGAGATACTGAAACAAAAGACACTTTGGAACAAAACTGGCACAGCCACAATCCCCACAACACTTGTGTAAGATAGAAAGAATCCCTAGAACGTATTTATCAAAAGCCATTTTATGCAGATTTTTCCTTCTGAATATTTAAAACATGGTGAATATTAAACTTCAGAGATTCTTAATACGTTCCAAAGCCCCACGGACCTTTGAAATGCTAGCTCATCAATATGCAACATCTAATCTTGTCAGGGGAAAAAAAAGGGAAAAAAAAAAGTTATTCATCCTCTGCACACAGAGGTTACAGTGAGAATCCCAAGGAAAAAAAAACTCCCAGCATCTTATGCAATAGGTTAAATTTACTCTGGTTGGGAAAGTTTCACTTTCTGCAAGAGAGAAAGTGCCTGTACGTGCATAGCTGCTGGAAGCTTCTTCTGAAGTGTGAGGCTGAAACTGTGTAGCTGGATTACAGTAAGTAGTTTATTAAAAAAAACAAGGCTTGTGGCTTTGCATCCTGTTCTAGTCCAATGTAGTCTCAGAATCCCCTCTCCAAAGGCCAGCAGACACTGCGCCACCTAAAAATCCATTCTAGTCCAAAATACTGCGGTTGAAATGGCTTTGCTTGTTTATAAAGTTTAGTGTTTCGTATCCCTTGCATCTGACCTTCAGCAGAAAGAAAAGCTCAGTTAAATTGTGCAAATATGTACCAAATGGGAGCAAGGGAAAGCGGCCAAAAATGCTGCATGAGCTTTTGCAGGGCTGCAGCCTTTTAGGAGCACCAGTTAGATGAACTGGATGAGAGGCCAAATTGATTTAGGCTCCAGGCAGGAGCTTAAAACACCATGACATCCAAATTCACAAAGAAAAAGTTCTGTTTCTGCAACCCCAAATTTCCTGCACATAAAAACACTGTTTTCTTTCATCTTTAGGAGATGCTCGTTCTGTAATCTGACATTTAAAAATGAACAAACAAACAGGAGTCAGCTGACAAAGGATTCTTGCTGGTGAATGGAAGTAGGTCACTCTGAGTATTTAGCCTTTACAGTCTGGCTTAACGTTAGTGTTGTACAGAGCAGTAACAAAACTGCACAGAAGACAGGGAAAGACTCTAATTTTGTCTTTCCTGTGAAAATTAGCATTAACATTCTGCATTAATGTGCAATGCCTCCCCAGCACCCGATATCTGGTTAATTAAAAGAAAAACCACAACCACAAAGCAAACCACACACTAAATTAAACAACAACAAAAACCCCTTACTGGTCAGCCTGCATTTAAAGACATCTCAGTATGAGTAATTGGGCAGAGAGGAATTTTCCTGAAGGAACATAAAAGAAAATGAAAGCTCTACATACAAGACCAAATAAAATCTTCTGTCTCTCACGAATGCAAATTCAGGCTGCCCTTTTACACAAGCATATTAAAGGAATAAAACTGAAGGAAAAAAATAAAAGAGGAAAAGCTAATAAATTCACTTTTAGAGAAAAAAATATTTAAAAAACAAACTATCCTTCAAACATATTTCTTCATGGTAAATCCCTGCAATCATGTGGTTCTAAATTATATGGTTAAATATGACTGAAAAAGTAAGGCACAATTTCATAATAATTTTAAAAGCAATAATTATAATAATTTTCTTTGATATCCATATGGCAGTCCACTGACACTAAGGACACACAAAACTACTTGATTAAAGATCTGAAGAAGTTTTTCTAACTGCTAACTAAGGCTCACAATACCTCGGTGAAGTAAGTAACAAACCATCTTTACTGCAAAGATGAGTGCACATTGAGAAAATGGACAGAGCAGGTAAGAGAGTGGCTTGTGGACAAAGGGAGGCGGAAGCAGGAAAGCAGAGACAGCCCAAGTGTGATATTCCTGGGGAGGGAAACTAACCCCTGGTAATGTAATGTAATGGTAATTACAAAACTGGGGCCTTCTTTTCTTTCCTCATGTTCTAAAGTACCTATGTAAGTTGAGAAATGTGGACAAAGAGCAAAATTAGAAAAAAAAAGGAAAGTTTGAATTGAATGCTCTTGCTACCCATGATCAACCCCACTGCTTCCACATGTAGCACGAAGCCAAAGAGATCAGGGGCAAGTAGTCAGGAGTAAAGCTCAGCAATACTCAATATTGTATCCTGAATTTCTACTCAGTTACATCCCCACAACCACCTTACATGTGCACCCATATGCCAGAGTACTCTGCAAGTGTGGAGCTTAGTTTTTCCAGATCACACCAGAGAATTTCCAGGCTGAAGTGAGAGCTGTTCCTCAACGTCCACCAGGAAACCCGCCCAGGTTATGGTTTAATTCTTAGATTTTTAGATGCTGGATGAATGCTGTAGTTTCACATGTGTAAAGTCTATTCTCTCTCAGGCTCCAAATGCCAGCTGGGCAATCAACTGTTGACAATTCAAAATTGAAATGCTGAGGAAGCAATTTAATATTTCTAGAAATGTTTAAGGAGAAATGCCATTCCCAAGCCCAGAAAGGTATGTGGAAGATGAATTTCAATCAGAATCTCTTTATCTTCATGGCACTTGCCCTAATGTGCTTACATTATTCAGAAATTTCAGGGGAAAAAACAACAAACCTTCCCCCCAAGACAAAAACAAGGAAGAAAATTGCAATTGCCACAGAAAAAGACAGTAGCAGTTCCCATAGCCAGCCACTCCATGGCTTTAAGATGGGAAGGAAAAGCGAACCTAATACAAATAACACTGTTCTTTCAAGAAGAGTCACATTATTTGGATTGTTCTAACAAAGGAATCAGTGACTTCAAAGTTAGCAAAACTAATCTAAATTAGGGAAAAATACCTTGTGAAAATCTTCCGAGCTTTTTTTTTTTATTTCGCTAGGTCAACTATTGAACCATTTCCCAAGAACATATGCTTGTTTTCAAGTAGAATTTTTATCCAAAGAAGTTTTCAAAATTGTCACAGAAACTTTAATTTACCAACAGAAGAAACCCACGAATTACAAAAAACTGCGAAATACATGGGTTTTGAGAAACAAAAATATTTGTTAACAATTCAGAAATTTATTTAGATAAAAATTCAGTATGATTTTAGTCATAACAGCAAAACACTCCAAACCAACAACAATCAAAAATGTTGTGGGTAACATTACAAAAGGAGATAATTTCTCATTAAAAAAATGGTCCTTCTGATATCATGTAATTTAGTGTAAAAATTGCCACAAGCTCTAACTGGAAATAGTGTTCTCATAGCTCTCTTAGTTTGTACTTTACTAACCTCTAGGTTACTGAGTAATTCCTGCTCTCTTTCCACAACAAAATCTCAGGTACCATCAGTAGTGTTCTCTCATGGGGATTTCACTACAGTGAGATTGTTCAGCACCCTTCTCTCCAATAGCCCCGACTTGCAGTACTGAAATCTGTGCGAGATGTTGTCAACTCAGTTTAGTTAAGAAATAGCAAATGAACATGATGAACCAACTGCAGGAACCAGATATCAACAGAAACCAGTTTATAAACTCAAACTCTTTCTAAGCCATTCAGCTGAAGCACCAGGTGTCTAACGTTTTAACTCCAATGCTGAAAGAGAGAAAAGACACAGGATTTCCCCCAAGAACCTTCTCTTGGGTCCTGTTATCCCTTGCCTGCTGGACTTTCTCAACATCAAAAGGAACAAGCATTTATCAAATCTAAGCCAGGCTTGACTAACCATGGCCAGGCAGCAGTTGTAACAAGTCCAAAGAGATTTCAGACTGACTTGTGGCATATTGTCTTTAACAACCACCATTTCTTTTAAGATACTTTCTTATTCTTCTCAGGCACATTTTGCTGATAGGCAGAAAGTCAAGTTAAGGCCTATGTCTTGTGAAACCTTGCTCTTACTTCAAGATGAACACTACTATGTAGAGTTCACTGTAATAAACACTTTGGTACTCCCACACCCCTATGATTAAGTCATTACCCAAGTGTTTTCCAGCCATGATAAAAATTTAAGAATTAAAATATTAAAAAAACCAACCTCCAAAATTAAAGGTGCATTTTCTGATGGGCTAAAGAAATGGTGTTGCTTTCTGTTTTTAAAATCAATGTTCAGTGATTAAAATAAGTAACAATAAAACCATCACATTCACAAAATACTAGTGTTAGTTAGCCTTGGGGATATGCTTAAGGATTGGGTTGTAACCAAGGCAACCCAATCTTCTGCAGAAATTTTAAGTAGACAGTTTTAAAGCCATAGCTTAAAGATACAGTAAAACTGGCTGTAGGGCCACTTGTGATACATGGAAGATGCCACAGCCACTCAACACAAAGCACACATCTAGTAACAACTCATCTTCCTGTCATACAAATTCACATACAATCAGCCACCGGCCAGGTGCTCTCCTGCAGTTGGCATAAGGGTGTCACAGGAGCTATTGCATGTATTCTGGGTAATTTGAGAGAAATTTGACTGTGTCCCCTTCCTGCCCAGATCAAATCTGTATGATTGGGTGATACAGAATCAGTCTGGGATTAATGGTTTGTGTCAAAACATGCAAAGGCTTTAAGTTTGTGCTTAAACAAACACCAGGGACTTAAATATTTTGCTAAATTAGAACCTGATCCTGGGCCTTGTCTGGCCACACAAATCATGGGACCGGCCCTACTTGCTGACAAATGCTAGACAAAAACAAAGCAGCAAAAGCAGAAACTGAAGAATTGAACAGAAATGTCTCTATGATCTTCCAATTCTTTTTGAAAGGAACAGTCTGGACATTACCACAGCCCCAGATGATGTGATTTTTTGTCATGGCTAAGAAGTCCACTTTTAGAAATGCAAGGGTTCTTTGGCAAAAAACTCCTTCTTTGGAACAGATAAACAGGATATAATATAAATACATGATAAATACTGTGATGAAGCAATATCCCAGTGGTTCTTAATTGCAGTGCAATTGAGATAAGTCCACCAGCGTTTCCTAATTAAATCCTTAAGCATCAGAGGGGAGATTTCCATACATAGGCGGATGATGAGAGGCTCTGTGATGTACATACAATATTTTTCAAATATATTCATAGCAATTTCAGAAGACAAAACCACAAAAAATAAAGAAGACATTTGGACACTGACTCTTTTCAACAGGCAGATGGCTTTGGTGTATTGGGGTGAAAAAAAAAGAAATCATAGTACTTCTGCACAGATGTGTCATGTTTAGAAACTAGCCTCAGTACCTCAAATATCAATATTGTCAATCTTTGTCAATCATATTTCATCTTAAATATTTCATGCTTGAAAAGTTTGATTCTTACCTCCCTGAATGTCAGCCCAACTCACCACAGCACACTAATAGCACTGATTCAGATCTAGATCTCCTGGCTGGCCCTATGCTCTGAGATGGGCTGGCATCCCAAACCTACATACCAGCAAACTTTTCTGGAAAGAGAAAATAGAAGTCCAAAAAATCTGTAGTTTGGGCCAATCTGTGACTAGTTTAATCCCCATAATGTCTGTGGGAAATTGGAAAGAAGCTCTCTCATGCAGAGGGCAGAAGGCAGGAAGCCTTATGACTTGATCCAGCTAAGCCTATGGCAGGGCTGTAAAAAGTCCAAAGGCTCTGGACTTGAATCCTCCTTAGTCCAGGCCACATTCTGCTGGAAGGCACAACAGCTTCTTTTCATCAATTACCCCACTGTTATTCAGAAGAGTCTCATCAACCACTTGATTTAACACTAAGAAGAGTAAGGAAGATCAGAGCGACATTTATTGCCTGCTGAATGGCTTATTTTGCATCCAAGTGTATCACATCCTCACTTGTGCTTGTAAAGATGCAAAATCTTCCACAGGGATACAGTAGTGTTATCAGTCTCAGCACTGACCTCCCATGTTTTTGTAGGGTTAGTTTAAACTAGATTTGCTCAATATTTGCAAGGTTTTTTTGACTTGCAATGGTGCAGATTGCATGTAAAGAAGGGAGCACAGTAGGATCTTATATACCATGGTTCAAGGAGCAGGAGTCCAGGTGAAACCTGGCAGGAGCCAGGGTGCTAAAAAATCTGTTTATATCTGAGAAAAATTCTTGAAGGCCAGGGTAGGAATCCAGTATAAAAAAGCAAACTGCTTCAGCACAGCCCCTTATGGTAGTGAAGGACTTCTTTTGCTCAGTGATGCCACCCTTCTACAAAGAAGGATTCATTTCAAGCTGTGAATTTTGGGAAACTTCCCTGACACTGGTGGAGTTTGCCAATGTACAAACCATGTAAGTAACAGAGGTTTCAGACTGGTATTTCTGTATTTGAATTTACTGCATACAGCTGAAGCTATTGAATTTCACAGTGCTCTTCCATAAAGGTTAGTGCTAAACTGAAAGGAAAGATGCTATCTGCAGGAGCTGCAGTACCACATCACAATTTTTCCCTTTTTTTTCTTATTGGTTCAGGTCATCTAACTTTTCAACATTAGTGGATATAATTATTCTCTATAACAGAAGACTGATATAAAGATGAAAACACCCCAGTCTTATTGTTTTTCAGTAGGTACATGAAAAAAATTTTTATAGCTTACTCTTAGAAGAGTGGCAGTTTGTCACTTATACGGTCAATCAGCCCGCAACTGTTTCAGTTCTGCTTCTTAATTTAAGTGCAAAGAAAGGTATTTTATTTGATTACATCTGCAAATAAGATATTAATGTCAATTCAGTGATATGAAAATTACTCTCTCACTATGTAATTTGCACCTTAGTTATAATGGGTTTCATGAACAAGAATATTATAGCTGCTCAGTGTGCTGTGGATTTCTAATTTTTTGATTTCTTTTTAATTAACTAAACAGAAAAAACAGCCCCACCATCATCACATACAAAAAAAAAAGATTATCTGTGTCCAGTTTTTATTTACCTTGGCACATGTATTAATTCGGGACTGAAAATGAAAATGCTAGTGCTGGCCCAGCACTCTACTGCCATGAATTTCACCAGAGACAAGTTATAAGTAGCAGGGATGAAAACAGAAGAGTCAAAAAAAATGCTTACTTTATGGAATGGCATAGTGAAGGGTCTAATACCTTCTTCAGCTTTCTTAAGATAAGAACTGAAAAACAGCATGTACTTAGCAGGACTTTTTTTGGTGTTGTTGAGCCTTGATTTTTTTTTTTAACCAAGAACTCCAAATGATGTGCATTAACATCAGAGAAACGTGTATTATTCCAAGGCCTGATTCAATCCCTGTTACAGTTGAAAGAAAATCCTCCCGTTGCAATAATAGTAGATGAAAAAAGACTCTCTTGCTTAAATGTCTACCCAGAGAACAACACTGCCTGTGGTCCCACTAGCATGGGGTGTATGGGAGAATGGTATAAGGTTTTTTTTGAGCATTGCTTTGCTCTGCAGTTCTGTGTAGTTATTCTTATATTTTGTTTAACCACTGGGATTTCAGAAATGTGTTTCAAGCACCACATCCTTAAAAGACCTTCTCAAGACTGGTTTATGCCTCTGGTAAATCAAAAGCACGTTGTGGGGTGTGTGTGTGTAGTGTATAGTGTGTAAAGCTCACATCTTTCTGTGATTGCTCATACATTGTAAATTGGAAGCATCACTACTGAATAAATTTATGCAACAGCCAAGTAAAATTTCATGAGTAAAAGAAAAAACCCTATTGAACTGGAAGGGAATGGAAACAACTAAGGGCCTAAGAAATAACAAATCTGTGTCCCAAGGATACAAGGTCATACCTACACTCAGGTGCAGTATAGTTGCATTGTCTGTGTTAATGCTGGGTCTGCCCTCACACCTTCTAGGGCAGTGGAGCTACTTCTGCTGGTGACACAGATCCTATTAAAGTGAAGCTCCCCATGACTTCAATGAGAGCTGGTCAGGTTCTCATAATAACTTGGGAAAAATAACTAGCTCAGTTTTTTTTCACCTTCTACCTTCATATACTTCTTAAAAGACAGGAATCAAAGACAAACATAGTTAGGACCATGTTCAGACCTCCTTCTACAGGCAGATAACTTAGGTGCTGTGACCTCTTAATTCCATCAGCTGCAGATACAGCAGCTGCTCCAACTCACTGCCCACTTGAGCAGTTAGGTCTAAATTAGATGTCTGTCATGGGAAGTCTGAACATGGCCTCCTGAACTGCCCTCTTGTTCCAAGGCCCTCCAGTTTTTCCTTTTTTTTTTTTTTTTTTTTAAATAGAGATTCAGACATTAGCCTGGAAAGAAATCATGCAAAGCTTGTGCAATATCCCCCAATGGGCATCCTAGGGAGGGTCACAGTTGATACTCAGAGATCAGTGCTGGCTTTGGCAGTCAGAGCCTGGATCCGAGCAGAGTTGCAGGTCTTGCAAAGGATGTGCCCATCCAGAGGGTAACAGCCCTGATTGTCCCCTTCAGACAGGAGGCCGCCACAGTCCTAGGAAATAAGCAAACAGAAACAGCAAAGTGAACAAGAAAGAGCAAGATTAAGCAAAGAATCTATTAGTGAAAGAAACTCTCTCCACACACTCCATCTTGTAACAGGATCCAGCTTGAGTCAGCATAAAGCATGAAGCCAAGGTACGTGATGTCTTTCATGATTAAACTATTTTCTGATAAGAGACAATGCTGCAGTGAAGATGGGTTCCCAAGCTTTCTGCTGAATTTAATCCAATTGAAAATAAAAGGAGATTACTCCCTTCACATTTCTGAGGAAGCAAAGGTCTCTAGCATTGGAGAAACATCAAACTGAAGCACATTTTTATTAATTTAAAAAAGGATAAAAAAGAAGCACCACTGAGAAGAAAGTTTGGTACCAATATTGACTATTGGTAATCTTCTTTGGAAGAGTTAATACCACAAAGTCACAGCCTTCATTGCAGGGGCTACAGGTAAGCAAATGCCCTGTCTGTCTCCTCTTACCAAAAATGTCACCAGTGTTTGTACAATTGGCCAAAAGGTTGTGGCTGAAAGGAGGATGTCAGATAGGCACACAGAAACCCTACTAAAAGGTTCCAAAGAGACCTCAGCCTCTAAGTTTCTAAGGATAAGTACAGCTGCTAGGGAAGTTGGAAGTTATGCCTCATTGTTTGATCAAACAATTGCATGGCCCAAGACTGCTGATGGAAGTGAGGAATTAGGGTCCACTTAGAGGCCATTGCTTCTTCATCACAAAGCAGTGTTTGTAAATATATTTAGCAGCAAGTGGTGGAAAGAGGAATATGTTTGTGACTCCTTTTGAGATAGCTGGGGTACATGGAGATCAAGGCCAAGTGAGGGTCTGTGTCCTGTGCTAATCTTTACTGCATCTACTTCTGACATCAGTGTGTGTGAAAGCCTAGGTATATCAGCCAGCGTGCTGGCACACGGGGACACGCTGTATGATGAATTAGGCTCTACAAAATTTAGTGTAGGAATGCCAGCATCCTAAAATATATGTACTCTGAAAGCCAATGTCAAATTGAGAAGTGAACCAGATGCCTCAAATTTCAGCCTAGACCTTTAAATCTCAGCCTATCCTTCTTACTGGTTAAAGTAATTACAACCTGCAACTGCGATAAGAAATATACTTGGTCTCATTTTCTTACCCTGGCATCTGGCTGACGTATTATCCAACAAGAAGCACTTGCACTGAAGAATTCTGGAAGGTTCTCTAACACAACTGTTCCCACATGTTAATTGCTTTAAGGTGATTTTTATTTTCTGTCTTCAGATTCTTACCATCAAAATTACATGAAGTGCATAATGAAACTGAGCAGGGAAAGCACCACAAAAAGCATTACACAAAACAAGAATGATCATGTTTATGTGTCCATTAAAATTCTTCAAGCCAGAGCCATATGCTGAGTTTCCTGTACAATCTTGCTCAAATTCTAATATGCACTAGCTTTCATTTTAAGAACATAAACATGAGCTACATTTGTGTCCAAGCTATAATTTATGAAGTTCTCAAATATTAAGGCCTAATTACCTGAGTCACATTCTCTTGCTCTCCTAATGAACCTATTATAAACAAGGGAACTGATTTTCTTCTCTTTTTCACTGATATAAATGAGGAAAAATTCCTTGCATGCCAAAGTCAATGAAGTAATTTGACTGTAGAGCCAATGTTACAATAGGGTATGCCCGTTATGTGTGCAACGTGAGGAGGTGATGAAGTTAAGCCAATCTTTGCTTTCTGTCCTTCATGTGATTAGAATACTAACCTCACATCGGTAGCACTGGACATGGAAGTCACGATCCAAGGCAACAATGCGTACAGTCTCCTCTTGTCCTGGGGCCGGCATGATGGGCTCCTTACACACAGAACATCTTGGGGCAAATTTCCTGAAGAAGGAAAAGATAGACCCAGTCATCCACAAAGTTGGAGAAAAAAATTTTGTTAACTGGACCATCAAGCCAGAAACGTGTGCATTTGTACAAACACGCACATGTCAGAGTTGGAGCTTTGCACAGCTGCTTTCTTGGAAAGAAGACAGAAAGGAGCACTTCAGTCCTACAATGTAATTTCAGGCCTGTAGGATGTTTAAAGAGCATTTTTCAGACTATTAGGAGAGGACTTCAAGAACATCTGACAGGCAGCAAAGCATATTGTGCCTGTCTTATCTAACAACTAAAGTGAATGAACTATGATTGTGGTACCTGTGCACTGCCACAACTCTTAATCATCTCTTGAACAAAGTCCATGCAAATCCCAAGGTTAGAAAGATGACCACAATTTGCTTCAAGAGCATATCTCGAAAACAAAAATCAAAACCATTCCAATCTCCAGATGTTAATAATATGCTAAAAGTCTTAATACAGATGGTAAAAAGAATTGCCTTGCACTGCACTGATCTGTTGAGGTTTATCCCACCCACTTTAAATTTCCAAGCCATCTTACCCACTTAAGCACATGGCAGCACATTCCTGGCTGTGATCACTCTCAAACAAGAAGCACCGGGGCAATTATGACTTGGTGCGTTTTCTAGCTAAAACCAACTCTCAGTTATGCAACAATGGGTTGCTCAGGTTTAAAAAGGAACAGGTCTAGGTACAGAGACACCAGTGCTTTGTCTTCCAGTCAGCCTGACTCAGAATTGTATAGTGACAATAACTCACTGCATGAAGGGACTGAATTGAATCAGGGTCAGCTCACAGATCAAGAGAAGTACAGGCCTTTCTTTTTCCCCTTATATGCTCTTTCCCCACCATATGCCCTTTCCCCACCATATGCCCTTCTGACTAATTCACCTGTGTTCTGTATTACCTCTGGTTTTGCTCCCTCAAGTCCCCATGAGAAGTGGCCATGTCTGCTCCTAGGCAGGTGGGGATGCTTGGGAACATTTAGTGTATGGTGAATCATTATGTGCTGTTTTGGTTCAAAACCTATTGATACTAATTCCCTGGCTGCAAAGTTTGCTTGCAAAAAAGGAAACCTACACTTACAGAAGCTGCTGCCACATAATGAGTGCTGAGGTCAGGGGCTATGGAGCAACAGAGGGCAAAGCTTATGGCAAACATCAGAACACAAGCAGATCAAAGGCCCTTCTCTTCTGAAATGCGTAGTAAAGATTGACTCTGCCACCCAGCCTGTCACAGGAACCACCTCAGAATTAACTAGCTTAGAAAAGAAAAAAAACATCTATCTGTACTAGGAATAAAGAAAAATATTAATTTCACTGGCAGCAGATGAAAGATGTCTGTGTAGCTGCGATCTAACGAAAAAATAAATTAAACAGTGGCTATAGTGAGCACTCTGAAAAATAACTTAAATGGATCATGATATGACCAGAGCTGTAATGGCAATTAATTATATGCTGCTTCTTGCAGGCGCTTCCTTGTACCATATAGCACAATTGTGTTACTGAAAAATAATTCAACTTTGCTTTGTCCAGGCTACTGTGGGTAATTCATTATGAGCCAAATATTAGCACCCAGGATCCCAAGACCACTCCAGGGGTGTAGTTGAGTGACAGTGTAAGTATCAGCTACAGTTCTGTTATCAAGAGGATGTAGATGTAGAACACTCAACCTTCAGATCAGGAAGACATGTCATCCCTAATCAATTCAAACTGGGCTGGCTGAAGTACTGCAAAATATGTGTTTGGCCAAAGACATTATGAGTGTCACACTGGGTCTCATGCTATTCCCATCATCCCCTCAATCCTTCACTCAATGATTTTCATGTCCTTTGCTTGGATTGACAGCCCCCCACTTCCTATTCTTAGAGCCCTGAGGTCCATATGCAGTCACTGCCAGAAGACTTCAATGTGGGACATCAGATCTTGGTCTCAACCTTTCTCCTGAAAGTATGTAAGCCCTTAGCCTGTGGGGCATGGGAAAGAAGCAGCCTCCAGATTGCCAAGTGGATCTGACAGAAATCTTTCAGGTGCCTAAGCGGTGCATAAACCTGCTGTTGGGCCTGTGCTCAGGACCACATTTAACTTGGCACACAAGTGGTGGAAAAGAAAGCAAGGCAACACGGCAGCTGCTAATTAACCCAGCCTAGCTGAGCTACAGGGAATATCCTCTTGTTGGATTCTAACATGCCAGTTGATTGTGGCTGCCTTCCATTCTGTCAAGTCAGCCTACTTCTTTGAGCTTTCAGACCCACATACTGATGTCATGAGGCTCTAATTAAGCCTACCCCTTTAGAACTTAAGAGATAAATGGTTGAGGTGTAAACTCACATTTGTCAGTATTGATTTCATCTTTTAATTGAGGGGTGTAGTGTATCTGTCTTTTCCATACAGGGCAAACATTTGTGCTCTGATTATATCTACCTGTCTTCCCTAGATTAGTTGTGATGATGGGGGTGGTAGCATGGCAGTGACAGAAATTACTTGCAGCTATACCTTTCAACTTACTTTAAATAGCAGTTTCACTATAAATTATTACCAGGGCTGTATTTTTAGCAGCTTTAAACAGCTAATTAGCAACTACAAACAGAAGGAGCTCTGAGCAGCCTGTGGCCACTGAGATCCCTCCAGTTGGTAAGCAAATACCTGCAGAGTGCAGCAGGACAGGACCTCTCTTAATTGCTCTGTGGAAAAAGTAGGGAGACACTATGAAAGCGTAGGTACAGGCAGCAAAGCATGCACATGCTGAGTGCAGGGGAAGGCAAAGCACTTAAAACAGAGAGGCACAGAGGTTATCCCTGAATTCAGCTCTAAGCAAAACAGGGATCAAGCAGCATCAGCCCCTAACCAATTAATCTTGTACGCCACGGTGTGCCTGCTTAGAGCAAAGCTCTGCCTTGTGTTTAAGAGCCTTGGAAAGAAGTGTCAGAGGGTTCAGGTCTTCTTGAACAGTCTGCCTGAAAAAGGAGGATTTTTAGGGACAAAATAAAAAGACAATAAGCAAAGCATTAACAGCAGCTTAGGCCATACTTATGGAAATCCTCGATGCAATGGATGTTCCCACCGGCATCCACAGTGAAGGGGATCCCATCCAGGCTGCGATGGCACATCACGCAGGTGAAACAGTGGGGGTGATAGGCCTTCCCAGTGGCTCGGAGGATCCTTTCCATGATGGGCTTTGTACAGACACTGCATTGCTCCAGTGTATTCTACAAAGCAAACACAACAGATGTGAGCACCATCTCAGCAGGACATTTACAAAGGTCTGCTGGGTTGGAGGCTGTTGCTGCTTAGCTTGGAAGCTTTAGCTACTTTCTTTTCATTTCTTCTAGATAAGTGCAGTACAGTCAACAGTTATCAAGAGTATGATAACAGCACAGGGCCTGGGCCAAGCCTTTAGTATAGTGTGAGAACACAAACCAGAGCCTTCTCTCAGCAGCTCTGACAAATGATCAGAGATGGCCCATCAGGTAGGTGTATCAGACACCACAGCTTCTACAGCCAGGAGCATGTGAAAGAGTTATGCAGCCCGCACTCCTGGGCTTTTGCCTCTGGACTGCCCAGTCTGAGTGACCTTTTGCAGCAGAGTTGATTAGAAACAAGCTCCCCACAAGCAGTCAGTGCAAACTTCCGTGGACACACAGAGACCCTCTAACTGCTCCGCCAATACAGACCCAATAAAAGTGTTTCTATCTGCCTTGTACGAAAATCTTGATCTTTCTCTCTCACCACAGAGAATACCGTTGCTTCTGGGGAGAAAACAAAGCAGAGGCTGGAACGAAAACATTGCAAAGACAGGAGCCCAGGATGACTTGAATGGTTTGTTTATCTCTGGCCCTCAATGTTTGAGATAATGACTGTGAAATTCCAGCTCTAAGGCCATGATCTTTGCTGCATAGATTTTACATACGAGGCTGCTTCTGAAGTATTGGAGTCAAAAAAAATTCCCACCTTTCAAGTGGAGTCCACCGAATGATTCAACTCATTTCAACCCTCACTCACACTTGCAATTAATCATAGAAACACCAAGATAACTTTGTTTCAATTGGTTCCCTGTGAGGCCTTCTGACCCCAAATGGCCAACTCACCCTTTCAAAACAAGCACTTCTAAGATACATGCCATGAATGGAGGGTGCAGTCCACATAAATGCAAACAATAACTTTGCGAACCTTCAGAAAGCAAACTTCACCCACTCTTCTTATCTGACGCACCGGAAGTTATAAAATAATGTTATCAATCAGTGTCTGCATTTTGGGCGAGGTAGAAAAATCTATAATTACACTATTGATTATCATTTAGATGGACTGAAGGGAAGGGGGAAAAGGAAAAAGTCTAATGGGACAGAAATATAAAAAGCTGCTGAAAGGCAGACCGTGTTGACAAACACAGGAAGGCTAAAGTTTTTCTCCTTCCACATGCAACAAAAAATTCCCAGGGAAAGTGGTGCTTTGA
The DNA here is from genome assembly GCA_013399895.1 of Serilophus lunatus. Classification (NCBI taxonomy): domain Eukaryota; kingdom Metazoa; phylum Chordata; class Aves; order Passeriformes; family Eurylaimidae; genus Serilophus; species Serilophus lunatus. Next base: position 1,280,259 of record VXBA01005476.1, read on the forward strand.
CTGACCGCATTGTTATTGTTTCTTTGAGCCAATATTCTCAGGGGCAAGATCCAGTCCTTACATGTGCAGCCAAAATGTGTTGTCAGGAGATGAATCACCCAGGAGCTCAGAAAGGTTACTTCTACACTCATACATTTGCTATTGTACATTATCTGTGAGCTGCACATCATTGGTAAGGTCCAAACATAGAAATGCCCAAGTTCATATCAGAAGATCAAAAGGATTGGTTTTGGAAAAGTTGATATGGAAAGTCCTGAATTTCAACTCATATGAGAACTGCCTCACACATTTGTAAAGAGCACAGCCAGACTAGCATTGAATTCAGACTGGATTTTGCTTTATACCTTGTAATAATGGGCAGAAAAGAATGACTGCTGGTCTTTCTGTCTGGCTGCTGTCACCATCATCATCATTATTACAGTAGCTGGTATGCCAGAAAAAGCAAGGTCAATAATTTTCTTCTTGGAGAAATAACCTGGCAAATTTACCAGTTTGCTTTCCATAAGCGAATCACATCACCTCAGTTCACATCCATGCTGTTCTCTGTACTTTTTTCCCAAGGAAGGAATGCAGCATGCCTTTGGATACTGATGGAAGACCATGCCATTCATAATTTGCTATGACACTTTTTGAATATGTGCAAGTATGGAGCATTTGCCTCACCAAGTCACTGCTTGCTTCATTTCCCACAGTTGCCAACAACAGAGGCCAAAGTATGAGAACATGGCAAGCAAAACACAGCAATTCCTTAGGCTGTGCTTCCAGCTTCCACTGATTTCTGGTTTCGGAACTTCCTGAGATAGAACTTGGCTTTCCCATATTCTGCTTCAAGTGGATGTTTCTCAGAAACTTTTTTTTGAATTCTGATAAACATTGATCACTAACAACATGACTAAGAGATCCCTGGATTAGCTACATGCTGGGGGCTGATCAGCTCAGCAGTTGCCCTGATTTGCTACTGCAGCCTTACATACCCTCCAGACAGCAGCACTGAGCACAGCACACCTGGGACTGTGAACAGAGCAGAACCCTGCAGCAGCAATCTACCCTGCAAATGGATTTAGCATCAAACAGCATGGCCTGGAACTGCTCTCACTATGGATCTAACTCCTACTCAAGCACTTCGAATACACAGAGTTTAAGACTTCAAGGGTTCATTACAACCATCTTGTTTGACATCTCATGTTAACACTTACTTCAGTAGCAGTTTTGCAGTGACCAGGACAGCAGGCAATCACACTTCTGGATCATGCCTTCTGAAAACACGTATCTTCTGCTCCCAAATCTCAGCTTAGTCACACTGTCTGACATTCTCACAGCTAAGTAAAACAAGCATTTTAAATTAAACAACTCCTGATTAAGCCTTCTACACAACCTGAAAATTAGACCTGAGAAATTCATTCTTTTCATCCTTCCAAGTCTGTACCAGTGAAGAAAAACAAAGTCATTAGTTTCAGACTCCAGCTCACTCCCTGTCTGCGAGCATATTTGCTTAAGCCTCTCTCCTTACTAGAACCCTGGCTCAGACCTTTCTCTTCAAGGTGTTACCAAATGATGCCAAAGGGAAAGCTTCCTTGATTCACACCCATTTGACATCAGGTTGCTCTAAGGCAAGATTTGGCCTGTGGAGCTAACAGGATTTTCTTTGATTCTCTAATCAGGTTATCCCACATGCTTAAGTGCTGCCCCAGCAGCTAACAACCTGCACAAAGGCATTTCTACACATTATGGGAACAGCATCCCTGTAGGATTATAAGTTTGAGTCCTTGATTTTGCTCTCTTTCACAGTTTATCTAACTCTCCTAGCACCTCCTGGAGCTTCCAGATCTTCAAAAATCCAAACAAGATTAAGAAAAACACCTAACAGCCCTATTTTCCTTCTTTTCTCCCAACTTGTTGCCAGCCCTCTCTGTAATGAACACAGAACTGAGTGCGTCTGATCAGCGAACACCAAGGGCTAAGTAAGGCAAGGCACAGAGAAGAAAGATGAGAAACAGCTAGGAAACGTCAGGCCTAGGGGCTGTGGTCAAATTTATGTCATATGAATATGGACCACAAATCTAGTGTGGACTGAGAGGGAAGTTTACCATCCTTTTCCCATATTTTGGCTAAGAGGCAGAGAGTGCCCTTCTTTTTTAAAGACACTTGGTTGTACAAATCCAGTCTGAGTTTGAAAAGCATAGGGAAGGAACCATCCATTTCTAAATGGAAGGTTGGCAGAATGTTAAAAGCTGAGCCTGGGTCCATGTCTCTTGAAAGGAGAACTGCTTATCCATGGCAAATAAAAAGAATCTCACATGGAGAGAATAATTCACTCTAAAATACCAGCAAGAAAGATAACCCCAAGTGATGACATACTAAAAAACAAAGAAAGAACTGGAATGACCAGGAGGACATCAAGCTTGCAAATAAAAACTAAGAGACTTAAACATATACAACACAATCAGTGACAAAGTGAGAACAAGCTGCTTGGGTACAAGTACTTAGCACAAAGTAGGGTGGGAGTTGTCTGACTCCTCTATAGCAATACTTGTCCCTTCAGAAACCACAGAAAACCAAACTCTCCAGATGTTAGGCTTAAACCACAAAGCATGAAGTAAAAGCCCAGACTGCTGGGAAAGGCTTCTGGGTTGCAAGAGCCACTGAAGACTGGAGCTGGGAAGCATTTGAATCTCCTCCTGAAAACTTCACATCCCAGATGGCAAGGTGGCAAAGAGCTCCGGGGAGCAGAGGTGCAGTGACAGCCTATGGGCTGCAGCTCATCCTGTTTTCCTAATGCTGCAGATTATAATGCCTCATAACCAAACTTTGGGTGACAGTAGTAACTTCCAATACCATGCAGCACAAGGACTCTCCCACAGTGACTTATCAACGAGTGCAAAAGAAAAGCCACACAGATTAGTCATTGCCTCTTCTCTATTGGCAATTCATCCCAAACTCTAATGAACATAAATAATCATTCCTGCACTCTGAACAGCAGACCAAGGAGAGCTCACGCACAGGGACATGAACATGGTAGTGCTTATGTTGCTCAGAGAGGGGAGGGCATTTGCTGGAATAAATTACATTGGCAACTCATGCACAGGGACACGAACTCTCTTTCTGTGAGCATTGCAGAAGAAACACATTTTTCGAAGTGACTGAGTGGAGGCGGTGGTATTAAGCTGCATGAATCAAAAGTGACTGTTGTGCTAAAAACAGGCACATGGTCAAATACTATAGTTGAACTGTAACTTAGTAAAGTGTGGTAAGTAACTTGCTTTAAATCTTGTGACTCTGTCCTTCATTTCCTCAGACGGCGAAGAGAGCAGAGCAGCAGACATTTTCCCCTTTGTGGGATAATTTTTGAGGCTTGAAAATGTTTCCATACTTAAGTGAAGACAGAACACTTTAATCTCAAGAAGTCTGGTGAATTTATAAACCCCTAATTAGATCAGGTCAATTGAAACAGTGCACTTCAAATAATTTCAAAAGGTTTCATTTAGGTTTTGGGTCTGAAAATATAAAGTTGTATTATAAATTAAATATAAAGCAGACATTGGTGGAGGGGTTAAGTGTCAAGATGTAATTTCAACACTTGCAAACACTTTTTTGGCACTATTTCTAAAAAAGGAAAATCCAAGACCTGATTTCCACCACTGGCTTCCCAACTGCTATCTCTACAGATGGATAAATCTTGGCAAACATAACATTTAAATAACTAATTGCCAGCATGAAAGTCCTTCCTGCATATTTGAGGAGATAATTTGTGCATAGGTCAATTTCTCACTTAGCTTGACCAGCTGGACACATTATTAACACTAGGTGACATTCTCCTTTCCTTCCTGCTGCTCTTTGAGGGTTAGTTTCAGCAAAGGAAAACACTGCAGAAGCACCCTGGTCAATACTCTGACCTTCAGACCATGTTGCCATCGTTGCATCAGTATGTTGGGGCAAGAGATGCGACCCCTGACAGCCCAAAATTCCTTGGCAAAACCCCCTAATTTAGACACAGTGGTAAGCAGTGAGGCTGTTCTTTAGCTTGTTTTGCTGGGAGATGGAAAGGAAGATACTGGAATAAATTACACTGGCAGCCCTTCAACGTTACCAGCATGCTGGTAATGGGTCTGAGCTGTGCATACAGCTACCATTTGCACAGTGCAGACTCAGGCTCTGGAGGTTACTGCATTCAGTGGCTTTCAAATCGTTCTTCCATTCGGCTCAATTTTTAGTGGCTTTCCCAGCACAGTAGCAATACCACGGCTGGCATGCTTCTCTTCTGTTGGAATTTGCTTTTCTTGTCAGGAAGACTGAATTCAGCTTTGTAGTTTTGGACTCGGAGCAGCTGGAGGTGAATCTGGCAGCAAGTCCTACAAGTATACAGGATGAATGAGTCCCTTCCCCTTGCCCTGTAACTATTAAAGACAAGATATATTTTATGGCTTATATTAGTAGCAAAGATGACAATGACATACAATTGGGTCCACAAACGTGCAGCAGCAGAAAGGCCATGATGAAAATGGAACAGTGCTTGAGAAATGTTTCTCAAATGATATGCAGATGTCAAAATATGCTCTACAGTGAGAGGATGAAGGAGTTCCATTTGCAAAGATAGCTGTCATATCAAGTGAAGGCTGAGGGGTCGCTTTGCCATTGTCTGAGCATACCAAAGGCTTGAGAGGAAACTTAGAGGAGACTATTGGATCTAGCAGGCACATGAGATGGCCATACTACCTGCTGAAAGTTATATATTTTTGATGGTGATTAATTAATGTTTGGAACAGCACAGCCAGGGACTGGGTAACTTCTCTGATGCTCACTGCCAGTTTAGATGAGATCCACATCTGTTCCTAGTACCACCAAGCTGAGAATGAAGAAGAAACATCAGGGTTAAACAATCTGCTCTGGATTACGCTCAATGTCCAACCACAATCCCATTGACTCCTTCCAGCTAAAAATCCACAAGAAGCCTCATGTTGGAAATTACTTAACTACTTTCTGGCACTCAAAGCTAATCATCTTCTGTACAATTCCTTGCTCTGACAACACAGAGATCTTTGTCCCTTTAAAACAGCAGTGCCTACGAATGTAAGAAATGTAGGAATTGTCCTCCAAACTGGAAGGCTGGAAGATAAAGTACCTGGATTTTACTTCTGGCTTTTAAACCAAGTAACTACCATAGGCAAAGCACTCCTGTGCTCTGTGCTGCAGTTGGCCTGTAAATCAAATGGCTGCAGAAGTTACATATTCCTGTGAGAAATTGGATGCTGTAAGGTTTGGTAAATACTTGTGAAGTAGTCTGTGTGCCTAAATGGTTACTTAATGGAAACAAGGTATTTTTAGCAGCAAAAAAATTTTTTTTATCTGTAATGATTTGCACACATCTCAAGAGTCAACTAGATCTGACTTTGGGAGGTACAGTACTGGTGCATCTGAGCTGTTATTCAGTGTGCTCCAGTGTGGCTACAGCCATTTTGCAAGAGTAAAGCATTTCAATACTAGGGAAATGCTTCTAACTTAAGAGTTGACTTTAAAAAAGCACGGAGAATAAAAGAGTCTATGTATATGAAAATTTTTCAGCAATACTAATATACTACAGTAAGCCAAACAACTGAAAGCATCCTTAACAACTTTTATGTAAAAGCACATTGTTAAGTATCTTGGTAATCAGCTCCAGTTAATTTTCTAGCCAAGCTGCATTTCCAAACCCGCTCACATCTTGTCTACTGCCACCAGAAAAGGAGAGCTGCACACTCCCCACAGAATTGAAGCAGTTCATTGTGCATGTTGGCGAGCACAACTCACACTTGCTGTTAGCACTGCTGAGCATACCACACATCAGGTATGAATCCCAGTATAACCACACGAAAACAGTCACGCTACACCAGGACTACATGTGGTTCAGAAAAAATCCAACCAGTAAGCTGGAGCAGGCTTTTGGAGCACTGGGGAGAGGAGCATTTGTAAAGCACAGCAGCACCAGCAGAGTACAGGAGACGAGCCTCCCTTGGCAGGGAAGGATGATCTGATAAGACAGTTTTCCATCTCTGATTTCTTCAAGGAGATCCTAAGCGCACAGGCAGACCTTCATTCCAAGCCGTTACACAATACAATGTCTGGCGCAAGACACTGATTTTCAAAGATTTCTAATTTGAAGAAAATCCCTCAAAATCTCTTCCAGAATGTCAGAGGTAAACAGTTTGTTCAAGGCTTCTTTAGCTCAGGCAAACTGGCACAGAGCTACTGTGGAAATCCCTGGACTGTGTCACACAACAGCAGCCATGCCTTTGCAGATTAGTATTGCTTCACACCACTGTGGTCACTACCTAGAGATAAATCACCCAATGGCTTTGCCACTTGAGGATGTTCGGACTCTTTTTCCACTGAAGTGAACCTTGATAGCTTTAAAAACTATGATATTCTATTAGCTTTGCTCCTGAGGGACGGGGGGAATACATGGCAGGTTTTGATATCTTGTGCTTTTACCTATTATTAACATTATTATTAACATTTACACATCAGGTGAGAGCACCTACGGCCCTTAACTCAGGACTCTGCGGGATAAAGCAAAGCTGTTCCTTATGCCCAAGCACTTCCAATCTTTGTGCTATAGATGTAGTGCTGCCTGCCTTGCATGTTCTCACCATCAAATCCATCTCTTCCTTCAAAAAATGATGTGCCTGACCTTGCATGCCATCCTGGGAGTTTTGCCTAAGTAAAATATATATGTTCTGTCCTGTTGTGATTACTTTCTGCACAGGCAGCAGAATTACATGCAGCTGGGAGATGTAGCAAACAGTGTGCAGATACACTGTGCTCCTTATTTCAACACAATTGTGGACAACACTGAGATTTCAAGCTTAATTAGCAACACTGAGGAAGCTGTTAGACATTTCAAACTGCTTGCAGTTAAAGCTGATTAGAACTTTGCAAAAACAAAATAAAATTGTGTAGCAAATTGTTAGGCTAAAATTCAAAAATTCAGTCAAACTGAACCGCATCAAAGGAACTAAAGAAGTGACTATCAGCAAGAAGTGGTCTCTTCCTTTTCTTCTGGTGGTGAATTTAATTTCATAGCCTTTAATAAACCAAACATTCCAATCCAAGCTTGCCACTCTGGCAAAGAGCTTAACCAAAATAACATTGGAACTCTGAGCTGGCGGATCAAAGGGACTAGAAATTGGTCAAATCCAGGCACAATATAAGAAAAAAAAAAAAAAAAACAAAATTCCATTCAATATTCCTGTTTTAGATTTTGATGTAACTGACCATTGACATGGAAATGTTATCTTGACCTTAACTGCTAAAGCTGACTTGCAAAGGAAAAAATGACTGACTCTGTGACATCTCAGTGGTTATTTATAGTTGCCCTCACCCTCCTCTTTCTTGGTATTTTTACATTAGACATGAATTCTTGCCTGCCATGCATTTCCTGAAGGATTCTCTGAGCAATGCAAGAATTTGTGACACAAAAACCATCAAGCAAATGGAACCTTCTTGATTAACATGGAAAGCAAATTTTAGTTGGAAACTCCGTCAACAAACTAAAAGTTGAGCTTGCTTTGGTTACACATTGAACACTACCAGCCTTTTAACTATAATCTGTTTAAAGTTGTTATTTCTGCTTCCTGTTCTCTCCAAGAGAGACTTCCTGGAGAAATCAATGGAAAAGACAGGGCTACTGCTCAAGAACCTGGGTTCTTCCAAAGTTTGCAAGAAAAAAAACCAAAGGCAGAATCCTTCTCCTTCACCCCTCAGGAATAAAAACCCTTCACCTCTCTAAGCCACGAGGAAAGGCACCCAACCTATTTTCCTCCAGTTATTTCAAGTCTCAGATAAAAGCATCTCTAGGTTGCTTCTAATAGCTACTGAATAAATTAAATATTTCAGCTGGATATCAGTTTTACAGCTACGCCTTCCACCTTAATTACTCAAACAAGGAGAATACAAAGCTTCTCCTGAATATCGCACACCAGTAACAAGAGGAAGTCATATTTTCTGGTGACGGGCAGAGCACTGGAAACTAAGGGTGCTTGGCTTCTGTCCTTGGGTGCACTAGTGACTCAAAGTAGTTTCAATATTTCATTATTTTCCACCTCTGCCCTTCACATTAGCTATGGAGTGGATTTAGTAAATTATTAGGAGGACTGTGATGCTCTGACAAAAGTCATGTCTCCATTATGAACACCAAAGTTGGCACTTGGAACTAGCAAGAAATAAACACCTCTCCAGAATGAAACAAACTGAAAAACCAAGCAAGAAGGTAATGAGATTGTGCAGCTTTCACTGAAACACCTTTTGAATGCAAGATAATATTTTTTTCAGTGTACACGTGTATGTTGTGAAATACAGGTCATGGCAACAGTTCAGCATAAAAATAGCTGCTTCTAATAGATAACATAATCCAGCATAAAAAAACTTGCCCAAATCTCTCACAATACTTGGATGCTGCTGCTACCCAAACTGACAGCTCATCCAAATCCCCAATATGTTTCTTACAGAGTAGCCAAATACATTTATGTCCCTGACATGGGTCCCTACCATGGGTAGACCGCTTTGGAGCCTTTGGGACAATGGAAGACTTATCTGTATCTAGAATACAAGGGCTAAAAAACTTTGTGGGTATTCTGAGGTCCTTCCAAAGAGAGGGGAAAAGGGGGTTTCTTATTACCTGAAGAAAGCTTTCTGAGTGAAATAGCATATTTTAAAGACTGGAAAGAAGATTGGGCAGGGCCCACAGACAACCAGCACTGGTCTCCGTCAAGAATAACAGAAAACAGAATTTAGTAAGTAAGGCAGGAACTACGTTTCTATACTCTTTCCCCTCTACATCAAGACTAGAAATTTTATTGTTTGGGGAGCCAGGATTTCTTAAGAGGCTTGAATTGAGTTATGCCCTGGAGTAACACCCATTCTTTTATCTAGAGTCAGACTCTAATTAGGAATAAATCCAGGCTGCTGAATAAGACCAGGGTCAAGTATATCACCTAGCAAGTACTGGCATTATTTTTAGATGCAATGACATCCCTGTTCTTTTCATTCAGATGACCTGAATGTTTGCTTCAGTTCCTGGTCTGGAGAAGCAAGTATGAGCCACCTGCTAAGAGTGACAAAGAAGGAAGGAATACAAAAAGGGAAAATTGAGACAGGTATGTAAGAAGAATCCAGACAAGGCATGGCACAGATAAGAGAACTTCCCAAACAGGTCAAGTGAGATGTGAGAAAAGCGAAAAACTGGAGACCGATGTTCCACCCTGAGAATCTATCCATCACCTTCCTTCCTTCACTATAAGATGATCTCATCCATAAAAAGACAGAGATAGAGAAGATGATTTACATCAATCCCTTTGTAATACTTGCCCACCTCCGAGGGTGCGTCTGCTAAAAATCAGCTTGCTGTACAGTTGGGAGAGAGAAGATGGAACATTATTCCTTCTAAACTTACAAACCTCTTGGCCCCGCTCCTTTGTTCTCAGGCTAGAAAAATGAAGGCTTCCTATAAGAAAAAAGTTTTCTTATTTTGGATAGACAACATGGAGACTTGGATACAGAGATCTTGGATGGCAAAACCATTGGAATGCAAATAAGGATATCTTAGGCTCAATGTTGCATCAAGAGCAGATGGGCATGTCTAAGTAGGTGGTAATTCTCTGGTGTCAGCAGACTTAGTCAAGGCTGTTCCAAGCAGGAAACCTGCACTCTCAAGTCATTTTGTTCCCTTTCATCACCATGAGAAATTTTGGATTAATTTGGAATATGAAGGACACTGGTTTGAGCTGTCAGAAAGGTTTATGTCAGAGCAGAGCAGACCAAAAATCAAGCTGACAGTTGGCATTTCTTTATCAGGTCTTTTACATCACTTGAGGAGGCTGCCCTGGATGTTATTTCAAGTTGAAAAGAACAGCAACTGAACACTGTGCTAGTCAACTAACTGTGAGTCCCTAGTATATACTAACTAGATTACTCACACGTTTGTGAAAGCAACATCAAAGGCTTTCAGCCAAATGTTTCATTTAAAAAAAGAAACAGCAGTCAACAAAATCAGCAAAACCCAAAGTGAATGGAGCTTTTGAAAAGAAGAGATTCACTTGGGCATACACAACAGTAGGATAACCTGCAGTGTCTTATGACAGTGCTTAAGAATCAACAAGCAAAGCAGAACGGCAATGGCAGGAGAAACCAACTTGACCAACCTCACTGTTTTCCTAGTGACGCAGTTACATAAGAATCGTGCATTTATATAAACACACTGAATGTATAATAGATGTTATATAACATGTCCATTCTCCAGTCAATAGCATCCTCTCAGTGTATGGACTCCCAAGCTGAAATCACAGAGGTTTTTGAATACGGAGAAAAAAAGCAACACTCCAGGTTCATTTTGTAACAGACTTGTAACTGTTCCATTTTGTTATGGGGATTTTCTTTCCATAATAGTGGAAAAGACCATGATGCAGTGCTTTTCACAGCATTTTAAAAGGTCTGAGATCACCTGCACTAATGGTTGTTTTCCAACATAACTGCTGAATTGCTCATTTCCAGCATAATTAAAGTTACTTCCAACTTTCCTTTCTGAGGATCAGAAATTGCCATCTCTTCAGCAAGAACATCTGAACACCCGAAGTAATCTGACCCTCACGTTTTGCCAAGCAGCTCACGCAAAGCAAAACTGTTACAGCCCACATCTTTCTGTACACAGCTTCTGAATTAATGGACCTATGAGGAACAACAGAAGGAAGGGCCATTCTTTATCGGACTACCTATGGACCAGACCCAGGTGAAAAGAGACAAGACAGTCTGGTATTAAAATATTGCTCTTTTACCTGAGTGGTCTAGCTAAGGCAGGTAGTAAGAACAAGTGCTGGTGGTCTCCTAACAAAAGGAATATGTTAGGGTCCTTCCCTGCACACACTGGCACTCCAGCTTCCAAACAGATGAGGGAGAAGGACAGAGGGACAAGGAGTGGCAGTGAAGGGTGAGGAACAAGGAAGTGATCTAGAGCTTACTGAGTCATCCTCTTTTTCAAAGTTTGCTGGTGGGGCAGCATAGACTAACTCTGCCCTACCTGCAAGTTTTCCGATGGAAAACTTAACGTTGGCTCCTTCACATGCAGCATGAGTCCAGCGAGCATCATCCTGCCAGCCCTGCAAGGGCAGCTAAGGAGTCTTGCTGGAAATCTGGCCCCAGAGAAAAATAGCAGTGGAAAGCAGCCATTTCAGAAGCACATTATTAAGCCATCAGATCAGTAGCTACAGGATCCCCATGGAAAAGTTGATCCAGGCACTTTGTATAATTACTTGAGCCCTCCCAGAGTCATTTATTCCTCTTTGTGGTTGGCAGGGAAAGTCAATATCTTCTAGAGCTGCAAAGTCATAAGGCTTTTTAAGAAGCCAGGTTTGTAGGTGAAGACATTTCCCTTTGCAAAACCTTTGCTGGAGCACACACTGCTTAGCAGCAATCCGGGCTAATGCATGAGTTCAAATGAGCATGGCATGCAGGCAAGTTTAAGCTTTTCATTTGCTTTACCTACATATGTTTTAACACTCACATTTTTAGATGAAGAGGCATAAAAATAGCTTAATTGTGCATATTGCCTACAGTACTGCTGGACTTCACCTGTGGGAAAGAGCTAGATTTTAAGTTTTATTAAAATTGCACATGTTTCCAGGAGGTTGTTAATTATCCTGTGTGTTTTATACAGTACTTTTGGCTCCAGGGTCTTTCTGCACTTTTCTGAAAAAACCCAACACAAAAATATTTGAGCTGAGATCTGGAACATGTGGCTGAAAACAAGGGACTTACTCCAGGGCCCATATGACCCCACATATCCTTGTTCTTAACAGGCTTTGGAAAGATCTGCTGGTGAGAAAGTACTGCCTGGATACCAAAGATCTGTCTTTCCCATTTAGTTCTCCTACTTCCGTGCACTTTAAACTCCACTGTTTGCCTGGCATTCCTGGGACTACAGCTGGGTGTAGAGCTGATCTTTTCAGGGCCTGGTGTGTGAATTAATTCACTTTGGGTACAACCCTCCTTTCAACTACCAAACACTCACAGTCACACACTGCAACATTGTCCTCAGGGACAGGGCGTTCTATATTTGAGGGTGGTTAATTCAAACCACTTTTTCTTGAAGATACTCCATGCCAGCAGCTTGAGTTAGGATATGTTCAGCATCCCAGAAAAAACAAAAATAAAGCAGCCCATAGTCTCTCACAGAGAAGACAAACCACAAGATGGCTGGAAAGAAGGCCAATTTTTGAATATAGCAGCTTTTACCTCTTCTGACCTAGATAGCTGACCACTCCAAGCACAACCCTAAGTGCTTCTCTTGTGCTCCCTGAACAAAGGCAGACAAGTCTCCAGTGGCCATAAATCATAATTTTTCAGTGGTATCAGCTAGAGTTACTGACATCTGGACCTGCCATGGCAATGGTCTAACAGGAGCAATGTGTTAGCTAGTGCCATGAATGGGATACAAGGATCTTGTCAGCACACTATGTGCATGCTTCCCAACTTCCCATCGTGCCTGGGCTCTCTACTCTCTTCCAGGAACGTGACAAAAATAAGACACCACTCCTACCCCAAATCCTAGAGTACGTTGAGCTGGAAGGGACCCACAAGGACTATTGAATCCACAGTTTGTGAGGTCCTTGGTGCTACCACAGCATTGTTTCTGTGCAGAATCCCTGGCAACTGATTCACTTAGGATTTTTAGTGCTTTACAAGTTTGACTAAATCAAGACTTCCATCACATTGCCCAGGCAAAGTCTGAAGATGTCAAGAGATACAGACCTATTGCTTACTAGTCTTTTGTTCCAGCAGTAACCAGTCACGCTGTTCAACTGTTTGTCTCATTTCTGCTTTGAATGTTTGGCTACTGCTTCCACTACTGCTCTGCCTTTCACCACTATAAAAGTCGTCTTATCAGCCAGTGTATCATCTTATACATTACATCCCATTACCTCTGAGAAGCTAAACTGTCTGAGCTGACGTTAAAGTGCCTTTTCTCCCACGTTTGGCTCTTTTCTCCACCTTCTTCAGTCTTCCAGTGGGCTTGTAAGGAATGGACAGCAGAATAGATACAGAATTCCATTCTCTCACCAAAGCTGGACTCGATGTAAAACCATTCTTCAACTTAGTTTTTCCTAGTGTATACAAGCAGGTCTTCTGCACTGGCTGGTGTTAGCCCTTTTTGCCACAACAGTGGAAGGCTCCCTTAGCTGGCTGTATAGGAAGCTCTGCTCCTTCCTAAAGAAGGCGCACATTGCGTTATGAGCCTCCAGCTGTAGATAAAGCTGGTGTACCAGAAGACGTTTTTGTCCCTGGACAAATAGATGGCCTCACAGTTGGGTGTATTAAACCAACTTTGTTTGAATGAGTCCAGGACATTCATCAGCCCACACCTCTTCATTCTGCTGGCCTGACATCTTACTAATTTACTGATTTTATCAGCACTTATTTTTTTCTCTTTGTTGCTAGTAGTAACAGACTACAGACAAGCATCAAGGACTATCAGATGTCACAGCTCTGCAGTACCACTCTAGAAATCTGTTTCAGCCATGCTCTTTCACATGGTTTCTCTGGTAGGGACAGTTGCACTGATCCCAGAAATGTGATTGAGGGACAGATGGTTTGTTCCAGGCTGCCTAGTTACTATCACATGGAGTCTTAAGCAGAAACCATTAATGAGCTGTGTGATTTAATGGCATTTCAGGGTTTGTATAATGTGTGGTAGTTACTTCACATGTCTATATGAAATAAAAACTTGAGTGTATAAAATGTTTTCCAGAAAGATTTAAGAACTGGTTCAACAAGAGGGAAAAGTATTTTACCTTACTGTAGGCAAAAAAGAAAATAAAAAAATTGCAAATTACTCTGACAAGCCCCTGGAAAGCAAAAAGCTGATTTTGGCTGTTATTGTGCAGATGATAGTTGTGTTTAGGCATGTTTAAATAACAACATTTTCAAAGCAACTGGTCAAGCCTACTTCTGGAATAAGTAAAGGGCTCAAAATCACCAAGGACTGGAAGCATGGAGAGAGCTTGAAGACTGACTATCTCCTGAAAGACAATGTAAAAAAACCTGCCGTCCTAATGCTAGAACTTTCACAAATAGAACCAGAAGAAAAGGATGAGAAAGATCCCTTGGGAAGAAACTGGGAAGCATCTGCAACAGCTGATAAAGAGTGAGGGGAACCTCTGAAACTAATCTAAGGTAGTTTTATGCACCTGTTACTTCATTTGTGCAAGACGTAACTTTATAAACCTTTTTAATTATTCGGTGTCTGTTGGATGTTATATTTATTTGCTCTAACCTTAACACAGTTTGAATGAATGGTGACGATATTACATTAAGGTACTTGAAGTGGAGTACCAAGAGGCTCTAGCCTGTCAATAACACACTGCTGCAGAGAAGAGAACGTGTTTTCCCTTAGCTGTTCTTGCTAGCCTACGAGATAGGAAGTTGTAAAAGAGAAATTCAGCTAGGAGAAACCCCAACCCCATGGCCATCCAGTCAGCTAAGCCCTCTGAAGTCACTCCATGCAAGTCTCAATGAACAAACAATTAACGGCAACTCACTTCTCAGGAAGGTCAAAACGAAGGTGCAGTGAAGCAACTCAAGCTCAGCAAAAAAGAGACATAAGGCAACAAAAAATTCAGAAGAGAAGCCAGGAATGTGAGACGTTCAAAGAGCTTAGCCCAGCTACTTTAAGTTAACCAGATTTCTTCTTTCCTTTCCTCTTGCTTTGGGGTACTCTCAACTGCTTTGGCATGCTTGCGGCTGGCAAGCAGACCTGCTGGATTACGGATCTAGGATCTGAGGGGAAGAACCGGCAAGCACCTGAATGGGCATAACGATTCTCTGGACAGGAGAAGGAAAAAGCTATTTTCCCAGCTGTCTCCCACAGCCCTGACATTACAGAGTACAAGAAGTAATTCAAGTACCAAGAAAACATCTCAGAGGAATGTGCACAGAAAACCTCAGTGTTGAATGCAGTGCTACCAGCCTGGCCATGCCACCCTAAGTAGCTGGTGGCACAGTGTAGCTCAACTGCCCATACATACTCTATATAGGATAAAAGAAGCACAGGACCACTTTCCCATGCTGGGACTTCCTCTGTATGAAACAAACCAAAAGTTCCTTCTTTTGGCAGACATGTGAAGGGCTTGTTACATTTTCCTCTCCCTTGACATAAGGTGCTGCCATTTGGCACAAAGAGCCAACACGTCACCAACATATGCACCTGAGCTTTGTAAATCCTGTGTAGGAATATGTTAGCTCAGACATGCACGATGAACTCAATCCATAATGGAAGAAGAGTGACCTAAGTAGACACCCGTTTGTAAAATCTTTGGCAAGGATTTCAAAGGGTAATCTCTACCTTATGCTTTCATATGCCAGGATATTTTCCAAAGTTACTTGTGCTTTAGATCTCGTTCACTTTCTAAAAAAAAAAAAGATATTTTTTCCACTAAACCTGCTGGAAAAGAGATCTATTGCAGAAAGGGGCAGCTGCACCTTGCAGATAGGCACAGCTGAAGATCTTTTATGTAAGACTCCCCCTGACTGTGTGGAGAGCTGTTAAGATGTCAGATCATGCTTTGCTGCTCTCAGGGAGGCTGCTGCAGCACTCAGTCAGAACAAGTTTACGTCTTGGAGGAATTAATTTGTCTGAATAATGTCATCCTCGTTAAACAAAATGTTAGGGAAAATATTGCAGTGTTCTGGTGCACCTCCCTGAACTGATGCCTATATATGGGGATTAGCCAGCGTGAAAGGGATCCTGCTGAGTCAAACTGGATTATAGCAGTATTATTTTATAGAGAAAGAAGAAAAGAGGAGGGAGGACCTAGGGAAACCTTGCAAAAATATCAGCTGTTTGACATGTTAAGCAAACAGCACAAATGTGAAAATGCTGCCCACTTGCACCAGAGCCAGGCCAGTTGGCAGCAGCAGCAAAACAAGAGTTTTTACCCCTTATAGCCCTGTAGGCAACAGAGCTCACAGAAAGTAAAGTGGACTCCCATCCTTTCTCAGGCATCAGGAGATGTGTTGTCTGTGTTTCCACCAAGCACTGGTGCTGTGATGGCACCTAAATAGCACGTAAGGTGGCAAATGAGCTTTCAGACTCAGCTCTCAGAGCTCTTGGGGAGCTGGTACAGATGGCAGGAAGGGAAAACATGCAGTTTTCAATAAAGTTCCTGAGGTGCCTCCATTTTTCACCACCAGGCACTCACTCAACCATTTATGTGGTGATTGTTCAATGCTGGAGACTCAGGACTGGTGGCAACTCAAAAATGGGACATGCCCTTGAATATCTTGTTTGCAGAGCTGGATCTGCAGTGTGTTCTAAGAACAGGCCTGGAGGGCTAATGTCCTCTCTCTCCAGCAAACAGCTTGACCTTACAGCAATAGCATCAATTCCTCTGCCTGTCTTGCTCTGGCCCAGCAAATATTTACCTGTGCAAAGAACAGATGCTCACACAAGAAAAAGCAAGAGATGCTGACACCAATCATCTGCACTCTGCAGTGCAGGGGTGGAAGGCTGGGTAAATATCCTATATATGAGGTCAGTGAACACTGGGACTGTGCTAAGGGCCTGAAGGTGGGTAAAGCCAACTCCTCCATAATTATGTCGTTAAAGAACAAACCCTACTTAAGCACATAAAAGGAGCAAAACTCAGGCAGGAGAGGAGATGGCACATTTTAGGCCAGAAAAAGATGCCAGAGGAAGAGGCAAAGTTTGTGACTCTCTTTGTTGTGCATCTATTCAGCAATGTTGGTCTTGGTGGACCAAAATCCTGTGCCTGTTCCTCTTGAGAAGTGTCAGTCTGAGTGTGGTGGATTATGCTGAAGGTTGTGCTTTCCAACATTGAGCTGATGACTGCTGCGGTAGCAGTGGAAAAACACTCCATACCCCAATGCCAGAATATCCAGTGCAAGGCTATGCCAGTCAGAGCTTACAAACACATGGTTTGAAAGGAAAAATTCGAATGGATTTGAGTCATGGGAATATAAACTATTCTCAAAAAAACGAGTAGAACATATCAGTCATTTTGTAACTTAGAAAGCCAAAATTTCCTCCCAAAGACAGCAGTGAAATAGTTTCCAAGATTCCAGGACGCATCTCTGTCTGGAGCTAATATAGACATGTTTTTTAATCCAAGTTTCAAGCCCAGCAAGGTCTATTTCTGACAATAAGAACCCCTCCTGCCAGCCAGCCAAAGCAATCACATCACACCTCCCTAACCCATCTTTTGCTCACAGGTAGCACTGTAGCCCATTCAGTTCACCCCTTCAGCATTGCCACGTCCATCATGGTGCCTCACCACATGCATTAAAGCCCTTTTTCCACCTTCTTTTGCAGTCAGCAGTATTAGCTCTGTGTTTTTCCAAGTGGGGAGGTGAAGCAGGTTGGGAGCCTTTGGTGGGAAGACAGGAACAGTCCTGACCCACATCTTCCCAAAAAACATTCCCATCCCTCCTCTGCTCCTTTATGGCCCTGCACATCTTAGGGTATTTTCTGTGTGTGGGCCTCAGCTGGAGCTGCAACAAGACCTCCTCCTGAGCAGTCTTTTCTCTCATGTCTTCCCTACATCTCAGAAAGGGCAGATTTGGGGTGGGTTTGCCTCCAGTTGAGGCAGCTTCAGAACTGAGGTCTACTCATCTCTGAGGCCCACTTTCTAATCACTTACAACTCATAAAAAAAAATCTGAGCATATTGCCTCTGCTTTCTTTTCCTGGCCATGTCAAAGAAAATGGTCAAAACTGCCTTTTCTGGTGGAACCAGTCCAGAATGAGAATGAACTAGAGCATGACTAAACAACCAGGCCACACGGGAGCTAGAGGTGGAGGAAAACCTACTTTCTAGGTACTCAGATGTGGCTTGCCTTAAATAAACTGAGCAAAGGTAAACCAACACTGGGGTGATTGGATGAGAGTTGTAGGTAGGGCTAGTTAAAATATTCTTCCCTAAGTGGTACCAGCAAGTCTCCACCATCACTCCCAAGACACATGCATATCAGCCCCAGCATTTGGCTTATAGCTAGATGAAGATATCTGGAATGAATTCCACCACAAGCATCAAATCCATTTAACAGAAATCCCCTTGCCTCCAAATCAGAAAAAAAATGTACTCCCTTAAATAAATAGCAGTAAAAAACAAAACAACCCCCCCCCACACCCCCTGTGTGTAAACATCAGCAAACACTAAGTAGTTTAATACATTTTGCAAAAGTAAAACCAGAATAAATGCTTTGCTTCCAACACATAAGGAACATATTATTACCACATTGTCTTCAGTGATTATTCAAGCAATGCATTTAAACATTCAGGGAGAAGAATGTTTGCTAAAATATTGTTATGTAACATGGGAAAAATGACTAATTCTGCCCTTGATCTTTTCCTATTTTGCTCCAAGTAAGAGTCACTAGAACTTACTCTCTGGTCGAAGCAGCAGCACAGCCGAATTCTGACCCAATTTCCCCAGTGGCTTTTACAGTGGGCTGATCCTATCCCAGGCAGCTGAGCTATTGCAGAATTATTGAGCATAACTGTCTTCTGAATCAGTCCTTCAAAACTACACATTTCCAAAGACAGGTGGAATAAACAATGCACATGCTCTCTGCTGACGGAGGTCAGAGGTCACTTACTTCCAGTTCCTCATGACTGGTGAGGAGTCTGGAGCCTTATATATAAGCCAAGCAGGGCCAACTCCATCCAGCAGTTGTATGCATACTTTAGCAACTGCTGATTCATAGAGAGGTTTGCTACATGAATTCCTCTCCTGACAGCAGATGCAGAAGTTATTGCAGACCTCTTCTGTGTACCCTTATTTCCAGTCCATTTGCATCAGCAGTATACATAAAAGACAAATAGACCTGTCTGTTTCTTACAGACACCTACAAGAAGCTGCCATTTTCCTATCCTAGTGGGAAAAAACCAACTAAACCACAGCAACAAAAAAGAAATTTGAGGTTGAAAAACTTTCAATAGCCTTTTTTAAGCCATGACCCAATCCAACCTGTACTGGAGGGAAATCTGTCCTGCATATACAGAATGAAGGTTACACTGACCCTAGGGTGTATTCATAGAAGAGCAGTAGTCATGGCTGGTAAATAAAAATGTTATTTCAAACTTCAGAAACATTCCTGACTTCCTTTTCTATATGAAGATTTGTACAGGAAATGGCTGATCCTGGCACTTTTGCATATGAGCTTTTCACTAGTGGGGAAAAAGAAAACAAAATCTGTTTTTTTGGGGTTTCCTTTCAGAGCTTTTATATTCCATCCTTTAAAATATGTGATTAAAGATTTCAATTTTGGGAGATAACTGGGGAGAAAATAGAAATTCTCAATCTTCAGCTGAAATCCATTTCTTATGCAACTTTTTCTCTAAGTCACTGCAGAGGCAGTGATGGGTTTCAGCTCTCACAGGGCTGTGTTGCCCCATTAGGTGATACATCACAGCTCAGGTATCTGCAGTCCTCATCAGGCTGGGATTGTGTTTTTATCCTTCCTATAACCTCCAACTAGAAGCATAATACTATGCATGATTAGATAGGCTGGACAAGTCTACATCTTGCTTAGCTTGGAGTTAAGAAGAAGAAAAGTTATTGAAATCAACTATTTGGGATTTATCCAGATATTTCCACAGCCAGAACCCTGTACCTTGCCGCCAACTCTAACATTCTCCCCCTTTTCTTAAGATTGAGCTTCAAAGGCACTCATGAAGCTCTGTCATTGCATTAACCCATACCAGTGAGATCTACCCAACTGCCACAGAGATCTCAATCATTATCCACTGAACACCAGTTGCAGCACTTCAGTTATTTTTAATTAACAACAGTCAAAGTAAAACTACCAGTTCAGTCCTCAGTGACCGACTTGAATCCATGCCCTCTCAGTATCAGAGAGGTCTCCTGTAAGTGGAAAGTGCATCATTCTTTTAAGAGGTGTTGAGGCAGAAAGCCCCTAACCATACCAGGAGATTTTGGAAGGCAAACAAGGTTCCTTCTCCAGCCAGAGCACCAGGACTTATTTTGCAATTAGGAAAGAGAAGATAAAGGGACAAGCAAATTTCCTGCAGTGATGGGGCATTTGCAATATAGTCCCTATAACTACATCTCGTTCCTAGTACCGGTCTACACAGTGCTAGGTTATTATGTAGTGTCTTAGACTGCTTGGAGGTAATAAGCATTCACTGAAAATGGACTGCTATTAGCCACTGGCAAAAGCTGATTATAATAGTGCCAGCACTGGAATATGTTTTCCACCCATTTACAAGAGGAGTAAAATAACAGGAGGAAAAAAAAAAATCACATTTGCCAGTGTTTGGAGCGTAGTGTGCTCTACATACAATTATCGAGAGAATGACAGGAAATTGACCCATTTACTCAGAAAAGTTCCTATCATGTTCTGCACTATTTCATTTCATGCCCATTTGAGAACAAGTCATTTCTCTTCAGGGCAGAAGATAAATTGTCAGCTCGTACACACAACTCTTTTCATTGCCAGGCACAAAAATATCACAAAGAAACATTTTTCTGCCCCCTGCTTAATTTTCTTCTTCATCTTCTCTAATAAATGGCGCTAACTATAAAAGTCAACGGACTGTAAATAAACTCAATTCTATTCCTACCTTACCTTTTGATTGATTTTTGGATATAATGTATTCCACCCACAAGGTCTCTTGTCTGATTCAACTGCTTTTCTCAGTACCAGAGAAAAATCAGATAACAACCTCAGTGGAATAGCTTTATGTAAAAACAGAAACATTTGGCAACTACAGTTTTCTTCATGGCACATTGTAATACATGTTACACTGCATTATGGCCCAGTGGACAGGCTTTGTGCCAGTATAGAGTGTGTCCTGTGGTGGGAATTCTGTGCATTTAGACAGAGGGGCTGCCAGCAGTGCATTACAGAAACAGCAGCATGAACTGGTGCTCGGGTTATCATATGTATGCCTTGTAGAGGATATGGGGAAAGCCCCAGCCATCTTCCCAGCTGAGCCCTTGCATTTACTCTGACATCTGACCCAACCAGTTCTCCTCCTGTGGCTCTACACAACCATCAAACACCATTCCAGTCCTCAGATGTTTTTTTCTTCCCTCATATCAGTTTATTGAGGTTTAAATTAGAGCAGCTCTACAAACCCCAAGCTCACAGCTCTTTTCTGCAGCTAGCATGTTGGCCAGCACATCTCAACTTATTGTCCAGCCCTTGCTCTGCGAGGTCCATAGAGCACACAATGTCCATTTGCTCTAGGACTTTATATTCAAACTGATCATTCAACATTGTTCTTTCACTTGGATATTAGCTTCCCTATGCTCTTCCATCTGGGAGCATCATTTCTAGGAGTGAAAATTACCAACCATTTGGAGCAGGAAATGGGATGGGGAAGGGAAGCCAGAGTCAGCACCAGCCTCAGTAGTTGCAGCACTTCAATCCTCGACTTAGAGCAGCAAAACCCATGTTTTGCACAGAAACCAGTCACAGAAAGTGTTATTCTGATCTGAGATTTATGCACGACATAAATATATGATGAAAATACGCAAAATATCAGCTTGGGAAGTGCAAAGGAAGCCTTTCTTCATAAACAAGCAAAATATTCCAAGTTCTGCTAATTCACATCCAGACTAGTCCCCCCAGACACGTTCCCCAGTTAGGGAAAGAGATCAGCAGAGTAACAAAAGGAGGAGTTTCCAGGTCGAGAATCGTATGCAAATTATAGCCAAAACCAAGTTGTTGGGGTCTGCTCTTTGTCCCAGGGAAAAGCTGTTTGCTGCTGCTTAGTACAGAATCCAGCTGCCTCTGAAACCAAGAGTCTCCACATGCCAATAGGGATCAGGAAAAAGAGGGAGAGAGAAAACAGTCCCTTGCCGCTCAGTGAGAGGGTTTTGTTCCTCTCTGGTGGACAGCATGGACCTCTGGACTTGTGCAAGAGAACAGCAGAGATCCTTACCTGCTTGGGAATAGGATTGCTGTTCCCCCCTGTGAGGGCAAACAGATTCACTCAACTCCCTAGAAAAACAGTGAAAGCATTTAGAGACACTTCTACCTTTCTGTCTTCATCAACTGAGGAAAGAATTTCCTGTGGCTAATTGCACATTTTAGCACCAAGGTAGCGACTGTCTTCTAATTGCAAACATCTGCCTCCAGCCTGGGGTAGAGCCCAGCACTGACCACAGGACCCTGGGCACTGGCATTGGGCAGCTACAGGATGGGATGGTGGTCCCTCACCTCGTGCCCTGAGATGTGTATGGAGTTATGGGAACATGAACCTGGTGGAAATGTGGTCCAGCACTGGAGAGATCAGCTCCTGACTTTGTGCAGTCTCCTCCTATGAGCCAGCCCCATCCATTCCTGCTCCCAGCAACCCTCCCTGCCTGCTCAAACCTACAAAGGCCTTTGGGTTTGTTAGCTACCAGGAGGAGGCAAGCTGTTCCCTTAAAGTCAGATGCAAAGCCCACAAATCCACATATTTTTGCCAACTCTTTCAGCGATAGGGTCTAGTTCCAGTTTTGCTTGCTGCTTAGCCACAGACCAGGCTCACTGGGCTCACTCTTGGTCACTTAGAAGATTACCTACTTCTTCCTACCACTGAGAAAAAGAAGACAGGGCTCTTCAAATGCATGCCTCACTCCCTCCCTCCCTTGCTTTCTTTGTTTATAAATGTTGAAGTATGAGCTCCATACTGCTGCCACAACCCTAAAGCTTGCATCGCATGCAAGGAAATTTGTTTCCCAAATCTCCACCTCACTTCATACATCAATGCTCACCTTGTCTCAACATGAAAAAAAAGAAGGAAGAAGGGAAACAAATATCTTCCTCTGCCAATACAGACATGCACATAACATGCACAAATATTTTAGAAAGATTGAAGAATCTGTAGATAGAGGGGTTAGTGCCAGATTTTAAAAATTATTAAACATTATGTACAAAGAAAACATAATGAGCTCCTACGGGATGTAGAAAAAAATTACCCATGAATGAGAGGAAAATGGATAACCACTCCTGGGTTTGCCACTGGTGAATTATTTAATAATCACTCCCCAGCAGATGGAATATATTTATCTACCCCATTGGAGCATACTTTGCAATTTATTTACATGGCTTTAAAATATGATTATTTATTTAAAAAATAAACAAGGTATCCACAAGGGAAAAAGGAAGCAAACACAAGCTTAGAGGGGGGGAAAAACATGTTTTGAGCTTTTCAGTTCATTTTAGGGAATTTGCACTTCTTTACTTCTACATTAAAAATAAGAAATTGAAAACTCTTTTGACCAAGCTGGTCTAGGTTCCTCATACAATCAAGAGGACCATTTTATGAGATGGGGTCTATGTCTCTTACAATTTCATGAGCCACATTGTCTTGGGCACCAGAAATCTGGTGCAGCTTCTACTAATATCAAAGAAAACATGCAAACTGGGACCAGTGGGAGCAGGCACATACCTTAGACTAATTTGATTTACGGGATCTGGTCCCTAGGCAAAGCTAGAGTGACCCTACACCCATGGCTCAAACAGCACTCAGCTGTGCTGTTAAATTAGCTACTTATTCTAAAGTGCAAAGGGTCATTTACCAAAATTTGAAAATGCAAAAGGTACCCTTTAGTACTGTATAAGTGCATAAGTATACTGCCTGCTCTCAAAATTAAAATATCAACTGTAGCAAAAGGCTCTACCCACTCAACAGCAAAGGGTGCTACTGATAACTGCACACTGATTTGGACAAACCTAAGGAAAAGTCTAGAAGAGGAAGCAATACCTTTCCCAGGATAATGCCAAATAATTTCTAATGAAATTCAGGCTTCCAGATTCTTCCAGTGAAAGTCTGTATGTATGTACAGGTACATATTAGCCAGAAAAAGCTGTACAGAAACTATTACCCAGTTGGGCCCAGATGTTTTTAGGAGTTAGAAGTCATCTGGTAAAGAGGAGGACAAGAGACCCCGTAATGTAACATATTCTATTTTTTTATTCTGCACATACATTATAAAGTTTTCATACTTTGCCCATAGAAAACAAAAATCAACCTCAACCCTTAAACTACTATCCCCTCACCTAAGAAAAAACTAGTCATTGTTGGTCACCCCACAGTTTTTCAACAATCCATTCTGAGTTTCTTTAAGCCGAATGAGGTTTATTTATACATCTCAGATGTAAGAGAGTCCCACAGTGAAACTATCAACAGTTATCAGAGATGTAACACTTTCTAAAGTGGCTATAAGATTACTTAGTAGTAAGAGTTTAAGTCTCATTGTCAAGGGTGGGTTAGCAAACCAAAGGCAGCAAATTCCTCAGTTATTTAAGTGCTTTTGAAAATGTTTCTCCAGGACTTGAAGATAATTTCTCTCCCACACCTGCTTCCCCTCCCCAGACCAAGGAAATCTGCAGCTAATGTGAATCAAGAACAGGTATTTTGTAAAGGATATCACCTTAAAAAATAGAAATCTGATAAACTAAAATCCAACTGCAGGCATAGATGTCAATGCTTTACCAGTTAGCAAGTTCAGTAAAAGGGCTTCTCTATACACTGGTAGTATTCTCTGGTACAGCAAGAGCTATACATCCTTGAAGTTAAAATGAACTACTAGAATACTATTACTTAGTTCACACTGAGGAGACCAAATTGATGTGTCCTCCTTCCTAAGAAAGGACTTGAACATAAGCAAATTGTCTATTGAGCTTGGAGTGCTGCACTTTCCAATAAAAAATCCAAATTGACCTCTAAAATCTCAGCATCCTGGAAGAGTAAAAGCAAGTTCACTACATAATATTTCTGGAAACACAGATATCAGATTTCAAAATTACTTCCACCACAACAATCTATCACACGATTACAGACAGTGCAGATGTGTATGTCTGCTGGGATGTGGACAATACAGACAGGGGAGCAAAGGGCTCCCCCCTATGCACTCCTGAGAAGGTAAAATGGAAGTGTCAAACACCTCATGTGGTGTTATACACTCATTTATTTTCAAGACAGAAAGGTTTAAATACATCTACATAAAGGAAAGAAAAAGTGTTTAAACAACAATAAAAAAAGATTTAGTGGCATTAAAAAAGAACACCCTTAAACCAGCATGTCACCATTAAAGTAATTAATAGGACATGCAAGACACTTCAGCAGAAAGTGAGTAGTGATCACATTAGAGCCTTTTAAGTATTCACACGACCTCAAGACAAAGGCATTTCTGTGCAAAAGTACCCTCTAAAACACAGATGGGGGTATTCAAGTCTATAAAAGAATGATTTTAAAATTTAACTGATATGGTCTAAGCTTAAAATGCAAAGGTTAAGGGAATATTAGAAGGGCAATAATTCCATCTGATTAAACTTTTATCCAAAGTGACAATAAAATGTTCAAAATGAATTAAGGATTTTATTAACAGATGCAGAGGCTCTACAAAAGAGTTTGAAATCTAAGTACCAGAGAGGAGAGGGCTTTTTATGTGGTTTTTTTTTGTCTGGATAGAGGTGATATTGCTACAGAACTTTAATCTTGTTGCCATGCCACAGTGAAAGTAGAACTGTCAGAGGTAATAGAGCAAATCAGGGCTGCTTTCTCTCCCTGCTCTGTGTTGCAAGGGCCTTTTTTCCAGCATAAAAGCAAGAATATGCAGATTCTATGTCTGGCATTAATACTACAGGTGACAGACACACGTAGACAGAATATGGGCTGATGATCCACCTGGACTTCTGCTGGTTGCAATAGTCCCAGGGTGGTAAGTACAGGCAAGTTATATGGATCATTCCAAATGAGTACTGAGCAAAATTGGTGCTATGCCACTAGGGACTCTTCAGAACATTTCAGCCTTTCCAAAATGGAATTAACTATTTCAGGATAGTTTTGGACATTTTAAGTGTTTATTACTACGTAGTAAGAGGATCACGCCAATGTCTGAGCCTTTGAAGAAGGACATTTCACTACTTTAAAATTATCAAATTTACCAGCCACAAATCTACGGAAGAGGATAAAATACAAGACTTTTGTGAAAATTATTACTAAAAGCAGGAACTAACTAACTAAATATATATATATATGCCTTAAAGCAGAGCTGAGCTTCATCAGGGCATTTACCAGCTATGACTTCGGCCATTACCAATTTTTCTTTGTGTTTTGCTGCCGCTAAATTCTGGCAACTTGGTTGCCTTGGTGATGGCAGCACTGCATGTGGCAGATGCACTGGAAGACATCCTGCAGAGTGGTTTGGCTTTTCCGGGAACTCTTGAGCCTTTCGTGTGTTGGCAGGAGTGCTATGATGGCCACCTGTGCCACGGTGGCTATTCCACCACCCTCTGACCCACCAGTGTCAGCACTGGGCACAGTCTGGCCCAAGCCACACACTACATTTTCCATGTGAGGACTCAGAGCTCAGCCTCTCCCAGTCCCTGCAAAGCCCTGTCACGTGCTACAGCTGCCTGTACTCACTGCTGAGGAGCGAGGCCAAAAGGCAGCTTTAGGGACCTCCATATCCTTCTTTTGTCCTGCACAGTACCCATGAGAAAAGCACAGCTCCTAAGAGGAGCAATCAACCGCAAACTGCCAGGGAGTCTAGCATGTCAAACAAATATTTTTCTTTTCACAACAGAACATAAATATTTGGCAGCACATTTAATTTAAAAAGTCTAGAAGTTACTTAAAGAGTGGTGAATGTTGCTATGATGTTCATTTGCTTCCTAAAATATGACCAGTCACAGATGGCTTGCTGTAGGAAATATTAAATAAATTTTTTTAAGTGTTGTCTGGCTCGAACACAGATTGCATTTACACAGACACCTTAGCTGGTGGAATGCCAGGATGGTGTATTTGTTCGAACACAACCTTAAACAAAAAACTATCTTGTCAGGAACTAATGGAATATTCATACTTAAAAACTCAATCCCTGATAACATCTGAGAGTTAATTTACATTTCAACACTTATTTTTACCCCATCTTGTTAAATTTCACAAACAAGAGAAACTACACTGGTTTGATCAGTAGCAACTTTTAGGTTTTGTGTACAACAACCACTACTTTAGATTTGCAGACCAGTTTGAAAAGATGGGAGGCACCTCACATCTTGCCAGCCACATTAACCAATGTTTTCTCTGGTCCTGTGGAGTCTGCTACCTACCAGTGCACAATAATCTCTTGTCCCAGGCAAATGCTACAGCACTCAAATTCAGCTATAATCTGATTTTCCTTCTACCCAAAATACCTCAGTGGATAATTTGCATCTTCTGTCAATATTGTACTTGGCCCACAGCTTTGTAATTAATGCAGATGCGAAGAAACAACAGTCGTACAATTTCCTTTGTCCCTGCGAGCACCAAACTCTCTATGATCTGAGAATCAATAAATTTTTTCTCCTGTCATCATTCCCATTTGTTGCACTTTCCCTACACTGGGATGCTTTTTTTTTTCTAAGCAGAAATCTCCCAAGCCCACTGGGGTTTGTGTGTGTGTGTGATGGCAAGTTAGACAGTTTCCTCCACTGCAAACAAACATCACACACCAGCAATCCATGTCTTGGAGTAAAGAACAGAGGCAAGACACTAGAGGTAAGATCAGCTCACAGACTGAACTTTTGCCAGGGCAAATTCCTTGGAGTGTAGCTTCACCAAGGAGATGGCTCAAGTGGCACACTGCAAGAGGCTGCTGGCCTCTCAGGCTTGCAAATTGCTATCTGGATTGAAGGAAGAGTGCATCTGGAATTGAGAGAGAGACAAGAATTTGTTCTCTGCAAGGCTGCTAAGGGGAAACCATACTTACTAAATCCAAACACACCCATTCCAGGGCAGAGTCAGCTCTGTTACCTGTAGGTATTGCAGCCTGGCTGAAAGGCCTGTGCTTTACCAGCAACACCACACAGAAGCAGTGGAGAAAACTACCATCAATTTACTTCAGTGAGTTCTGATCTTTTTATGTCTGGACACTGTAGCACTTTGACATCACTGCATTAGAAAGGACAGAGCTCCAAAACACACAGATCTGATGGAAAGACACAACTAAATTACAGGACCAATTTCAAATAAACCACAGCTTTTCCAAAATAATTGTCTTCAGCAGAATTTTGAATTGACAATTTGAACTGAAGAATAACTATGCAAGGTTACAAGCAAGCAGTAGGAATTCATGGAAAGGAACACAGTCATAGTTTCTCTCACCCTCCTGGGTTTTCTAAGAGCCCTCATTCAGCTTTCAGCTGCTTGTTCATATTCATGTTCAAGCTCTAAACAGCAGAGGTTGGAAGAGGGGAGGAAACAGGTAGATTCTACAGCTGAAGATCTTTTAAACCTGAACTGTAGCTAGGTAGAAAATTGGGACGTGGAAAACCTGAGTGCAGGATGTGTTTCTGGTCCTGGACAGGTCACTTAAGCTCAGAAAAAGAATAAGCAGGGCTAGAAAACACCCCTGGGTCTGCCCTTGTCTAGATCTTAACTGTTCTTAACAGTTGTTTGCCCCACCTGTCCTTGAAGGCTTCCAGCAGTGGAAATCCACGCTCTAAATAAACTATATTTAATTTCCATAGGGTCAGAGCTCCACCTGCAATATGGAGGCATTGTTGTTGCCTTTTCCCTAGACTTGCTGTTCACCAAAAAGGTCTTTGCAAACACAGACTGTCATTTGCTGACACACCACAATGAGAGTTTATTATAGTGGGATCTCTAGATGCTTCTGGGGTAGCAAAGGGTGAAAGCAGCAAGTAGTTTACTGAGGAGGTGGTGATATGCAATTGAAAGAAAAAAAGATGAACACTGTAAACACTGGATGAGACTTGCCATCTAATATTCATCTACACTTGACTGCAAATGAGGAAGACTCTCCCACTACTACAAAGATGTTGGTGCATTAGACTTTATTCTTTCCTTATGAGATGTTTCTGCTAACTTGCAAAGGCAGACAAGCATTGGGATACCTTCTACAGGGAAAGCTCAACATAGCTAAAAGTCATTGCTAAACTACTTCACCATCCCCTCTACTGTAGTATGATCCATAAGCTGATGTATAGCCAGGAGCCATAAAATCCCATTAGTCCTGCAGAAAGGGAGACTATTTTCTTCCAAAGAATATACAGTTGGTCAGTGGAATTCACTCTGTGAGGTGAGAATGGCAGCAGCTGGTTCTTCATAGTATCATCTTTTCAGTCACTAAGAACCCCCTCCACAAAATTTCCCACGATATATTTTTTCATATAGTTTTTCATGTCAAATCAATGCTTAGTTAATAAAATCAAAATATGAAAAATGCCTCTAAATATAAAAGCTCAAGGTGGAGAGAAGATGACAATTCAAGTTATTATGGCTACGAAGACATATAAGAAGAAAGACATGAATTCTAGTAAGCCGTCACAAAGGTCTCAAGCAAGCCCAGGTGTGAAAGAGGAGTTTTCACCTAGAAAGGACACATTTCTATGGGCTATGAAAAATAGTGGGAAGTGATTCATTCCTAGCAAAACTTCTCACTACCAAGACATCACCGCAACAGCTCATCAGCACTTCATGCCCAATCTTCCAATACAGATATATATATTAAAATGCTGTTCAGCACTATAGTAACTTAAAAAAATTATTCCTCTCATAACGCTACTAGCATTGGTAGCATCAAGTTGCTTTACTTCCACAATCCATAGCTGGTCTTCATCTAAAGCAACGCTCTAGTCAGCTTTCTGGAAGGTCAATTATACCAACATATATTGGTCTCAGAGAATCCATCGTCAAGGTGAGTCCAATGCAGTTCTTGGCAGGGCTCACCCTCTGTCTTCCAAGAGCGCTATGAAGTTTCCCTCTTATAGGCTTGGTTTGCAGGCTTCTTGTCCTGTCCTTGTTGGACAGCAAGATGAATTGGCCCCGTCTTCTTTAATATGAGCCTCTAGGTCTCCACAGAGGAGTTCCATATAGCATTACCTCATCATCTCATGGTACTCTTTGTCTCCTTTCTCTGTAAGTTCAGTTTAGAAAGGAGGTTATTAACTACTGCTGACTCCGCGAACCAAACACCCACTCACCCCTCAAAAGGAACCTTTTCCCTCTGTTTCATGACAAAAAAAAGAGGCATGATCCATCCCCTGTAACAGCTGGTAGGCCACTGAAAAAACAGATGCAGGCTTCCAGAGGGTCAGCTAAGTTGAGCTGTCCCAGTTTTGATAGAAGCTGCTTCATCGACATATTCTCTCACACATGCGTTTTTGTAGCTCCTAGACTCCTGGAAGCTCCAGGTGCAGCTTATGCAATAGCATCCCATCCTCCTCTATCTATGCCCTGATTGCACAAGACCATTTACCACTCTGAGCACTGAGCTAGTGGCCACCATTCCTCTTCCATGTTCCATCTGTACTTTTTGTATCAACTGTTGACGGGTATCAATAGAAAGGGCTGTTACTCTTAAGGGATTTATTAATTTCTCACTTTTACAAATAATCAGTTCACCAAATTGCCATGCTATTTTTCCAAAGGAATTACCAATTGGGCCTAGACTAGCAAAACTACCAAAGCTACTAATCAACAGGAATAAAACATGCCTGGAAGCAAACCAAAATTCTGTGCCTTCTTCATCTCTACTACGCCCATGGACCATTTCTGTTCTGTTCTGTCCAGGGCAGAAGCCTAGTGCTGCCCAGATGCATCTCTGCTAAGGGAGCTCAGACTTAATGCTTTTCGATCCACGGGTCACAGGTTCAGCTCCCTGCTGCCGATGACTCACACAGGAGCACCGAACTAAAACTAGCAACACCAGCTTTTTTCTAGGAGAGGATTGAAGAGCAGCATTGATCTCAATGAAATATTTCGAGGGCAGAAAAATTCCACCACGTAAAGAGTGCGTGACTTCTCTTTAGTTTATTTTATATTTTTGTTCCAGTTGTCATTTTGAATTCAAACTCTTTGGAAAGCAGGCATAATAGTCTTAATGATCCCATTGAGCAGTTTAAATTCAAATTGTGGAGCACTCGCAATACCATGCTGGCAGCACTTTCCATAAATTACTCTCAAATTCAATACGTTGCTTGACAAAAACAAGAATAAAGGGCTTTTTACTTTAAAAAGAAGAAAACTTGTATCAAAAAAAAAGAATCTTTAAATTATAGTTTCTCTTTTCTGGTCCAATTTAAATTGTTACATAGCTGCTAAATGAGTGCTGTAATCCCTGCTTATAAATTGCAAGATTATTTTTAAAAATAGATGTAGTTTTACTGCAGGGATCAACTTTACACTTTAAACCGTATGTGCTGGAGGAAGCTGCTCTTGCACAGCTTTCAACCAACCACACTCACGTGCACATACAGGGTGAGGTTTACGCCAGTCACATTGCAGCCAATAGCAGTCTTACCAGTGATTTCAATGAGCACAAATTGATTTAACACTGACATTTCAGAATGATTAGCAAATTCAAGCTTTTCCAGGATACTCAATAGCACCAGTGGCTCTAGTTGTACTATTTCTTAAAACATCAGCATTTCTCTTGTGTTCCGTTCTGAACTATCTTCTCCTACTGAACCACAGCCACTGATAGGCCAGGAAGTTAGATGCTTGTGAGAGAGAAAAACCTCCAAGATATACTTCTTTTTTCCTCTCACAACAGGTAACTGGGGGGGGAAAGAAAAGTGGAGCACTATGGTCCTGAGTTTAAAGCTGGGGAACAGCAGTAATCAGGGCATGATTTCCATGCACAATTCTTTCTTCTTCATGCCCTTCCACAGCTTTAGTGCTATGGAAAGAAGACCTTCACCTGCAAAATCATTTTAAGTGATCGTTGGGGATGGGTTTAAGGTCACACCCTCAATATCTTGCAGTGCATAGCAGAAACAGGAAACCTCGATCCCTGGGTCTCCACAGGGCCCTGCAGAAGCATACTCACCATCTTATCCCTCTAACTAGACAGACATGAGAGTTTCTTCCTTCCCCTTCAATTGCTCATCGTTTCCAGCCCACTTTTCACTAACTCCTTCAGCTGACCCAGGCAATTTCTGCTTTCTTGTATCTTTCCTAATCACACCATGGTCCTCCCCTCAAGTGGGTCACATTGGCTTGGACACAAACAAGAAACTCTCAAAAGCCAGAAGCACCTGCAAGATCTTGCTGCTTCCTGCATTAACTGCAGGAGCTCTCAGCCCTCAGCCTTAGAGTTTGTATCTCCCACTGTCAACCACCAGACTGCCAGGAGAGGGAATAAAGAATGGAGGAAAATTTCTATGTATCTGGACATCAAAGAACATCCCATTCATAAAACGACAGCATCACTCTTGCCAGACTGGTGTGTCTGGTTAACCTTGTGTTCAGTCCTTACGATAACACAGTATTTGGACAGCAGACAGCTGGCACTGCTCTAACATCTTGCTCTTCAGTCTTTTATAACAACAGTTCCACTGATACTACTCTCAGTCTTTTTCCTGCTCTGAGTCCACTGCTAAAATCTCTTCAACTACTTAGAGGAAGCAAACCAAATGTTCTTTTGTCAATAATTTGCCCTGTAAGGGAGGGGGAAAATATACTGATTTCATACTGCAGACACAGCATTAATCACGTGCACAGAAGTACACTGGAAACACTATCATGATATTTCAGATGTTACTTGACTGTCGTAATGACTAGGAAACATCTGTCTCCTATTAACACTTTAGTTTTTACAGTTGCTTTTAGTTCAGCAGAAGTGTCTTAATGGAGAAGACTGGTACTCTTTTAGAAATAACATCAATAATGAAAGAATCCTTGGATGCAGAGCAAAACCAGCAAACACATTGGCAACAGAACTCGCTGCATTCATAAGATGTAACAGGAAATGATAGTGACAGGCTTTTGGGTGGGGGGATTTTTGTCTAAAAGAAATTAACTCTGATACTCAAATTCCTGTTAGGAAAAATATTTCTTTTCAAATAGGTGGTTGATCTCATTAGATATTATTTCAGACTTTTGGGGAATTTCATCTTAACTGGGTCACTGATAAATAAAACCAGAAACAAAAACAAAGAAAACCCCTTCTGCAGGCTATTTGGGCTTGGTATTGACTAACCAGTAATTAAATACAGCTCTTCACAGTAATCTTAATTATGGCTCCACTACACCACAACTAAGAAGAGTCACATAACAAACTGAGAAGATTAGCCAATTCTAATTGTTGAAAAACATTTATTTTTATTTTTCTGAATAGTTTTTGTGTGCATAATGCCACAAGTCACACAAGTGACTTATTAAAAAAATAATCAAAGACTTCAGGAATTTATATATCACGACTAGGCAAATATTATAGTTCATTTTCTTTATATAAATGAATCTTCCGTGGCTTGTATCAGAGGTCAAGAGTTTTGGACTTGGGAAAATGGGTGTGCTAGAATTCAATGTGAATTAAGTAGACCAGTAAACAAGTCTCATTGAATTACCCAGACTTATGCCAGTTGAAAACTCTGTTTTCTCAGTTGGCCACTGCCACGAATTAACTGTGCAGTGTTGGGCTAGTCACATAGCCTGCACCTTTCATGGGAATTCAGATCCAGAGGAATCTGAGTCTAGGTACTTCAGTCCCATTGACTTCCTATGGATCTGGATTTCCTAGTATTCAAGCTAATTTCTGAACACAGTACTTGGGGAAGCTCAAAAAAATAATAATAAATAAAAAACAGAGGTCACAATTTAGCAGAATCCTTAAATACATGCTAATTTTTAAGCAGGTCATTAACTCTCATTGAGTTCAGTGTAACTGCATCACACATCTCAAGGCTTCTAAAGACAAAAGCATTTCAGACTGTGCCTCACCAATTTAAGGGTTCCCAAATTCATTCACAAAAAGAATTTGCAAGCCTAGCTCAAGGGCCTCAGTGTACTTAGGCATTCATTATCCTTCTGAAGCCAATTCAGATCTCATTCCATTGAAAAATCAATGAGACATATGCTCTACAACACAAATTCCTCAGGCCTAAAGCCAGTAGTATGGCAGGTGCCTAGATCCCTTGCAGATTTGGCTTTCAGCACAGCAGAATTTTGAGCTTTCTGAAAGGTACCAAGATTTAGGTTCCCAACACTTGTTTCTTCCACATTCAAGAGTTTAATGTATGCTTGGGGTTTTTTTCTTTACTGCCTCAAATTGCTAGATTCCAGCTTCCCATTTCCCACTACAGTACCAGCTGTCCAGCTAAACATACATAGCCCCATCAACATTGCCACCCTTTCCCCTGCATGTGCAGCAGCAGATGGATCCAGATGTGTTTTGGGTGAAGTCCATAACCAGGTTTTTGTGGACTGCATGGATAAACATTTAAAGGCCCCTTCTGGTTATATAAAAGGAAGCTATTAAACGTTTACTCTTTCCTCTGTACTTAGTGCTGCAAAGCCATATCACAGAATGTACAAACGCAGATGCAACTAGGCAATTATCGTTCCTTTATCCCTTAAATAGATAGAAGATAAATTTGAAAGAAAATGAGGAACAGAATCCTTCTCCCTTTCCTTTTTTATCCTTTTATCTCCCAATGTAGGAAGTTTACTGAACTCTTGCCAACAATTCACTCAGGCTAATGAAGTGTGTAAGTAATGGGATTAAATAATCTTAAACCATTACTACAGTGGCTAATGCAGATGTTTTCCCAAACTAAAGCAGATGAGCAGTGAAGAATGCGTGCTTGATGTAAAAAGAGGAAAAGAAAGTATCAATCTGCAAGCAGATGAAGTCAATTCCAGCTTGAAGTCAATGAAATGTTTAATTCCTGTTACATAAAGTTGCTCCAATTATATTATGAATGCACCTTCCTAAAGTCTGCAGTGCCTTGCACACAGTCAAACTTGCCACAAAATGAAACTTAAATTTTTTATGGTGCAATTATTTTAGTGCAAACAAAAATAGAAGTGATTCTAAAGGTACACATTCCATCGAAAGATCATTTAGCTTTTAAAATCAGATTAACAAGGCCCATCTATCACTGCCATTTTAAATAAGATGGAATCCTCCCTTTCTGTATTCAATATTTCAGTAATAATCCTACTGCAAAGGGTCTACAGAAATAGGAAGAATAATGGGATATTGGTGGCATTTCCAAAAAAGCATATTACTGCTCTAATTATTGTAATGCCAAAAACATCAAGAAAAGCATCAATTTTTATTTTCAGAAGTGCAAATCCAATTCTGAAAAGTCTCAGGTCCAGTGTCTAAAAGAATTTGGAATGGGAGGTTTAGAGAAAGACCTACTAACACCTTAAAAATGTTTCAGTGTTTTTCTTAGTCTAAGTTACAACGATTA
The DNA here is from genome assembly GCA_013399895.1 of Serilophus lunatus. Lineage (NCBI taxonomy): Eukaryota > Metazoa > Chordata > Aves > Passeriformes > Eurylaimidae > Serilophus > Serilophus lunatus. Next base: position 1,315,460 of record VXBA01005476.1, read on the forward strand.
TATACTGGATGCTACGGTCACACCAAGGTAAGGCCTCAGGCACATTATGTGATTTGTCTTTAATTCTCACCTGTACGACTGGTTCCAGCAGCTCTTACAGGAGCCTCTTAAAAGGTGCAGCTCCTCAAAGCAACAGTTAACTTGCTTGCTTTAAAGCCTTGTTGGAGGCATGAAATGAAATTTTAGGGTAAGGTAAGCTTCAAAAGATATCTAATCCGAAGACCCTTAGTTCAGTAGAAAGACTTCCATCAAGCAATGCAAAGCACTTGACTTTAAAAGTTTCAGTGCCTTCCTGCATCCCGTCTCCTCAATCTTAGTGAGCACCACAGTCTGTAAGCATTTTGGTATCAGATTTCTCAAGATAGAAAGCTCAGAGCAACACTACTGCTAAAAATGGCTGCATAGTCCTTACAGAGTCGAAAGAATGACAAAAAGCATCTCTTTCCCCTGCTGTGTCCACCTCTTTTTAGAGACAAGTCAGACCAGGAAACAAAATTCACGCAGTAAGCTGAAAAGATCTGAGTTCCTCTGAAGACCATGATAAAACTTGGTGCCCATGGTACTGCCTTAGGATGGTCAAAACTTAACTGTAAGGCAACTTTAAAGCAACGAAGAAAATCAATGTTTCCGATGTCTGTGCATCAAAATCAGGGTGCAAAGAAGAACAGGTACTTACAATATAGCAGGGTTCACAGTAGGCTTTCTTCTCAACTGCGTAGAAAGGCTGTCCCCTCAGCTTGCTGTTGCACATCATGCAGGTGAAACACTCCACATGGAAGACCTGGTCCATGGCTGTGCAACCAGTTCCTTCTCCAACAACATTCTCCCCACAGCGGGCACAGCGGCCTGTCAGCAAAGGGAAAGGATGTGAGTCAAAGCAAGCTCCTGGTCTCAGCTGCAGGGAAGGTCCTTCCACACACCTGTGCTGCAGAGTGGGTAAGGGGGACACAGCAGCTCAGACAACAAAGGAGCAATTTGTGTCAGTGCTGGCAAAGATCCAGTGCCACTGGAAGGCACTCCGGTGCTGGCCCACATGAAAAGATCTTGAAAGAATTGAAACTGGCTCCAAAGACTGCACTGATATCAGTTCTGCTGCTGCTAGCCAGCACTCATTGTAAGGAGTGTGAGCTCCAGATACAAATCACTCAAGTATCGTCTAACTGAGCTATATAATCATTCTTAGCTCCTCAGTTAGACGGGATAAACCTGTGCTTAAACCCCTGCCTCCACATGAAAAGATTTTGTGGTAAGATGCCTCATAAAGCTGCCTGGTGGCAGTACAGTTGCTACCATTTAAAGAGTATTTTTTGCTTGCACAGTCTAAACCAATTCTCTCAACGGAGACAATTACTTTTTTTCTGTTTCAAGATTAATAGAGACTAAGATATTTTGTCTATTTAAAGCACAGAAACTATTCCTAAAGAAACTGATGTGTGGTTAGTTTCTTTTTACCATCTTTCAAGAAAGGTGTATCGGAAGCTGCTAGTAAAGACTCCATGTACAGACAAGCCTTAAGAGATCTGTTTCTTAAAAAGACCCCTAATGTCACATACAAATGCATAACCAAAAAACTGCAGACATACAGACACACGCATAAAAGGCTTCCTGCCTTGTTCAGATTGTCATTAGAAATGTTATGTGCCAGATAGATTTAAAGTGAAGACAAGATTTTCTTAGATTATGGGAAAGACATTTTCCTAGGGAAGACTGTGGTGCAGAGATGATGGGAAAGATGGGTGGAATGCACACCTTTGCCAATTTCTCTGTCATTTGAGTTCTAGAAAATGGAGATAGCCTGTCTGATGTCCTTACCCAACAATCAACATTGAAAATTGAAGGTATTAAGGATAATCTCAGCCATCCTATGTAAGAAAACCTCACCAAAGGTAGCTATGGTTAACCAAAGGGCAACTATGGTCTGGGACATTGCCTGACTCAAAATGGCACTCTCCAGTTTAAGAATTAACTGTGAGTCTTGAGGCTTTGCACTTCTCAAAGGCTCTGTGGATGAAGTGGTGTGGTCACTGAGGGTGGAAAGGAGGGGAAGGGAGGCAAGAACTGAGGTACAAGCAGCAAGGCAGACTGAGTTCAATAAAGAATTACTCAGAAATGCATATACAAATAACACATATCTGATAATAATTAAATAATCCAGCAATGATATAATGTTCTCTCATACCATGGTCTATTGGTCTTTTCAAATAAATATTGCACAACTTCCTAAAAGGACTCGGCATGTCTTGTCATCCCAAAAGCAGAGCTTCTGTCCTCGTGCAGTGCACTGTCAATGTCCCCACACTCACAACTTCTTTCTTGTCTGTCCAATAAGCTATATTCAGGGAAAAAGCATGTAAGCTGCTTTTGGATCCCTCAGGATGTGGCAGGATATATATATATATATATATATATATATATATATATACACACACACACACACATTTGAGATATATTAGGAAAGCTTGGAAAAGAACCCAGATCATTATGATTTGCTACAATGGCATAGCCATAGTTGGCTTTATACAGGACAGAGAGTTCCTGACACAAACAGCTCCCAACCTGAGCAACGTGGAGAAGGAAGTCACCACGTGAATCCAGACAAGCCTAGAAAGCCCCCTAAAAGGAATTACTAATGCTGCACGTTAACTTTCTTTAACATTAGTTATTAGTGTTTTGGTAGACAGCATTGTGCTTTAATTACTCCACTGTAACACTTTTAGTGAGGACTCCTTTTTTTGTGAGCAGAGAAAGAATGCAGGTATCCCAGTGGTGGTGAGGCTACAGAGCATGGTGGAATAATGGAAAAAAGCCATGAGGACTAGGAACAAAAAACCCCAACTCATTGGTGAGAACCACAGGAGCACCACTGCACTGGGAAGGAGGCAGAAGACACCAACTGTGTACACCACAGGAGCTGCATGTATCATGGGACAGCACTGCTCAGTCCTGCAAGATGGAGCATGCTCCAGGGCCTTCTCCAAATGTCTTGTATAGCTGGGCTGTAATACGAAGAGACGTCTGGGGAGCAGTTAATATCTCTATATATAAAACATGAAATTGAAAGCCATTAGTGTATTACTTTACACAGTGTTTTTCCAGAGGGAATATTCCGCTGAAGAATTTATTTTCCCTAGTGTGCCATTCTGTGATCATCCGGTATTATTTTTATGAGGCATTTGGACATGGAATAATGTAGTGTCTATGCAAACACTTCTCAGCTTTCTTTGTTAACATCTGAGCAGAACATGTGGGAATCTTTTCTTCCCCTCCTCCTCTTCTCACATTCATAATTTAGCTAGCTCTTGTATACTTCAGAATTTATCTTCCTCTTTGACCAAGGCCCCTCTCCATTTGCTGAAGATGTTTAGATGTAGACCATACTCCTGGCTGCACTTGTGCCTGAAGACCTGGATTTCTTTCCTAATGCAAATATATACTCTCGTAATCTCTGACAAGTCACTCAGTGCCTTTCTTCCAGCAAAGGGCATAAAGGTATCTTCTCTGTCTCCCAAAGGTGCCCTGAGGCAATATTCCTCCATAGCTCAGGAAGCATTCCCCAGCTACACAGCTGGTGGTCAGATACAAACCAAAGAGTAGCACAACACAAGTCTTGGTCAACTGCTACCCTTTAAGTTGGTTTCCTTAGGCTTTCCTTTCTCTTTCTGGGTTTTTCCACAGAAGATTCCCATTCAGCCAATGACAGACTTAACCTGACTACATTTACGAGAAGCCCAGTTTCTGCTATTAAGTACACAGACAGAAATACAACTATAAACTCTTGCACAGGAAAGCTTAAAGAAAGCTTCCTTTTTTAAAAGTTTATATGCAAATTATAACACTGTGGCCTTGAGCAAACCATGTTTTTTATGAGACATGGCCACTCCAGTGAGAATCAAAACACAAGCTCTGTGACTAGCAACTCTACTAACTGACTCACTCACCCAAAAGGTAAAAGCAAATAAGCCAAAATATTCACATTTGGGAGTTTACAGTTAGGTGGCTGGATCCGTGTAAAGGCATATCTGCAAATATACAACAGATTTAGTTTGCAGTGATGTGACCACTGGCGACAACTTTCTTCAGGCCTTGGTTCAATCTGGGAACTCACAAGACTTCTGCAAAAGCTGGTCTCTTCTCCCAACTCCTGCATCTTGCTCAAATTAGTTGAAAATGGCTATCAGTTTCAATTGTTGGTGAGGGAGGAATTGACAAGCAGACAGGCACACAGGCAGTAGGATTGCACAAGCCTCATTTCCTTAAAAAACCAGAAGACCCCCACTAAAAACAATGTATCTATCATTATGTCTGATAAAAACAAAACAAAGGTCTGCTTTTCCTGCATGCCAGTTACCAACGGCGAAGGTATTTGTGGTTGGGCTCGCCACAATTAAGTACCCACACATGTTCCCCATTTTAATATTTTCACACTAGCTGAAACAACCCAGTCTGTTGTGCACAGAATACCCGTGTGTGAATACAGAACAAGTTGCACTGCTTATTGGGAAAGAAGTAGCAAAGGCAAAGTTTGCAAGACTCAAGAACAAACAGATTGCACAAAAAAAGATTACACAAATAATCTAAGAGAAAAATAGCAGGCAGCGTATTACAGTAGAAACATAGAACAACGTGACCCATTTGCTTCCCACAGAGACAAACAGCACTTAAAAGGCAGCTTAAAGACAAAGGACAAAATTAGCACTAAACTGCATGAAGATGAAACTATGTCATTTCAACATTCTTCTTTTGCCCCTTCAGCCTTTTTTAGATACTTTTTCAAGATCATTTCAGCAAAACTAGAAGGCAATACATTGGCAGCAAGCCTAGGAGACCAGAGTCCTCTACTTTTGCATGTCATGACCTTCCTGCACCATAGCCCAGCTGCTACATGTTGGTCTTACCTTGTGGGGACATACAGAAGTGTCCACAGAGGTTTCCCTGCTGAAAAAGCCATCATTAATGAGTGGATCAGGTGGAAACACTTCAGCAGCTGAAAGGACATATGAGCTACTATACTTCAATCTCAAACCTCCTCATTTGCTGTCTTCTGCTGTGTAAAAAATTTGGAATACTGCGAATCTGAAGGAAGAGGAGGAAGGGGGAGAGGAGCTCATATTACACATGATGCCATGTTCTATCTTATGGTTATTTTATTATTATTATATGGTTTTTGCCTATACCACCACAGATACTGTCTTCTAAGATTATGAAACAGCTCTGTTGTGCTGGATACTGGAAAAGCACAAAATTCAAAGAAAGGCACAACTGGAGGAGTTTACAATTTAATTCAAGCAATAACAACTGGGTAGAGATACAAAATAGAAGGAAGCAATCAGACAAAACCAGTCAGCAAGGAAAACTGTGGTTTCAGCACTCTGAATGTTTTAGTATTGACGAGTCTGTACATAGCCCAGTAAAAGAAAAGGTTAAGGAAGAATTTGAAAGAGGACCCAGAGGGAGTTTAAAGGAAGTTTAATGGGATACTTCTGAGGAAAAGACAAAGACAGCACAAAAGCGAATATAAGTGCTTGAAGATTGAACACAGACACCTTCAAATGGGAAGGATGAGTTGATATGTCACTAGAGAATACTTGTGAAAAAAGGGTGGGAATAGGTCATTACAAGTCATGCAGGTAAAGACATGAAGCTTCTGTTTGATACGATGCAGAAATGAAACCAGAGGAGAGATATTTGGGAGTTGGACTCAATGATCCTTGTGGGTCCTGTCCAAATCAGGATATTCTGAAATTCTACAATTAAGAGGCGGGAATGACCTGGCCTGAGTTACAAGCTAGAAAGTTATTTCTGCAGCTAGTTGAGCATGAACAGGAAGAAATGGCATTTTTTTGAAAAGGATGTTCCAGAGATTCAAGGTTACTGGTGCTTGGTTGAAGGTTTTATCTGTGAAGATGAACAGAAAAGGCCATAATCTGAGACGTTACTTAGCAAGGTTCTTAAAATTTGGCCAGGAACTGGGCATGATCTGGAGATGAGGAATTAGATACATGGTGTCCAACCTTATCTGGGACATGCGTCACTTTTAAATGTCAGATTAAGAATATGAGCCAATCAGACAAACATCCGCCACTGAGGATGGATGAGGAATAGGTGCATGCCATACTCACGCTTATGGCATAATATTCTGATAGCAATCGCACTGGAGCCAAAGACAGAGGTAATGTAACTCCATCCAGCTTGCTTGAGATGCTCCTGTTTGCACATCCAAAGACTGCAGTAGCCTTTTTTTAGGCTACAGCATTATTTATCTGTCATACCTACTCAGACACTAAGCCACTGGGGGCACTGGCTGTCTCTTGCTATGTGATGTACAGTGCCTAACACAGACAATTCAGGCAATAACTACAGATGCCAAAAGTAAAGAAAGCAGAAAGAAAATGTGCAGACTTTTCCACAAAAGGTTTAAATTAATGAATTAAAAGCCTGCATTCTATGTAGAGAAGAGATAGAGGACAAATTTTTGATAACAGCGTCAAAGTAGGAAGGTTCCGCATTTGTTGAAATGTGGGGAAAAAACATTGATATCTCAAAAAACTCTGCATAATGGAAAAAACTGTTTTCCACCTAACTGTACTGTGGGAATATACCACAAGGTCACATCCTCAGTGCCTATCAATTACACAATTTCCCTTGATCAGCTTAGTGTATTCCCTGGTTCTCACTCCAGCCCTGATGCACTATGCAAGAAAGAACTAAAAAAATACAGCACGCTGCTATTATAAAACTGTACCAAGAACATTTTTAAAATACATAAATACATTGAACAAAATATCTCACTAAAAGTTCCCCTGGCAGCCTCAAGACACCCAGTATTTCCGCTGCATTATTTTTCTAATCATCTCTGTTTAGAGCTCGCCAGCAAATGCATTTTAGAGATTCATGACACATTCTGCTTTTGGATGGCTTTGAATCAGCTGGCAGTAAATGTGGAAAAATCATTATTCCTAATGAAGAAATATTGATGACAAAACAGCATTTCGAGGACAACGATGACCATAAGTCAACAATGTAACAAGACCTTTCCCTCTCTCCCTCCTCTTTCCTAGCGACTTTCATCCAAGGATTTTCAAGCATTTCCCAAGCACACGGGATTCCTAAGGACACCTATGTCAGACAGGCACAATTATTCCACTTTAAAGGGTTACAGGAGCAAAAATTGATCCATTAGGATAACAGTGTAACAGCAGACCTTAACTATGAGCACACCTTAATCAAGTTAAGTCGCAAGAGCTTCTGCAATTCAGAAGAACCCAATAGGTCATGGGTTCTCTGATTTGTCAGAAAGGAATAAAATAGGAATGCCTGATCCATAAGGGAGCATTTGTCCCCTTCCTACAGTGCATGGGAGATATGTGTCTGTGATTATACTAGAGAAAGATGCATTGGTCATATATGTCCCAGGGTGATTCTGACACTTTGACAATCAGGGCATTACAATAGTTTCATGAGGGAAAACCCAAAGGCATTTTGTAGGAAACTACGTTATTTTGCTTATCTTATCCATGCCTTCCTTACCTACCCTTTTTCTGCTTTTGAACTCAGACTTTTCACTGAGTGGGAAGCCATAGGCAATGTTTTATTGTGCCAGGATCCAAGCTTGAAGTATCACCATTTGACAGGAGCAGGCTGTATGCATCAGTTGTCTTACACAGCCTTTGGACACGAGACAGATCAATCTTAATTCCCTTTTCTTCAGCAGACGTCAGAAAACACAGTCTTTCACAGTAAACAGAGCTTCATGCTGCAATGTGTGCCTGAAACACTTCATAAATTAAATCTAAGGCCGTGATTTAATTACTGTGTCCTGGTTATTCTGTGTTGCACTTGTACTCCAGATGTACAGGTCCCTGCAGTGACCTACTTGTCATTTGTACTGTATGGCACTGTGCAGTAGCTGCACTCTTGTTGTTTGCATCCCTTTCCTCCATCCACAATACAACTTCATATTCTCACTCTGCTTGGCTGCAAAGCCAACACATTTTCAGTATGCCCCGGAGGCCCCATTCCACACACCACACAGCAAATGCACTGCAAATGTGCAGGCTCACTCTGTCAACACTTTACTGTACCTTTTCAAACACTTCTCTATGCTGCTCACCACAAGGTTACTGTCCCAACTTATCACTAGACCTCATGGTGAATCTTTCCAACACCTCGGGGATGGTAGACCACCTGTAGGACAGCCGACATGCAGGTGGGGAACTTGGGATCCACGCAGGTTACGTAACTCTCCAAAGGTCACAGAAGAAGTTTATGATGGAGTCTAGTTTCTTTAACCACAAGACCATCTCTGAAGGGGCTTGACAGTGAGAACGTCTTGTGGTATGAAAAATTTGCCATTTTAGAGGGAGTTTGCAGCATCAGTCCTGCTGGAATCCCTCCCCAGGAGGATGAATGTTCTCCCTGGGAAGACCATGTCATTGCCCTCCAGCAGCCTAGCTGAGCCATGTAGCAACTGAGCACACAGAATTTTGTGCCTCTGCCACTCTCCCCTGTTCAATGACAAGAAAAGCCTCTGCTTCCTTCAACATCTGTGTGGTGATGATCCTTTACACATCTACATCCTCTCCTCAACTCCCTAGAACAACAGAGACAATTTAGTTTGTTTCCAATATAGAGCAGATAACAATGAAACGTACCTTCCTAAATTACTATTCCTAATTCTTATTATTACTAAAATAAAGGTTTGGAAAGGAGCACTCCTAATTTTCCCACAACACTATAAAACCTCAAGTTGAACAGGATCTTGAGAAGTCATAGAAACTCTTAACTGCCCCAAAGGCAGGATCAACTCTCTCTACATCATTCTTGATAGATACTTGTTGAACCTGTTCCCAAGAACCCTCAGCAACAGAGATTTCACCAACCACTTGGGCAAAAACTCTCAGCAAGTACCTAACTGTACCACAAGCAAGCCTTCTGCCATCCAACCACAATGCCCCTCACAGCAAGCTAAGACAATGCCTTTTTAATCCATCCATTACAAACATAAAGAACACAAGGAGGCTTGGTTTGACCTACACCAGTTGAACAGCGTGTACATTTCATTGCACGAATGAAAGATGCCTCCCCTCGCAGGCAAGTGTGACCATGAGCCCCACACATCGAGAGGTACAAGTCCCCAACTTGGGTGATCTGCAGTGAGTATGCCAGCCCAGTGGGGGTCAGTGATGTTCTACAGTATTTAAGGTCCCAGATACGTTTTTTGCAGCATGCTTTGCTATTTTGTTGTTGTTGTTGTTGTTACACTGTGTCAACTTTTTTGGCACGTGTTCTACCATGTGCGAACGGGTTGAAATAGAGCCTTACTAACATCTGGAGACAAAAGAAAGGGGGTGAAAAAGAGAATGTGAGAGAGGAAACATTCCTCCTTTTGCTAATTGATCAAGGAAATGCAAGGAAGAGATTAAAATGTATTCTATTTCCTTTATAAATTTTTCCTTTAATGCTGATGAAAGTTGCCAGATGACAGACACTACAGCTGTATATCCACCGAAGAGCCCCAGCTGGGGGAGCAGAGTGAGCTGTTAGGGCAGCTTTGCTAGGTGCTCTCAGCCAGGCCACGGGGGATTGCCCCTGGAAGCCACAGCAATTTTTCCTCCAGCCTGTCTCCCCTAGGCTCTCCAACACTGTAAACAGAATGATATGCCCCCCCTGTTGTGTCCTCGGCACTCCCTGCTGCCTGCTTCCCTTCCCTTCTTCTCCCAGCCTGAGCTGAATGCTAGACGTGGATATGGTAAAGAAAAGTAGTTTTAACTAGCAAGTACAGACTTGGATAGAAAGAAGGAACGTTTCATTTTTTTTTCTTTTTTAAATTAAAAATATGTTTGTGTTTGGGTGTAACACTTTCAAAGCACTGATTTCCACCAAAGACCACAGCCAACAAAGAACTAACTAAAGAGTGAAATAATTTCATTTGGTAGAAAAAAAAATAAATTCATACCTTTAGAGAAGTCCCCCACCTTTCTGTGCCATCACTCTTCTCTTTTACGGCAAACTGATCACATACAGTAAGTCGAAAAAAACAAGTGACATGGAAACCTCTTTTTCTTCTAAAATAAAAATGGGGCAAAATTTGTAAGGGCTATGAGGAAGTGGGCCTTTCCCATGCTTTCAAAAGCTGAGAAACATCTTTTTTTATTTTACTTTCATAGGAAAACGGGAGGTTTCTTTTTAAAAAATTATTTTTATCCTCGGAGCACATCACTAATGTTGAATTCTTATTTTTTAGTGAGATGTTACCAATACATAGCATCCTGGGAACAACATCAGCAGCAATTTGCTAAAGCCCTGGTGAAGGTGAAGCTATCAGCTAAGTCCTAGTGGGGCTGGCAGGAAACCTCTCTTTCTGGGCAACATATCCCAAAGATGATTCTTTGGGGTTTTATCCCTCCCAGGAAGGACCTCAGAGAGGAAAATAATTGCTGGCAGAGCTTTAGATCAGACAAATTTTGGCAGTTCTGGTGATACCGATAGCAACAACCACCAAGCCACGTCCCTTTGCACTTATACTTGCAAAGCCATATTGCATGATAAACCATGGACAGTGCAAATACCAAATATATGATGGCACAGAAGGGGAGCAACCATGCTTGTCTGAATCTCCTGCAGGGAAAGGCAGGACAGGAAGCAGAAATCACTCTTCCTTCCACCCTTATCAGGGGCAATGAGCAGAGGGGCATTACTTGGGCCCTGGCCTGCTGGGCTTGCTCTGTAATGCTGCACTAGATTGCAGGATCCTTTTTTGGAAAGCTACAAAAAAATACATTGCAATTACTGGGAGGGCCAGTGACAGCAGCTACATGGGGACAGCTCTCCCTGGCCTGTCTGGCTCCCCTCACAGGTGTCTCTTTGAGTGTGCTGTCCCAGTTTGCCTCTCCACTGACTCAGGAGATTAGATTTGCTGGTAGAGCAGTGGAGGGTAGTTTCAGGGGCTGCTGCACCTGACTCCATAAGTAAGTGATTGCTGTAAAACGGAGCAAATCTGGAGACCAGACGAGCTGGTCTTCTCAGATGGTGTTCGTTGTGCAATGGTTCATGCATCTTCTCCCACCCACTCCTCCAGGTGGGGAGCACTAGCGACCAGCTGCCCACAGGCACATGCTGCTGCTCAGCGCAAGCATGCCTTAAAAGTAGATAAAATTTTCCTTAGCTCTTGCTTTCTTAAGAGCTGAACGGAGTCTGCAGTCAGAAGTGACCGGCTAAGACTCACATCGACATAGACAGCAGAGGGCTTTACACCTAGGTCAAAAAATGAGTTGTCTTTTCCCACATTCACAAAGGACAACAGTTAGGTTTGCCAGTTTCAGCATAAAGGCTGTCTCAGGGAGCCCAAGCAATGGGGCACAGTTCTGTGGTGTTAGGCGTGGAACAAAGACACAGCAAACAATGTCCCTTTCCAATGACTTTCATCTCCAACTGTGTCCATGCTGCACAAGGGCACTTCAAACTGCTTTTGTGCCCCTGCCCAGCCAATCCATTTCATAAGCCCAGGACAGGCGCCATCAGAGTGTTCACCAGACTCAAGCCCAGCCAAAAATCACATCCGCTGCTGGGCATGAATGACTCAATTCACTCTTCCATAGCCTGGCTGTGGTCTAGCTGGTATTAGGCAGTTTGTCTCTGCCTTGCGGCATCACTGGGAGGGTGGTGGCATAAAGTGATTTTTACCAAAGGCTCTGTTCCGTGGTGAAGGTGAAAATGCTTGAGTAATGGCAAAATTTTGAGTCAGAGGTGCTTCCTATGCCATTGATTCTGGCCTAAAAACCTGGCATGCCTCCTGCAAGCTTGCCTGGGGAAAAACGTCTGACAAAAACCAAAACACAGGGAGGGAATCTGTCTGTCCCCTGCCAAAAGTGAAAAGAAGAAAAAAAAAAAGTAGAGAAAGGTTGGATCTGATGACGAGTAGAGTCCTGAACTAACGGCAAATTTCATAGCCCTAACAAGTTTGAGGTCTGGGGTTTTCAAAGGTGTCTGGCTGCATTAAAAGATGTCACACCAAATTTCAACCAGCACCTCATTTATTCAAGGTCTTTTGAAAACTATGGCTTCCACAATCCAGCACAAGCCCAAAGCTTCCCTGATGTTTTGAAACATGCACCATCTGCATGTTGACAGCAGTCTGCCATAAATCACATCCCTCAGGCAGTGGAAACCATCTCACCTGTATGCTGAGCATCCACTGTCCCTTGCAATGAATTCCACCTCTCCAAATTTCTCAGCAGCTGGAATTAACAAACAGTGTTTTCTCATCGAAGTAACCTACTCCACAGAGGTCTCCTTCTTCACCCCAAAATCTGAAACCTTTCCAACCAAGTACAAGGTCCAATATTTGTTTCCTGTCTTGGACAAGTAACAGGAACTTTACAACCTGGGATGGAGAAGCACTCTGGCCCTGCAGTGTACATGCAACATTTGTTCCTATTCGAGATGATCACACATGTCATAACCTTAAAATTTGACATTGGTACTGAGAGCAGAAGTCCTTTTAAAATACCATTTGATGCTAGTGACACTATATTCATTAGATTGATGCAATTAAGCAATAATTATAATTCTGTTCCTCCTTTAGGTCATGGGACCTGCTTTTACCAGCTGGGCCAGATGGAAAATAATACTGATAACTCTCTAATTTCAAAATGACCTACCTCCCTGTGGCACATGCTTCATCTGGAGACCATAATGGAGCACTATGATATCAAGTATTCATGGATCATGATTCTCACCTGATTGTCACATTCTCAGAGTTTGCTGCAAAAGGAGATTAAAGTTTTCCTGCTTGGCCTCCATTACAAGTGAATTAGCGTAAAATATGCCATACATATTTATAACAATTATTATTTTATTTAAAGAAAGTATGTAGAAAATCCATCTGCACAATTCCATGTGTCACTCTCACACATCCTACAGCTTTTGATTCAAAATTAGCAAGGTTTATAAAAAAACAAGTTAAAAAACCCCTCACACCATAAAGCCAAGCTCTTTAGTGGCCCAACGACTGTTCTGAGACAGTGGTTTAGACTCTAGTGTCTGTTGACTAACAGTAGGAGACTAGAGAATTAAGGGTACTGATCCATATTTATCATGATACAGACTGTCTTGACATTTAATCTTAACTCCTCCATGAGGAGGCACTGATGTTGACCACCATCTACACAGGCACACTCAAACTATTACTCATCACACTTGCAAGATGGAAAGTTCTTCCTAAATTGGCTTCCATGTGAAGGGCATCAATCCCCGTCACCTGAATTAATCACAGAATTCTTGACCTGAAAATTTTGTGCCAATCGAAACTGAAACCTCCAAAGCTTTCCCTCCTCATGACAGGGCTGAACAAATTGGAAAGGACTGATCCGATACCCAGGCTCACAAAGAGTTCGGCCAGTCCAATGTCCTTCATTAGAAAACACCATCATCATCAGGGATTGTAAGTATCTGCCAAATACTCAGTGTTGAAAAATGTCCTGAACATGCTGTACCAGTGACGGCAACCTCCGGATGAGCCAAGTTGGCAAATCGTGCTCTGAACTTTCAGGGTGCTCTTTATTGGTTTCCTACATACATAGGAGTTCACTGTGAAAATGGTAGGTGTATCTAATCCTCATTAAGCACTTTGGTATGGCACTAGGGAAAACTGATAAACTTGTTTACATGTGATAACAGAATCATTTGAACTCCACTAGACCTCCAAATTTAGATCTGAGGTACGTGTCGAGACACTCAGTTTATCCTAAGCCTGATTTTAGCTGATGTAAACTTAGTCAAATTCATGTACTTTTGAATTTATATTACCAAACCCAGAAAGCCACTGCTGGTTTAAGTCAGTTGGTTTCCATTAGCACATAAAATGACGCAACTTTACTATATTTACAAAATCAGATGTGATGGGTAGATCAGGGAAGCTATTATTCACACCCCAGCACAGGAAACAGTGTGGGAGACTTTAGTCCCAGTGAAAGGCTACAACTTAGAAAAGCCTTCAAAACAGAGCTGCAGCAACCTAAGACTCAATGCAACTGGGACTTCAAACATTTTAGGATAGCTTTAATTGTTTTCCATTGTTCTAAGCTTCCCCCTTGCAGCCTTTGCAGAGATGAGTACCTATGAGACAAAACGAATCACGCAGCTTGTGAGAAGTCTACAACCTATGTTCTAGACCAGACAACCTGAGATAAGTTTCAGAATCATGGCCAAACATTAGAACATCTGCAAAAAAGTCTGAATTCCAGTACTGCTTCAAGAGAAAGTCAAAGAAGCCTCTATATAACAAAAAAGAGAGACACAGGCATTTTGTAAACCAAAGACTAAAGACTCATGAACTCTTTTTCATACAGAAGATGAGTCCTGTCTGAGGTATTAGGGGTCACCATGGGATATTCCTAAGACTGATACAAAATTAGCACAATATTAATATATCATTTTACAGTGTTATTTCTGTTGCATATTAAAATGAAGCCACTACACACTCTGATCTCGAGTTTAGGCAATATTAACTCAGCCAGACCTCTAGCTAAGCTGATGCCAGTTGGAGAATCTAGTAGTCAACACACACCTACTGAGATGTGAACCACTATGTGTCACAATTAGACCATGTTCCAAAACATCATCCCGTAAAATGTTATTTGTTCTTCTGAACAGCTGCGATTTTCCTAGGCCAGAACGGCTCTTGTAATCTGACATTTGCTGGATGTAGACCATTCCTACTTGCTGCCTAACAGCTGTTATTCATAGCATCAGGACTTGGGTTATTTACAAAGGACTCAAGGCTATAGGTCAGCCATCTTGACTTTCCCCCTTAAATGAAAGAAAGGTGCCCTGCAAAGGGCAATAGGCAGCAAGACTATGTGCAAACACCTTGCAATTGTACAAAACAGAAAGAAATGAAGACTAGTAGACTCAAAACAGCTTAGTTATGGCTCCTCACCCAAAGCCCTGCTGTAATCAAAGCAAAGAAATAACAGAAAAACTACCAAGATCCCAAGACTAATTGGCTTTCTATGAAGTATTGTTTTCGTTAAAACACCAAGCCACACTTAGGGTGGCTATTAGACTATGGGTCTAATAAAAAAAGCCCTTTACACATGACCAGGCATGACCGGGGTAGCTCAGGGCACAGATCTGCAACTTGAGAACAGCAACATTCATCTGGCCTAAGTTTGGGGGTGGTCTCTTTTCCAATGCCTGTCTCTCTCTGACTCTCCTACTAAGGTTCCTGAAACTTGCATTATCTGTGCAGTTTTTTGCCTAAGCCTTCAAGACCTGAAAGTCTGTGTCTCTCTCCTGCATGAGAACACACAGCAGTTTCTATTCCTCACTTATTTAGAGACAGCAGTGCAGAAAGAGACTGAAAGAGTTTAAATGACAAGCTTTCCCTAGGAGCTGGCCCTATAATTGACAAAGACCTTCTGGCTCTCCTCAGTTGCCCTTCTGAAGGAGGGATGTCATGAAGACAGCAATGCACCAGCTGTGCACATCTGCAGTGCACATGCTTCACTTTCTTCACCTTTTGAATTCTGTGAAAAAAATGTAGAAATAAACATGACGATAAGCAACCACCACTTTTTGGTCTCCTCCCCTTCTTGTTGCCTTGCAAGGAAATTGTGTATACATAAAGAGGTTATGGTTGTTTTATCATCAGTAGTGACTTAATGGAACTACATAAGCACAGGACACTGAAGCCTGTGCTTTGCTGTTTTATCTTTAGAAGATGTTTTTAGGCATATACAGAAAAACGATGGAATACTCAAAAATGTCCCATTCAAGAATCCACAGTTGTAGCCATACCCTCCCCAGTCCTGTCCTCCCACCACACCTTCCTCCCTCCTCTAAGCACACACATCAGATTTGCCAATGTTGGCGATAGTCACACTTCACAAGATGATGTAGGCATTGAAAGCTGGATCTGTTGATGCATGGTGTTGAGATGGAGAAGGGGAAAGAAGAAATGCCATTAGAATCCAGGGTCCAAGTAGTATCTGCACTACAAATATATATGTACACACACACACATTTATATATGTATTTTAGGATTCTCACTGATTTCAGCCACGGGACAGAAACAAGAAGCAGCTGCCCAGCTCATGGAGATGACAACAAGAACATATGACCAGAATTAGCTCCACATTGGCAATGACAATCACTAGGACTTTCCGGTCCAGGACAGCTGGCTGCATGACAGTCTTCTGCACAGCATAAAGGATCCACATTAGAGTCCCTTCTAAATGTCTCCCTCCAGCTCAGCCAGACACAACTCCTTAGCTCATGTGATCACAAGCAAACTCTGCATTAAAAAGAGTAGAAAGTCAGTATTGTCACGTCCCAGCCATCCATCAGCACAAGTGAAAATTCAAGGTAAAAGCCTCTAGGCTTTCTGCAGGTTTGTTTTTTCCTTTTTTTAAGTCAGATGCTGAATTCACTTGCCTTTCAGGGCCAGCACAGAATGAGGAAATAGAGACATTTTAAAAGCTGGAGTTTTTTCAAGTGTAATTTTAAATGACAACAAAAGCCACCAAAACCCGTACAAAAACTTTCTCTACTTCCAACCTGCACTTAGAAAGAACGCTGCACATCATCTGCCCAGTCTGCCCCTGACAGCACAGACAGAACCAGAACATGCATTGTGTAGATAGTAAGTTATTAACCTCTCAAGATATTACCTGGAACCAGAATTTGCCAAGGAAATTGTATATTAAAGTTGAATACTGCTGCTGACTGAACACAGTCTGAATCACAGCTTTAAACAAACAGTTCGGCACAGCTGGGACAGTAATTTGGAAGGATCTACAAGAGAAATTAATTCACATCCCACATCCAACTGTCTGCCTGTAGCAGTGGACAGTATCTTAGGCTGTGGAAGATGGTTGCACCCACACCTCTAAACTCTCTTCAAAGGCATCTGCTATAACCTAGGTGTTTTACTGAACCACTGTGCCTAGCAGGGAGATAAATTCTGTCAACTGTCAAAACCCATATAACCTACCTGTGCTGTCCCTTTTTGACCCTCATACTGTGAACACAGTTTTTCAAGAGTTTGGCCTGTAGCTCACATTTCCAAAGGTAACTATTTCTATGTCTCTATGCACATCTTGGCAGATATAGAAAAAAAAAAAAAAAGGAAACAAGAAAGTTCATCAATGAAAGCTGGTGACAAGGTATCCCATCTCCCGTTTGTACCTACAGCAACCCTACTGCTACTGAACTTTTCCATTTTGTCAATGGGGCTGGCTCAGGCAGGGCCATGGGACAGGCACTGTACTTGGACACTCTCTTCTATTCAGCTGATACAATCTCTGCTGGCACAGTCCAGGCAGGTGACATCTCAACTGCAGGTTTCACAAATCAAAACAATTTCAGTCTCAGCTGCTAGTAGCATCCCAAATGTCTGCCAGGGCTTCTCATGATTTGGGATTCTCATGATTTCTTCTGCCAGTTTGGGATGACAGTTTCCTGACTTTTGAGCACCAGTTGTGACCTTGGGTTTTAGCCAGAGATGTGAAAACTGTGTTCAGGTCTAATATGACATGATGAACAGCAAGGTGCATTTGGAGACATAAAAACAGTGCAACTTACTAAAGCCAGCAGGAAAGTTTGGCTACTTTTCATTCTTCTCATTCTTTTAATCCTCTCCTACCGCTTTGCACTACTGACAAAGACTCTGTATTGATTATGCTGACATTGACAGCGGAGCTGGAATTTTTTTTTTCACATCTCAGATGAGAAAGTGGGTTATGATTCATCTCACAAAATCTGAGTCAAAGCAATTCCTTATAAAAAAGAAAAACCAAACAGTTTTGATGCATTTCCATCAGAAGAGAAGAGGAGAACACTCAGCAAATGAGACAGTCCTGTTTAATTCTTCTTTTTACCATGTTTCACTCTCAGATAAAATCTGGCCTTTCCCCTCACTGAAAATAACTCACTTTTGAGTTTCATTAACTCAAACACCCCCAAAACCTACTGGCAAAAGACAAACCACCCTATCAAGAAAGACAGCATGAGACAAATGCCACCAGAAGAAGAAATAACAAATGCTACACTGTGCCCCACCCCCATGGAATGGTGACTGCCAGACTGGAAAGTAATAGATAACTATGGTGCATTATCCATTTTCCTAATAGCTTTGAACTATCTAAATGCTGAAGTGTGATAACATTAGTGAGTACATTATATTAACAGCAGTTGAAGTTATCCAGTGTGGTCCTGGAGCAGTTTTTACCCCTTTCTTATTTTCACTGCCTTGTTATTAACCCTGGAAAACAGGGCTGCTGGGAAGAGCCTTCAGATTGGTTGTGATTTCTAATCAGACAAGGTTCAAAAGTCCATTTTAGTTGATTTTCACATAAAATAAATTGTGTGGCCACAATGTTGGTTAAGGCATGGAATTTGAAGGAATTGTAGGCTCAATTCCCACTTTGTTACTGGATCTTGGCATGATTCTGGTGGAGTCATCTAAACTCGGCCAGTCAGCCCCTCATTTGTAAATTGAGGACAATAATTTCCTGCTCCTTGCCATATTTTCAGTTTCAGAGCTCTGAGGGATGCATACTGTTTCCCACTTCATGTTTAATTTGCACATAGTACAACGTGACCACAGCCTTGCTGTCAGGTCTTGGATGTTACTGCAGCACAATGAGCCATAATATTTATTACATGGAAGCAGACTGCAAATTTAGTGCAACCAGCTTCAAACAATAGGTGAGCTGTTTTCAGTTTTAAAAAGTGAAAAAAGGGTTAATTTATGCCAGGCCATGTACACAACTAACTCAAAACAGAAAAATTGAACTGTTTTCATGTTACTGGGACAAAGACTTCTCCAGGACAGCATGGTTGGAAGGGTTTCTAACTTCAGCTCCAAAACCGAATGCTTGTACCTCACTCCACAACTTAGCTATGACAAAAAAAGAATGTCTTGAGGCTTAAAACACTCCAAAGCTCAATCTGAAGTGAAAATCATTTCTATAATACTAGAGTCCAGAAAAACTTTCTCACTCATTCATAGACACACATACATACACTCCATCTTAAAATACCTGTATGTGAGAATTTAGCGTTTATGACATCCTGGATGGAAACTCATGGTTTAGCTCATCTCCATAAAACAGATCTAACAGGAAGAGAGGGAGAACAAATCTTCTCCTTCCCATATGCTCTAGATTAAGAGTCTGTTTTCAGTTCCCGGCCTTGTCAAGGAGATTCCCAACCAGGGGTCCTCCAGGTAACACACTTTGTGGCTTTTAGTCAAGTAATGACATACCCACAGAGAATTCCCATGAGACCTGCCAGCTCATTTCATGTGGGGTAGGAAACAGCCAGAAGGCAGGTCCCACTTTCGCTTCTTAATGGTCTAAGTTAGCTACAGACTAATGACCTGCAGCCAAGGACTTCAGCCATTTAAGTCCACAGAGAGCTTACTTTGGGCTTGTAAGCTTATCATGAACAAGCTGGATTGTCTTTGAACTGCTTCTCAAATCAAGATAAAGATTTGGTTTGCTTTCATGTAGGACTATAGGACTATTAATTTTTGGACAGTTGGCTAGTCACCCCATCATTGTCCAAAATTTTTTCAGAAAAAGGTTGAGCTTTTCTATCCATTTATACAGTTCCTAGCACACTAAGGGCCCTATCACAACAAAAGAAATATCTAACACCCTTGTGGATCACTCTGTTTTCCATGGCTGTGTTAATTTTCGAACATGCTGAAGAATCCTGTAGCTATGCTACAGCTGTACTTTAGAAAGACATATCCCTGATATTTCATCATTGCATTTCATTCCTCTGAGAAGACAGCAGGAAATTGTCAGTTTTTATTTTGATTTTATTTTTGATTGATTTTTGGGACAAACCTAATTCCACGTATGGCCTAAAACCCACCTCTCTTTCACAGCATACAGGTGATCACGGAAATCCCTCTGAACAAGCGCTATTTTGGTATTCTGAACTTATTCTCCATTAAATAGCTTCTGTATTGTCTCAGTTCTGTTCAAAAGTAAAAATATGTCTAGGTTGACTGCAAGCAATTCAAGCTAAACTGGGGATTTAGAAGCACAGAGGAAGTCAAGCTGCTTGCTACCTGTTCCAGCTGGGATTTTATTACCTACAGTAAGAAAGGGTAATTTTGGTTTTGATGCAAGATTAGATCCCATCTGTGAAGCAGGGCTGGTCTCCAAAGAGACTGTGCTTCACAAACACTCACGGTGCAAAGTCTTGACCACTCTTGTGTGGATAACAAGAGGAAAAAGGGAAGGTGAGTATCCTGGCTCCTGGCACATGTGGGACCACGGCTCAGGGCTTAAAGGAGTGCAACTTTACCTCATTCCTGACTGCTACATCTGCTGGATTTTCATTAAGAGATGTGTACTAAAGTCTTCATAAGGCTAAGATCCTCGGCATAAAAAGATCAGGGTGCTTAACTTCACAAAATATTTTTCCCCACAATTAGAACAGAGTAGAATGTGGATTAGATTGACAGTAAAGAAAAATCTAACTTTTGCATTCATTTACAGTCTTTCAAACACTTGAAAAACAACTAAGACCAACTCACAGCCTTTTGCCTTTCTCTTGCCAGAGATAAATGCATGTAGATATAGTATATTTTGCTCTCCAACCACTCACTGGCTTCCTCTTTGTCTCTTCTTAACTTGGAATTGGGGGCCAAAATTCACCCTTTAGGCTAAATTGAGATTATCCTTATAAATTTTCTTTCCAAACTCTACCTGCACTTGGCTGTGCAGGGATGTCAGCAGGCACAGGATTCCCTAAAAGGAAGCTGGGGGGGAAGGTGAGGTTGGCAAGTATTGGCAGAAGTGAGACTGAAGAAATAGGCTCTGAAAGCCATTTACCAGGGTAATTAAAGCCCCTGGGGAGCAGAGGGAGGGTGACTCCCCTTGCGGCAGGCCACAAGAGGGCTGCTGGATGTTGATGGTGCTGCACTATGACCTCCCTGAGCACAGGTTGCTCCCAGCCTTTGCAGCCCATGTGTAAATGCTGGAATATGGCTTGAACACAAAAAATAATGACTTGAAGTACAATGGGAAAAAAGGTCCCCATTATATGTCTGTTCTTTCTGCTTTTGTGAGTAGTTACATAATAGAAAATAATGGTTTGCTCATCGGTTGTTGAAAATCTAACCTACTGTTTTCTGACCCAGATGTTCAGAAGAGGACATATGCCATCTTGCACCAGAAGCCCTGCCTTTAAACAAAAGACATCATATTACATGGCAAAATTATGATGTAATTCTACTTTTCTAATAATGTTTCTTTTAATGATAACCTTTTCAGAACAGATCTAGCAGTACAGGCAAGATATGACAACTTTCAATTTCTCTTTCTGGTGGTAATTCAGGCGAAACCAAGAGACTACCTTTGCCTCTCGGAGGCCACAGATATGCCTGTCCAAGACTGAAATGCAATGCAGACCACGTTCAGTTTAGAGACCTTAGAACTGTTTAGCACACAGAGCTACATCAAAGGAAACAATGACACCATGAACTGAAGGAAGTCATACCTGGAAAATCTAGTGTGCCTTCTCATCTGAAGCTTCTACAACTCTACCACACTCTCCCTCGTACCTTACTGGGTCTGCTACCTGCTAATCCCAGTCTTGCCTTTCATTAAGTGAAATTAGGGAACACATTCAACACTATTTGGACACCAGATTTCTAGTTCTAGTGGAGGATTTTTAGATTATGAATGGAAACCTACTGGAGATGCAAAGCCAGCGACAGGAAAGATTGACAAGAGTCCTGACAGATTCAATACTGGTGCCACTCAGCATTCTTGAATCTTAACTGTGACACGGCAACTCACAGAACCACTGGAGATGAAGCCTTCTCTGTGGGGGGGCATTCATACAACTGCTGCTGTTAATCACCTCCTGAAAATTGAGTGAAAAGGGAAACAATAAAGTTTGGAAAGGTACAATGATCTGCCACGGGTCTCACAAGTGTTCAGGATGAGAAGCAGAAAAGGAAGTCAAGCATCCTGCTTGTTGGCCCTGCTACTCAGCCCAACTCCACACCAGCTCTCCCCTTGTCAAAGTCAGTGCATACAGAAAATACGCATAAGAAAACGACATATCCTGAATTATCAGATATGAGATAAATCAAGGTCCCTTAACTGCACAAACTGAGTATTTCCAAAAGGACCATTTTAGCATCTTTCTTCTCCCCATGTGCATCTCTACAGCACACTGTAACTACACAACAAGACTACTATATTTTCCAACATATAAAAGTGGTGGTTCCTTGGTAGCTCTGAGATACGGTAAAATACCAGTGCGAGTTTCTTCCCACTAGACCGGGAAACTCTGCTGTGGGGAGTGACTCAGCTGGGACATAGTCCAGAAGGCAACAGGAGATGAGGGGCCCCAATGGCACTTTTCCAGTCTTAATCAGCACTGTCTGCATGGTGATAGAGACTGATAAGCTGCCAAAAGTAATTTCTTTCTATGACACTTGAAACAGTGGTCCAAAACAGTTGTGATCTTTGTGTGTGTGTATTTTGTTGGGGTTATTTTTAATGCAAAATCAAGGGCTGTAATTTCCCATGGTGGTCAACAAACAATTTTGAGTTTCACTCTAATCTCCTATAAGTACCCATTTCTCCTCCCTGAACCTTACCCAATTTCCACTCCACAAAGTGTTTTGTTTCTTTTTCAAACAAACGAGACATGCCTGTCTACAACAGCACATTTTTCAACAGGGAGGGCTGTGATAGAGAAAAACTATCCCTACTGCACAGTGCATAACACATTTGGGAATCCTTTCTAACAAAAAGAGATTTGATTAAAGACAGCCAACTAACACAGATCAACAACTGAATCAGCAGTAAAGAAGGAAGAGCAGCTTAGACTTAAAAGACTTCAATTTGCTGATCTGCCAAGGACTTCCCAGGAGAAGTCACTCCATAAGTCACTCCAGGACCCACAGGGTGGTAGGAGGGGACGCGCAACAAGGATTGGGGTGCTTAGACTAGCTATAGTAGTGTGGCCTTAACAAAGTTAAGTTAGGTAAAATGCCCAACATGCACAAGTAACTCCTAAAAATTCACAGCAAGTTTTTTTAATTATTATGTTTAGTGATGATATTTCCATGCTTAAGCATTGCCTTGCCAATGGCAGCTAGAGTATTTCCCAGTGACTGGATCATGCTGCTGTGATAAGTCTAGGCAACACACAGCTGTCAACTGTGATCTTGCTGCTCCTAAGTGTGTCTCCAGCACGCTGCTTCTGGCTCCCACCACATGCCCCGACTCCCAAGGACGGCAGCGTAATCCATGCCGTGCTGCCAGCTGTGTGTGCTTGCATGAGCAATCACTGCTCAGAACAGTTCCCCCAACTCTGAAACCACCTTCAGTAATTTCCACCCAGAGAAGCTGCAGAGAGCTGCAGTGACCGCAGACTGGATAGAAGTGCTGGCTGTCTTGTTCCTGAGCTCACTTCACTTGTTCTGCCAGCAGTACCAGCCAGCATCTCCAGGGCAAAGAGACAACTTCAGTAACCCCTAGTCCTCCTCCCTTCCAAGGAACCTCATTTCTGGGCAGATTCTGCTGACTCCAGAATCAAGATGGCTTGATCAAAAACCAGAGATACTGCAAGTGATATTGCAGAAGGAAAATGGCTACAGAAAAGATCCCAGAGTGCTAACAGGCCAAGTAAAATGACCTTTCTCTAGCCTGACAGTTCAAATGTAATTATTCCAACAAATTATTTTCATGACTTAATATAACGCCTTGCAGCTTTCTAGCAAGGTTAATTAGATTCCTCAATTCAAAACCTATCTGCACTTAACTAACTTTTAATATGCTGAAATCCAGTTTTCTAAATTCAAACTAATAAAAGTTATTAGCTGACAGCTATCTGGTATGCTACAATTACCATGGCATTTAGACCTCAGGCATAAGATATTTAATGCAAATCAGAGTCAATGTCTCTGCCCATTTGTCCTTTTTCTGATTATTTGATCAATGTGCCATATGAATCCTGTACAGTCCACACTACCAAGCTAAACAAATAAAGTACAAGGGCAGAGATATTGTTTGAGACAGTTAACTAAAGTAGAAAGACTCTTTTTTTCCTCCCACACTTAATTTGTTCTTTCCACATGAGCATGAAGTTACTGAGAGGCACTGGCTGACAGCTCAAGCAGAGATGGGTATTTAGTTCTGACATAGCCAGAATTAGTACAAAACTCCTGGCCTGCACTGCCATATCAAAAGGCTTCATGCACTGTAACTCCAGAGACCATCTGGAGGAAGGAGCATGGGCTAGAACAAACCTAGGAGGATGATGGCAGCCTATTTCTTTGATTGTCTCCAACCATAAAAAGCAGTTGTGCTCCAGCATTACTTCTCTTGTTAGATAACGTTCCCAAGTGGCTGTGTGGGGCACACCATGCTTAGAGAGCTGAGGAGATGTGCAGCCCAACATACGGTTCTTCTGCACATCTGGAATGCTAAGGCTGGACACTGTTTCAGAGATGAACTTCAGTGGCAAAAACTCAGTGCAATTAGAACAGTAATCAGTGCAGTTTGTAGCGACATCACCTGCCCAAGGTAAGGACTAAGGTCGTTGTTTGATTTTCATCTTTCACATTGCATCATGCCGGATTATTTCACCTTTGCTCATGCCATCACTTACATAAATAAAAATGGCAAAACTTCTGAATGCTCTGAAGCCTCCTTTCCATTTTCTTGTTACGTGCTGAATGAAGAGCTATTGGCATGGCATTGGTCTGACCTCCCATACGAGAACCAAACTGATGAGCTAACATTGAGAGACTTTATCTTCCAATTGTTTGAGCTGTGTATCCCTTTTGGATGAACAAACTTAGCTGTACCATCCTCTCAAACAGAGCAGAGCCATCTCAGTCATACAATATTAGTCTGCAAAATCTGAGCTTTTCAGTTTCACAAATACAAGTGCTAAACAAAACTAAAGCTTCACTTCAGGAAGCAATTTCCAAGCTGTGAGAAAAATTAATCACTAGAACAGCTTATCAGGGTAGGTGGTTGACTCACCATTGCTCGAAGTCTTTAAGATAAGATTAGATTTTTATTTTTTTTTAAAGTCATGATTCAATAATGTTTCTGGGACAAACTTAGAGTAAAACATTAGGCAGCATAATGACAAGGTCCTTTCTGACCTTGGAGCCTGTACCTCTCCAAGTTCTTTGTTCATCTGCCTACCTTCTTGGGCTTAAAGGAAAGCTGGATGGGCTCTCATCCATCAACCAACTCCTGCCACATAGTTCTGCATTAAGAAAATTACTGTAATCAAATCTCATGCTTCAGGGCTTTAGCCATTTGCCTGAAGGGAGCAGAAAAGAAGTTTCTCCATTTTGCCTGCACAGCTAATGGCTAAATACACATATTTATTTGGTTGCTGCTTCGTGTTTAAAACATCAGAGAGTGAGCCCCAATGGCTTATGAGCAGAGATGAAGTCAAGTGCAGCAATGCAGAAAATGCTCTCTGGCTATTCTCTATTCAGTTAGTCATTCCTGCTCACACCTCAGACCAGTGATAGTCATCAACTCTGATGACTATCAGTGTTAACAGAGGAGACATTTTGTTTGTGAGGGTGGAGACCACAGAAGCTAGAAGGTATTGATGGAGAATGGGGACTGATATCAACCCTATCTACAAGGGCAATGTTTGCTTGATGAGAACATCTTAACCTTCTCACATTATCAGATCCTTGCCACTGCAAGATCCTCATTTATTAGTAAAACCTTGGTCCCACTTGCTTTTGGATTAAACCAGACCACAAAAGTTTCTTTAAGCCAAAAATATTTTGGACCAACCAAACTCTATAGAAAATAGACCTACAGGGCAATTTAAATGACGTTTTTTAGAAATGATGAAATAAAGGTAGATAAAGAACACAAGATGTATGGTATGGCCTGCCCCAGTCTTTAACTGTACAAACTACCGCAGTTTGTTTCCTAACAACAATATTGTCCAAGCCTGTAAGGAACTAAGCATACAGGCTAATGCATCAAAAGTGATGAAGACTCGACTTAAACGCAGAATTCACAGGCCATATCAGCTATGTTTCATATAAAGGCAAGATATACATTCTACACTATAGATGCCTAAGATAATTCCGTTCCATAGCACTTAAGATGAAAATTAGATGCTTATCCTTTTCCAGGCAAGGCAGATGACATGGTTATGAGCCAGTCAGCTCAGACTTATCTTCCTTGTACTTTGTTGGACCCAGTTCTGGGCTAACGGGTCCCCATGTATAACCAACCCGATCTTCTAATCTCTGACAGCACACAAAAAAATGAAGCAGAACACATCTACGCTGTCATGTTTTTTGCAGGTGCAATGAGAAGGGATGGGGCAGGTGGGCAAGACAGCACCTGAATTCAGAAAGGTAACCTAGAAGCTGGGGACAGATGGTATGAAAATGAACCAGACACTGAAAAATCCAACTTTATAACCAGAAAGACTATAAACATACAGTGAGTGAGCATGAAATTTATGTTGAAATAGCACAGGAATTCCTATGGATGATTACACTTCCAACCCAAGCATGGAAAGCACATCCATCAATACAAATGTCATTATGTTACCAATGCAGCTGGTCAGGCCTCCTTACTGCACCAGGTAAATACGTAAGAGGGCTACGGACACTTGTAATATGGCTCACCAAAGTAGTCATCAGAGGGAGGATTCTCCATGTCATACAGCATTTTCTTGGTCAGATGTTCCAGCTCATCCTCAGGCCTGAAAGCAGGAGTACTTGATGCAGGTCCAGAGCTTGGATACCCACTCTGAAAAAAAAAAGGACAGTCTGTGATGTGATGTAAAAGCATTCACATGCAGTAAGAGGGTCTATTGGCTGCTCAGTAACTTCATTCTTTGTCTTATTTTTACTTTCTATAAAACTCAAGGGATTCAAGTAAGTAAACATCTCACCTAATGTAATGAAAATGGACTCTGAAAAACATTCAGTGAAGTGCTATATATCCTCCTAGAATGAGAAGCATTCTGTGCCTCATAATTAGGTGTCTACTGGGTAGCACATAATAATAAATAAAGGAGAAATTTATTCCAAGGATAACTTGATAGAAACATTTTCCAACTCTGAAAAAGGCTTTAGGAGTTCTTAAGTCCGGACTTGGTAAAAGCTTCCATCACTTAACAACACAACACAGAAGATGCTAGAACAATCATTCTCACAGGGATGGAGTACATGGAAATAGATTGATAATCTAAAACTGCCAGTTATGTTCTTTTCTTGTTTCTTTTGATATTGGTGAGATCAGGAGCTGATCCACATATTTTTAGTACTAGGGATACAAATGTTTTACTATGTGTCTAAAAGCTGAGGTCTCTTGGCCTTCATATGCTAACAGCTACATACAGTATTTGCAGTCTGTTTCAGAGATTCTTTCCCCGGAAAACTCCAGCATACTTTGAGAGGAACAGAAAAATAGTCTTATATCTAGAAATTTCTTAGAAAAAGCTAAGTTTGGTGTCGATAATGAGAAACTCGGTCATTTCAGGATTAAAAAATGCTGACACCAGCTTTCCTTGAGTGCACTGCTTTCTTGAAAGACTTGCATATGAAAACTAACTTATTTATGAAACACAGTATTTCAGTAAAGCAAGTGATTTCATTGATTAATTGCTGCCTTTATCATGGATTGGACCTTTGATATGAAACCAGGAAGCATTTTTCCATGCTCCATACCTACTTCAATGGCAAGAAAATGTAAAATCACTGAACAAACAATATACTGGCCACTTCTATCTGGCTTATAGAGACCACATCTACATGATGAATCTTTATTGAGCCAGTAATGTTCAACAAAGAACAGCAGGTTTAAAGCACTGCACTGAAAGAGAATTAACTAAATGCTTTCATACTTTTTTTTCTTGCAGGCAAGAAGGAGATTTCAAATGAGACACCAATCAATGCAGAATGGTGCTTAGCAATAACACTTCAATCATCTACTCCCAGAAACCAAACACTTGCATGCTCCTAACCTTGTTATACTTATTTTTCTAGGCTCCATCCTAAGCTGTACACCATCACCCTCCTCACTTGTTGGCCTGATGTAGCTCGCAGGCCCTGCATCCAGAAGCACACATGCCTGCGCTCCCTGGTACGGCTGGATTTGCTGAGCACACACATTGTAGCAGTTGCACCCACTGCTCTGCAGTAGGAGTAGCAGTAGTGCGCAAGGGAGAGCAGTGGCATGGTCCCCTAGGGGAAAAAATGCACCTGGAAAAAGTCCTAGGCTGGATGTATTTCCCTAAAGGGCTGTTGAGAGGTCTGTTTGCCATACATGCAGCCTCCCTGACTGAGAATATAGATTGGACCTAACATACATTCAGATTTTCCCAGAGATGTTTTTTTTTGCTTATGATTTTTTTCTGAACAATATTTAAGGACTTTGTGCATTTCTCCAGGAATTCTAGTTGCCTAGCAGTTGTTTTGACGAAGCTGTTGAACATCTGAACATCCTGAATATCCACACACAGAGCGTCTCTCTGTGAGGTACATCATTTGGGTAGGGATAAGGTAATTCATATGACTAGAATTTTCAGAGACGGGTCTTTGACTCAGAACACTCCAACTTCCTTGGCCAGTGCTGTGTGGCTGTTTTTAGAAGGCTAGTCTACAACCACTTTTTTAGAAATAACAAATAGCATAACTCTAAAAAAAAAAAAAAAAGTTTATTAATAAGCCAATTAAAGGTGTCAAATGTAAAGCATTTAATCTTGGAACAACCTATTTTTACCCTTTGCTCTCTTGTTCCTAAGAGCTGATCGTGAATCTCGCTTGAACCTATATTTTAACACAGCAAGCGCAGCCAAGGACTTATTAGCCTGAAAAATCAATCTGGCAACTGAGCTTCTCAAAGTATTATTCCAGGTATTTTGCACTGAGAAGACAGTATGTCTCCCATTATTTCCCCTGTTAGCAACCACCAGTGAGGCAGGAATGCATGAAAGAGTGCTGTGCTCCAGCCTCTTCTGCTGGGCTGTGTCCGTCCACACGTAATCTGAAACATTGCTTTTACCCTTGAGCCCTCTAATATAAATGGATCAAAACAGAAGGCACAAGCTTCAGTCTGTTTACAGGAAAGGGAAGCAAGATACGTGGAGGAGAAGTGGTTTGCCCATCATCACAAATGGGCTCTGAGGCAAAGACAAAATCCGCACCCAGGATGCAGCAAGCCTCCCTCCTGCTAGCACCCCACTGGGGATGGACTCAGCATTGCAGACCTACACCAAACAATGTCCAAACAAAAGCTACTGCACCTGCAGGCCACCACTAGCCAGGCTTTGGCAGGACACCCAGGCAGGAGGTGTGAAGGAGGTCTGAAGCCTCTCCCTCTTTTTTCCATGCTGGCTTCCCCATACCTCCCAATCATGGAGCCCACTCGTGCCTAATTCAGTAAGAGCTTGGATAGGCCATTTAAAATGAAAGACCAAAATCTGCAGATTTTCAGTTCTGTCTCACTCTCAGGTTTTGGAGGCCACATTGCGTCATGCACACAACAAATAGGCTGCTCTCATATTTTATCTATATTGCACTTTTCCAAACCAGGCAGATTACTTACCCAGTATCCAATGTCAGCAAAAATAACAAATACTAACCACAATGTTACAAGACACTTTAAGGTTTTTTGACTAAAATGCTATGCCTTTTTGACCAGCATTGAAGTAGTGCTAGGCACATCTTTTTGCTCCTTGCATGGCACATGCTGACTACGTGCCTCAAGGAAAATGTATTTCATGCCACTGTTAAGTTTGCTGGAACACACACACACACAAACATACAGAGAAGAGTGTATCTTTAGTCCAATCTAAAATGCTTGTTTCAGCAAAACCGTTTCCTTCCTCTCCCTTTGTTAGGTCAGGGTAAAAATATAACACTGGCTTTCCTTACAAAACAGTTGTGGTGTTGTTGTTTATATTAAACATCCTCTATTTTCTCCTGATCTGTACAATGATCAAGTCTGTCTAGAAATACAAAATGCTGTCTGATCTACCACAGTTATCTTCAGGCATTCTCTTTTCTCCATGGTGCCTCAATGCACACAAATATCCATTCCCTTAGTTAGACACAGCTCAAAGATGGGGTCTGCACCAAACTGCAATACGGCCTCCCAAATTCCCTGAGCACCCCTCTGTGTGGCTAACCACAGAAACATCAGGGATGATAAACTGACCCAAGAAAATGGAAAAGAGTTGTGGTCAGCAAAAAGCTGGAAGGAGAGACTAAGCTTTGGAAGCACAAGCACCTGAGTTCATCCTCTCGTACTGCCCCTGAATACCTCAGGGGAGAAGATTGCAGAAGAAACCTCAGGAAGAGGTCGCATATGCAGATGCAAAAGCATTCCTGAATGAACACTGTCCTGCATGCTTAGTTAATGGGATGTTATGGAAAACACCAGTATGCCCAGGGTTAAACCATGTAGCAGAAAATAGCTCCATGCTACAAAGGAAGTGAGCTAATCACTTGTGCCACTATCAAAAGCTGCAACAACATCTGGTTCATCTTCCTCATTAAAGTTCAGTTCCTAAAAATGCAGGTCAAAAGAAGCAGTCGCGTGGAATTGCTGCATAATTATTTTGGTAGACAAAGTTGATACTTGTTTCAGTGCTTCCCTGGCACGTGTTTTCTACTCCAGACCTCACTGGCAATCAGCTGTCTCTGACGTAAGGGCAGCCCAGGAAAGGGAGGTCTGCAGTTACTGTGGTGCATTCGTGAATGAGAAATTTCCCCATCCACATGTAAATATTTACCCAAATGGGTAAAAACCTCAGTGCAAAATCTGCAAAGACATCTGAAGATGATACTGTGATGAATGCACCATTATTCAGAATACACAGTATGTGGTCATTTTTCTTGTCCATTTGCAAATAAGAAGCTTCTTCTCTCTGAGAGAAAATAACTTCAATTAGGTGTTCCCAATTACAAAAACATGGAAATTATCTTCTTTTTAGAAGGTAGAATTAGCCCAATTTGGAACTGAAAAGCAGCCAGAAACATCTTTTACTGATATGACTTTCTGTTTTTTCTTCCTGTTTGTTTGCTTAAAGTTAGTCCTTTCCTTACACTTCATTCACCAAAACTGATCATCAGTTAAAAGAGTAGTTAAATAGCTTCACAGCATATTTTTTATTCAATGGTCTGACAAAGACCACACCTTTTTGTTTTAAGTTATTGACCATCCAAAATAATTGCAAACTTTAAGAGCAAGAAATCCAGCATTGTGCCACATCTCTCATGAGTTGCACTCCCAAAGAAATATCAAGATTGCCTACACCTGTAATTCAGTTTATAACCAAGGACAACTCTCACAGAGAAGATGCACTAAAAAAAAAAAAATTAAAAAAAAAAATCTTAATTTATTTTCCCAGTGAAACATTATAGCTGCCAGAATACATACAGATTCCTGAAAAGATGACTCTGCCTGGAATCCTTGCTACATGCACATTCCTGGGCTTACTCCTGGTTGGAGAGTAACTCATCAAGATCCTATGAAGAAATGCCTGCATGATGAGACTCCCACTGACAGCCAGTGCCCTCAGGCCCATAACAGCAGCCCGAAATCGCCAGTCTTTGGGGTGGCAGGAGAGAGGGCTCCTCTGAGACATGCTAGAGTGTCACAAGCCACCAGTTCCCTCGCTGCCTACCTGCCCTGCCAACACTTCCCACAGCAAACTAACAATGCAAAACGCACAATTCTGGCAGCAGAGCCCTCATTTGTTAAACACTGCCTTGCTTTGAAATAGGACAGTTTTGTAACTGCTTCAAAGCTCTAGAGGATATTTTTCTTTATTTTTAAACTTCATTATTGTAACCGCATCCTCACTTAGCTATCCAAGCACACTGCCTGTCCTATTCTAATCCTGCTAAGCTCTTAGTTTCAATGATCTCTTGTGACATTAAGCTACAGAGAATCTGAGTAATAATAACAATAAAAATATTTCTCTCTGTTTCAACGTCACAGCCTGCAATTTTGCACAATTGTCTCTTTCTTCTTACACTGTGAAACTAGGATGCAGACAGGTAGGCAGGGGAGGTATCTTGTTGACAAGTTTTAAAAACAAGACAATAGAGCCAGAATGCAAAAGCATTAAAAAGCTGGGAAGCCTCCCAGACTTCCAAAAATGAGGTTGCTCATACAGATGTCTATTTTGACTCACCAGAGCAGAGCTTTTAGTCATGAAACCAGAATCTTGGTCTTTGTGTACTGATACGGAATTCAACAGGATCACCATACATACATCCTATTTACTCTGTGAAATGGGTTTAACAATATTTCTCTCTTAATTAATCAGTGCCTGCAGAGCTCTCTAAGCTTCTGCAATGTAAGTGACTACACAGAGACAGAGTGTTTTATTAATCATCAAGCATGGTAACAAATGAACATGTCTGTTTTGTCCTTGGATTGTTTTATGCTATTATATGCAAACAGACTGAGTAGCTTTTCTTGCTATTCTTCATGTTTTGAATCTGGAAGGGCTGTTTATTTTTGCTAGGTATTATAGAAGCTGGATAATCTCTGCAAACACCACTATCTGCATCTTGCTTCTGCACTGAGCATGACTGTGTTAAATGACACCTTCCACTGCCATTATGGCAAGTTGTTGTTTCTGCTGGACATTGTGGACTGTTTATATATTCAGGGTTAACAGCAGATGAGCTAGATTTTTATGGAGCAACATTGGCTATTTCTCATTAGAAAAAGCAAAACAAACAGATCTTCAAGTAATAAATTTTTTACATGTTATCTCAGGAAACAGCAGATTTAAGCTATATTTCACATAAGAACACCTATAAAATACTACATTTTAATGTCCCATTGGTGCTTAAATGTATGTACAGAAACAAATTCAGCAGTGTCTGATCTTCCTTGGGGCCTCTCAGCACTATCGTTATACAAATATGCTTTACTTGTCAAGGCTTATCTCATATGAAAAGGGGAGCAGACTGCTTTGTTATGTGTTTTTTCCATTAACACCACTTATTTTGGTAACAGACATTTTGGATACTTTTAAAAAAAGTCATGAACTCAAGGCACAAGATGGTTGGTACTACTGAGAGAATGAGGCGCCACCAATATACCCATATGCAAATAGAGATTGCCTCATTTTAGCACTACAGTTTTGGCTGGAATAGCTTAGTCTGCTCCATAAAATTACATCAGGAGGTCCTGTGCTTACTCGCCTATTTGTTTCAAGATTGAAGGCTTTATTCTGCTCTAAGCGGCTTGCCTTGCCACATCTCTCTGGGCTCAGAGTCAAGCACTCTTACATCCATATGTCATCACCAGCAGTAAAGACCCTATAGGCTGCTTATCAACTCCCCTCCTCTTTCTGTCATACCGTAGGCTTCCAGGATGGCCTTCAAAGCATTAATTAAATATTATATTTAATGCTATCAACAGGTCAAAATCTGCATTTCAGAGCAGGAGCCATAAGCATCCATGGGAGACGACAGTCTCAAAGCCTCGGTCCCAAGCTGCACAGGGATGTGCTGTACAATGGTTTGAATTAGCTTCTTGCCATCTTGGCTATCTATACACCTTGGGGTAGACAGTGCCATCTAGGGCTTCTTGCCTGGGCAGGTGATGAGCCTCAAGATCTGTACAGAGCTCCTTTGTGCAAGTCCAAAGCAGCACTACTGAAAGACATCAAGCTGTGGGGGACTCCGGTGACTGGCACTCTGACATTGCACCCATGGTCTTCCCACCAACCAAGCCATATTTCCATCTTACAGGACAAGCACAGAAACAAACCTAATAGAAATGGGAATGCTCCAATACTCATACTGATGAAAAGAGATGCATTTGCAGACACAGTAAACAACTCGCCCAGACAATTCATTGCCACAATGAAATGACTGAAAAAAGCGTCTTCCTTCCAAAGCCTACCCTTCCAGAAGAATCCTTAAAACCCAAGGAAATAACTGAGCTTTGCCCTTTCTTAATTTTTTCATGTACAAAGCACTTCACAAAGGCAGAGCTCAACCGTTTTCACAGACAATGAAAAGTGACACCACAAGATGGGCTTACACACACCTCCGGTGCAGCAACCGCAGCGCCGAGGGAGCTTCACCACCATTCACTCTGTGGAGCTGGGGGTTGGACAGGGCACTTCTGCAACAAGCAACACCTGCCCTGTGGTTCAGGTTCATCGCCTACTGAAAAAATAGGCTGCCCCAGCTGCAGTGCCTTATGAAGTAACAAAAACAGAACTGCTGGGGCATCACTTGTTTCAAAAGAAAAATACATCTTACCATTTTAATGGTACTAATTTTGCATGTGAAACTTGCATTCATACAGTATTAACAGTTTAAATATAGCTTTCTTGCCAGATGCCTGAATATGCCAGAAAAGATACTTAAAATATGCAAATTATGTTTCTGTTTTAATATACAAAGAAACCTAAAATCACATCACTTTCCATCACCAAGGCAGGTTTTAATACAAGCTTTTTTCATGTGAAAACTGTAACAGCAAACAAATGGTTAACCAAATGTGTTTAAATCACTATCTGCAGTCTCACTTTTAGTCAACTGTGACATGGGCCATTACACTTCCCAGGACACCAGTGACTTAAATGAAAACTACATATTTTGCTTAACATTAGAAGATTATATATATATATAAAAATTACAGTTAAAAAAAAAGCTTCTCAGATTGGAGTGGGTGTTTGGTTCAACATCCATAGCACTAGGGGCAGGATTCCTGAACTTTATCCTCAGCAATATTCTTAACTAGTCTGATCCTGCACCCTGCTGTTATAAATGGTGCTCATAATGTTTGGCTGCCTCAAGAGAGTTTCAGCGTCTCAATGAACTCTTGATTACAAAATGCTATGATATCCTTGAATGAAAGATACTGAATGAGTATAATTTATGACTATTATTAATTACCTTTAATATCCAAAATTGTGCCTCCTTTCATTCACATGTGATTACATTTTGTCTGGTAAGATTATAACATCTTCAAAACAAATACTGGTCTCCCAACATGCCCCTCAGTGGTCTTATATAAATAAAAATGAAAAGAATAATGTTAGAGAAACCAGTAGTGTGGCAAAAGCAAATCAAATTCCTGCTGGACTAAGAAACTTCTTATTTCACGACTGGAAGATTTCTCCATTTTACTTATGTTCTGATCCCAGAATCACCTGTTCTCTTGACCTCATTTTTTTCCCCCAGTCATGCTTTCTCTCTGAGAGATTTGGTCTTTTTCATTTAACTTTGCATAGGACATGTTTCTTGAAGCAGTCACTGGAGGGTGCCAACCCTTCCTAACAAAATACGTACAAGTTCATTCAGAAAGAAGATGGGGAGCTCTGGACATATCAGAGAGCATAAGCACCAAGTACAATCCTTCATTTCACTTTCAGTCCCTCAGATGACTGAGGCAGGGAAAATGAGGCAGAAATTTAAGAGATAGTCTGGACATCTGGATTCTGCCCAGGCCAGCTACTGTGCTTGCCTCTTGGCTGAGGTATCTTTTCCAGTGATGCAAGAGAAAAGAGAATTTGCAAATAATAATGAGAAGACTGCTACTTGTCAAAGTCAGAGGAAGAGCTCATTTGCTTGCACCTCCAGGTCTTGTGGTGAAAGATGTAGAGAAGAGTATTAAAAGGGTACTGACACAGCTAAAGAAAATATCTAAGCAGTAAAGATCAGAGTTCTTCTCATCTCTGCCTCAATTAGAGTATCTCTATATTTTGTACCATCTACATGGATAGTTTTGTTGCTGAATTGCTTAATTCACCTTTAAGAAACTGAAACTTTACTGCATTTAAAACAATTAAATCTCCTCATGAAGAGCCTTCTGTAGGTATCTGTAGGTTTCCTGAATCTCAGCTCAGCCATCTAAGATCATATCAAGTACCATTTGCAAATATGTGTTATTTAATTCAAGAGAAGCAATTGTCCAGACTGTCAGTGTTGAGCAGACCACATGCGCCACTTTTAACTGCAAGCCTGGCCTCTCTATCTCCAGCTGAAGCAAGGACAATGCCCCTTCACAAAATTACCAGACTGGAGTTATGTCATGACTGGTGATTAAAAGCTTAGAGAACCCTCTCACCTTCTGTGAAATGGAGGCGCCTGCTAAAGCAGGCAGCTTGCTCAGAGACCTAATGCTACTCACTCATGTTAGAGCCTGGAAAGGGTTTGACAGCAAGCTCGTGGTGCAGCCACACCCACAAGTCATTAGCTGTACCTGCAGGTTCTACTGTGATGCTGAGCAACATCAGGCAGAGGATAGGATACACTGGCAGTTAGGAAAAAGGTGATGAAATGAAACAGTGCCATCAGGAGTAGAGGAAATTACAAGAAAAGAGAGAGTGAAGGGCTGCAGCCCCCAGTGAATGTCATCTTGATGGCCTAAGCACTGCTGCTTGTACATGTTTCACTATCAATTACTTCAGGATAATCAGAAATAATATTTTCAGAATAAAGCAGTGCCAAATTCTATACTGCAATTGGAGGAAAAAGGCCAGGGTAAATGCCCGTCATCTAGATTATCATTTATTTCACCCAATGTACTTATGAAAATGATCTCTCATTTGGCTCACAGCAGTAGAAATTTCTCAATAAAGTCATAATTCTCCTGTAATAGAGCTCAGGGCAGTTAAGTATTACTCAAATGAAAGTTCCAAGTCTTCCTTGAAACATTGTCCCTGCTCAGGAATTTCCCACAATCACAAGGGAGATAGTAGCTGAGAAAAGGGCAGCAAGAGATGAGGAATGATGCTCCCTCATGGAGAACCACAGGCTGCAGAACCAGTATACCCTGTCTGGTGGCCAAATTGTGGCAGGGAAGCAAAGAAGCAAGGCTTATGGGCTATCGAAAAATGCTGCAGGAAGTTTCACCACTAGTCTCAACCTTACCCTTGCCACCAGCTGGAATAGGAGTGAAGATCTGAGTTGACTGTGCTACTCCTGTTGCAGATGCTAAGAATCTTGCTCAAGCATAGGGCAGGAGACGGCCCTTGGTGGAGAAGAGCCAGAGAAGCAGAGAGGTCAATGTCAGACCTGGAATGAGGGCTCTGCATATATGGGAAGAGAGCCAGGGGAGAGAGCAAATTAGCCTTTATTGAAACAAACAGAGCAATTAAAAAAGGTGAAACTATGAAGGCAAGAGAGAAGTGCTGGTAGGAAGAGGGGAGGACGAGTCAGAAGGTAGCATGCAGTAAGTGATTTGAGCCAGAGCCCAGAATCAAAGGAGAGGATGGGATGGAGCAAAGAGGAAGAAGAAAGTGCTTTCAAAGCTGGCAAGAGGCCATGAAGAGAGGGCTGTATGCACCCACTGCACAAAGGAGAGTGGCTTAGGGAAGTCTAATACAGCAAAGGGACTGTATGAAATGGAAAGATGGACTAATAATATCCTCAGAGCAAGGGTCAAGCAGGAAAGCAAGAGCAAATGAGAGGTATCAGCATCAGATGATATTAATGAATGAGCTGCCTTGTCCAAGAACTATTCAATGCTAACCAA
This sequence comes from Serilophus lunatus, assembly GCA_013399895.1. Lineage (NCBI taxonomy): Eukaryota > Metazoa > Chordata > Aves > Passeriformes > Eurylaimidae > Serilophus > Serilophus lunatus. The sequence goes on from VXBA01005476.1 coordinate 1,352,968, forward strand.
AACCAGCAGTTACAGTCTATGAGATTGGTCACACACATGTGTGTGTTCTTAATGGGACATCATGGAGGGTAGGCACCCAAGGCAGAAAACTACACCCCTAGTCTCACTTGAATCCCACATGGACAGATTATTTGGTGTTTCAACGTCATATGCTCCTCCCTTCTACTTGCCCTGTCACATGTAGTGCATGAATCCGTATCTCTCACAGGCACACTTTCCAACCAAATGGAAAACTACTTTGTGGCCATGATGCTCAAAATGGTAAGCGCACAGGTGCTTGTGCTGTGGGGCTTGCACTGTGTGCTACAGAAGTACCCATGGAATAAAGAGCAAGGAGAATAAATTCCCTGCTTGACACTGGAGCCAGAATGGAATATGGTATTGCCTGGTTTCAGAGCTATTCTACTGCTTTCCCTCATCCTCTCCTTTCCCATCAGCCTCTCAAAAAGCCCCAGGATCCTGGCAGCCAAACCAGGCTGTGCACTAAAGAAGGGAATCTAAACTTCTTCAGCTGCAGCCTCCAAGGCTGCTGCCATCCTGAGGGCACAGCCACTGCACTGACATACAGACCTAATGATCTACGCTGTTCTAGGCATCAAATGCTTGAAGGAATTTGCCCTACTCAGAAGGCCATGATCAAGCTGTATTTCTGTGCCATCTTTTATGTGAGGCTAGGAGTGACTCTGAGGGGGTCAGGAAGAGCCTGATGGCTCAATAAATAAGAGATATTTGGGAGAGTTAGTAGAACTGACAGCTCAACAAGATCCATGTTTAGTTGTCAAAACATTCCTCCTGTACAGAGACGCAACTGAGAAGGCTGTCCACATAAATCCTGGGCTAGAGACGAGCTTATCTCACTAATTGGTTGAGCAGTACCTCACGAAGAACTGAGCCAACTGGAAGAGGTGGCAGCAAGTGCAATTAAAACTGAGGAGGCTGAGGGCTGTAGCTGGACCATTTCAATGTATTAAAAAGACTTTGTTCGTGAACTGTTTTCGTCCTGTTCAACCACAACAGTAGCAGGCTCCTTCTGTTTTTTAATGATTAAGCAGCTTGCAGGTTGACTGAGCAAAGGCTGAAGGGGAAAAACAAAGATTATATATATATATATATATATATAAAAAATTCTGCTGCAGAATTTACTTGAAAAGGATGAGCTAGACATTCAGATGGTGCCAATCAGAGTCGCTCCAAGGAACTCGCTGATTTACACAGCAGTGGAGGATCTAGCTCAGCATGCCAAAGTGAGCAATGTACTCAGGTGTACATTGGCTGGTTGAGAGGCACTATTTGAGTCAACAAGGCTGTCCAAGCTTGGCCCAGACTAACTGCAGCTCCCTGAGTGCTCAGCTGCATTTGTCTTTCACACAAACATATGAAATGGGGAGAAAACCAGCTCCCAGACTGACAGACCAAGAGTGAACACTGCAGAAAAAGACCTACACTCCCTGGGGATATGGGTGATTGAAACCTGCTCCCTTGCAGGTGACACTCTAGGGCTTAGTTAAAAGTTCCTGTCCCCAACTGTGGGACCCATATCAGCCTGGCTTTCATCAGGTCCTGTTACCATGATAGCTCAAGCTATCATGATTTTCAGGGCCTCCTGTCTCCTTACTTCTTCCGAGGAGCTAGCTCCCTCTTGAAGAGGACCTCCAGAGCAGGCATGCCTCCTTCACCTCTTTCTCACATACCCTTGTTCTTAAAAGCCATGCAAATTTCAAAAGCATATCTAGAAAATAGTTGTGAATGTCGAACACTTTACAGAGTCCTTCCCTTTCTATCCCTCAAAACTATGTATTCTGCTCTCCAACCTCCTTTTCTGCCCCTCTGCATTAGCTTTACCTATTCAATAAGGAGCTCAGGCTCCCTTCCTGTGTAAGACTCTCATATGAAAATCACTCACACACTTTAGAGGGTTTGCAACGTGGAGGAGAAGAAACAGTGAGGCCAGCACAGTGCTGGAAAAGATTGCCTGGGGAGAGACTGTGATTTCCATCACTGAGGCTTTTCAGAGTAGGAACAAACAAATATTTGTGAAGAATAGCTTAGGCAGAGTTGATCCTGTCTCTGAAGAGCAGACAGATCTTCAAGTCTGTTCCAGATTTATTGTTTATGTTTCTGTGATTGTGATAGCAGTTGTGACATATTCTGCAATGGAGTTGAGCAAAGCCAGCTGAAAGCCCTATGGATCATCTTCAGGGAAGAAGCTGCTTACAGGAAGGAAAATCATGTGCAGTGTTAAGTTACTTCATGGTTCCGGATGCTAAATTTGTTCAGAAATGGTAAGACAAAGAAGCCAGGTCCTTAGCAGGCCCTGCCCTGCTTTTACTATTGCCAAGATGATGTATCTCCAGCGTTGATCCCAGGTGCAAGAGGCAGCACATTCACAGTACTGCCTGTATGGGCCGTAAATATTTGTGTTAGACAAATAGCTGCCTTCTTTTGTCCTGGTCCACAGGAATGCCCATCTGGCACTCGGTGCTGAATCTCTATTAAAACCTCCCAGAAGCTAGACAGGATGCAGAGAGTCTGGCCAGAAGCATGGAAATGGCAGGCAAGGAAGAATTCAGAAAATCATCACAGGTGCCCCAGACATCAAAGTACTCCACATGTCTGTTGTGCAAAGACTCACATGTGTCTGCAGTGCATGAAAGGAAAGAAGCTACACCAGAAATACCTATGCGAGCTCTCCCTGCAATACCACTTATGGGAAAGACAAAAGGTAGGGGAGCTATCTAATGTACTCATCACAAAGTCTTTAAGTCACAAGACAGTATTTACTAGCTGGTACCAGACAACATTCAAGCGAGAACAGAAAGTCACTTTCCCAACCCTCCTTGTGAATTGCTCCCATCTGTGCAAGAGAGCAATCCAAAGCCCTTATGCCCATGACAGCACTGCAATCACACGCTTCGTTTTTTAAACCCAAAATAGCATGAGTCAGACCACGGTGAGGCTCGCACATCTCATGCAGCTGCGCCGATTAAGAGGAGTCACTGGAAGCGGCTCTGGGGGCACAGGTTGCTAGGGAACGTTGCAAAGCCGCGGCAGATTTCCCCACCGCTCGCTGGCTCTTTCCCCTCTTCCCACCTCACTTGTGCTGTGCCAGCTTCTTCGCCCCGAAAGTGCCGCTCTTCCTGTCTGAAGTGTGCAAAAACAAATCTGCCAGCAACAATGGAACACGATTGCTTAGCATGTGTTCCCAAGGAAAGAAATCTCTCTGCCCTTTGATTTTCAAAGGCATCCAGCTGATGGGTTGGGGAAAAAAAATCCGCTCTTGCCATTTTCTCCATGCCTATGTGTTATTTCATTCAACCTGTGCTATGGTTAAGGGTGGGTGGTAAGCCCAGGTGGTGCGACTCAACAGGCTGACTTTGTGGAATAATATGAAGTGTGGGAATAATGCCAGTTTGCAGACATTAAGACATAGTGCCCTGAGTGTCACACTGTGTCCTCTAGACCTCTCCTATTGCCCTAACATGCTGCTCTTGGGGAAGCAGTTGCAGGAGCCAGCACAGCTCTGCAAACGTGGCTGGGCATCACATAGTGCTCTCACCTTCCCAGAGGGCAGCGGGCCTTATGAGAACAGGCAAACAAGTAAGGGAAGGGATACCAGAGAACTGGAGGGAAGCAAAAGGAAACTTCTGCCTTCTTAAGAAAGAGTTGGGGTAAGGAGAGACCAGTGACCAAGGTGGAAAACTAAGTCTTTCCAGTATTAATCAATCTTTAAACAATTTGACTGAATGATTAGGAAATGCAATGCTCCCTACTGAGCAGAGATTTATATTTAGACGTTAGGGGTTTTTTGCCACTCTGTGTTATTTTTAGCTACTAGTTGATGCTAGGCTGGTGGTGGCTGCTGTTGGATCGATGAGGCTTTCCCATGATGGCAGCTGGGTGACATATGACAATAGGAAGCAGGATGTCATTCGCCTCAGGATGCTGCCTATTGCTGGAATTCCTGTCTGCACAAGGAGACAGTGTGAGAAGTGGCTGGTTCCTCAGATCCGTACTCACACTCTGAGGCTGCGGGCCTGGTCAAATGTCTTTCAGTACCCACAGGGACTTAATTAAACCCTAAAAGCAGCAGAGAAGAGACACCTAACGGGCCTGTAAAACTACGAAATAACAAGACAGAAGAGGCTTAGAAGTGATTTTGAGAGATTACTTAATAAACCTCCATATACCAAGAAGGAATAAAATAAACTATGTGTTTAAGCACCTATTAGACACACTAATTCTGGAGACAGAGGAAGAAGCATTTCACTTTCCTAGCAATAGCACACCATAAATTTTGGATATCCACAGTGCCTGTATTCACAACACCCTTTGAACAAGGAGAAACTCACGTAATCCTCAGTGCAGACCAGACCTGCAGTTTCCACCCACTGCAGAGTCCTGTCTTCGAGAGTAACCATCACCTGATGATGAAGTGGTAAAAAAATTCAAGGCGTGTAAAACAACAAAATACTAAATGGCACGTTAAAAGACTAATTTCTCTTTCACTCCACGTAATTCATAACTAGACTGCTTTGAGATAGGAGGATTTATGTTTCTTCCTAAAAACACAGCCTCTTATGCAGTGTGACAGCATGCTTTCTTATCTCATGACAAGCCAGGCAGGGATGGTCAAGGTCTTATCTTGAACTTTGCTCAGCAGCACAGTAGCAACGCACCAATAAGCAAACACCTTCTACAGACTCGTTTCATGTATCACGTGTTAACCTCTACACAAACAAGAATAATTCTCATTTTATGAGGGAATACAAAAAATTGATCAGCATTCCTGTAGAGAAGTTGTCCTGCACCACGGTGTCATCCTCCAGAGACCCTGTAGCATGACCTCAAAAGTGAGAAATAGAGACAGTATTTTCTAGAGCAATTGTGTGAAAACTCCTAGCCCACTTTTATTTTTCCTTTAATCTACATTTGAAAAATTATATTTGCCTGTAGACATGCTAGGTTGATACATATCAGGCACACTTTATTCCTCAGTTCAAACCATATGGCTCTAATAATAGTGGCTAATAAAGGAAGAGTATGTTTTCACCTGTAATTTTTCAAATCTCATCAAAAAATGGTACAACACAGAACACTGCAGACTGCAGCACAGCACATGTGCGAGTCACATTTTGCACTGCGCTGCACTTATGGCCCTTAATTAATATGCACAACGGACTCAGTATCAAGGGCAAAAAGAAAGCAGTGCAACTGTGTTTGCAGAAATGGTACCTTAAATTAAAACCAACAAAGCAATAGCAACTTTATTAAAAGTGCATTTTGGGATCAGAGCCCTGTAGCAGACTTTGGAAATAACCAGGAACAGAGGACATCAAGTTATCTAATGGGCTTTTGGCAATAATGTTACATCAGAAATAAATTTTCCAGTAGTACAGAGACAAATGCTCAAGGCCAACCTTGACATCTTGGTCTTGGCATATCTCAATAAACTCTGTAGTTAAAATCATTCATTCGGCACTTCCAGGACAGACAGCCAGTAGATTTCTCACAGAGGAAAATCTGCAAGTAGCAACCATAGCTAACTTAATCAAGCTTAATGGAAAGGAAGCAAGGACTATGAGTGGTATTAACACCCTGGTCTAGAGGTAGGGGATTTCCAACTAATTTATTGTGGAAAAAAGTATTCACAAAGTCATCCATAGAGTACATACTGCAACACAGCATTTAATATAATAGCCTGGCATCATCTGACTACAGATGAAAGAGTAAGAGGATATATTTATACCGCACATGACTCCAGCCTCCAAGAATACACCTCAAGGCAGTAGCAATGTGATCTTTTGGCCAGCTGTGTCCTTAGCCTACTACAACTACTGTGCCAATCTGCCACAAAAGCATAGGTGTGTTCAGGCAATGTTGCAGGGGGGAGACTGGAATATGGTTAGCAATCAAGCACCACTGAGGCCCTCGCTGTCTTCCAGCTGCCTCCCACAACTCTGAATGAGCATGAGGGCCAAGCAAAGTCTTCTAGGTGACTTTTTGCTTATGGAAGAGAAACCGAACAAGCCATAAAGAGGCTGAGCTGGCAGATACATAACGAGCTGCGGCAAATGTGTGCCCTTGGAAAGCCCAGCAATAAGCACATGGCTGAGAGGATGAAGACTCAAGCTTCACAGCTCATCTCTGGGCTGAGCTGAACTCAACAAACCCAACAGCGAAGACAGGCATTCTCCAAGGGATGGAGGCAAGGCACGAAGCCGTGCCAATGGCATACTTTTTAAGTAAAAGCTGAGACATCAAGCCTACACTTAGGACTTAGAGAGGTTAGTTCACAGAGACTATGAACACAAGTCTCCACTGAGGTCCATGTCATGAGTCCAAGTTGACTGTACACAAGCACACTTGAAGTGACAGTCCTTTTCACTAGGGGCTGCAGAACAAACAGGATCAGGCTCCAGTTTCTTATTATGTATATGTCTAATTGCTCAGGGTATCAGAAATTTCAGTGCAGCACCTAAACATTAATTCCTAAACATTAGTTACTGCCATGTTTATTGGTTCAGCTCTTTGGGAGTACTTTTCACCTCATAGGTTAAGAGAACAAGCGACAGTGGCAAGGGAAAGAAGATGACAATATGCCTTCTCAAGCAACTGACTGTTATGTCCTATCATTCAGTGGATCCAGCTCTTTGTTGTACATACATGTTCCTTTAAATACAGAAAAGTATCTTTGTGGCAGAGATATTTTGCTCACAAAGTGAGTGCCAGAAGCTTACATTCCTCTTTCAGGGGTCATATCTCCAGATACACATGACCCCTATTGTAAAGCATTCAACTGGGGAGACTTGTTAACATCACAGAAAAAGTCATCATTAAAAAGCCAAGCCTTCTGGAAAGGGAGGGAAAAAAAAAAAAAAAAGTCTTGATGCTAATAAACCTAAGCAGCTCATTTCAAACTATGCATTTTTAGTCCACTATCATTTTTTTCTCTTATCAACATTGAACTACCAGATCAGATTCCTGCCAACACCTGCTTTCTCTGCTGAATGAGTACTAGTGCTAGAATGCTAGTATTAGCTCTAGTACGGGAACTGGCTGATACACAGTTCATGGCTGCCTCCACTTTGCATCCCATGCACTTCCTAAAGCTGGCTGCTGTGTTCTCAGCGACCTGAGAAGAAATACTTGTTCCCTTCATAATTAGGATTCACAGTAAATGCAGGAATTGAAGCAAAAAGAACACAATGTTCAAAGCTGCCACTCATGGTTAAATAATTAGTCAATATTACGCTCAAATGCTGCCTCCAGTGTTCATGCCAATCTGTACAGAGAGGCATTTGTCCTTACATTACTTTGGCGCCTCGTTTCAGTAATTTCTATAAGCTGGCAGTCTGGCCTCAGTGGAGAATGGGTCACACCACTGCTAATTCAGAAAGATTACTAAATACAAATAAGAATGGTGAGAGATTAAAGGTGATGAAGTGTTAAAAAAGCTTTGGCAAGTAATATATGCAAGAAAACCTTTCACCTGATTTTTTATAAAGTGGATCTTCTCTAAAACCAAGGGGGTAATTAGTTGGTAACTAATGCAGAATCATAATCCTGTTTGGTCTACACATCTACTATAGTTACACACAGAGAAATGCTATTGGTTCCCCACGGCAGGGATTTGGTTGTTTCTCCACACGGCATAGGAGGCCACTCCTTTTGCTCACCAATCAGTACTACTGTCGGTCCTGGTGGGATCCTGAAATGTTTTCCTAATCTGGAAACTGCAGTCTGTTGAGACATTGCTCCATCTGCATATTCACATTGCACATACTAGTGCAATGTTTACTGTGGCTGTATTTTTCTCCATAGCATTTGTGTGTGCTAGAAGGATTTCCTGACAAGAGGAGTTGTGATAGCTTATAACTGATCTAGAGCTGACCTTGATTCTTTTGGAGTGCTAGGTGATGCCTGAATGAATGCTGCTGTTTGTCTAAATAGACTGACTTAGAAAGAAAGCACATAGCATTTTCTGAGCTACAGGAACAAGTACAGACCAACTCCTGGAATGTTCCTCTGTCACCTACGCAACCATTCTAAAACACTTCCATCAAGCGAATGGAGACTGTGTCAACATTTAATTGCATAACAGCTGCCCAGCTCATACTTGGTAAGGCCAGGGAAATTTCACTTCCACCTCATACCACCCAAAGGCAGGAGTACTACAGTCATGAATTTTTACTCTGTCGTAAAATAGAAGCAGGAAGAAAAACCAGCTCTGGCACAGAGCTCTGCTGAACCATGAAGGCCCTGCGTGGAAGCTGTCCACAAGGAACAATATTATGATCTTAGGAAAAAATTTCTTCCAATGCATTTCACCAAGACTGAACTCAGTATAGGGTCAATAAAACAGCCATATACAACAGATGTGGCAACAAATGGTGATCTGCAGCATGAAGCAGCCCAACCAAACACCAGCTCCTTTCTATAACATTTCCTGCTCCTGGAAAGGAGACACTTCTCCTCGATCTTTGCCTGGTGCACAAACTACTCTAACTGGGTCTACTAAAAACATCACATAAAAACAAGAGCATCACCACTAAACTCAAAAGCTTGTCTCACAAGCAGGTCGTGCAGATGAATCCAGCCAGATAAGTGCAATTCTAATTTACAGCTCCTGTTGGATATGGAGACTGAGGTGGGGGATCTGCCTGGGACACCCTGTCCAACCTTTAACTGTGTGAAAGAGGGAAGAGAGGAGAAACACTGATAAGAGAACTCTGAAATGATTAATTTTGTCTGAGTTTTACTATGTATGCCTGATTGTGACTTCATTAAACAGAAAGCTCACATCTGAGTTTGTCACCCTCCCCTGTCTGCTTCACCCATCCACATAGCTTGCTGAGGGAAAACAGAGTGAGAGGGGATCCAAATTAGAAATTATTTATGATTGTTGAAGTAGAAAATTAATTGCTTTTCTTCCCTTTCTTCCCCCATTCTGAAACACTCGTCCCAAGGAAATTTGTGCTGAGAAATCCTTACGAACAAACACATGGAGAGTAACAGAACACGGTCCATATGTACCGGCAACCAAAAATAAACTGAAGTCTGAAATCCATACAGTCAAATGGATTCACAATGTCTCTCTCTACTCCACTGCAACAGATGGTCAGTGAACTGTTACAAGACAGACCAAGACTAGTTAAACAGATGGGCAGTATTATTTTTATACTGGTTTATAAGTGAATATTTAAGTTTCCACTAGATTATCAGACATACCATCGAAGAAGCAAATGCAATCCCCATCTAGCCAAACCAAATTCCATGAAAGCTTCTATCTAAGGAAGGTGCTGAGCTTCTTATACAGAATTACACAGAATTAATAAGGTTGGAAAAGACCATGGAGATCATCAAGTCCAACCTTTACTTAGGTTAACAACCTATCCAACATCAGTCTAACATCTATACCATCCAAACCATTTAAACCATCTAAACCATACCACTAAGTTCATCATCTAGCCTATCCTTAAACACATCCAAGGATGGTGACTCCACCACCTCCCTGGGAAGCCCATTCCAGTGGGGGACCACTCTCACTGTGAAAAAGTTCCTCCTGATATCCAATCTAAACCTCCCCTGATGCAGCCTAAGACTGTGTCCTCTCATTCTGTCACTGGGAGCCTGAGAGAAGAGACCGACCCCCGCCTGCCTACAACCTCCTTTCAGATAGTTATAGACAGGGATAAGGTCACCCCTGAGCCTCCTCTTCTCCAGGCTGAACAATCCCAGCTCCCTCAGCCGTTCCTCATAGGGCTTGTGCTCCAGCCCCTTCACCATCCTCGTTGCCCTTCTCTGGACACGCTCCAGCAACTCAATATCCTTCTTAAACTGAGGGGCCCAGAACTGGACACAGTACTCGAGCTGTGGCCTAACCAGTGCCAAGTACAAGGGAAGGATAACTTCCCTGGTCCTACTGGCAACACTATTCTTGATGCAGGCCAGGATGCCATTGGCCTTCTTGGCCACCTGGGCACACTGCTGACTCATATTCAGCTTCCTATCAACCAGCACTCCCAAGTCCCTCTCTGCCTGGGCATCCTCCAGCCACACCGACCCCAGCCTATAACTCTGCAGGGGGTTATTGCGGCCAAAGTGCAAAACCCGGCACTTGGATTTATTAAACCTCATGCTATTGGACTCAGCCCATCTATCCAGCTTGTCAAGGTCTCTCTGCAGAGCCCTCCTTCCCTCTGACAGATCGACACTTATTCCAAGCTTAGTGTCATCTGCAAGCTTACTAATAACGGATTCCATCCCCTCATCCAGATCACCAATAAAGATGTTGAATAAAACTGGCCCCAACACTGAACCCTGAGGGACCCCACTGGTGACCGGCCTCCAACTAGACATGACTCCATTTACCACCACCCTCTGAGCTCGGCCATCCAGCCAATTATGGACTTCTGTGATGCTGCTAATAACTGTGGTAAAACCTTCAGAGTTCAAGAAGGATGGCCCAAGACTGCACAACTCTAGAAGCCCTGATGGGATGGCCCAAGGCTTCATGCCTCTCTAGAAGCTCCTATGGATGCCCTGCTGCTGCCTATGGCAGCTGGGGCCTTTGCTCTGCAATGCCAGCCTTGCAGAGCTCTGTCCAATGCTGAAACTACTGTGCTAGCGGCAGCAGCAGAATGTGAACCACAAGGGTCCCCTGGCTGCATCCTCTCCTCTCTCTTCCTTTAGCAAGTCTTGTCCCTGATATTAATGCACAAAGCAGCTGTGCTCCACAACGTCAGCTTAACTCAGGCTAACTGGACAGAAGCAGCGAGCAAGTGCCATTACAGAGAGGGGAAAGGGAAAATGGGCATTTTAGAAAAGACATGCATTTAAAGACTTGTTCATGTTGAAGGGATGCATGAGAAAGGCCAAAGACACAGCTGGCTTCTCAGACTTCTCTCCATTTTTGCAGTTCACGTAACTTTTTTTGCAAGTCTGTCACCTACAGACAGAGTCAAGTTCACTTTCACCTTCTCTGGGCTTAAGCAGAATATTTGGGTTCACAAAAAGGTAGGACAGACTAAAAAAATAAGTTAATTAGCACCTTACAGTACCTTAAATCACATTCAAAAACTTAAACCAGCATCTGCTGAAGACACTGACACATCTCTCTGCCTGACACATCAAACTGAGGAACTAGGCTTTTAAAAAACTACTGAACACCCTGTGATAATCTGAGCAGCCCATTGTTTTCAAGGTGGGCAGAAGAGTACCGTAGAGAACCAGTACTGAACCATTCACTGAACTGTAAGAGGGGAAAAGTCTGTAAGTGCCCATAAACTGAAAGAATAATTCTCCTGCCACAAGATGCCTTGTTCACATCTGCCCTAACCTTTTTTAGCAATTCCTGCAGCGGGCAGGTGCAGATTAGTTAACCTCCACTCCAAAGCCATTTTTTACAACCAGATTGATCCACAAAGGCTTCAAGTGTGACTATGACTCAGGCCTCCCTTCAGTATAACTGCTGCAATCAAATGTGGCCACAATTGTTGGAACAGTGCTTGGTTTTGAAATCCACTACTATCCAAATCCACTTCTTACATTTCAGACTGACCATTATCTTCTCACTGTTTGAAATACTGCTGACTATTGCTATGAAGCTGCAGGGGTTTGTCTGCAAGTCTCAGAAGAGCTTGTACTTGCACTTCTTTATAAAGAAGTTTCACTTCATGGTTGCATTATCTCTCCAGCTGACATCAGAAAATAGTGCAAAAGAAAAATGAAATTTCCTTTGCAAGTATTTATTCCTAATTTACCAAGGCTAAGAGTATACAGTGACAAAACTCAAAAAGTTGTCATTGAAATATTTCATTTATCTAACAGCTTGAAATCTTCAAGCTGAAGATTATGTGCGCACACATGCCTGTGTGCTAAGTCTTCAATTAAAGAAAATACAAAAGCTTTGCAGTTTAGTCACTGGGAGACTTTTAAGCATTCACAGCTTCGTCTCTTTGCACATGAAATGTTAATGGGGCAACCACTGTATGGTTGGCTCCACAGATAATGGTTCAGATAACAGTGGCTTTGTGATACCTATCACTGGGTTTCAGAGGTGAGGGGGCTTGTCTTGCTTTGCAGTCAATGACACCTTGTCAGCATGTCACGTTCTCCAGTCGGTTCAGGAGTTCATTACATCTAGATAACACCCTTTTTGCTCTCTGGGTCATGTTTATTAATGCAGCATACAACTTGGTAATTCATCAGAGAAGATGGAGTGGTGTCCTGCAGCAGGCAGACAGCCTCCAGTGGATACACTGCCCTGGCTGAAGTTCACCATAAGGCTTTAGTTTCATAAAGTTATTTATAGCAATTCCTGAAAGTCCAGTGCTGTTACACAACTGCACCTGATAAAGGCTCAGGACTTGTCAAAATAGGTCTGATTTGTATGTTGTGTAAACCACATTAAAACTCTGGAAGTTTAGCACTAAGCCCTCAGTTATTTAAATGGCATTTTAAAATACGCATGACTAGAAAGATATTTGCTGATCACATTGCTGGTATTGTGGCTGATAGCCAGCACAGGAGAGCAGCCTGCTCTGTGCTGTTCCACACACAGGACAACAACCTACTGCGGCTCTCAGGCCAAGTGTCATAGTTCAGTGCACCGTGCTGTGGAAATTAGTTTTACGAGACCCTCTAGCAATTACACAGAAAAGGCTTTGTAGTTTTGCTCGGTAGTTAAAAATAAATCCAGCTGAGGAACTGGTGATACCAAAACCACTTCCAAATGCAGTAAGGGCTCTAGGCCTGATGCACCAGAGGCCAATGTTTTGAAATTCTTTGCACTAAACTTATTGTTACTTCTTTCCCTTGGGCATGCTCTCAACATCCCATTTCCACTCCTTTAGTCTCAAACTTTTTAACATGTCCTCTCTATGCTCTGGGTAGCGACAGAAAGGAATTACTGATAGAAAAAGACCAAGATTTTTCAAAAATATAATCCCAGATATACAGTGTACTTATGTAAAATACATCCAATATACACATAGATAGTGTAGTTATACAAACACACAGCCACCTCCAAAGCATCTAGGTCATGAATCTGGGCAGCCCAATGAAGCAAACTGGGCAGCCCAATGAAGCAAACAGAAAGTGCTACAACAACAGCATTTAGAAGACAAAGTCACTTGTCTTTGTGCCTAATACAGGAAATTTCACCTTGGGCCTGAATTTCTAAACTCATCTCAGAGGACAAGAGCATTCAGCCACTGGAGCTGTGATCCTCTGAGGCAGCATGGGGAAAAAAAGGAAGAATAGTTACGCACTCTGTACCAAGACATAAGGCAATTTGGTGCTGCTAGTTTTTTGACTAAGTCCATGCATGTTTTATGGGAGCTCTGGTTGAGTATCTGAATGTAATTCAGATACTAAAAAATACAAGGACACTTAAAGGACCTCTGACGTGACTCAATTTCACTTAAGGAAAAAAAATGGTGCTTACTGTATCATAGGTGAAATTTTGTCTCAGCCAGAGCCAGTGGGAGTTTAGCCAAGGTTTTCAAACCATAATTTCTCTTCAGAGACCAGCACAACCTAGTACTGGATTTACCTCACAATCTGATTTTATCTCTGGAGAAAGGGCCTTTTTTGAAGGGTAATGCAAGAGTGACTGTTCCACTCAATGAACAGTGGAACAAGATACATCAGATAATTATTTTGTTACAACAAAAGATATTAATACTACATTTAACTTTGACTGATAAACATACAATTGCAGAATCACTGGGTCACACTTTACAGAAACAGCAGTCTGCTGAAGCTTGGAGAACAAGTAAATCTCTACTTTTCAAGAAGTAGGGGATGATACCTAAAAAAACTTCAACAGCTAAAACCAGCTAGAATCCATTCCTCTCATGAATACATACTTTTTAGATACTATTTTTAATCCAACTTGAAATTTTATGAACCAACCTAGCGTCAGAGTGGTTGCTAAAGCAGTTATATTAGTTGTTACAATTTTATCTTCCTTCTACACAAAGCCATAAACCTTCCCAGTTCTTGCATAATGCTGCAATTACTCCATAAACTCTGCCAGTCAGTTCATTGACTGCAAAATAAAATAAGTGTCAATGAGAGTCAATGGCATACACAGACCATAAGAATGCAAATGGCAATCAGGGAGTCCACTAACAGACTTACGGAGGAGAGTTTATTGGCTGTTGTGAAAATGTCCACAAGATTCGAACTTTCTTCAGCAAATAAAATTTGTAATTGTAAACCAACAATATTGCAACGGAACTTTCCACTGCAGCATGTGAAGGAGAGAAGGAAACTTTGCTGCACTCAGGGAGGTCACGCTCCTCCCAATTTTCACCCTCCAAGTCTTAATTCCCTTTCTCTAACTCCCAGGGTTAAAAACATCCCCTTGTTCTGTGCAGTGGTTGGCCTCTAGAGGGACTGGAAAATGCTCAGCCTCTCTCACGGGGATGAAGAGAAGCTCGTGCTCTGACTAGGAAGAAGGAATATGGACAAAATGCCAGCAAGTTGGTTTTTATCTTCAATTTCTTGGACTACTGCACACTATCAAAAGCCTTTTGCTTCTTCAAACCCTGAAGTTCCTCTTCAGCTGAGCTGTGAAGTTGTTTCATCAACAAACTCAATAAAAACTCTCAATGACAAGCCTGGAAGATTTATGATTTTTGTCATCTTTAAATAGCCGTCATAAAAAAAAAATATTGTCAAGTTGCTGAATTCATTTGCTGGGAATTGACACTTACTGATAGCTGCTGCTAAGGGATAATGTGGTGACCTGCTACAGTAACAAGCAGATAAGAGCTGGCAGTAAACCAAGAGGGGAAAAGGACTTCAGGTCAAACATTTTCAAATTCACGTGCCTGAAGTCAAGCTTTGAAATGCATCTGCAAATGCTAAATGAGAGGTCACCTTTTCTGAACTGCTGCATCCCTTCAGCCCCTACTGAAGTCAAATGCATTGTGCTATGGAAAATCATACCTCAGGCTGCTTCTTAGTAGCCAAATACAGATGTATATGTCTAATATGTGTATGTCTATATGTCTAATGCTGGATGTCAGGGAGGAAAAAACTGGCCTCAAAGGAAATAAAAAGAGGGGAGACTGCAATGTGTTACAGTTGCAGGATCACACACTTACTGCACAGTTATTTCCAGTGAGAAAGATCAGGTGCCAACTTGTGTTTGCAAAACTTGGGTTTGAGGCCTTGCTTTTACATTGTAGAAAAAACCATAAATATCATGATTTCACAACAAAACTAAAGATGCTTCAGTCTGTCCCCACAACAATTTCCCCAATTGAGAAATCAATTGGGCCTGAAACTTTCTGCTTAATTTCTTCACATTTGCACC
The DNA here is from genome assembly GCA_013399895.1 of Serilophus lunatus. Lineage (NCBI taxonomy): Eukaryota > Metazoa > Chordata > Aves > Passeriformes > Eurylaimidae > Serilophus > Serilophus lunatus. The sequence goes on from VXBA01005476.1 coordinate 1,368,296, forward strand.
AAACTATCCACATGACTGTCAGTGCAGAACAGCAGCAATATGGAGAGAGTGATGGATTCTCACCACGGACAAAAGCAGGCAGCAGATGTATGAGGCTTAAGATAAACACTCAGAGCAGAACAATGGCACCACTGGGCCCTGTCATGACAGTCCACCCAGACATATGAACAGAGGTGGTGGTCAAAAGGAGGACGGTAAGGGCCACAGCAAAGAAGCAAATGAAGCTGAATACAAATGAATAAATAACTGATCTTGGGTGTGCAAGCTACAGCCAGATAACCAGGAAGGAAAAAATCTGCATAAATGCAGTGAGCAAAGCCAAAACTACTCTAACCAAGACCAAAGACAGTATGTTTCAGTGTGCTGGTTCTGGCTTAAACTATGACATTTGGACAGTCTCAGAATTAACGCATTAAGGGGAAGGAATAAAACAAACAATAGCCGTACAGGCTAACCCAGAGATACTGAGAAATAGGCACCAACCTCAGCATGAGCTAATGGTTGAAGAACAGCCTGGCCATGCTGAGGCTCAGGGAACGGGTAAGTGACACCCAGAAGGTGTCTTGGCTCTTGCAGATGAATCACAGGGCCCTTCAAGGCAGAGCATTCACATATTTCAGCATGAGCAACCTGGCCAGCTGCAAATCCTATAGGATTTAAAGGAAGTGTGGCACCTAACCAAGAGATTGAATGTTGAGAAACCTGAGTGCAAGGCAGATGTCAGAGCCCACAGCCAGTGAAAGTTGTTACACACCAGAGGACATGGCCAGACCAGGCTTTGGGCCTGAAATGACTGTGATGGGAGCAGCATATTTTCTCTTTTTAATGCATTGCTGTTTCCTGCACAGTGTGGTTACAACAGTGCAGGTGACAGTGCAGCTGAATTGTGACACCATATACCACAAAGACTAAATTCTCATACCCTTCTTGGGGCTGAAGAGGTACAACTTGACCATGACTTTCATCTGGTCAGTCTTAGATAATTCAACAGGGTTGCTAAATGAGGTGTAGAGAGAACAGAATGGCTGTACCTCACTTGAAACCAGCGCAGTCTCTCAGGCTCTAGTAGCCAAACCAAAGTGGAAACCTCATGTCTGTAAAAATTGTTTCACAGGCAATAGGAAACTATGCTTCATCAAACAGCAACTCAGCAGCTTGCACATGTGCTGTGTTTTGTAGAGTAACAGATTTAGGAATAACAATGTCAAGTTTGGAAAAGTAAAAGTCAGGAAGATTTCTCAAAGCTTTTGACAAGGTTTGCAGTCATTTCCCTGTAGTTTCTTGTTTCTTTCACACTTAGAAGAGGAGATGCATGCTAGAGCTCTGTCAAAAGTCTTCAGAGTCACTCTAGCCTAATTCCAAGCACTGGGGTTCCTAAGTGCTGTCCTATGCAATAACCATTTCGAAGCTGCTTTTGTTTGTGGCAGACATTGATCCTTAGTGTCCTGCTTTTTCTGGGTCTTCCATTCCTCAGCTTTGGATGGTTCTGCAGCAAACAGGGCTTCTGTGCTTTTTCAGTGCTTGTTCTTCTACCTTGGTCAGAGTTTCTGCTTTTTCCTGCTGAAACTTCCTGCCTTCTCTTCTTCATACAGGAAATTTTATCAACGGTTCAGAGGGCAACATATTCACCTCTAGAAGGATTGCCAGACCAACGCCTTGCTGTCCTGTTAACACAGGCACACTTATTTCTGTCTGTAGTCAAGGATTACAGAAAGCTGGAAAATGTGCAGGCTCTTCCATATGCAAGATCTGAGTTTTATGTGCATCTTAAGTGCATATAGGAAATAGAGATTATAGGTCCCTTGTCCTTCTAAACGCTGCAGGTTCTGCAAGATCTGTCTTATAGCCAACACTGCAAACAGTAGCAAATGCTGTTCATCCACATAGCTCTGAAGAAACTGTGTGCAGTAATGCATCCCTGAGACAAGACTTTTCAAAGGGATGTAAACCAAAGTGCTTGACCCTCTTGTGATCACTGCGGTCAATACATCCCAATGCCACTCTCCAGGCTAAATTATAATCATTAACATTCTTTACAGGGCATCATCTCCCAAACTCTAGGTATCCCAAAACAGGCAAGAGCAGCTGGGTGTGCTTCTTCTGAAAAGCAGGTGCACAGGCACATCTTCTGAATGCTGCAAGTATGCAAGAGAAAAATAACATTCCCTTTCTTGGAACTTATTTTCCCTGGCTGAACAATTCACAAAGAGAAACTGTTAGTGCAAACACTCAAAAGGTCAATCTCTAAATAAACAGAGAGAGAGAGTGATGAAAGGGGTTAGTTGTTGTTAATGAAGCTGAGATGATCACAAGTCAAAAAAAGCAAAGCAGCAATGAAGACAGAGCACTGTGAGCATGATAGAAATTTTGGCAAGATCACATGCAAAGATACACAAAGCAAAAGTTCCATTCCTCAGCCTGACACGGAACATGCTCCCAAAAAATCCTTCTCTTCTTTTTCCTGGGATTGTCAGCTACTTTCACTCAGTTTAAGAGGATCAACAACTGGTTTTGCCCTAGTAATGAGCATCAACTGTCCCCACATAAAAACTATATTAAAATATTATACTAAATACTATATTAAAACACTATACTAAAACAAAGCATGAAAATAAATCTAATTTCCACCTACTACAAAAATCTTGTTTTATCTTTATGCCTGAACAGGATTTCCCTCTAGATCAGATGTGTATTTGTCCCTGCCATATAATACCAGTAAAGCATGGTGAGTAGTTCACATTAAAAGAAATCTGTACAAAGTCAATTAAGAAAAACAAAAAGCAAGCAAACAACAAAGATGCTGACAGTATCAGACAAATGATAATAGCTGAAAATATTTAGGGAAACTTTGATGATGTAAATCCCGTTCATAACTTTCCTATTTTGTGGTGTTTACTTTTGGAACTTTCTAGTTTACCAGTCATGTGGCAGTGTTACACTGACTATAAATACATACTTTACAGAAAATACAGAACTGTAGAAGTTAGAGATCAGCTCTTGGCTCTGAGGTGAAATTCAAATCTGATTATGTATCCTAGTTAAGGACTGGCTTCCCTATAATGAGCTAAGCTCTAAACATCAGCACAGCCAAAATTTGGCTCTATAGTTTGTAGCTTAACCCTAGGTAAACCTCAAAGAGAACCATTTGTGGTTCAAAACAAACAAATATAAAAATCCCTTGATGTTTCTGAGTCATCGCACTGCACTAGTTCAATTTTCAAAGGTGAATTTGTCTCAGTAAGTCAGAGAGCTTTCGGTGGGATCACTAAGTGCTTTGTGGTTCAAAGGTGATTTGGCATCAAGGACATCACTCCCATGGAAGGAGGACCTATGTGAAAATAGCCATGTGTTCACAACACAAGAGTCTCATGTGCGAGGCTGACAGGGCTATTTGCGACTGCTTGGAGCTGGGCCCCAGCTCACAAGAACAAGGAGAGGGCTTTGGACATTCATGTGAATATCAAACATTTGCTGAAAGGGCAGGATAAAATCTTTCCTCACACACCAGCCAGACCTCTCCATTCCATCTCATATTTTCTGTATGTCTTGTCCTTTTTCTGCTAGCATCCATCAAGGACAATGTAATTAGAGGACACAAGAGCAAATAATATGTCAAATACACACAGATCAACGGCTCCAGCTGAATGAGTACCAGTGTCCAAGCATAACTGAACAAAGATGCTCAAGAAAGCCAGCAGCATTCTAGACACTGAATGACAACAGAAAACTCTCCAAACCAAGACTGAGACCAAAACAGCTCATGCACTAGTGGGAAAATTACTGCGCAGATCTCTCAAGAGGCTGATTTATATATACGGCATCAGCAGATTTGCAAATGACCCAGGTAAGGAGAGCAATGGATATATGCAACGGCCTTCCACAACACGAGATGGCAGAAACCAGTGAGTTTAAGAGTCCATCAGTTTGGGAAAAAAAATTATTAAAATATATTAAATATATTAAATTATTAATATATTAAAAAAATGAAGGACTACTGGTATTACCAATCAGGGTGCTGAGGACACAGAAAAAGAAACAGCAATGAACTTCTGGAACTCACTGTTACAAAACAAAAGCAAAGACAAATACTGCTGTATCAAGAGAGCATCAAACATGATAGAAGCTTGGCCCTGGTCTTGATCTATCACCTTACAGTTAAAACCTGTTCATGTTAAAACAACAGTGAGGGAGAGAAGTGCTGAAGGTCAGCTCTGCAAGGTGCTCAGTGCTTTCAACAGAAGATGGACAGATGTACAAATGCCTTGTTTTTTGTTAGAAGATGCAGGAGAGGGATGTAGAATGAGAGGGAATATGTGCCCTCATGAATCGGAAAGTACTAATGTGTGTTGTGGTTGGAAGAGAGTGAAAGCAGAAAGAACAAACAAGCAGGGCTCACTACGCCTTGCTACAAGGAAAGCTTTCCTTGAGGTTTGCCCTGTCAGTGTCATCCACAGGAAGAATTTTGGGCTTGCTGCATCATCAAGCTATTTTAGCCTTTGGATGAAGACGAGGTAGGGGACAAACTTGCATGCTGTGTGGACAGTGCTATCCCTTAATAAACAAAACGACCAAAGGATTAACTGAGATAACATTTTACTAAAGGCAGCCGTGACCGCTGGCTGTCCTCTCTCCCTTGTGCTCTGAAACAAGCAGACAAGGCAGCTGCCCTCTGATGTGCAAACACACACACTCAAACCCACCCATGTTCGCTCTGCTCACTGCCCTGTGCCTGTGCATGCCAGCACTGAGGCAATATTATTCTGTAGCATCACTTGAAAGACAATCCAACTTCAGCTCCTGGCTGGCCTAGGCTTATCCGTAGTGCCCAGCAGCTGCCAGGTGGACACCCACACACAGTTCTCTCCATCAGAGCTTCGCTGACAATCCAGTGAAGCAGGAACAAAGGAAAACAGAGAGACTGATTGAAACTTGGATTTGGTGGTTTGGATGGTCTCACACAAACCCCCTTAGACCTTACAGGTGCCACTACAACTTCCCTTTTTCAAGGGAAGCACAGAACACTGCGTGTCAAAACCTCTAGGTTCACTTCCTCACTTCATAACATTACTTTCTCTTCGGACTTGGGCATGTTAATTAACCCAAACGAGTTTTGGTTTTCACATCTGCATGATGAGTGCCACCAGTTGAGAGGCATTCTTATAGTCCTTCAGTGCTTCCCACAGGAGTCTCCAGACTTCTTTCCTTGGGGGCAGATTTAGTGATCCCACCAGAGTTCCTGTGAAAGGAGAATGAGCCACCTGAAACCACACATGCATGGGGCAAGCAGGCTGATAGGGGAAATCAGTGAGGAACAGCTCATGCACAGCAATACCCAAGGAAAGGAAGGTAACACAGAGTCCAAGCTTTCAAACCAAGCTGGCCAATTCTTTCATCAAGGTGTGCTAAAGGCTGACACTAGACCACTTAAAAGATCATGCTTTGTTTGGCAACAATTCATTGCACAAGTTCAGCTGAATGCCAGAATTTGCAGACCTCAGCACTAGTACTTTAAAGTTCATGGATAGGAGGCATAAAAGAGCAGAAGTCATGGATGATCGGGCAACACTGAAAACATGGGTAGAGCTCTAGAAGTGCTATCACCCAGATGATATTTGCCTACATACATGTGCATGCATCTGAGCGCTAAAATCCCACAGCAAACCTCGGACTAAACACATCAGCAATTGCCAAGTTGCTTCTTTTTCTCAGACAGGTTTTTATATTTATTCTTGGAGTCCCACGATTTATGAGTCCTCATGGTTCTCCCAGCATTCAAATCTCTTGGGCTCCTGCCAATCTAAATCTACCCAGTGGCAATCACACAGGTCTTAGGAAAGCTACACACCTTTGTCAAGGAATTGCAGTCTCTTCCAATTCAGGTGAAAAATCAGTGTTGGGGAAGAAAGGCATCTGCAGAACAGCTGAGGCAGATATGAGCTGATACGAAACCATGAGTAATAAACTCTCATCAGTGAAAGCTCAGTGCATCTGCCTTGCTCACTGTCATCACAATGCTCTAGACCCTGTATACTGAACCTTGTATATATTCATCACCGAGGAGGACTGAACAGCTGCCTCTTGTGCAGAGCGTAAGAGAAGCAGGAATAAATCTCTCTCCAAGAAAAATAGGATGTGAGACTCAGTGAAATCCTTCTGGAAAAGATCAGGAGTAGGGGGCCTGGAAAGAAAGCTTAGAAGAAAACATTTATTATTTTATTATTATTTTATTTCTGCTTCGTAACTGAGGATGCATACTCATAATCAACCCATTCTGATAACTACCTTTGCTCTCTACCTATACTGCCAAGAGTCCTTTCTGATGAGTCTCACATCACTGATGATGTCTGTTCAAAAACAACCCCAATCAGTCACAGACCGCTCTGAAAGCTATAGCAAGCCTCCTCAGAAATGGATGGGTATCCTCTGCAGGGTGTCATTTATTTGAGCTGCTCTGTTACAGCATTTGTCTTCCTTCTTCTTTACAAGAACTCACATGTGGATATCTTGTAATTCTGGAAGTAAAATTTCTGTTTACTCAGAATCAATGTCTCACAGAAGAAAGTATCAAAAAATGTTAAGGCCAGTAAGCAGCAGATCAAGCTCTCCTACATACCAGCAGCTGTAAGGTGCTGATTCTCCTAGGCCTAACCATAAACTCACTGTAGCACAAGAAATAGGTTCAATGTGTCATTGTTTTAGGTAGGCAGGAAGTAAGAGACTACTGTATGATTTACAGAATCACAGAATTAACTAGGTTAGAAAAGACCCTTAAGATCATCAAGTCCAACTTATTACCTAACACCATCTCATCCACTAAACCATGGCACTAAGTGCCATATCCAGTCTTTACCCAGTCTCCTAGTTGTTGCTCCAAAATCCCAGACGACGAATACTGTGTCACTCCCTGATCTATACTTCCAGTTGTTACTGAATCAACAGAGCTGCTGCAAAGTCAATACAGCTATACTGACATCATTCTGGTCCAATATACACACCATAAAATGTTAACCTGTACATCACAACTCAAGTGCCTTCATAGGATAGATCAAACTCATTGCTAAGATATTACTCTACATGAATTCTGTATATGGGCTTCGTATATGTGGTGTTGTATCTGCTCAAGCTTTTTTGGATATTTGCTCGTTTCCATTTCTGGTTTCTCATCTCATTCTTACAACAGCTGGAATTACTGTACAGAGATAGCCCAATTCCAGCTGCAAAACAGCTCCTTTCATAAATGGATTTGTTTTACAGCCTTCTAAAACCAAATGGGCCATAACGTGGCCACCAAATGTCCGATGAACCATTCCAGACTGAACACCAAAGGAAATTGGTTGAACAATCTTGAACACTGGACAACAAAATTTATCTTCTTCCTCATTTTTTACATTTCTTTGCGTGTGGTTCCCCATAAAACATTCAGATGCTTCAGTAACAGAAAAACTAGTGTACTGGTAGCCATTCCTGATCTCACCAGCCTTTCCCCATGCTTGGCAACAAAATAAACCAGGAATATATGCCATGGTGAGGCACTGTGCATTCCTGCTCTGAGTGTACACTCAGCAGATGAGAGGGTGGGCCACATTCATCCTAAAGCTCACCAAAGCCCTTAGATCCAGATGAGGTCAGAGTTCTGCATCATTCCTCAAGGCTAGCATGTATATACCTCACTGACCTCAAGCAATATGACTTGACTAATTAGCTCATTCTCCACCCCTGAGATAACCTTTTTATTTGCTTTGCACAGGTCCTTGCTGTATCTGTCACCATTGGAGGAGAAAGCCATGGGGCTGCTAGCCACGTGAGCCTGGCTGAGTTAATTTCTCCCTCTGTAAGTTTGGGGAAGTGACCATAAAAGCAGGATATTGCCATACGCTTCTCAGAGGCTTTGTGAAGAATTCTGTTAGGATTCATAAGAGGGCTCTGATAATATAAAACACTACATAAATGTTGAAAGTTAACTGTTTTTAATAGCCACAGATTTAAGAGAGGTATTTTCCTCATTTCCATACAAAGGTGCAGAAATTTTCTTCATTTCAAATAACCTGCCTGCTGTGAAAGGCTCTGCACATGATTTCCATTGCCTTTCACACAGAAAATAAGAATATTACTTTGCATTTACAGACTTTAAAACTGATTTGCAGACAAGCAAGTCTCAAACCCCCTACTGTGATACAGGAGGCAAACATTATACCTGTTTTACAGAGGAAACTAAGAAGAAAAAAGGTTAAATCACCAAGTCTAGAGCCAAAAAGGAGTAATTTGAGAAATCATGCATGCTAATAAGGTCTATCTAGAGCTACACTTACTCACTTGTTCTTCTTACTAAATAGTTAACTCTTTTGCTCCCAATGTTCTATACAGCAGGGTGTACAAACCACATTGTGAGAGTGGCCACAGCATTTATCTGCATTACCATCACATTTAATCTTCTGTAGATACTTCTGTTGACCACAGAGTGTTCCTGGAATTGTATGAGGACACTTATTCCATTTTCTAACATGTGTGGCAGTAGAAAATTGTTGACGACTAAAAGTTAACCAAACATTTATTTTTAGAACCCAAGTCCAACCTTATAGTGTCTGGACTCATAACTACCCATTTCTCCAACATTAAGCTCAGCTACCACACGAGAAAATTGCTAGAATGATGGTATTTCCAGGGCATATTGAGTCACTGTCCAACATCTAAATTGGGAAATAAAATAATTTCTCAGCATCTGGCAGCATAGTGGGAGGTAAAGTGTGCAGGAACTCAGCTTGTGTAGAAAAATTCAGGTTTTTACTTTAAAACGGGTTCCTCATCACTAAATATGTTTGGATTTTTTTAATTTCCCAATGATAGAAAAGTAATTATGTCCAATGGTATTGATTTCTTGGCATTATCTAGTATTTAGAACAATTATTAAGCAACACAAGCAGAATTATAATGGTGATAACCAGGGAACAGCAAGAGCAGCACTGTAGAGACTCAAAAACATGTATCATTTTTTAATCTGACCATCCCAGAGATGTGCCATGGTCCCTGCCTGGAGGCTCTTTCAGACTAGTCCTTACAGAAAGACACTTACAAACCTCGACCCTGCCTGCGCAGCAGGAATTCCCCAGCCCAAGAGAGATCACCTTGGCTTGCTTCCTCAGTGTCCCATAGGGAATGCTTATGTGAAAGATTAAAGAAGTCCCTAGGGCAGTGTTCTTTTGCCTTTTTTAATTTGCATACAATTTGGTTTTCCCTCTTGGACGTGCAAGCCCCCACATAGTGAATTTCAGCTTCTGACAATAGGCTTTCATAGATCAGGGGAAGTACAGCTCAGAAGTAAATTGCTGATGCTTGGGATTTGCAAGGTGAAAGCCATGGACCTCCTGCCCAGGATAGTTTGTCCTCGGCATGAGAAGCTGTCTACAGTCCCACAGTTAATAATTAACTCCTAAATGGAAGAAGGAGTGATGAGGGTTTTCAACTGCATGTCTTGGCATCCTTTTTGAAAGAAGAAACAGGTGTTTCCTACCACCACAAATCTCCATTCCACAAATCTCTTGCTCTGGCTGTTACTTTAAGGCAGTGACTTCCAAAAGCCGAATTAAAAACCAAACAAATTAATATTTTTGCTGGAAGGTTTAGAAAGAGTCTGGGGCAGAGTTAGAGGTTGAACATATTCCCTCACACAACAGCACATCTCCTGCCTGCTCAGAAGGCAGGAGACAACATGGGAAATTTCTTTTCTAACACTGTTTTTTTTGCTGGTAATCTGGGTCTCCAAGACTGCCAGTTTAACTGGAGAAGAGCCCTGGAAAATCTTCTGCTTTGTCAGCGGCATGGTCTCAAGTAAAACCCTATCTGGATGCTTTCACTAGTAATAATTTAAATTTCTAAACAAACACCAGACCCTACCAACTTGTGTAATGGCAAAAAAGCTAATTTTATCTGAGATGTTTGGGTTTCCTCCCCTCTTTTCTCTCCCACTTTAAATTGATGGCATCTTGATTTTAAAAAAAGGGGGGGCATTTTTGAGCACTGCCTGTAGATACGCATTTGTATGCATTTTCCATCTTTTAACCAACAAACAGAAGGGGAAAAAAAAGTTAATTTTGCTAGTAGCCTGCTGTGATATAAATAAAAAAAATTAGGTACATTCACAGATTTTGAACTTTTTACAGCCGCTGCTGCAAAAAGCAATTTTAATTTATAACCACAGATTCTTGCAAAACATATAACGAAGACATAATAAAATGGAATGTTTATCCTGTGCCTCCCATTAGACCTCTTCCGTTCGATGGTTGTAACTAATGACTTGTTTTTCCACTTTTGTATTGGAAGCCTTATTATTGGGCTGCACAGAGCATACCTTACTTGATTTCCCTAGCAATGTCTGCACCTCTTGCTGATGCCTGCAATTAGATGTTCATGAAATAATATTAAAAAGCTGCATAATCTCATCTGTGGTCAAAAACTTAAAAAAAAAAAAGAAAAAAGAAAAACGCCAGTAACAAACTAGCTCTGTTTGGATAATATTATACTGAGTACAATGGACTAATGTTCACTCCACTGCATGTGTCCTTTTGACTAACCACTTCTATCTGACAACCTTTTTTTGGCAACAGAACACATTGTACTTTTTGGATAATTGACTGTGGAATATAATGTTGTTTATTCAAAAGCAGGTCACACAGAACTGAGCTTCCAATTGTCTTTATCCTTTTACATTTCTTATCTTCATGCTGTTTAAATTTATGCTGAATTTCTCGTAATTACACATATGGTTTTAATTGCTGTGTTGCATTTATTCAGCAGAATGGGACCTGATGGTGAAATGGTATAGAAAGGTGAGTGGGAAGCTGAATTCAGATTTGAAAACTGTATTTGGACATATTAATTGGTGAGCAACCTCGCAAAGAAACAAACCCAAGAATATGCACTTCCAACGCCCCCCCNCATGCTTGCCTGCATTATTTCTCTGTACTGAAAAGTCTATTAGAAAGACTCATTCACCACTAGCTCAGTGATCTGGAAATTTAACAGTAGCAAAAGGCCCAATTTTAAGCTTAAGCCTTGGAGGACAAGAACCCTCGGGGAGAGAGACGTAGAAACACGTAGAAGTCGTGAAAAATCTAGATTATGGGAAATGCAGTTAAGGAAATGGGTTCAGGAGAAAGTTTTACCAGAAGTATTTGAATGAGGTCATGAAAAAATTCATGCATGTTTTGGGATGCAGCCTGGGGGAAGAGAGGTCACAAGTAAGTGTTGCTTAATACAAGGGAGAAAGGACTTTGATGCAGCAAAAGTAACAGAAAAACAGCTTTCTAACACAAGCTGGAGAAGGAGATGTAGGGCACCTTTCTGATACTGATCGTCAAATTACAGAAACACAATAGTCATCTGAGACTTTTAAGTCTGCAAGATACTCATGAAACAGAGGCTTACAAGAATACAAATGTTGCAGGGCACTTCCTCATGGAAATTTCTTCTCTCGGTCAAATTGGACTGCAAAAGTAAAACCCACCAGGCTTCCTGGTGACAGCCCAAAAGGAATCCATCAGTGGTATGCACACAGCAGGAGCTTCCTTGTCCACTTAGGCAATTTTTCTTCCTAAAAAAGTCATGAGTTGTCACTTTAAGCTCTTTCATAGCAACAACAGAAAAGAAGGCGATTCATTTAATAAGCGACCAGCGCTCAGAAAGCTGGAAGAAACCCCTGAAAAAAATATCCTTCAGGTGTTGGCAAAACAGAATCTAACTAGGCAATAACAGGATGAAAATTATGATAGCTAATCTGCTGTATTATAGCTCAGGTGTGGTTCCATTTTACTGATGACTAAAATAATCCTAATACATCAGGTTAAATTACTGCCAATTCATTTAAGGAAATTTTGTTTGTTTGTTTAGAAAAAGATTTAATTGGGAGGATGAGTGATACTGACAGTAATACTAATTCATCTGTCTGTGCTGGTGCTAAACCACACCGTGGAAAATCCTTGCTAATGCTAGATTGATCAGCTAGCACACAGCAGCTCCACTCCTCTAATTTGTTTTGTGTAGCTGACTTCAGACAGCCCATTTCAATCTGGACTATTTTGAGGATTCATGTGAAACTAAGTCACTGCCCTATTAGTGTGGATAAAGAGACATATGAATATTACTCTGCTAAAAGCAAGATACAGTTCATCCGATATTTTTTCCAGCAGAGAGAATACACTGTGTCTGGAACAAAGAAGAAAATGTGACTGGAAAATTTAGAGCCCTTAAATTAATTCCCTAGACAAAAAGTTGAGGCATCATATTCATAATATCATGTTATGTAACTTGCTCTGGAGCCAGGCAGCTACTAAGTGAAATAGTATGAGTTATAAAAACAAAATATTGTTGTGAAAACAATTTTACAGCTTTATAATTCACTATTATTTTCATTTAAGAACAAAACTGTCAGTGTAATTGCAGATTCTGTTTGCCTTGCAGGAGTTCTTTCAGCTTGTGATAGGAAATCTCTTCTTTTTTTTTAACTTCTTTTTTTCCCTAAAGGCTGCTATTAAATTTACTATATTGTATTTCTTTGTAGTTATTCAGAGGTAAATCTTAACAGGAAGCCCATTATGTGGACGCCTAAGTTAGTTTAGTACCAGAACATTTATGATCAGTAAATGTAACCATATATTAGCAACTGTTTCATACCATTACTTGTGGATGAAAAAAATATTATATCATCAGTCATTACAGACTACTTTCTACTCTTCATAACTGAGTATCTATTTTAGGTGGGATCCTGCATGGCTGGCACTGCTCACTATGCACCATAACCATTTTCTAGCTTGCCTGCTCAAAGAAGTACTAGGCTCAAGAGCCTAGTTGTGCACAACCAGGCCTATCCACAGAGAAATGAGTCATCTTTAAAACTGTGCACAGCTTCCTACACAAAGTGATGCTTCAGTAATGAACCACTACTATTATATGTGTACATATACCATTAAGAACTGGATTAAGACCACAAAATATGCTTCACAGAGGTCAGTGGGAAAAACAGCCAAGCATAGGACGATCCACTCCAAATGACATGGCCAAAATATCACATCAGTCGAAGTATCACTAGGTTGTGAGCATAGTGACTTAACAGCGGCATTACCAGCCATAAGTGGTCTGAGTTTCACACCAATAAGATAGCCAGAGAACCTCTCACCTCAAACAGAAGTGCTACACAATGAGACGAAGATGCTCCATCTCTCCTTGTTCTCCCTAGCTCTCCTAGTCAAGTAGTGCATTAGCTTGGGCAAATTTCTCTACCCATTACCCATTCGTGGCCTAGCTTCATTAAAATAAACTTGACAATGACACAGAGGTTATCTAACAGAAGAACAGCTTCCCCACACGCTTTGGTGTCTTGGCTTTGAAAGAATTACAAACAGCTCCTCCAGTAAGCAACAGCACCATAACAACAACACACAACATCAGAGATGTCTGCAAATCAATTAAATGGCACTCACATTTATGGGTGCTGCTTTCTGTACTGAAAGCTGTAAACCAGCAGCAAGGCCAACCATCCTCACCCTGCTAGAGATGAGGTTGTCCTGCAAAGACCTGAGCTCAGCCAGCTCCAGGGTTCAGGCCAGCTCCACGGCTTGAAAACCAGACAGCCTCCCCATCAGATGTTCCATAAGTATACAGTCACTGCATTTTGTGACCTCAGAAACAAAATTCTTATCTGTTAGACTGTAACATGGTCTGGCAGTCTCTCAAGGCAGACACTTGGTAACCAAGAGTTAACCAGCACAGAAACAGAGCCCTTGATTAACTTCAAGGTTGCCCCATGCCTTATCATGTGTGGAGGCATTGTCCTCAGCTTATTTTAAGAAGGAGCAAGAAAGAACATCCAGGTATTATGCCAAAAGCCTCTTTCTCAATTATTCCTCTTATACTACTAACCCATTGTGGCTGACTAAAGGCTAAAGCAGCAAAAGCTGCATCCTGAAGCTGTAAATTTTAGTTGGTTTCTCAGTATACACTGAACTGACTTACTCCTGTAACTGCAGGCTCCCTGTTATCTTTAACTTCAAGGTAATTGTTTTGCCACTCTTTGTTTCACTATTTCAGGAAAATACATGATTCCTAAGAGAAAAATCTGATTAATTGCTCTGTCATCAGCTGGTTCCGGCTAGTATATGGACTGCTTAAATAATAAAAATATAATACAAAGCACAAGGAGTAAAGTTCTCAAATGAAAATGTTGAACACATTTCAAGCCAAGAATTGGGCTCTTTCAAAAGTCAACCAGACTACGTTGGGTTCCTGTAGTCAGGATAAGCACACCATTCTGATAAAACCTCTTTGCATCTCTTGCCAGCAGCTTTTCACCTGAAAAAATCCACAAAGAATTGGATGCAGAGATTTATAATACCTTGAAGAGGAAATATCACTCTCAATGCCACAGAGTAGTACCAAGTCCTAACTCCGAGCTTCTCATCTCATTGTTAGACACCACTGCCTTCTTCCCCTCCTCTTCATTTTAACAGAAGCAACAGCATTTAATTTAATCCACCCAGAAGCAATGACAGAGTCAGCTACTGATATACAGCTAGTGCTGGTTAGAACTCTGAATTACCGTTTTTTGAAGAATGTCAACATTTTGACATTTGTTGCTATTCTCAGGGTAGAAAGGAACTGCATATTCATCTGGAAATTTTGAAATGTCACACTGAACTCGCAAATTTAACTCTGAATTTCAGAATTTCACCTTTTATTTCATTCTACATTAGCTTTCAATCTTTTTTAATTCATTAGAGTATTTTAAATAAACCTTTTTAATTTTACTTTGCTTTATTTTAGCATATTAAAACTATGCAAAGCCACTGTCCCACACTGACAGAAAACCAACTTCAACCACCACTTTACACTGTCTCTGAATCCCATCCAGTGGAAATTTTCGATACTTGACTTTTGTGAAGAAGGCATTTGGGTGGAGACACAAAATTCTGGGTGAGAAGACACCCAGAGAGAGGCAAGTAGTGTACGGCAAGCTGCCTGCCTTTCTCCACAAGTCAAATGCAACACTAAGAAAGAATATGTCCCTGTGACAGCAGGAGGGAATCTGGCAGACTGCATTTATTCATCTGCAGAGAACAAAAAATTTCTAGATGCTAGATTAACAGCAAACAGCAAGAGAATTAGTCTCAGTTCAAACACAAGTGCTGGAGGTATCCACTTCATGTGAGTGATGGTAGACTGTAAAAAATTATTAAACTCGTACAAGAGAAGTGCATCAGTCATAACAAAGGACACTGGTGAGCATTCGTTTCTGAGGCAAAAATGAAACTTCCAAGCAAATGTCTCCATCACAGCTATTAAGTCAGTGGAAAAACTGACAAAAGCTGTATAAAATGAGAAAACAGCGAGCCGTCACAGTCCCTTTTGGGCACTGCAAGCTTCATGAGACCGTGTTGGTGCTGGGTGCAGCAGGCAGCAAAGAAACCACCTCCAGCAATGCGGAAACGATGCGGTGGCTGAGGTCTGCTAATCACAAGTGGTCACCACCACTTAAACCATGCCACAAGCATAAGCCTCATTAATGTTACCTCCTGATTTCCAGTTGTCTCTCCACTTTTCATGTTGCTCACCTAGAAAGGTGCACGACACTAAAGGGCTCTGAAGAAGAAGCTATGCTCCATATGCACTGATGCCTCTATATGTGTGAACGAGGACAATAGGGATCCATGGCTGGTGTGAGCTGACCAGGTTAAGAAGCTTGAACACTTGTACCATGTCAGAGAGAACAGACACAGCTATCAAAGGGACACTGCTCCGTTTCTCCTTCTGGAAAATCTTCAGCAAAGGAGCATGAATCTGGATGCTGTACTAAATCAGAGCTACAAGACATTTCTGTCCTCAACAAATTGGCAAATCGCTCTCAAGAGATCAATGTTTTTGTTAATATTTCCCCCATTTTGGACCAAAACCACAAGTTACCTCAAATGACTTCAGTGGTACCTAGTCTGAATCTTGAAAGAGTGCATGTTCCTTTATGAAGTAATGTGGTTCCCCAAGCTTGTGACTAGAAGAACTGGAATGGCTGGGATCTGAGATCTAGGAAGAACAGACCTCCCAGTGGCCAGCCCTCAAATACACCAGGAGATACATGAAGGTCCTGAAAAGTCAACAAATCCACCTGGAAGACATGTAATAGTGCCTCAAAAGCACTCAAACATGAGCAAAACCAGTAAAAGGACCTGGACCTATTTGGAGATATGAGACCTCAACAGAGGTGTTTGATGCCTTAATCAGTTCAGCACAGAAACATTTGATGATACTGGACTTGTCAGTGGTGGGAGTTTTCTTAAAAGTGCTTTGGCCAAAGGGCAAAGTTTCAGGAATTCTCCATGTCAGAAACTGGCTTTATCATTTGTCCGCTGTGGACATCTTGGTGCCAGAAATCAGTGTACCTAATGAGTTGCCCTGGTCTTGTGCTCTCTGGCCTTTAGGAGGGGAGATGTTAAGAGAGAGGCCTCGGATTCTGACTTGGTCTGAGTGGGCACAGCACTGCTGGCAAAAGCACAAGAGTAGCTGATTGTGTCACGTTTCTGTGATGGCCTCATGAGAACACTTGGCTGCTCCGACAGAAACCTTCACTATCTACCATCCAGAGTAGAAAGCTCCTGAGGCTTTTTGGCCCTTGAAGCACATGGAAGTTTAAATGAGGACATGCACTCCACACGATCATTTCCTAACTAGGACTTGGGCACTAATGCTAGACGAGGTGCTGCATAAGACTAAAATGCCCAGAGGTTTCACATATATGACTCCCACTCCAAAACTGGCCCAAGGGCTGAATGGAATGCTGAGTTGTGTGTGAGTAAAACTCATTGTTTTCGGCAAGCTTTAATAACTAGTACAGATTATTTGCTGTTCTCATACTGATCCAGATTTATTTTGGATCAGCAGCAACTTCAACATGATTAGTACACAGCTAAAAGCACTGAGCCATTGTGCCATGAACCTCCTCTTAGCCAGAATGCCAAATATATGCTTTTTTTTTTTTACCCTTTAAGAACCCAAGAGAAATTTAATGAAAAATTTTACTTCTCACAGTGATGGATCACAGTATATGTTAGAATTAAGGACCATGAACTTTTATTCTGAGAGGGATGTACTACAGCATCCTTAGTATTTTGCACACGAAGTGTGTTCAAGATTAAGAATGCACTTTTTTGAATATGCTTAGAAATAATTCCCTTGCAAGAAGAAAAATTCCTAAAGGTCGTCTTGCATTTTATGCAATTTGCAACTAACGCCTGCTTCTTACTCCAGATTCTCAAATCTATTTCCTTAACTGAAAGGTCTCAAACTAATCTTGAAAATGCAAAACAACAAAATGCAAAAGCTAGTTGTGTCTGGTAAAATAAGTTAAAATTCACATTGTAGCCAAGTCAAATTAAAGTGACAGTTCTCCCTATCAGATATCTGGCTCTAACACAGCCTTTCCTTTTTTTTCCTTTTAAATCAAGTAATTACAACATTGATTTTATGATTGAGGTAGTCTGCAAAAGAAGAGAACAGCACACAGATAGACTGGAAAACACTGCTTCAATGGAAAAGCATATAGGGTTTTATTACTGAACATTTCCTCTTAAGACTCTTAGATCGCCTTCAATTCTTCACCAACCAAACTGTGTATCTGCTACAAAGCAACAATTGAGTAGGGTCTGCTCCCAGTATACTGAAGATGTGTAAGCTTAAAAAGGAAATAGGTAATAACACAGATATTTAGCAGGTTGGATGAGAAAGAAAGTTTCTGGAAGAATTCATCACCAAGCAATAGTCTGTTCTGCAGAAGAACGGAAATTATTTTTATTGAAATATTTATGACGTATTTCTGCATGTGTATTTGCAAATGCCACATGCACACACACAAACAAACATGTATATGTATATATAAATACACACATGCATACATGAAACCCCAAACTTGAGCTAAATTAAATTGTCCCTCCAGCTTTGTAATGCAAATGACACTAACAGGCTTGTGCTGTTTGTGGTTCAAGATGATTTGTGTTTCCATAGAGATGCTGACTGAACTACAATTTTTAAATTTTTTTTTTATCTATAAGCCTACTTGTATCTATAAAATTCTAAATATGGCTGTGCTGTACCTCAGCATTTCCTCAGTGATTCCACTGGAACCACAACAATTTACATCAGTTAAGGCCATGCGCAAATTTTGTGTCTTTTTGTGACTTTATACCAAGTTTCTGCAGAGCTGAGAGTTTGTTTTTTTTTTCTCTCTGCAGTTGTAAGCTTCTTGGTAAGGAAGGGAAGGAAAGAAAAAAACCAGTTTCTTAGGTACTAGTAGATAATATTTTAAGGACTTCTGTAATTTCTTGCCCTCTCTAAACTGCCTTGAAGAACATAGTTGCCTTCAAAAGTTCCCTTTTGTCAGGAAACCTGGAATTCAAGGAAGACAGTCTGAGTGCTGTTAGAGAAGAAAATAACAAAAGGACAGGCTTTCTGTTATGGATCAGAACCTTCTTCCCCTTTCCCTGCCAGCATCCACAAGCTCAAAGTAAGGATGTGCTCAGACATGCCAGGATGGGCTGGGGCAGCAATGGTGTCACTCCCTCCCTGCCTCACCCTTCGCTCATCATACACATCAAGGGCCCTACAAAGCTACAGTGCCTCTGTACCCCCAGAGCCACATTACAGACAGCCAGCAGCAGAAGTGACAAAAGCCAGACAGGGTCAGCTTAGGCAGAGAAACCAGGCAGACTAGTTTAACATTCTATTTCACTTTATGAAGTCCAGGCACTGACTGAAGTGGATGGAGGCCACTCGGCATACAATCCCCGAAGAGGAAACACAGAGCCAAGGTCTGTGGGAACTTATTTCCATGTGGTTTCAGTGACAAGTGATATTTGAACAGTGACACACCAGAGGACAACCTCTGTAATCACTCTGAACCACAATCAAAACCAGCCTCTCACGTACCTCCCATCTGCTTGAAGAGAGGGAGGATTATGAGTCGAACAAGGCTTGTCCACAAGCACATGAAGGAGAAACTCATACTCAACCCATCACTTCATCTTGAGAACACCCAGATGGAAAGACCCCAGTGGAGTGACAGCATACAGAGGCATGGCCAGGGAGCTAGTTGGGCAATAGCATGACACAAGGACAAAGCCTCCCTCTTGCCCACCAGGTGACACCATGCCTCCACACGTGACACTGTCTCACCCTCCAAGGATGATGGCTTTTCTAAGCCTCCTCAAAGCCTCTTTTTGAAGCAGATGAAAGTTCCCTCTTTCCAGCTTTTAAGAAGCCACACACAAAGAGAGACCCGCCCCACAGGACCGATAGCACCACTTAACCCCCCCAACACCTTTCAGGGAGGGTTCTAGGCCATGTTCGGCCATATGGCTTCCTGCTCCCCAAGGGAGTCTAGTGACCCCCCCACATCTCCTACCTTCTGCTGCAGGGCAGGTGGTTGTGGGGCCAGTACTGGGTCAGTGATGTAGGTCTTCTTTGTGCCTGGCGGCTGGTAGAGCCCAGGAGGAGCCTGGCCCATGGCGTTACTAGCAGGATACACTGGTTCAGCCTTCCAGGAGCTCTGTGGCATGTAGGGTGCTTCGGAGCCATTCCTGCCCCCATATCCCCCATAGTAGGGGTCCTGGTAGCGGCCCTGTGGAGGGGCATATCCATAGGCAGGTTCCGCAGGCCGGGCGGGCGGTGGGGCGTAGCCGTAGTCGGGCCCGTGGGGCTGCGGCGCTCCGTACTGCAGGGCAGCGGGCTGGCGGGACGGCGGGGCGCTGTAGGGCTGGCCAGGCCCAAGGCTGCCATAGTGACTCGGCTGCGGGCCGGGCGGCTGGTAGTGCGGGCTGGGCTGGGCCGTCCTCACCTGGACGTTGAAGGCCGGGCGGCTGGGCGTGGAGGCCGTGGCATAGGAGGCCGGCACCGGTTGTGGCTTCAAGGTGCCAACGGGAGTGACCGGGATGGGCACTGGCTGCCCCGGGCCCTTGGCTGTGGACTTCTTGGTGGCGGTCAGGGGAGGCTGGTTGGGGATGATCATCCGCTTGTGGCCAGTGACAGGGGTGGACACAGATGGGGTGGTGGCAGCAGAGCTGCTTGAGGTCCCAGAGCCCTAGAGAGCAAGGAGAGAGAGCCACAGTGTCAGCACAAGGGACCACTCAGGGCCAGGTTGATCAGCAAAGGGTTAGGAGGAAATGGGTGTTCACAGTAACATCTGTACAACAACTCAAACTGCTTAGCAGAGCAGGAATGTACCTGAGACCGTGCCTTACAAAATGGCAATAGCAACCTTCCCCTGCTCTGACAGAACAGGGATGGCACTGCAGCAGCTGAGCAGAACTGCTGTGTGTGTGGCATTTCATCTCTCCTTGGAGTTTTCTTCTCCACTTCCAAACAAAGCAACAAACTAAAAAATTATACATGTGAAAAAAAAAAAAAGGAGACTCACTGGAGAATAATTGGAGGAAACTTCATGCATTTCTGTGAAAATTAGGGTGTTATGAAAAAGTGAGAAAATAAGACTATAGTCTCTATGAAGACATGAAATTCCTTGGGTCCCTAGGGCACTTGTAGGGCTCTGCCCCAATACAGGAGCACCTTTAACTGTGCAGGAGGCAGCAGGATGATATGGCCTAAAAGTAGGGCTCAAGCTGTAAGAATTAACTTAGATCAAAACAAAACATGTAGGTCCCTATCCTGGATCTGCTAGTTGAAAACCTGGAGTAACCCCAGAGAAGCAAATGTTACACATGCTTTATTAAAGGGCAGAAAGTGGGGCAGGATTCCCAAGAGCTTCAGAAGCCAGCTCCCACCACAGCAGCCACGTAAACCTGCTCTGGTGCCCCAGGCCCAGCAGCGCTGGGGCAGCTGCCCCTTCCTGCAATTTGGCCACAGAAGGAACCTTCGGTGCAGTGATACTGTCCTAATAGGCGTCGTATAACCGTCAGTCTAATGCACTTGTTTGTCTGACTTACCTCGCACTCAAATGTTCAAAACCACCAGTACGAAAAGACATCTTTGTTAAAGAACTAACAATGTGAAACAGTTTCTGAAGAATACCGAAGAACATTCTTTAAGTCTTTTTACTAAATCAAAGAAGCGCACACTTGAATTTCTGGACTTCAGGATTAGGCAAAAGTCCTTATCTCTTTATTTTCCTTTATTCTGAAAGAGTACCTGAATATTGTGCCTTCCTTTACAGAGATGCATCAAAGTGAAGACATAAAGTTTGACTGTACTCAACACTATAGCTATATGAGGTTATATTTCATTCAAGCTTCTTGCACTAGGCTTGAACTCATCCACGATCTGCTTTATAACCTGCAAGTTCACAGCAGCCCAAAGTCAGCTCAGGCCGCACCCATGATTATGCTCACCCTAAGGCGTGTACCATATTTCTCTAAGTGACCAATTTTGTATTTGTCCCCAGATGTTCCTGATTTATGTAGGCATTCTGACCTCCACCTACTGCCCCATCACCCTCTTGCCAGGAAGAGCACGGTGGGGGCTCGTCAGGACACCCATGCATGAGCTCTACCTGGCCCAGAGAGATTCTGTGCCTGGTCAGCAGGTGGCGACAGTCAATTGCTGCCAAACCAGGCCAGTGGCTGGAGAGGAACTTCAACCACCTATGTCTCTGAGCCTCCAAGGGTTCCAAATTCACCTTCCACAGAAGGTGTGAGAAAGGAGGACACCACCCCATAACATTTGGCAACAACTTCCTACGAAGAAAAGGGAGATAAGTGCAAGACATTCAACTTTTAGTCCACAGCCCACAGGCAAGTCTACCAAAGGGATGAGGAAGCTCTACCACCCAACTGGTTGCTCTTCCCTGGTGATGCGCAAATACTTTTTTGTTGATGCACTGGTGAAGAACTTACTGCTGCAATCACACCTTCAGGGCAAACCTCCCACAACAGCAAACCTCCCACGAGGAAACATCATAAATCAGCAAAAAAACTCAGGCAAACAAGAGCATCAATCTGTTTTGAGAGATGTAAAAGGTGTGTATGCAGAGGTGGAGAATAATAAGGCAGAAAACTTTTGCTGGAGGAAAAACATCTCAATGTATTCACACTCTGACCTTGCTAACAGATCCATGACAAGACAGCACAGATGGAAGAGATTTTGAAACTGAGAGGAAGAAAGTTAAAGAGTGTCTCAGTTGAACTGCAAGGGCAAAGACAGGTTAAGGGTTTGTAGCCCCCCATTAATACTGCCCTATTCTTCAATTTCTGAAACACCTGAAGACAAGCAGGCTTTCCTCCATCCCTGCATCACAGCAGAACTACATCAGCCCTCACTGCTAGAAAAAAACTTGCTTTCTGTCAGAATTTTTCTCCCATGTCAAGCTGACATTTATGCTTGGGAGTGCCAGAAACTTTCCCATTTCCTCACCTATTTCATTTTTGTAAATGACAGTAGTTTGTCCACTTACTGTAATAGGATGAAACTGTATAATTACCACCAGAAAAGCATTTTTCTTTTCAGAGGGAGAAGGAAAGACCAAACCAAAACAACACAAATGAGCCCTATTCATCGCATTCTGTATTTCTGAATGCAGACTCTGGTAATGAAGACAAACCACTACTAAAGCTCTTGTGATTAAAGTCTATCCTATCCCAAGAACTGGGGGACTTTAATCTTACATATAAACATGCACATAACCTTTCCCTTAATGTGGTGATGCCAGTGTCCTGCCTGGACTATAATATACCTTAAGAATGAATGATAAATCATTTCTCAAAAAAAAAGAAAAAAAACACAAAGCCTCATTCATAGTCTATTGACTGGAACTGAGTAGCTCCTGTTGGATGCTACAAAGAGGTTGACCTGGGAGTGTCCCCTCCTGCACTAGAACCCAGCAAAGGAAAGCAGCAAGTTGGGGGTGCTTGGGCCAGAGGCCAAGCTTTGCCATCAACTTCACAGTGAAGGCTCCAGCTAACAAGTACTGGCTGCATTGTGGCATCAAACCACAGGCTGCCTTGAGGAGGAGGAAGTTTGCATCAGTAGGAGTCCCCAGAGGCGCCCTGCATGACTCATTCTGAATTCCTCTGAGGGCGCTGGGCAAGTGTGTGATGAAAACAGGGTTTTAGAGGGGGAGGTGTAATGCTAGCTGATGTGGTGTACTAAAGAACTGGACAGGTTATTGGGAATTTAACACTAATGGAGCATTGATGATTTATGGGGACATAAACTGGCTGTACCTCTTGAGCAAGGGCACAGGTGAGGTATCACCATAAATCCTCTGTGCTTTTCCCTGGGAAAGAAAAGGGTGGCCACAGTCCAGCCATGCACTCAAATACGATCCCAGGCTTAAACCTTTAGATTACTGATGGATTAAGAAAAAACTTTATAAATGCACATGAACTATGGACAAGATTTCTGCTTTGAGGAAAAGAATGTGCAGAAGGATGAGAAAAGAGTACTCAGATACCACTAGAAAGAGAGATTTCAACAGATGTCTGGAAGACAGATGATAGGAGGGAGGGATGAGGCTAAAAAGATGCCAGGTATATGTAGCAACGAACAGAAAGCTGGAAAGGGCAATCTATATAACTGAGTACAGTCTTAGCAAAACAGATGACTGTCACAAATGTTTCATGCAAGTGAACCCATATAACTTCTACCAGTACAACAAAGTAGACTTGTCCAAAAGCACATTGAAGTGACAGCACAGAACCATGAAAACAAGCAGAAATAGGAAAAAGAAAAAGGAGAAAGACCAAGAGCAGGTTCATAAGAGTACAGGCATCCCTTTCTCCAGCAGCTCCTGGACAGCTCATTTCAAAACCATATTGCATTTGCATGTGACTATCGCAGCCAAACACGCTCTCTGACAGACTCTAAGGGTTGTTTTCAGAGGAAGACAGGCTTTCCTCTGCTCGCCATGCACTGGTGAAACTGACACACTTCGCAAGTGCAAATTAGAGCCACGCTACTTACCATCAATCCCTTCTTGCAAATTCATATTTGCAAAGAGAGTAAACTAGAAACCCCAGGTGTTGATAACACAGAGCTGTTAAGAGAAACTAGAGTAGGAAGGAGTTAAATTCAGAATCTCATCTACCACAAGCATTATAATACAAAATCTTTTTTTTTAAATGGGAAATCACAAGAGCCTTGTTTAAACACAGATGGAAGTACCTAAATGTACTGCCTCTTCTACAAATGAATTATCTAGCAGTTCAAATAAAGGTGAACTGACAAAATCAAGTAAAACTCAATCAATGTAGGAGGAAAAAACCCCAAAACACTTCTCCTAAAAAAAGTTAGCATGTGTAACCATGAGGGGAATAATTTTGCTTGGCGACTCCTGCCCTGTCGTCTTAAATGTAGAGAAAGTGTATAAGTATTTGCTGGAGTTTCTTGTACCAACCATCACAGGAGAAGTCTATGGTGGTGTGATAAATTCCAGCTGTCTAAGGGGTCTGATTGTCAAAGCTGCGTATTTGAATTCAAAGCTGCTCTGGTGCAGAGACCTGAAACTCTTGAGTATCTGTAATTCTTCATCCTGTAGAAATTATTTACATAGATCTCACATTAAATTCAATGTATAGGTACAACTAAAAAGTCATGGCATAAGTACTGAGGATGAATCCTGTTGTTCTACAGAAACTGACCTGTCATTCTATACCATTTGTTGGGGTTAAATATTAAAAAGAGTACAGAACAACTACAGTCTACAGCAGGAGCATGATTCTGTATGATCAGCTGGAATCCTTATGAAAAGGACTTCATTGTCCTTTTATTTTGTTCGTTTGTAGAATAACTTTCATAGAATCCCTTCAGTTATTCAAGTTTCACAGATTGGATCAAAAACGCCGACACAAAGCTCATCACATTCTATTCAATTCTACAGGCATTTTTCATAAAGGTACAGTTGAATAGCTTTTAGCCCTTTAGCTGTCAAATTATCACATATAAAGATACATTACTCTAGCTCAGTGGTTTTCAACCTTTATGCTCGGCAGCCCCCAAATGTTTTTCAGAAGAGATAAGTTCCTTTATGGAGAAAGTTAATCTATTGACAATAAACAGGATTTTTTAAGTTACCTTTCACTGAATTCTTCTTAGTTACCTTAGGAGTGATCCATGGACCCCCAGAGTTTGCAGAGCAGAGGTTAAGAACCATAGCTCTGTCTGAGGCTGCCTTTTTCAGGCATTTCAGTCACTAATTACTCCAGGATTGAATGAAACAACCCTTCTTCCTCGAAAGGCAGAAACCTGGCAACTACCGGTGGGCTGAACCAAGGATGCAGTGTCCTTAGGGGGCTGCCAGTTGAACTGGCAGCATCTCTGTTCCTAACTCAGCCCCTCTGCTGCGTGGTCCACTAACACAAGCTGGACTGAAACACAGGGACAGCTCAGGATGTGCCAGCTGAAATCATTTAAGTATAAATCAGTGGTGGTGGCGGTTGGAGGCCTAGGTGGGAAAGGCAGTGAAGGGTGTAAAATTAACTTGGCTTCTCCTAACACCAATAAGGGGCATTCACCTCAGCTAGCTGAAGGTGCTTAAAGCTCGTTCTCTCTGGAATGTATCTCCACAGGGTCATTTATCCTATTCTAATACTGAAGCCTAAAACAGGGGAGATGAATCATCTACTGTGGGAATATACTTCACTCCACTGACTGTAAAAGAAGCATAAAACAGGCAAGACAAGTTACTGAATATTTAGACAGCATAAGTTAGTGGAGACAAATTCCACAATGAGCAGGTAATTTTGATGTGGCTGTAAGCATAGATCCCTTTTTCCTGCATTAACTGCACTGCCACTCAAGCTCAGCTAGTGCAGCACACCAAAGGGATTTCTGAGTGCCAGCAGCTCAGACGATCTGCCAGGATCCTCCCACACCATGTAGCCAAAGCATGACCAAGAAGCTGTGCTGCATACGTATTTCCAGTGTATGACAGGGTGACACGAGTGGGGCACCCTTTCCCATCTCCTTTTACACCCCTGTGCTGAACAATGGCTCCTGTCAGAACTGGAGCAGCAGCTGAGTTGAGCCTCCCTCCTGCCTGAGGTAGCAAACCTCAGTTCCTCCTCAATTTGGGAAGGAATACTCTAGAGAAAAACCAAATACTCTGCTTTGAAACCTGGGTCTTTAGGTACTTGAAAATGTGAACTGGCATTTTAGGGGGTTTCCTGATGTGCAGACATATCTAACTCCTGCTGACTTCAAATTCTGTATTTGAACAAGCTGTCTTGCTAGTGATAACATAAGGCCAGGTTCCCCCGAACATATCCTCCTTTTCTGTCTGAAATAACATCTGTGAAAAAGAGAAATCTGGCCTTTCATTTGGGACTTGCAGATGCCTGAAGTCCTGGTAGAGCTCCAGCTGGGTTGCTTAATGTCCAGACATCCTGGGCAGATGCACTGCTCCCATTTAGCACACCTGATGCATTTTCAATATATAGCATTCTCTGGCCTTCTTTATAATGTCCAGACAGTCCAAGCACACTGAGGACACATCTTTGCAGCTCTGCACTGCTGCTATGTCATGCACGCAGCTCAGTTGCTAACACAGATTTCTTGAAGTGTCAAAATGTCCTTAGAATCCAGTCCAAAGTTTTGAAGTTTGGGCCAAACCTTAAACCCCTCAGCCAAAACACGTTTGTAATCAAATGAAGGTTTTCTTTACAGCTTCATCATTCTGTCATTTCTATTTTACAGCTGACGAGCGAGTGTCACGGATGTATGGGCTGTGCGTGGATCAGCAGCCACACTCATACTTTGCAGATGTGGGATTCAGTATGTTGGCTTGATCACCAGAAGCTATCAAGGTACTCAAAAAGACTCCTCCTAGGCATTCTACCAAAAGAAGAAGAGAAGAAATCTAATAAAGTGTTCATTTCTGTTTCTCAAATGAAGAGATTACCTTACGAATCCCATAAAGTGTTACAAGAACACAACTGCTTCTGAGCTTTGATCTGTTTTTCAGCTGCTACCACAGGTGGAAAAGGAGTCAACGTAGTTGTTAATGTTTCTGTTCATAATCTTTAGTATTCCTTGTCATGGCCCAGCTTGAAACCACAGGAGAAGATGGTGCACAAAAGAAAAGGTTGTAACAGTTGACCTCCAATACTTTATCATGGAAAATAGTCTTCCATAACTGACGAGTGCAGTTATAGACACATACCTTGGTTCAGCTTTCAGTATGGGTGTCAAGTGTTCTAGGCAACCTGTGTTTCCACTTTGTAACACTCCATTAATTCCAAAGAGCCTGAACACATCTGAAAAGCTTGGTCTCCAAAACACAACAGGGTTATGCCAGGGAAGAATTTCCTTCTCAGTTTCATATTTACTTTTTTATTTGTTTACCTAATACTATCACTAGGATGACTACTATGAGCCTTTTATTTGCTTTTTCTTTTACTGATGACTGATCATCTGGTATTTATGAGAAGGACTCTGTGAGAGACCAGTTTTAAAAGATGTGCAAACAATTGACCTAAATACTTTAAACACTGGTGGACAGTCAAGGGCTATAATTTTAGCATAACTCATTGAAAGGGCTAGTTCTGATTAAAACTCTTCCATTTAAGTAATTCTACTTGACCACTTCAAATTCAGTATCAACGTCATGTATATGAGCATCTGATTTCAGCACAAGAAATAACTGTCAAAAAGCCACAGGAGATGCCAGTTACAAGAAGTTGAATGTTTCTGAATTCGCCTTAGGATATTTCTGTAATTTCCCACTCTCATCACTCAAACTACAAATTTTAACCCATCTGGACCTCAGGAACATGCATAGTGGCAGCCCCCCGCATTGGCTCTTCAAGGCCACACAGACTCAACAGTAAATTACATACAGAGCTGTGCACCCCAGCCTTTTGGTCACATCAAAACACAGAACTACTGAGTGAAATCCTCAGATCAAAGACCACAGACAAATAGCTCAGTACCATGTGAAGGCAAGACTCCATATGCATGGAACAATGAAACTTAGCTCCTCCAGGAGCACCTTCTCTAAAGCTTAGCAACAAAGGAATGTCCAAAGCATTTCCATTCACTAAACTGGGCCTTACTAACAGGCTGAACAAATTCCCTTGCTTAATTTTAGGCAAAATATCACCATGCCTGACCATGGGGAAGCCCCCACCTCTCTATAAATAAGAACTTTGGGTAAGCAAAGTATTTTTATGACTTTTGCTATTACTAAGCTAGTGAAACTTAAAGTATCATAATTACACCATTTACAGACTTTTAAACGTTTTTTTCCTTCCTTTTATAAATTGCTGTTTGTAATGGAAAAGAAGTTCCCGTGCATGATAAATATGGGCAAGTTTGAGGGTTATGCTGCTATCCATGGATGTGCATCATGATTATAAAAAATGGATTAAAAAAGTACAATGGAAGATACATGAATGAGGGGAAGAGGTCTGCACCTTAGAGTGACATGACAAAATTATGAGTACACGATATCTTCTGCAGAAGTCTTCTACAATATATATGGGAAAGTTACAATTTTCTTTTTTATGTTGAACAATGGATTTAAGAACAGTCCAAAACCTCTATAAAAGCTTGATTTCCTCCTAAATTGCAAAGGAGTCTTAGTGTTTATAATAGAGTATTCAAGTTTACTTTCTTTATTAATTCTAGAGAACACTAAAAGAGTGTGCATATGCACACATAAAATAATATAAAATACATATGCACTCAGACACTACTTGGTTTACTTTGTGTTACTTGTTATTTGTTTACGACTCTGTTTATTTGCTGCATTGCTTGCATTTATAACCTACTTATCTTTCCAAATTCCGAAACTCTATTAAACCAGATTTAAAACATTATCCTACCAGAGGGCATAAACATTTTCGAATGTTAGTATTGTCTCTGTTTCCTGTGAAAATCATGTGTTTTTATTCTTCTTTTCCCCACGTTTTAAAGCCTGTGCAAATAGCAGTACAGAAGAGCAGACGCATCAGCGAACAATTCTGTGTTCATACAACATCTGCTTTCTTCTGGTTCACTTGAGGTCCAGAACCCACTGTCATCTGCCAGTATTTTTGGTGGGCTACAAAATGATTCAAGTTAATAACTTGAGTGGTTAGCAGCAGAGAAAAACTATACAGCCTTACCAAAAAAATAAGAGCTTAACAAAAAAACCCCAAACAAACATGAAAGGCAGGCAGATGTGACAGAGAAGTTATTTTCCTATTAGGTTCAATATACACCTTTCCAAAAGGCTGATGAGCTCCAACAACAGGTCAAATTTAACCGTTTTCCCAGATGACTCCTTCTGGGAAGTGGAGTGGAACATTCCCTCATTTATCTGTCTGCCTGGGTTATCTCTGCTGCCCGAAATACCTTAGTCTTTCCACAATATCACAGACTCCAAGCACAATGTTGAGGAGTCTGATTGAAAAGGGTTTTTTACATCTGCTGTAGCTTTAAAAAGTATTCTCTAGATGTATAAATACACACACCAGGGCACGCAGAATTTATCCCCTGCAACATTTCTAGTCAAAACACCAGGGCAATACTGTAACGAAAATGTGAAAGAAAATGTGAAAGAGAGCACATTAATTTATAGCACAAGCAAAAAAGCCATCTGTATCACAGAAATACTTGCTTATAAAACAATACAGAATGTTAGGTTATTTTTAAATTAAAATATTAACTCAGAATTATCACTGTTTCTGCACTGTTTTCCTCTTTTCACAGAGAACATATAATTACAATAAATGTATGGTAAAGTGTTTATTCAAAAGACATATTGATAAAAATTTAGAATCGTAACAGTATCACTCTAAAAAGCCTGTGAAAAGCCAGTGTCAAATCCATTGCCTCACCAAGTTTCATTCTGTTGCAAATGGCATTATAAATTAATCCAGTTTTCCTAAATATGCCTTGAGGAAATAAAGCCACAAATAGCCATTGTTAGTTTTAATATAAAAAAAACCACACAAAAAAATCAAAGAACAAAAAAACCTCTTCTCCATTCTTAATCAGAATGCTAGAGCTGTGTTTTCAATGACTGATACTGCTGACTAGGTTATATACTTAGTCCAAAAATGTCAACCATTTTTGATACAGCTAAGTCCTACATCCTAGTTGAATACCGTGCTTTCTCCTATTCCACAAACTCTTCTCAGCTCAGCAAGCTTTAGGAAAAAAAATACATTGCTAAACTTCATCAACAACGACCCAATGAGCCTGATTAAGTTATAATTTATAATTTTCCTCGCTTACACTTCTCTTAGACCAAAATAACATCCCAAGACATTTGCTCCATAGCTTGCTGGTTGGGTTATCATTCATAGCTGAGAACCAAAATATTCTCCAATACCCCTTGCTGCCTGAATTACGATTTTTAGAAGTGTTTTATATCAAGCCAGAATCTGATCCAAGTGACACTGGTTTCTGCTCGAGCATGTCTATTGACTCCAGCAGATTTATTCCAAACATGCTGGCCGTTGCAGATCTGGATTTGGCATACTACTGCCTCTGAATTTAGAGGGGGTTTTCTCCCCACTGGGAACACAGTGGAGGTCCCTATGCAAACAGTAATGAACCCTGCAAACCTAAACTCTTCCAAGTAATATTCGCCTAACTTTGCCCAAAACTCAACATGCTAGAGACCTTGGCAATTCATACTGCTGCAAACCTGAAGGAAAGCAAATAAAATTTATAATCAAGGTTAAATATAGCCTGCACTGGACTAAACCTCAGTACCTCCAAGGACTCAGCTCAGCACATCACAGCAGCAGCAGCATCACCAGCCCAGCTGTGCACTCTGACCCATGCACCCAGCCATGAACCCTTATGCTTTAGGAATTAAACTTAAGTGTGCTAATTCAAAACAAACAGACATGTCCTCCCTCTCTCCTCACGTATTTCCTTGTGGTAGATGTATAAATGCATACTGATGGCTACTGGGATTTATATTGTAACTGATTTTGACATTTTTTACTTCAGCATTTGAAACAGTGACTTTCTAGCCCTGGGGCAGGAGTACTAAATGCTAAAAACTTTGGGACTAGGGAGTATTAATTTAGTCCTTCTGAGCAGCTTGGTTTCAACAATGTTCTAACGAGGGCTCTATGCTCTCCAAAACTCAGCAGTGGATGCCCAAAAACTGCAAGGAATTTTGAATCTAAAATACAGTTTGGTGGCTTTCATTCTTGTTTGTCACAGGTCAAATTAAGCTCCACACATGAACTTGAGGGGAATGGGCAGAATTCAGGTCTAGTTCTAAATTTACCATGAGATTAAATCATATTTCATTTCTGGTTTGCAATACATCCTTTTTTAGAATTATTTCTTTTGTGGTTTGTGATGTATTTGTATTTTAAGAAAAATAAAATTATGCACAGAGCAAGCATCCTGGCATCTAAAGTCATCAATAAATCTTTTTTCCATAACAACCCACAAGAATTCACTGCAGGACCCAATTGTTAAAACACAAAGCAATGACATTCTATAAGCTTTCAGAAGTATCATTCTAACTCTTGTGGACTCAATGAATTCTCTAAATGAGTCACTGGCCTCTCAATGGAATTGTCAAAACTTAGGTTAAGCCAGGTTAATTCCCTCCCTCTTTAATTTAGAAGTCCAGCTGCAGTGCATGGCTTTCCAGTGAAAAGATCTAAATGCAGAACCCATTCACCCTGAACAGGAAATCTCACAGGGCCCAAAGCTCATTTTTTCCTAAAAGCTAGAGATAAGCCACACTTACGGGAAAAAATGTGATTTCTGATGCCTCATGGGCCATGTGATGTAAAAATCAATATTCCTCTTACATGGCACAAATAATTTTTTCCTGAAGGTCAAAGGACCATGGTTGAAGCTACTATGGTTGGGGAGAGAGAAAGGGCAGCTCTGAGAAAGGGAGGATGAGAGGAACAAGACATTTTAACCAGAGAAGGTACAAGAGAGATGCTGAAAAAAACCCTTCTAACCAAAGCAAGGAAGCAGATGTGGCATTTATCATATGATCATAGAAAGGTTTGGGCTGGACAGGGCCCTAAAATTTATCTGCCATGGGCAGGGCACCTTCCACTACACCAGGTTGCTCCAGCCTGGGCTTGAACACATCCAGCCACAGCTTCTCTGAGCAACCTGCACCAGTGCCTCAACCACTCCCACAGGGAACTTCTTCACTGTATTTAATTTAAACCTGCCGTCTGTCAGTTTAAAGCCATTACCCCTTGCCCTGTCACTTCCCACCCTTCTCAGAAGTCCATCTGGGGTTGGGTTGAGGGCTTCAGCTAGGTGGGACACCCCTTCTGCCGTGCACGCTCTTCTCAGGTGGGATGATGAGTACCCATTCTCCCTGTCCTTGGCTACTTATGTCATCTACAGCTTGCAGCACAGCATGTTGCTGCAGGTGCCTTGTCTCTAACTAACTACCCTACACTGGCAGCCCCAAAGGAAAGCTTTTACTGGGCATATCATACTCTTTAAAATCGGATTAACTACGCTGAAAGTAGATCAAGTTTTTGTATTCCCATTGCTACTCTGAAAGAAGATTCCTCGAATACATCATTGAACAGGTGGTTAAAAAAAACCCCTAAACTTCCAGGCTAAATAATTCATGCACAGTTTATTCTTAGGAATGGATACAACAAACAAGGATCACAGCTAATCATGCCATTGATATTGATGGCCTATACCAATTTGAGTGAAACTGATAAATTCTCTTTAGCCTTCCAAGAGCACTACAGCTCTCACCACTGAGAATATGTCCTAAGGAGGAAAGGATTTGTCACAGCTGTAAATAATTCCTTTTTTTAACAATAAAAGAAAAACATACCTAATAGCACTGAAAAAAAAAAATTATGGAAAAGGAACTAAAAATAGAAAAAAAGGATAAAGGAAAATAAAGGAAATAGTATATCCTACTACAATGGCAGGTAAATTTTTAATTGAGGACTCTGGTCTTCATTAAAAAAAGAGTATTTTTCAAGAGTGTGGAAAAAGCTTAGAACACAAAAACTGAACAGCCTGATGGAAAACTAAGAAGAAACTGAAATAAGTTTTCTTTAAAGAGAAAACAAAAATTATTTTAAACTGATCCCATGATATTTTTAACAGCTGGAATAGATAATGCTGAACTTGGCCACAATTGTACTATATTTAGCTTTGTATCAAAGTCCTCGTGACTTTTCCATGACACAGACAAATAGATAGATAGGCTGATGGACAGATGGATAGATATATAAAAAGAAAAAGGGAAAATATAATTAGGAAAGGGAACATTTTCTTGTCTGTTCTTTCAGTATGCTTTTCCTTTAATTTCAATTTCTACCTTATTATTTCCTATAAGTAGAAACAGATTTTTCTCTCTTTCAAAAAATTCTTAAACAGAAAAACTCCTTTGACAGCTTCAACAGTAGATTAATCACTTTTGTAACCCACAAAAAAAAAGTTTTCTGGAAAGCATAACTGTCTGTAAATGTAAATGACAGAATTACTCTCTCTTATGCTAAGACGCCTACACATTCTCTCACTTCCATGACTCAGCACCAGATAAAAGCTTGTGAGATAATAAGCAGCAAACCTTCCTTTAGAAAAATAAAAATAGTTAAAAAAAAATCTTGCTTCCCCATCTCACAAAAAAAAAGGAAATAAAAAGAAATCCCTGTGGTCTTAAACCAAATTCTGCCAATGGATTCCTTTCCCACTGAATAAGACAGAAATATCTCAAGGGCTTCAGAGAAAAGAGGGACCAGGCTCGAGTACCATCAAAGTCCAAACACATGCAAACATGGGAGGCTTTTCTTTTTCTCCAAATGAGCAAGAATGCTTCTGTTTCTACAAGGAGGAATTTTATTACCGTTCATCTCCTGCCTTGATCTAATTTGGTAGACAAATGAGTTGAAATTTTGCTCACCTATAATGAAAATTTCCAGGCAATCTAAGGCAATGCACTCATGCCAAAAATCACAGAACCCCGTGGGGAAGGAAGGGGAATTTCAGTGGGACTTCCCCTCCTGCTCTGCAGTCCTTGTCTGACTTGAGTTCATCGGAGCCAGAGTAACCTCTCCTTCAGCAAATCAAGTCAGGGGCAGACCCTTCAGACCAAAGTACGATTCATATTTTAGAGAAATCTTTGGAAAAAATAAAAGTTGAAAAAGAGAGGCTCAGCTACGCTCTTGTGATGCCTCTGAAATGAAAAGGCATGGTCTTGATGCCAAAATATTGCCAGTCACCCTGTGAATCCTGCTGGAACAGAGAAAGCCATCTCCTCTCCATATGCTCTTGTCAGTCCCAGAACACAAGTTAATTAACCAAAGGGTGGTAATTAAGAGAGGCCTGATTATTTGCTTATTGAGCAGAGATGCTGTGGACCTGAGGAGGAAAGGGATGATTTCCCAAGCCTTGGTACAGTCTGGAGTCCTCCTTGATGAGTAATTGACATTTCTTCTAAGATCTTCCATCACCTCATGTGCTGGGTGGGTCACCATGAGTCTGTGTCCCCTTGAGCAGCTCACTCTACCAGGAGGTGAAAGTTATCCAGTAAATAAAGCAGGAAAATGCTGCTCATGCCCACCACCTCTGGAGGAAGCAAAGTCCAGCCAAGAAGTAACCACAGCACCTTCTGAACATGCTGCCACTGCTGCTGGATTTTACATTTTTTTATATTGAAAATAGTAAATCAATGTAATTAGCCATTAAAATTTAAATTTAAAGGAAAATCCCAGGGTAAGGCATCCCAGGCCATGGATGACAGGCTTCTTGACAGCAGGATGCTTTGAAATGAGCCAGAGGTATAATCAAACTCTTCAAAATACCTTCAAAATAAAGCACACTTGCTCTAGCAGGAGGCTGGGGAGCAGAGGTGGCCTCTCAGCATAGTGCTGGCATGGCCATGTCTGGAGCACGTGCCCCACACAGACCAAGGAATGGGCAGGAGTATCCCAAGCTCAGCTGCTCCCTATCACGGCACAGGGAGCACTGAGCAAACGGAGCAGTGTTGGGATGCTCTGGCTCAGCTGGCTGCCAGGCGCTGACAAATTCAGTGTTCCTTGTCTTTGTAGAGGAATGGCTTGAAATTTTGGGCAGGATCGCCTGAGCATTGGATACTTCTCTAAGAGAGCGACCAGAGCTGGAAGAGGCATAAGGAGAGGGCTCCCATGCACCCACACACCATCCCTTTACCCCAGTGTTCCCAAGGAAAAGACCCATGAGCTCTAGACAAGAATATGCAAGCTCAGAAAATAACAGTACTGGCCCATGTGCATTTGTGTCTCAAAATCATGCTCTTTATTTCACAAACAACAAATTTTCACGTCCAAATTCAGCTCAAAGCAGGTGTAGCTCCAGTGGTTTCAGCCACATCTGCTCATACTCCAGGGCAAACTCCAAACTATTTATTGCTACTTAAAATTTATTGCATTTTTAGTCCTCCATCCCAAAAATGCTTTTGTTCAGAAATTCCTTTTAAATCTTTGTATGCTGACTGAATAAATCAAATCTGACAATTAAAATGCTAAATCGTTCAGAACCTCAGAGTTTCCACCTGAGGATCTCCAAATACTTTTGGAACTTAAACAGACTTAATCACTCCCATGCTTCTTGCGAAAAGCAAAAAAAAAAAAAAAAAAAAGGAAAACTATCCTTTTTAATTCTCTTTTGACAGAAGAAAACCTGAAATACTGGCAGCCCCAAACAGCCTTCTAGGAAGCTGCTTGCCCCAAAGACTCCTTAACCAGTAAACCAGAGGCAGGGCTGGGAAAGGAGACCAGGAGTTTCAGCAACTCTCAGTTCTCTTGTTCTCACCACTTCATCAAATAACAGGCATAGCAATGTGATCATGCAGTTGTCAGTGTTTTCCCTCAAGGGGCTGGACAGAAGATGCTGAAAGCATTTGATCCACATGGTATTAAATGTGAGCATTGAACAGTATTGTTCGATGCTGAAAATTCAGACATAAATAACTGATTTGTTTTGAGTGAGGAAACGGATGTCTGTGTTTGCAGGAATCTCACAAGAGGGAGTAAAGAACCAGGGTGTTCCTTTTCTTTATTATCTTTTTTAGTTCTTTTGTAGCAGTGTCTGGAAATAACCCATCAGACAGAGGAGCTGCTCCCACTGCTGCTGTGGCAGATGGCAAGCAGGGCTCGAGAGCGGAGCTCTGCCTCGGCAGGGCTGTGTGGGGAATTCTGCAGCAGGAGAAAACGAGGCAAAATGTGCAGGCTGCCGTCTGCATTCAGATCAAGCGTTGTCTGTTGCTAGCAGCACAAGTTGTTCTGAAAACAAGAGTCAATCATCTGTAGCCTTATTTCTGTACATTTCCTGCAGGGGTCTCATGAAATAAATGAGAATAAATGTAAGGGCGAGAGTTCCTATTAAGAGCAGCCTCATCAGCATCGCCCAGCCAAGCATTTACGTCATCAGCATGCTAATTTAATCAGACCTGAGCAGTGATGCTATAAATGGATTACCATCCCAGCTAGTGTGGTTACCGAGGTAACTCAGCCCTTTGTGCCACAGATACAATCGGCTTAATGATAATAAAAACCTCAGCACAAATGAAACAGAAGGAAAAGCCTGACAGGGCTGACGCATACACGACCCTTTCTCTCCCCCTTCCCCAACCTCAGCCACTCGCTGCAATAAAATTAAGTGCTGCTGTGATCTGTATGCACAGCAATCCCATAGGGAACACGCAAGTAAATAGAACCTGCAGAAATAATTAATACAGGCCAACAACCAATGTCGTCAGCACTATTTAGTCATTCCACGAACCCTGAATGGCAGAGGGACACACAAACAGAAACACTGCACAGGCAGACTCCAAAGGTCCTGCAAAGGGCTTCAGAGAAGTGGTTGCTCCCCATCATGCAGCATTAATTATGTCATGGAGTGCTTAGACCAAGAGCTGACTGCAATGGTGAGTCTAGTCACTGCCCACCCCTGTCCAGGGGAGCATATCCACACCATTTCCTGCTCTTCTGAAATTGGAGATGACTTGAGATTGGGCAGTCCAAAGGCCAGGGAGAAATTTAAATGCAATGGCACCAGCCCAGAAGTGGAGGTGACCTGGTCCTTTGAGAGGAGGGCTGAAGTGGGTCTCTGGGGTTTCCTGCATTGACCCAGTCCTGCAAAACCAGCAGCCTACTCACATCCAGGCTTAGCCTGGGAAAGGACATCTCTTGGAAAATGCTAGCCTCAGTGGGCTAAAAGGCAGTGACATCGATGCCTTAAAATGGACAGAAGGTCATGCTTTCAGCTCCTCCAGCTCTTTGCCCAACTGAGGACCGAGTTCCCCATGAACGCTGAATGCTACACGTTTTCCTACTCAGATGCCAAAGACCAAATCTCCCACCGCATTCAATATTTGATTTTCTGTTCCTCCTACCCAAAATTTCAGCAACTATGAGCAAAACTACCAGCATCTAAGCGTTCAGCTGCCACACAGCTCAGGCATTTCACCTGCCCTTAATGCAAGTCACCACCTCCTCACCTACTAATGCTTCATCTGAAGACATCAAACAGTACAACTGGATCAGGAGCAGGAATGTACACCATAATCCTACATCCATCAGGCTCCTGGTGAGTATTGCCCCAGTCCAGGCAGGATCATAAGGGACTAGAATGAGACCTGTATCTTTCTATGGATTCACCAGAAGTGCAATGAATTCTCTACTGCCCGTCACACCAACACATGCATCAGACTTGTTGCTTTGCAAAAGCCAAAATACAGCTTGAGAAGAAATTTTCCAATATTTACAACTGTATATGAACAGACATAGCTGTGTCTTTGCTTCACAGATTAAAAGCTCCATGCATTGGTGGGGGGATTTCATGAGGGCAACCCTATGTGAGACCATCTCAGCAACACAAGACAGCCCTTCTTCACTGAGCAGAGTTACCCAAGTGTTTGGACCTAAAACAAGCATCAGTGAGATCAGCTCTTCCAGAAGACAAAGCCCTTTCTGAAGTGGCAGCATCCCAGCAAAGCCAAAGTTCCTTCTGTGAACTGTAAAATGTCCCTGCAATGAGCCATAACAGCAGATATGTCTACAGAAATGACACATTCAGGCTCATCTCTTGGGAAATCTCACTAAATACTTTCTCACTCCTCCGCCACATAGAAGAGCACAAGTCCTCTTGGGAAATTTATTACATACTTCTAGAGAAATAGTAAAGTAATTCCTTTAGGAGCCCTTTTAGATCAAATTACAGGAGTTCATTTTTCCCTGGAAGGGAGAGAATCCTATGCAAATGATACCAAATTGCTATGAAAAGTTACATTCTTGGCTGGAAACACCTGGCTAACTGAAAGTACGGCATTGTGTGTCCTGATCTAACTCAGCCCTCACAGCAGCCAGGCAGGTGAGATGCAAATAACTCCAGGAAAAGAGGCTGGGAGGATAGAAATCCTCAAACCAGACGGCAGACGGCAGAGTGCCAGAATGCACAGCTCTGGAAATGGCGCGGCTGTCAATGTGAGAAGGAAGCCATCACCTTTGCTTCAATTTAAAAGTCATAGTGACAGCTTGAGAGATTGTAACATTTAAGTGACACAGTGACAGCTTGATCCAGTCAACAATTGCAATTCACAGACGTGCTCTAAACACAAACCCTCCTTCCCTGGGTGCGAAGCAGCCGCTCATTCGGGAAAGGCATGTATCAAAAGGGAGATGTAACACCAAAAATGTTCCTCCAGGATCTCACTTAGTCAGTTATTCTGCACATATTGTGCTGGTGAGATTAGACTAGGGCTCTCTCCATCCTTGTGGCACAGAAAGGATATGAGCAGGATGGTGGATGGAAAGAAAAGAATTGGCACCAATGTCAAGTGTTCCATTAATTTCAGTGGGAGCTGCAGGTGTGCAGAACTTCAAAGAAAGCCCTAAAACAGCTTTGCTGCCATATTCAAGTGAAAACTGAACCATGTAGTATCCCTTTTTCTTCTGTTTCCTCCCTTTCCCTTCCTCCTCCCTCCCAGCCAGGTGGGTTTACAGCAATGCAGGGCATTGCAGAACATCACCAGCTGACTGCAGATGTCCCAGACACACTAAAAAGATAATCAGGTGTCCATTAAAATTTACAGTATGCTTCTAACCTCTTTATAGTTTGGTGCTTGTTCTTTTGGCCCTGGAGTTATAACTAACAGTATGTTGGGCCTAATAATGGTGTGCTCTTTTTATTTTTTTTTTGCCTGTCCAATGTCCTGCTTACACAATTTAGTGCTTTGGAACAATGCCAGAGTAGCAATCCCCAGGCACCAATATAGAAACAGAACCACCAGTGCTGGCATTTCTTTCCCTGAGGTGTGTCCTTTTAGGTCCCCACAGCACATCTGGGAGAGATCATTCTGAGCCTTTCTGGAGATAACTTCTCAACACAATAGGATTTCTGGGAATTTTTAAGTGGGTTCTAACTCAGTTAAAGCAACTACCAAAAAGGAAATGCTGGAGAATTTGTCCACAAAACAAACCCTGAGTCAATAGGCCAAATACTTATTTCATCCCTAAAGAGCTGCTGTGCCCCTTCCCACTGCTCAAAGGTCTTGTCATCCACAGGCAACATCAAAAGAATGATTTTGTTATTGTCACTAATAACATGACTTTTTCAGTGACCCACAAAGGTAGAGCATCACCA
This sequence comes from Serilophus lunatus, assembly GCA_013399895.1. Lineage (NCBI taxonomy): Eukaryota > Metazoa > Chordata > Aves > Passeriformes > Eurylaimidae > Serilophus > Serilophus lunatus. The sequence goes on from VXBA01005476.1 coordinate 1,407,857, forward strand.
CACATGTTTACCAATGGTCGGCTCTCCACATATAGTCTGATACATTTTAAAACCAAGTCTGCTCTCTGTAACCAAGCTTATTTCACTCTTTCAGGTTACTTCAAAATCAAATTAAATAAATGCTGAAATATTTTCACAGCTTTTGACTTCCTAAAGGTACACTTAAGAAACATTAAGACAGTGACTATCCTGAACAGAGAAACAAGTGGCTACTACAGAACTCGCTGTCTGTTCTGATTTGCAAGTCCCCCAAATAGTGAAGGAAGCTAGAAAATGAATCCTGCAGTAATGGCTCGTTTCCAAGCTTTTATGGACAGATCAGTGGTCGGGCAGTAGATTTTCTTAGAGACAAAGCAGGGCATCCTTGGCTGTTGCTGTGCAGAAAGGCAGGGCAGTGACTGCAAGACAGCTCAGGACTTGAGAGTCTCAGATGTCTGGGGAAGACCACACACTGCCCCTGCCTGAGCCTACCTCAGACTCCAACTCCCTCGGGAAATGGGAGTTGGTCAAAGGCAGCCCCATGATGACGTCGTATGGCCTCACTTCTCCTAAGTAAATCTTACAGGTTGAAAGGGACTTCAGGAGATTGTTCAGTCCAGTCCTTTCCCTTAAGATAGGGCTGACCCTGCCTAAACTGCTCCTGAAAGACCTTTGCACAACTTAATCTAAAGCCCCTCCAGTAATCCAGTACCATTTCTCCATGCCATCGTTTTCTGGGGTTACATATCTCTCCCATAGCAGTTTTACCCTAATGGCTAATCTAAATCTCTAGCTGGATTTTAAGCCCCAGACATTGTGCTTTCCAATATAGATGTGTCATTCCCCTTTTCTTTGCAGCTAGGAGCAGACAGACCCTGAACAATTAGGAGGCAAGAACACCCACAGGGAAGAGGTTATTTACATAAACAGGATCACAATGTGTGTATGTTTATATATTTATTACTTATAAAAAATACTGCAATCTCTTTTCTTTTCTAATTAAAAGACCCAGTTTGCCCTGCTGCACAATTGCTAAGTAGATTTAAAATGGGGACTTCAGTAGCTATTTTATGGCTAATCAAATGAGTAAATATAATGATCTGCTCCAATTCCCATTCTGATTACACAGTGTAGCTATTTCGTTCCCTCAATAAGCTCCTTGCACCCAAAAAGAATAGTTTAACAAGCTTCAGAGCAGAATGTTAGGCTCAATTTCTCTAAAGGGTAATAGAGTGGGAGTGTCTGTATAATTAGCTTTGTTGGGCTCCCTCTCTCACTTTACAATACTTTTCTATACAGAGCTTTCACTGTCTCTCCAGGTCCTCTGTTAAAGCAGAAAAATAATGTGGAGCACATTAGATTCACACTCGTTGCACCGAGGAGTTTCGGAAGACATAAAAAGAACAGGGGAAGTGCTAGCTAATTCAGCCCAAAATTTTAATTTAGCTTTAGCCATTAAAGCACACATGTTCATGTACATGGCTTATTTATCTCTAATGTATACTGAACTCTTAGAGGTTTCTGCCAGAGTACTAACACACTGATCAAATCATATTATAAATCACTGTGTGCACTCAACAGTTTCTTCTCTGCATAGAACTTGAAATTAAATGAAGAGCACACAATCTATAATACAAAACATTACCTAACACATTTGGAAGAGTCTGATGCTGAATTCCATATAGAAAATAAAAGTATTTGATAGATTGATTTTTTACTGTAAGAAAGATTGGTTTTACATAAGCTGGCAAAACCATAATATTTTTGTGCTTGCAGAAGAATTTTCAACTGAAGATTCAAAAATCCTTTCTGAAGTCAGATAGCTAGGTGGGATATGTGATTATTATCCCATCTCTGTTTTACAGATGGGAAATATAATGCTAGAAAAATTAAAAATCTTACTGAAAAAAGGACATGTCAAAGATCTGTAAGGAAAGGGAAAACATCAGATCCTGTCTGGTTCCAAAGTACTGTGTCTGCATCAGATCTCTCTCAAATCAGTCATCTTTTATCTCTCCTATCATTTTGTAATTGCAAGTGCCCACGGATACTGTCTTTGGAAGTCGCATAAGAAGTTTAGCAAAGAGGTCAAAATGTAGCCAATTCGTTTAATCCTGCAATGACTGAAAGGTCATTGGAACAAAACACCAAAACAAACCAGAAAAAAGCAGGGCACTACAGAAGTTACTTTGAAAGTCCTATAGTCGAATCACAGGTTTCACAGCTCTAATAAACGAAATTCACAGTTAATTCATTGTTTCAGAGTAACTCAATGGCAAAAAAAAATAGAATAACACAGGTCCAATAAGCACTTCCATTTTTTTGGCTTTTAAGATCATTTTGCAGTTAGATACCAGTACCTGATCAGAAACAAATGGATACTGCACTTAAATTTTTCAAATTCCTCCAAAATAACTAAGTATCCCAGGAGTCTTGAAGAGAGACAGCTAATAGTCTGAGTGGCACAGATAGGAGGAATGATTCTTCTGTCTCTTCCAGTGCTAGAAAGAAGCAACAGGAAACCACCTTAGTGGGAGGCAAATGGAAAATAGTGAGAATAAGCTGGGTCTGCCCCGCCTCCATGGGACTCCCTTGCCATGGGATGCTTAAAATTCCAGAGCTTTACAAGCATTCATAAAGCAATTGGATGATCTGATGGAGGAAAAATCCCTCACTGACTATTAAGGAAGACATCATTTTCATCAAGCCAGTCTTTGAACAGCAAATTCTTAGATAAAGAGAAATATTCTGGGGCAGTGTTGCTGTGAATTTGTACCACTCTTGTCTTCTTTCTTTGGTATTTACTGGGAAGGACACAGAGCTGGAGTGACCATTCATCTGAAAAAGGATGGACAAGTTCAGATTCCTAATTTCAGGCCTATATATTCTGACAGATGACAGAAAGACATTGGAAAGCCAAGGCTTATATTCCAATTTCTGATGCAGGCCAGTTCTTTTTCTAGAAACCAGACTTCTGCTACTTCTGTCTTTAAAAAACACACAGCAATCGACCAACACTATAATGATACAAGTCAGGACAAAATGTACTTGACTGAATACGCTCCAGATGTGACTTCCCTCCAAACTCAGTTGCAGACTACAAGTCCTACAACAAGAGCATTTATCTGAGTCCAGGAAGCAGGATACCAAAATGCTTTCATCAAATGAGCCAAGCTGGAGCTGAACCTGAGTCTTCACAACAGCCAGCATTTTAAATGCTCGAGAAAGCTTGGCAGGTAAATAAGATACTAAAAATTTCCCAGAGTACAATCTTCCAGCAGTGAAATTACAGTCTCTTCTGCATGTGAGAAGTCGAACTAATGGAGAGCCTGTCAACAGCATGTGACAGAAGCAGTGGAGGATGCACTAGCACATCCCCACACAGTGCATTTACAAGGGAGATGGCAGTCCTGAGCACTAATCTTTACCGTCTCCCTTTAATCATACTGCACTTCTGTGCAAGAAAAATTCCCAGCTGTTGGGCTCAACATTCCACCTGGGAAGCTAGTTCCAACACCTTTGCAAAACAAGAGGATCACCATGTTTCCCTGAGTAGTGAGCTCACAGCTTCTCAGAGGTGTACCAGCAGATTGAGGGACCTGGTTTGGATGTATAGGGAGTTCTTAATCTGTTACAGCAGAGGACAGTTTGAAAATGAAGAAGAGCATCTTTGTAAGTATTTCAAAGACTAACAGATACCTGCTTTGGTGTTGGCTCTGCCAGCTTTGCCACACAGAAAAATGAAACAGTTGCACAAAATTGCAAGACTGCTCAAGACAAGCCTTGGAGAGAGACATTTTATCCCAATCCACCCATGCTACTGTCACTGAAGACTGGAGAGAATAAAGCTCCAGAGGTACATATGCAAATAGTATAGGTTACAAATACTACACCACCACCTAGGCACCCTGACTGCACCAGGTACCGAACATTCACCCAAACACCATACACTGAGCAGATGGGCAAGGAAATGTGTTTTTTTTCCTATTTAAAAGAAGGGCAGCTCAGAGGCTTGGAACAGCCAAGGTTACACAACAGCAGGTTGGAGTCTGGGAGACTCAGGGACACACATACAACACAGTTCTGAGAAGAACTCACCTCTTTCATTAAAAGAAAGCCCAGGTTAGTGATAGATGCTTCAGACTGACCACTTTTTTTCTCCCCACTCTTTCAGTACAGCATTACTATCTTCAGTAAGATAAGAGGAAACATAATGCTGAAACAAATCAGTCCAATCTGATCTTTGTCAGGGCCAAAGCTTCACATTCCTACCTGGCAAAGCTCTGATGGACATATCTGAGAACCCTGAGAGTGCAGCAAGGAAAGCCCCTTCAGGACTCAGGACTCAAGCTGCTATTTTACAAGAAGAGACATTTTTAGCCTATAATTTTATCTCTTCCATCTCTCCTCATTGCTTGAAATTAAAATAAACATGGACCAGGGCCTAGGATTTTATTTTATCTGTCACATATTGCTATCATTAAACACACTTGAAATGAGTGGGTTTAGTTCAAATAAAACTGTCTCTTCCCTCTCCCTTTCTCAGCTCAACAAACATAAAATAGGAAACTGCACTCCAATATATTCAAAAAGCAACACACGTTACATCATGAGTAGATGATCCATCTGGCAGGCTGACATGGTAATAAGTTTGCTTAATTGTCAGGTCAGGCATATTACAGATCCAGTCTGTCAGTCCTTTTATTACAGCTCTGTTCTGGGGAATTTCAACCTCCTCACACTCTGTATGTATAGATGTGGTATGCATCCATATGGTACGTGCACACATGCATGGACACACATATGAAGTGTCACTTGGAACAAGCAGATTAAATTCAGAAAGGAAATACAAAGTCAAATAGCTCTTAGCAGCTGTATATATTTCAGTCTGGAATAATCACCCAAAGAAAGCAATGAGATATTTACATTTAATTTATTTGAAACTCTGCTGGAGAAAGCACTGATTATAGGGGATAATCCAGCACTGCCTCATAAGCGAAATAGCCAGAGATCCTCAGATGTTCCCTCCATTTATACTTTCTAAGCAATCAGCCCATCATTTTGTTTTTGGCTCCATGTATCTCCTATCACACAGACAGTCTCCTGAGATAGTCCATATGTCCTCCTAAGAAATCACTGAGTACATTCAGCAAATGATTGAATTCATCAAATGGATGTTCTGCCTTTAAAACGCCCACAAAACACAGCAAAAACCACCTTTTTCCTCCTTTGTCTCTGTGGCTTACCTTATCTTCTTCCCTCCGTTAATGAGTTCAATTCCAAAATTATTTTATTTACAGGAAGACTTTAAGGTGTTCTGAAATAAAATTTGTAGGAAAGATGCCAAATATAAATTGCATTCTCTAGACCTGCATGCATTTGTGATTCTACAAGAGCACGCACACATATGTTCAATATCGAAACAGCAGGTGCTCTCTAAAGTTTTATTGCCATTAGTTAGAAATGACCACATTACTCCACAGTGTCAAAGCCAAGTCTTGTCAAAGGCAAGTCTTGCCAGAAAGCCTGATGACTTCCAGTATTAAACAGCCCTGAGTTCGGGTGCTAGCTCTAGCTCTTCCATATACCTCCAAAGCCTAAGAGTGATCTACATTTACCCAAAAGAAGCACTTAATGATTGCATCCTCTGCATCATATTTCCACAGTTTTTCACGTGAAGTAGAGTGCTGTCTCAAGTACGGTAGCAGCTCTCTATCACTAGGGCCTCATAAAACACCATGACCTTTGTAGCCACCCTATTCCACAGCCAGATCCCCTGTCCTGCACTTTGGACATTAGCTGGTGATGCAGGCTCCGGTCAAAATTGTTCCAGAAAAAGATTAAATAGAATTCAAAACAGTATTTGTACTATCTCCCTGCTGAACTATACAAGGCTAAAAAAATCCAGCTGAATAACAGCTGGATTTATCCATCACTTTTTAAGACTGCAAAAAGGTTTTAACTGCACAGATATTCAATGTAATGCACAGTTGCTCTTTCGACAAACTAGCACAGTAATCAACCCCAATACCTTCTCTCCTCCTGTTGATAATCACAGCTTGAAACTGCATGTGCAACCTGGCTTTCTGCTGGATGGAAATTGAACTGTGCCTCTCATTTTTCTTAAATTCTCCTTGGATCACTAGTTAATGGTTTTGGAAGAAGGCATCAAAATTGCCTGAGAACCCAGGATAACTGGAGTGATTGCTACTATACAAGATGGGAATGGCTCTGAGCTTCCTGGGACAGGAATGGGCTCTCATTACAAATCACTCCAGATGGGATAACATACTTAGTCTCTTATAAACCCAAAGATAAACAAGAGTGCTACTTATGGCAAGATATCAGTCTCCGACTTGGGTTATGCTGACAACCAGGTGAGCTGATGGCAATAATCCTACCTGACTTAATACATAAAGCCATGCAAACTGCACAACCTGTCCTTACTCTTACTGTATACATATGCACATGAAACTACTTCCTTCCAAGTGAAGAATTCACTGTTAAGACTCAAGATACTTAGTTTGGGCAGGGAGGAATCAGTCTTAGACTGTAAACATTGGCAGAAGTATTTATAACTGCTTCAGAATCTCATTTTTCTGGCCAGGTCCATTTTTTGTTTAGTTTTTGGTTTACATCTGTGGGAGAAGACAATAATACTCACTGGACCAACACATTATTGATCTCCCATAGAAACAGCAGTGAGAGCGCTCATTTCCGAGTAGTGAAGCAACACGTTAGTTTTATCTTGCTGCAATATTTTTTTTCATTTCATCCTCTTTTACATACTCATAGAAGTTTCCTATTCACTACTGAAACACCATATGGTGATAATATATGCTAACACAGGCACGGTGACACAGTCCACAAGCCTGCTATTGAGCAAAAGTTGACAACATAAGGCTGAGAGAATTGTAAGTGCTTCCAAGTCACAATAAGTACGTCACCTAATTGCATTTTACTGTGATGCAAAGAAGTCTGAGTCAAGGAAGGAACTTCCTTACAATGAAACTGTAACAGGCTGGAGTAATTTAGAGTTATTTGAAGAGCCATAGCAAGGATATATCAATTCATAGCTTTCAGATACAGGCTGGGTGTGGGTTGAGGGGGGTTTTTTTAGCCTAGGCAGCTTTAATATACAGAAAGAGACAATGCATTTCAGCATCACAGTCATTACTCAAAAGGTAAGCTAAAGGCAATCAATAAGAGAAAATATAGACCATTCACAGATGCCTCTGTCTTTAATGATCTAGGTTTTGAACTAGGAAAATTTTGGAACAATCCTGAAATACGTTCAGGCTACTAATGTATCATGCTTTCACACTGGTAGCAGGGTCTAATGTAGAAACTGCAGGGTCAGCTCTCACTTTTCTGTAGGGCTGTCAATCTTTGGAGGTGGCTCTACTTGAAATGAGGCTGAGAACAGACCTGCCTTGATTTCAGACTGGCCAGCAAGGGCTCTAGGGAGAGGTCCTCCCTCCCTGGTAGGGCAGACCCTTGCAAAAACAGACCATGGCATGGCAGGATGGACCAGTGAATTACAACAGTATCCCAAAACATCCCTGATGTCTGCCTAAGGCCCTGTTTCACAATGAGCTGCACTGTCTCTCCATGCCTCAGTTCTCCATTTGTAGCACACAAAGATCAAACTCCCTCCCCAGGGCACAACAAGGATAAACACATGAAATGTTGCAAGTGCTCATGCAAACAGGCATCAGTATGTAACTTGGGAAAGCCATACCTTGAAAGCCAGGGCTTCCCAGCGTGCTTGAGCCTTTACTTTTCAAATGTATTTAGAAACTACAACTGCAGAAGGTACCTGCCTTTCTCTTCTAAAGAGCACAACTCCACAGTAACTCCTATCAACAGGATCTAGGCCTGCCCAGCAACGGTCTATGGATAGATTCAAGGCAATTTGAAGGCATACCAAGGAAATGCTCTCCTTGCTGTGAGTGTGATACAGAAATTACAAAGCCATTATTCCCACTTCAGTGGAAATACCTTGAGGAATACCTCCAGCACAGGCCACAGTGGGAGTAAAGTCCCAAGTGATGTATTGCCATGCAGGTGTTTCTGTAAGCTGCTGTGCTGTTCCCTTGGCTCTAAACTATTTCCTTTCCCTAGAAGGGAGGGAAATGCAGCTGGTTCCTCCTGTGCACAGAAGAGAAAAACACAATACAAAAGGAACAGAAACCATAGAGAGCAGAGCAAAGGAAGCCTGATTTCCTATGGACTTGTGTCTTGAGCAGACTCTGACCCTTCCTGTTCTAATCTGTTACCTCTCCTGACTGCCCCTCCTGCTTCCCTTCTCCCTGTAGTATTAGCCTTGGCATTTGTCTGTGTATGTCAGCCAAACAATCTATGTTCCAGGTTAGAAATCCTGGTTACACTGCAGTCTGGAAGAGCAAAAGTTCAGGTTGACTGCAAGACACACAGCGGGCCTGGAGCTCATCGTGCACGTGTGTGGATGAGCCAGCCCACGGGCCACAGGGAGGGCAACCAGCACCTCACTGCAGCTCCCCGAGACATGGATCTGGGGGTCCCTCCTGCTCAACACCAAGTTCTTCACACATACACACCTCTCTTAGACCCATTTAAAAGTGGTCACAGAATTCAAAACATAGGTGGGCAGTAGCCAACTGCTGGACACCAATGGGTGCTGGTAGGAAGAATTAATCAACTATGCTTTCAGTTCAAAATTCTCCAGCTATTTCCCTAGTGGGCACTGGGCAGCAGAGTGGCTGCCCAATGTGCCAGATGACTAAGTTCAATTTCCAGCTATATGCAGCTGGGGAAAAAAACCAAACCATTCCACTTCTGGAGCGCTGGGTAGATCAGAGAGTGATGATACAGGTCCAGGACACCACAATTTTCTGGGTCTGAGGCTTTGAATTCTTGCGGGTTTGCTGTCAAACCATCACATCAAAAAGTCTCTTGACTATAAATCACAAAACCGTAGCTAAGTATCAAGCAACACCGTCCCACAGAAGAAACATAAGGGTTTTTATTTTCCATGCTCGGATCATTCCAAGACAGAGATAGATGCATTTCCCCCACCTAAGACCTCTCTAAATCCTCCTGACAAGGGATGTTCTCACATATGCTCTGCCCATCCATTCACATGTGGTATGAGAGGAGGATAAATCCACAAAAGGGTGCCAATGGTGTGGCCTAAGGCACAAACCAAGTCATCTGATCTCTCAGTGCCTTGATTCCTCTCCTGCCCACGAGACAGCCAGTATGCTTTCCTATTTCACAGGGCTGGTAAATCTGGTGGTAAATCTGATGCTGCTGAATCACTCAGATACATCAATCCATGCAAGAACACAGAGTCTGTGTCCCAACAAAACACAGGTCTCTGCCCTAGAGGCAGCTGCTCTTTGCTGGATGGACACACAGACAGTTTGTGAAGTGCGTCGGGTCCCTTTGAGATGAGTGCCAAACCGCAGTGAATGCCAAAACGCGAGGATAGGGAAATGATGACAGGCTTCCTGAGATGACAGTATACAGTGGTGTGGTCCCATTGTGGGGAAAAAGATAGAAAACAAAACATAACAATAGGTAGAAGGCCTTGAACAACTTTTAGAGAATAAGAGCCCCGTTCCCAACCACTCACAGCAAAACAATCACAAATGCCGAATGAAAAAAAGACCAAATTATGAGGTACTATTTGCTTTTTATCACTGTTCCCAAAGTAAATGTTTATCTTTATCCACACACAAATTTGAGATGCATGCACAGATTTTAAAGTCCAATATATCCAAGCCTAGTCACCATCTAAAGCTGTAGCCAAGCACGAAGGCAGGAAACCCAAATGGATGCAAAAAAGAGAAAGGGGAAAAGAAAACCTTACTGATATTTCTGTGAACTTGATTATATATCAGAAAAAAGAAACAGCAGGAGTAGTGCTGCTTTATTTTCACTCTGATGATAGTACAAGAGGAAGAAATAATACCCCACAAAGGTCACTCTTATCCTGTTCATCTGTGACAAGCTGATAATCTGAGATCTCAGAAAACTTTCTTTAAAAATCTTCACGGACATGCTCTTATCAAAAGGATTAAGGTTTAATACATACCAGCAGATGCAACTGATTCAAGCATCTGCTAATCAGAGCAGTGTCAGTTTCCTGCACGGACCGGCTGGAGCTGATGAGCAGAGGAAGGTTTCCCCTTCTTACAGAGAAAGACTAAATCCAAACATACATGAAAACATCTCTTGGCTATGCTTCCCAGCTCACACATATGTAGCTGAACATCCCTGTCCTGTACACAGTCCTGCCAGCAGACACGTCAGGAATGGCACGACAGACGTGTGCTGCTCACAGCCAGCACGCCTAGAGCAGTGCTCCTAGAAAGCTTTTTCTTTGAGACCATCTCAAACATCACCTACGCAGGGTGGGAACATCACTCTGCCTTTGGAGAAGGGAACCACAGAAACAAGGGTTTCTGGATATAGAGGCTTTGGTTTTTGAGTGCTGAGAGAAGCCCACCAGAATTACTCCAGACAGGATGATCGCTTTTCTACTTCCAGTAATCCATCCAGATTTTCCAAACAGTACAAAACCAACATGGTGCAGCCAGAAGCAGGAACACAGCTCTCAGAGGTAATCTTATCTTTAAAATATACTATGCAATTCCTCATGTCCATGACTATGGTAAAAGCGTCCCAGATAACTGAGAACAGCCCGAGCCAGCAGCCATGTAGTGAGCCTGCACAAGCCCTCTGATCCTGCTACAAACATTGGAGCTCATCAGCTCAACACCAGCTTGGGCGCACTTCTGTGAGACATAGTCATTCCTCTGTGTCCACACAAGCCATCCAAGTTGGTGGAGAAATGGCAGCACTCACAGCCATCAGGAAAAGTGTTGTGTAGCACAGAATCTCTGCAGTAGCTGGACGGTCCCACTAAAAGGTCATCAATACTCTGGGATGGACAAGGGATGCTTCTCAGTTTCAGCAGATGGGCTTGCTTCTTATGACCCTCTCTGTCCTACAACCAAAGAGTCTAAAAAGCCCACAAAACTCAAAATGCACAGACCTTCAACTGAGCAAATGCAAAAAGCCCCTTGCAACTGAGAAAACACTGTCTTGCTACTGTGCTGTGGGACACAAAAGCCTCTTTGGCAAAGCTGTGAAGATGCCCAGAGATTAGATGTGCTCAGACCAGCAGAAAGAGACCGTTTACCTCAGATAGCAAATGTGAAGATGGCAGAAGCTAAGCCATCAATTTCAGCCCAAACTGAACATCCAAAGCTGCCATATCCCCCCGAGTCCCATCACTGAGGAACCATAAAACTCTCTGTCACATGAATGCTACAGGAGGGAGGAATTCATCCTGAGCCCACCAAATCAACTTCTATCGGCTTGCACCCCTAAATTTTCTTCCTTAAAAGAAAAACATTCCTGACAGCAGCTGGGATGCTAGCAAATACTCTGTGGACTGCGCTTGCAAAATCCTTTTGGTGTGTACCAACCTAAGCAGCCAGGCTCAGGCAAATAAAAGGAACAATTAAACTAACTCTGAGCCTTGACTAGCAAATTTGCACGAACTGTTTTGAATACTGATTCAGTGGTGTTTTTCACAGAGCCTCACAGCCCAAACCTAGAGCAACCATAAGGGTCTTTCTCTCAGCTGGAAGAACGTGCTGCTCCTTGCCGAGTAGGAGGCTTTATTCATGGTTGGAGATACAGCTCTGCATAAACAAAGATAAAACACCCAAACTGTGAGCCATGCATTCCTGATGACACCATAAATGGGGCACTAAAATTAGAAATTCACATGGAAGAGTCCTCTTAGGAGTCTTCAGCACTCAACATTTTGCCTTGTTTCATGCTTTGCTATCCTTATTCAATCTTGCCCCATCACTCTTCAAGAAAATACATCCACTGCATTTTCACTTCTTTTATTATCCTCAGTTGGTTGTCAGAAAAAGTGATGGAATAACAACTAGCGCTGTCAAACATTTAAATCCCCTTTAAATTCCAGTCATTACAAGACATTATTTCCCAGTATGTTTGGAACTTAATGAAAATGTATCACTGATTTTTTCATTTAATTTTCTTTACTTTTTTATTGCTCTGTAACTCACATTGAGAATGAGCTTCTTTTCCTTCGAAATATTACTCACTTTGGCTGACAGTGTTGGATAGTGGCAGATGTCTAGTACTGGGGACAATGACACAGAGGCAGGGATACAGGATGAATCCTTAGATATCTTGCCTAACTCTGCCTTCATTTTCCCCATCTGTTAGCCAAAAAAAAAAAAAATTCTTTCTCTTTTCCACTATTTGTACAACCACATCACTTAAAGGCCTTCAACCCAGACCAAGGTTCCACATTACTACATGCTGTACACATGGGTAGTAAGAGGCAAATCATATTGAAGAGGTTGACAAGCTACAAGGACAGAAGAGATTTTGAGAGGAAGCAGTAGGGAAATGCTAAGTTCAAGGTCATTTAGCACAGCAGTGGTAGTGGGAATGAAACAGGTCTCCCAAGCACCAGCCCAGTTCCCTCCAGATCAAGCTGCCTCTGAGAGCTGTACACAAATAGATTTCATCTTGGCCAGGTTGCATGGTGAAGTAAGTTTTTTTGCTATTTAAATACTTCACAAATGTTTGCTACACAGTATTTGCTTTCATAAAAAGGTTAAATACTTTTGGACCAGGTATATCTTATTACACCTCCCACAACGTGCTATTTTGCCAAACGGATATTCTGTTGGAAATTCGGGATGAAACTCAAGAGTTTTAGAAGGTAGGTGTCCAATTCCAGACAAAGCAATCAGCATTCAATACATAATTCACAGCAGGGACAAAAAATCCTGAGCTTACATGTGCTGCTATTTCCAGTATTTCATTTTCCCAGTCTCTGCTGGAAGTCCTTTCTCCAGGGCCACAAAGTTTTCTTGTTTTTCAAAAAATGCAAACATTTATTTTATGGGGTGAAATTTGGCATGTCTGTTTTTTGGGGTTTTTTTGCTTAAGGTCTTCCTGCACTGATCTCTTAAGCAAGGATTTAAGCAGAACAGGTAAAAATTGGGAAAACTACCATTTAATAGAGGAGCCAGATAATTACAGCATTCATCAGGCCTCTCTCTACTCAGGGGGTTCACACAATTTAGGACTAGCCCCTGTTCACATCCAAGGAAGCATAAACCTAATGTCTTGTCTTTTACTAATGAGACACAGTGGGCTCTCTGCCTCTGAACTTTCCAATGAGTTACTGCAGTTTAGAAGGTGTGATATGTACACAGAAACACATTGCAGCTACACAAGAGGAGCTCTGTACTTTACTCATCACACTAGTACTTCCAAACTTTACCAAACAGGAGGAAAATATTAATTAGATTTTTTTCATAATGCATCTGCAGTTCTTCAAACAATACCCTAGACAAGCTAAATCTCACATGCCTCTGCAGTTATGGTAATTTTGAGATCATGTTTGTCATCTTCCTTTCAATTCACTGTACCAGAGGATTGGAACTGGTCATGCTGGTGAAGGTCACACAGGTCATAATCTAAAACTTCAGCTCATGGTGACTTCTTTACATATGATCTCTTCTACACCACCTCACATGACAGGAGATACCCTTAGATGCTGCTGTGTTGAGGCTAATGGTCATGATTTCATCTTGTCATTTTCTATGCTTTTAGATATATGCAATTTTGAAAAGAAAAAAACCTGCATTTTAATCACTTGTGACTACTTCTGTGATTCAGACAGGGGGACCTTCACATGCAAGACAGGGGCTCAGCTCAGGTCTAAGATGATAGTGATTGAGAGCTACCCATAGGTGATTGATGGTTGGCATGAAGTAAATTATCAATGGCTAGAAAACCTCTGTTCAGGGAACTCTCTCAACAGCCGCCTCAAGATAGAGACAAGAACTTTCCAAAAACAAAGCCCAAGACAATCTTTCACTTTGAGGTTCAGTGACATTGGGGTTGACTCCCACTGAGATACCTGACATGCAGAAGGATCTCCTCCCATCAAACCTCCTGCTATGTGAAGGAAACATCTTTTCTGCTCTGTAAAGGATCCATGTTGAGAAAATGCTTTTCAATCTCATCACTTCCGAGGAGAGGGGAACACAGCTCTGTAGGGGAACATCCTACCTCTTCTACCCAAGGCATGGGAAACACTCACCAGGTGACTCTTCCACCTTTGCTTTCTAACTCAGCTGCCTGGAATTAGGCAGGACCACAGGGCACAAGTAGGGCACTGCTGACCATAGATGTTCAAACTCTCTCCTTGCCTTCTATTAATGGTGATCATTTTCAGCTCATGGCAGTGTCCTTGTCACCTTCTGGCACACAAAAAATGTTATCAGAGTGACACCCAGGTAAGCAATGCAGGGATGGTGCAGAGATTCACACTCACCCATGCCCTCAATAGCAGGTCTGCTGACTAAGAGGCATTGTCTGGCTTTGGTGTTGGCCCACTCATTCTGAGAAACATCATGGATTTTCCAGACCTACTGTGGAGGGCACACATCCCTCTGTGTCAGAGGCACCGCTCAGTACAGTGTGTGTCTTTGCAATCTTGAACTCATACCAAGGATCAATAAAGCTTCCCTCTGTGTGAATTTAAGCCAACGGGCAGGGTATGTTAAATAAACTGCTTGTCATTACCCTGCTACCACTTCTACTCAAGTGAGAGGGGACTATGTTACAATTTGGCCTATATTGCTTTAAAACTGTCATGAAGATAATATAAAAAAGGAACCTAACAATAAAATTCCTCTTATTTCAGAACAGGAGTATCCCCAAGGACAAAGTATTCCTATAAAATTATTATAATGTTTTAACTGCATAGGGACAACTAAAAACATCTTCTCTGAAAACAAGCTGTAACTCTATTTTCCTATCTGCAGCCATTATCCTGATAAATTTGGGAAGGTCAGCTAAGGTGTAATCCAATAAATGGGCTGATGTTCTAAGTAAGTACCTTACAATTTGCAGCCTAATCTATTATCCTACTGTAAGACCATCAAATGACTCACCAGTTTTAATACTTAGTACAGATCAAACAAAGGAAAATATCAAAGCTTTATGTTCTAGTTCCACCTTTCAAGGACTTGAGTACTCTTTAATTACAGTAGATAATACACCCAAGTCTGGTGCTTTCTTGCTCTAACAGCTCTAGTTAGAAGTTGCTGTAGCTGTACTTTTCACAAGACATCCTTATGTTAACCAATAAATCCTGAAAAGCCTGAAAAACTGAACAAAGGAAGTTGGGATTTGATCCCAGAGATGGAATTCAGCTTTTTCTCCCCATCAGACTGCACAGTGTGCAATGTACTTGGGAGCCTCACCATCCAGTCACTCCTGGGTAAACAGAGACAAGTCTGTAGAGCCTCAGCCTGAGCTATAGGCAAAAAGCCATGGGAACGAGCATGTGCACCAAGCAGCAGAAGTCTTCTTGGAGGCTGATGACCAAACTCGGCTATGACTTCAAACCCTCCAGAAAGTTAAGTACACTTGCAGAAGTTTGCATCTGAATCCTGTGATTTTAAATTTATTTTTAATAGTAAAGGTATCAAACAAAAGTGAAAAAAACAACCTACTCACAGAACCTCAGATCCCAAAGGAAGAAGGATAAGGAGGCAGTTGGCAGCACTGTCAGCAAACTGCAAATGCTCAGCGAAGTGGGTACAAGGTTACTACAAAGATGTTGAAGAACACCACAAGCATTGCCAAGGAAAGAGGGAAGCACAAATCTCTTTCATTTAACTCTCACGGTGCTTTGACACTATAAAGCATTTCTCAGTAACAGTGTGCATTTGTGTGTGTTTGGTCTGCACAAACAAAATGAACACGGGTTATTCAACATAGTGCTTGAGCAGAACTTGTTTCATTTATTGCAACAACAAAAACACACTGGGAAAAGAAACTGTGCACATGCTGCTAGAGTGAAAGACAAGTTACCAGAGAGGTCCCTGAAGAAGGGATGGAAACCCAAAGCCTCTATGTGCAGATGAACACTTATAAAAGTGCTGAATTCAGTTTGCTTCTGCTCAGTTCACAGACTTAAGAGCAATTCTAAACAGATTCCGATCACTACTTTAGTTCTGCTCCAAAAGTATTGGTTCTCAGCTACTTTAAAGTAAAAGAACCAAAAGACGCCACAAACCAAACAGAAGGCTTGTATGGATAGTGGGAGTTCACCCATCACTCACCTATCCCTTTGGTAATTTTACCTTTCAGGGTAAACACACCACATGTACAGCTGCATACATCCCTGAAGACTCACACACATCAAGACTAGTCATGAGATTAGGAAGGAAAGGCAGGGCACATATCTAGGATGATTTTATGAGATCTCCAGAATTGCCCTTTTTTAAAGTGCCACTTGTGTGTCACCACTTCTTCTGACAAATAGACGACATCTCACCAGAATTTAAATAGTTCCACTCATGCACTACCTAGATGAGTGACAAAAATTAGCCAAGCCACTGTCACCCCTGCAGTCCTCGTCTAGACACAGCAGAGAAGTGTGAATTCCTGTCTGCCTTGCTGGGCTACAGCCACCCTGACAGCTGAGCTAAGATCCAAGCCACTTTGTCGCCACTGATTAGACAACAAAAACAAAAGAAAACAACTTGAGACTCAGATATCTGGATCCTTCTGTCAGCGTGACACATAAAAGTTAATAAAACAGAAAAGCAACAACAAAAAAGGTATAAAAGTACTTGTGAACTGAGCAGGTTTTAATTCACAAGTTACTGTTGGTTGAAAGTCGAGCAGAATGAAATGCCCTTTTTTGCAAGTTTTTTTTTTAAACAATCTCCATGGCAATCTAACAATTGGGATGAGAGGCCCTGTGCTCAAAGGTGTGGCAGCTTTTGAGCCAGTGCCCCCTCAGAGCAGCTGCACCCTTCTCCCCATTGACAGCCACATCTGGATGCTATCAGGAGGAACTGGCATGCCTGCTCACAACAAATACCAAGCAGTTAGCAAATTGACTCCAGAAGTCGATGCTGGCCCCTTTCCCACTCTCTGTTTATGCAACACGCCACTAACCTGTTGAGTCCGAGGTTTGTATGGAGAGCTGCTCTCTAGGTCGGCCAGGATGCTGGTCAGAGAGTCGATCTCTGCATCTAAACTGGACCGCCTCTCTTCAAGTGTCTTGCCACCAGGATTCACCTTAAAGAAAGAAAAGTTCCAGTTATTCAAACCATTTGGCCTGGCACGTGATTTCTTACTCATAATGCTGCTAACATGTCCATCAATAACTGTCCAGCTGCAGAGGCAAACATGCTGAAGTGCCATAGCTCCCTCCAGAACTAGCAGCAAGCCTCCATCTCACAGGGATTTATGCTGATTTGGGGCTTTTCTTCATGTATTTCCCACAATGGCCCCATTGTGTTGAATTGACTTGGAGGATTAGCAACTCAGCAATTCACTGCCAGAGGTGAAGAAGCTGGACAATCCCCATATAAAGAATACCTGTCCGGGAAGACAGAGCTGTGGACAGACTTGGAACATATGGATCCTGAAAGCATCTCCTCTGCTATGTCCCCATCCCAGAAAAAGCACAATCAGAGTAGATATGCAAGCCACAGTGGCTAGCAACAAGCCACATGCACCTATTTTCATTTTAAATCAATTCTTGGTAGTTGTACCTGTTTGATTCAACACTTCTTCAGAAATTCCATCTGAAAAATGAGCTCCTGCATGAAGGAGTGAAAAAGTTCAATCCATTTCTAGCAGACTCAAGGTGACGGTTGTGATTTGCAATAAGCAGTCACAAAACAGCATAAATAAGGTCCTTATGAAAAGGCTATTATGCAAGAAACCCCATGCCCAGAGCAAATGCCAACACGCAGCCAGGACCCTTTCCAATTTAATACAATTTTGCTTTCTCTCCACTTTCAAAACAGCCCAGCCCCACTTGTACCCAGGCTGGTAGGGATGACCACTTTGAAGGGAAGAATCATGAATTTTCACCACAACTCAAGTCAAAAAGTAAAACCCAGGTCTTGGTACAGGAGCGCATGTGACTCGCTTTCAACGTTATGTTGAAAGTTTTTCTCAACCTGAATTAATTTTTTTCTGTCCTGCCATGTCTTAATTATCTGCAAATCCCCCAGACAGAATCTCTCTATGTACGTGCAACCACAGAGCTCAGCGCAGAAGAGCTCGTTCAGAGCTTGATGGCTTCAATAATAAAACTACTAAAGAACTACCTAACAACTCACCTAATTTCAACTGCAAAGCCTGTTCAGACCATACCAGCACCTCCCCACAGACAATCCAGCTCTGTTTGCCTTCACTCTCACCAAGTTACTTCAATTTTCCAAGCCAAAAATTTGCCTTTTCCTTTGGCTCACTGACTATTCCAGATAGTTTTTATTTAAATTTCATTTCAGGAACATTCGATCCTTACCTGTTTTACAGAAACCCCCAGTCATCAATCTGACACATAAATGGCAAGTTGGTCAAAGGAAGACAGGTCATGTAAAGTAGACAGGCTCTGATCTGCCAAACTTATACGTGCTAAGGCATTCATTAGTTCCTATTGATTATTAAATCTTACTAGATTACAATAAATTTGGCTTGACTAACAAGAAGCTCCAATGTGCTTTATGCAAGAATATACCCTTTAAAAGGCTGAGAGTAAGGTTAGAAACTATTTAAAAACTCAACTCTTCTTGCCTATTTTTATTATAGAGCCAAAGTCTTTCCATCCAAACTATTGTACAAAAAAAGGAATATTTTTCACAGGAATTACCCCAGACCATTACTCATGGCTAACTGTAGGCACCTGGATTTTTCTATCTGCCAAAGTACAATTTCCTTTCCACTTCATGGCTCTTGTTTGGTTTTTCTCCATCCTCCAGTTGTTGGCCTATAAATGCCACAGGCTTCCAAGACAGAAAAACTCTGATTGCTCCACTCCAGAGAATTTTTAGGCTAAGCAGCCTGGAAAGTCAGCCTGGAAAGGAGAAGGGAGATGCAAAGGGCATCCAAGACCCCAACATGTGAGGTGATAAATCAAACCATTGGCAGATCCAGGAAAAAAACTGGAGTACACACGGGACCTGCTTGGCACCCTAACCCTGGAGAGAAGGGATGATGGCAGATGAGAAAATCAGCCAACTTAATTTCTGCTTCTTAGCATTTCTGGGCCATATTATTCCCAGGTTCTCATTCCTCAGAACAATTATGCAATAGCTGACTAGCAAACACTGCAGAACAAGTTGTAAGGTTGTAAAAGTTAAATGTCCTTAGGAAACCTAGAAAAATAAAATAAAATAGCATGGAAACATCTCTATTGATTCTGGGCTCTGTAAAAGATTTATTTATTCAATTAAAACATAATCAT
Source organism: Serilophus lunatus (assembly GCA_013399895.1). Taxonomy (NCBI): domain Eukaryota; kingdom Metazoa; phylum Chordata; class Aves; order Passeriformes; family Eurylaimidae; genus Serilophus; species Serilophus lunatus. Next base: position 1,427,169 of record VXBA01005476.1, read on the forward strand.
CATAGATTAAGAGCCCAATTCTACAAATGCTGGAGCACAATGCAATACAAAAGTGCCAAAGAATAATGGTACCGATATGTGTCAGGGCCTACTGGGACAGGAATAGACTTTAAAGACATTTAAGAAATGGTAATCCTCACAAAGACAGATTTCTGCTTGCTCTCTCTTCCCCATCTCCATGAATCTTGCATTTTCTCTCTCCCCACAACGCTCCATTATTCAACTGAAGGATTTGCTGCATGTGGAAATGAGAGAAGCATTTGCAATACCAACTTTACCAAGTGAGGGTTAAGCTATTTCTCTTCCCATGCTCTTCCATCATGACATTACTATAAAAGTTTTATGATATTGTTCTGGAACAAAACCCAAGTGCCAGGTCCCAAGGCACAACAGGTTCACACAGACACGACTCTGCTCTAAGGAACCCAGGCTGGTTAAGCTCATGACCTTGCAGATACAAATACCAGAACCACAAGGAACTACTAATTCTATTTCTGTCTGGATTTACGGCACTGTTGCAGATATGTTGCTTGTGCACCCCCTCTTTCAGCCAGCAGAATATGGAAAAATGGGTTTAAAAAGAAAAAGGACTCTATCTTTGGCTCAGCCAACGTGAGTTCGACAAAAAGCAAACATAAGACAACCCTGTCCAACAAATTACTCACGCCAGAGACCATCCACTCACGTGAACTTGTGCAACGCCTACGCTCCTATCCCCTGGCTCAGTCCCTGTTGTGAGTCAAAAGACAGAAAAACAGCATAGAGCTTCACTGCTTGGCTTGTTTGTCCGCCCCTGAATTCCTGGTGTGCAGCTCAGAGCAGCTGTGATGATAATCCACTCCTGAGACCTGTCAACTGACACTGCTCTGATGAAAATTTGCTTTACTTTTGCTAATCCTTCCACCCAACACCATCAGTGCCACAGGTCCCCCCACACCCCGCCAAGGGACATTCATTACAGAACATGCAGTGCAGAGGTCAACGCAGTGAATCCCATTTTGCCTCACTGTTCCAAAAGGGTTGTAAGACTATTCACCGAGTTAAAAGACATGAAAAGCACAATGATCCCCCTAGATGTCACCTCTTCCTACAATGCTAGATCACCTACTCTTATCACATTTTGCAGCTTTCAGCAGAGAAACAAGAACACTTCTCATTTATCCAAGTCAGCTCCTTGCAGCGGGCTCAAAGAGAAGAATCTGGCTCACAGATGTCCTTCCTAGCTCCTGCTCCAAATTCTTTTCCCTACCCAGACCCAGCTGTCTCTCTTTCATTCTCTGTTTTCCCCTCTCTCCATGCCCAGTTTGCTGCCCTGCACTGCTGTAGCTCAGGACAGGCATTAGCCCCTGGGATGAGAGATGCAATGTGGGCTGACAAGTTGGCCTCTGAGCCTCTATGGGAAATCATATTGATACCCAGAGATGTTGATGTGTCAGGGAAACATGTGTTGGGGTGGCTTTGCAGCAGTGACCTGCTGACAGGACATGGACAGTTACAAGTAACTCCAGTATTCCAGTGTGCATTTTCTATCAACACAAGGCAATAGCCAAACTCCTGAATACTTCCAGAGCATCAGGACTTTGCTCACCACTGCAATTTCCCAGCATCAATATCCACCATCTCCCCATCTACTTCAACCTTGCTCAAATCTCATCTAATGGAGGTCGAGCACATTTCTTTAATGTTGTGGCCAGCTCATCCTGTGAGTTGAGCCCCAGGAACGTGAGCTGTTGTTAGTGAGAAATGTAGCGCTGTTTTATCTGTACAGACACATCCAAAACAGCAGAGCTATGGATAAAGGCACAACCTTCCTCATAGCCTCACCTCACTCTGCACACCATGCTATCACAAGTCACTGATAACCTCATAACTCACAAGTGAAAGATTGGAGATGAACACCCTGGATATTACGAAAGGTCATAGTTTGACTCAAAGCAAAACTGGGGGCCCACAGTACCTTCTGCTCCTGGTACCTTGGTATTAGTGGGAGCCTGAGGTGCTTGGGATCTCTCTAAGCTGCAACTGCTTGGACTTACACATTCAAGAACATAGAAAAGCAGGGAGCAGAAAAGCCTTCTGGAGCAAAGGAAGGACTAAAGTAACAAGAGGAGCAAATGGAATTTAGGCAAATCAGGGGTTGTGAGCAGGTAAATAATACGTAAGGACTTTTGTCCTGAAAGACTATTGTCTTCTCCTCCAGTAAAAGCCAATAAGCTAATAAATTCAGGGACCACTGCCTGCTCCCACCAGGCTTTACCCTTTGCATCTGCCTGCCATGCTTTACAGGCAGTCCAAATCCTGCAGTAGGCACTGAGGTGGTGGAAAGGGCAAATGGAACAGCCTTCAAACAAGGATTGAGCCTCTCTTCACATTTCATGGCCTTGGGTACTGGGCTTAGACAGAACCATATACTGAGCAAGAAGGATGGGGCTCTTATTTCCTATTTTAGCTGGGGCCAGTTGAGAGAAGGAAAAGTATTTGATTTTGATGATGTCCACCATACTTACAAGAAGAGATTGTGAGAAATATTAACCAAGAAGAAGAAAGGAAGCGATTCAGTCTTGATATACTTAAGACTGAAGGTTATGTTTAACTTTTCCTTTTTTTTCTCTTTATTTGCACTTTATCCAACAATATCACTGCTGGAGGCAAGATCCTTTTCAGACACACCCCTGCTACTCCATCTCTTTCTCATTCTTCTTTCCAAGGTCACAAAAGCCATCTAAAACCCAAAAAGACATTGCATCTCTCAGGAAAATGAAGCACCCTGAAGAGTTGCTGCGTCTATTCTCCCCTGAGCCTACAGACAAAAGCAAACATTTTCTTTCAAATTCCCTAATGTAAATTAAAACAGTCCCAAGAGGCTGCACCCACACACATGTACATGGAGACGAGCTGACTGCAGCATTTGGGACAAGGTGGGGTCTTGAGATGCCTAATCTCCTTTCCAGGCAACCAAGGAGGAGCTGGAAAAGAAGCCATGTCCTTTAAAAACAGAAAGATTCAGTCTTTTGAAACAAATCTGAAATGATGGAAGATTTCAGCAGATGTGACCGCAGTGATTTCACCAGATGTGATTGTATCAAGGATCTAATAGAAAAGAACTTCCCTGCTGTTCCATCAAGCTAAAGCCAGGCTTGAAATATCCTTTTTAGTCTTTTGATGACATCAAGGATAAAAGCCAAAGGGAAGTTAGGTTTTGATTTATTTTTTTCCCTTGCTCTTTCTTTTTTTTCAGGCACAGAATAGTTTTACCTGGTTTGCTGGATATTAGCAGCACCAAAGGAAAACACTTCAAAAGTTTAAAGAAGGCTGTTCAAAGGCACCGTTTGTTGTCTCTCAGATACCACTGTCACTTAACTGAGCAACATTTCTACAACTCTGTCCACTTGTGAAGATCTCACTATAAGGAGGCAGGTGAGCCTACCTGGAACAGGACTTAAATGGAGTGGGGGTAATCATCCACTAAACACCAGCCTACACCTATTGCCCCAAAAAGGGCCAATAAATGCACTAAATATATTTCCTTGGCAAAAGTCCTGTCAGCACCTGTGCCACAGCAAACTGCAGGAGACATAGCAGGAAAAAGGAAACTGTACTCCTGAGGTCCAAGCACAGCTCAGGCATATCGATGGCATGGGTCTGGCAAAGCCACAGTCTTACATACAATTTCTCCACTCACGGAAAGCAGAAATAGCACTGGGTATCCAGCTTGAAGTCATTTGTGAAGCAACAAGGTGTTGTAAAGAACTGCATGGGCTTTTAGCTGGAGCAAATGAACAAGCAGATGATGAAAAGTTATTCACTAAGCATTGCTAGGAGACACGCTGTATAACCTTAACAACTGATTTAAAAATTTCCTAGTATAGGAAGCTTATGTAGAGGACAAACAGAAAAAATATTTAAAAAAACCCCAAAATGCAGAGAAAGCAGATAATAGAATAAAGCATGAAAGCAAAGGGCATCAATTTCCAAACAAAGAAAAGTGAGTGTTTTGTCACACAACGCGCTGCTAAGCTGCAGAACTACTTCTGCTGCAAGACGCTGTATTTGCTATGAGTTTACACGGATTTCAAAAGAAGCAGGAGAAACACATGGAAGAAAACTCCACCAAGATACACAGCAAATAAAAAATGTTCTGTGCTTACCCTTTTACATTTTTCTCTGGCCACCAGGGATCTGATTTGGCTCTATAGGCATTCACATAGAGCTTCCACTTTTGTTTTCTATCCACCCACTGATACCTCTGTGGTGGGCATATTCCAGTCTCTGCAGGTAAATAACTGACCATTGCCTTAGTGCCAGGGTTTCAACCAACACCTGCAAACCCACTTTTTCCTTCCTTGTAGTCAAGACAACAGAAATCACAGTCAACTGCACGCAGCCTCCTGGGACACATAGATGAAAGACAGCAAAGATTTTGTTGCAGTTATGAATCTGTATGACAATAAAGATTTATATTTCTCTAGAGATTAGCGTTACTGGCACTGCTCATATACAACACCTAGGAAACATTCTCATCCCAAGGAGCTTCTTGTCAACTGGGTATCAGCCCTGGGAAGGGAAAGCAGGTAGAGACATGAGAGCAAGGTGCTGCAACTCAGAGATACAAGCAAGCTCCTTCAGGCTACCAAGATGAAGACACTAATCCACTGGGCCAAGCCATCTCCTTCAAGGACATTTATTTATCTGTATCTGCCATCCTAGCCTTCACAAAACACGTCAGAAGACAACAAATGCCTGTCCAAGGCATCCAAGCTCCAGCTGCAATTTCACTGCAGGATGGCCCCTATCTAACGTGATCAGAAGGCTGGATCTGAGCCATCGTGATGCCGAGCACTGGCTTGTGAGCCAGGGATCATCTTCCACCGCTATTTAATAAGCCACTGCCCTATGCTTACCCTGAGCAGGGCCCAAATCCCAAAACACCTTGAGCACCTGGGCTCTGCTCAGGGTCAGGATGCCCAGAGTGGATGCACAGCAGAGCCCAGTACTATATTCCCTTCCCAGCAGCTCCTGCCCCTAACATTGGAGGGACGACTTTGACACAAACACTCATGGTTTGTCCACATCTCAAGAGGATTTGGCTCAAGATATTAGATGAAAAAGCAAGAGCAAAAAAAAGGATGGAAATGCAGCACAGAAGTTTAGCCAACAGGCTCCAATGCTGAGGCATGTTCTGCTTAAGAAGGCCACCAGCAGATGACTCTGGTGGCTGTGGTGGGAGACAGACAACAGAACATGAGGAGACTTGCGACAATGCCTGTCCAGTTGCTGTCCCTTAGGACAACAGAAGGCAATTATGCAGCAGGAGTAAAGAGGGTGCAAGAAATAGGTCAAAGCACTCAACAAGATTCTCCTTGCAGCCCAGGGCTGTGCCTATAGGTGTCAACAGAAAGGTCCTCTGCTGTCTGGTCTCATCTGCTTTGCCTCAGAATGGTATTATCCAGCTCCCTGATGCCTGCACCACAGACTGGTGTCACTATCTCAGGCACTTAAATCTGCATTCAGCTTTTTTGGGTTTCTGACCATTGCATTTTGCTCTGGAAATGTTAAGGTTGGTTAAATGGGGCTTTTAAAACTGCAGCCCTTCTCTGTGCCTCTACACCAAAAAACAGCAAAATGACAAATGCTGTTCAGCCAACCAGAGGATCTTCATACTGTGGGGAAGAGGCACTGTGATCCTCTCAGCACATGAAAGCAACAGGATGGATTTGATAAAGAACAGTCAGGGGAGGAAGAGAGAGGAGGAGTCCCATGAGTCAACATCTGCCAAAGCAGCAGACCCGACAGTCCTGAGAGTTTACTTAACATGTCTGATCAAAAGCTTTGGGAGTCTTGTCTGTGTTAAGTGCTACCAGATGCAAAATCAGCAGCAAGATGAGAAGTGTATTAATAAACTAAGGAGGCACATAAAGTTATTTGAAAACTGAATGAGGAAGATTGGGAGAGAAGGAGGAGAATAAAACCAGTTTATTTTTCCATTAAGGCAATTTAATATTCTCCGGGTGGAGTTACAATCACGCGTCCTTGGGAATTAAATTGAATTAGTGAAACATTCCTGTTCATCAACAGAATACAGAATATGAAGTGGGATATATAATTTTTTCTTCATGTTTTCAGCAGGACAGTGCTACCTATCTATTCACAGGGCAAGAACAGCTGACCATGAAATCCTTTTGACCAAGAATGACTTTCACTGATTTTAACTAACTTTACAGCAGCAGGGAATATAGCCTTTTTCTTTTAACCAATGTAATTACATTAGGACTCATTATTGACAATTACGGTGACTGTAAGTTTCCCCTTTCTTTGCCCACTCCCCCACCAACTTAAAATCTGCTCCAATACCGGCACAAATTAATGTTTAATTAGCCATCAAGCAGAGCTGATGTTCCCTACAGAGTATTGCTGCTTACAGAAAAACTGAGAAATAGGAGAACGTAGTGGATATTTCATCATCTGCCTCCAAGGGGAATCATAACAGAAGAGTAACCAGTTACCCTAATAGAGTTGCAACGTTTAATCAATGTAGAAAGAAATCAAATAGTTCATTAAGTGTCCACTGCAATAATGGACGACCTTCCCGCTGACTCATACCATATGAAAGTTACATTTATTGAAGATCCAGTGGTGATGTCAAAGAGCAAAGATTCCCTTCATCTCCACATCCTGGCCAAGTTATGATCTTCATCTTTCCCTTTCTGGCATAAGAAAAGAGATAAGAGGAGGATGCCTCCAAGAGCATGCAATGTATATGACAAGCTATGAATTATGTCTATATACAAGGCAATCTGTCACATTGGGCACACCATCTCTGGATTTATATCCCATAGGGGAAAACCACACCAAACACCGTCACCCGCCTGCTGCAGCACCATTTCAGAGCAAGGAAAGCACAGAGCTGAAGGTGATTTTACTCCTTTCAACACTTGTGCAGAGTCTGGAGCTGACATACTGTGTCCATTATGGGAGGCAACATTTTAAAAACTTGAGAGGTGCCACATTAAAACAGAAACAGCTGAAAACGAGACATGTAGAGAGCTCACTTGGTTTCATCTCTGAAGGAGATTGAGCAGCTCAACAGCAATATATAAACAGCATCACAGAATGAAAATGCCAGATACCACGAGAAAACCAGAAAAACACAGCAGTTGGGAAGCCAAAGCTAGGGAAATTCCATTTAGAAATAACAAAGATACTGTGTAATACTGCAGGTAGTAAAATGTTAAAACAAACTTCCAAGACTTTTCCACCTCTTGATGTCTGTGGATCAAGGCTGGATGCCTTTGGTCTCCCTAGGTGACTATGCAAAGCTTTATGATCCATGATATGCAGAAGGACACAGCTGACAATTTAATGGCTCTGCCTGGCCCCCACATCGACGGAGGTGAGAAAGAAACAGCTCTGCCACATCCATAAAGATCTAATGACATCACTTTGTGTTTGCATCACTTTAACTGGAAATTAAATTTACATGAACAAACTCTATCCCACACAAGACTGCATATTGTGACAGTTAAATAAAGAGCTTTTTAAAAGGCACATGTCTCAGGCAATTTTAATCAAAAAAGATAGGTTTTGTTAAAGCTACCAATTTCAGAAAATTAGGGCTGACTAAAACTGTTTTTAAAAACTCCTTTTGGAATTTAATCACATATTGGAAACCCATATGCAGCTGCTTGTGTCACCTGCAAAAAGGCTGTATAAAACATAAGCATATGCTTAATTTTACATGTGTGCTTAAGTTCTATCAAATTTAATGAAGTTTAAGCAAACAGCCAAGCTTCTCTGAATTCGAGAAAGCATTCCTGAGCATGAGCTGTGAAGCTATTAGGAAATCACCACTGAGAAAAAAAGTAAAATTGAAACTGGCTGGTCAATTTTCACAGCCTGAGTAAGCACCAGGTCAGAAATTAAACATATAACATACTTCTGAGTTTGTTTGCTTGTTTTGCTGTAATAGGAAGGGGTGAGTGCCAAAATGTTTGTAAGGATTCCCAGTGAACCTGGCAAAATGTCAGCAAAATGGATGTATAAAACTGTATGAAAGTCAATGGCTTGGGTTCAGCTTCTGTGGAAATGAGTCATGTTAAAAATCTACTATATGTCTCAAAGCTGGGAAGAGGAATATCTGGACCCTGCCTCAGTCTACACGTTTTTGTAGATGTCAATGGCTGCAGTCCATGGGGCAGGCAAGCCTGAGCTGGGCAAACCCCACTGCTCTGATTCACTGAGGGAAGTTCTTGCCTTCAAGAAATTTGCAATCTCATTTTCCAAACCATTAGGCCCACTTCTACATTCCCTTCAAGGCTGCCAGATGTGTGTCTAGTATTGGATTTGGCTGGCTGACCATGGGATTTTCTTTCTTTTTTAACAGCAACCTCTTCGTTCAGACACCTTACATTCTATACATTTTGTGAGAACCTCAGCTGAATCAAATGGACTTGAATCACACAGAAAGCTGAACAATGGATAATTTGTGCTGCTCAAAGATGTCTGCAAACCCCAGCAGTGAGAATCCCTACTGCACAGATTTCTCTTGGATGAGCACCACACTTTAATTTCATAGTGTCCACATCCAGATAAATTAAGGAAAGCCACTGTCTTTCAATAAGAATTCATGCTTCAAAAAAGTGGTGCCTCCAGTATACACTAGACCTAAGGAAAATATCTTTTAACTGTATCTCTGCTTGAGGACAACACAGCCATAGGGTATTCCTTACCCAAGCATCTTTAAGAGACTCTACCGACCTCAGAACTGACCCCATGCTGCTCCCTGACGGCAGCCCTACCACCACCTATGAGACACCTGGATGTCTGCACAGATCTCAGCATTGGCATCTTTTGGGAACACACAGAGAGGGGTATTGCAGGGCAGAAATGGGAGAATTTGAAGAGCCAGAGACAGCAGGAGGAAGGGGACAGCAACTCAGGAGTGAATGGAGGGAGAGAACTGAAGAGAAAGGCTAGACCTGGAACATGACAAAACACAAGACTATTTCAATAGCAAAAGAGAGATATGGAGATGAGGACATGGAGAGGGAAGGAGCTGGAACTCAGGACTGTTGAATGAAAGGAGTTTGTACAGCATCTCTGTTGCTTGCTGGCTTCAGCAACAATTTGAGTTGTTACAGCTTTCCCAAATATTTTTATGTTACTTCTCGCACCAGTAAAATCAATACTAAAAATGTCATATGATGTTCTCCAGATGCTCTTCCTTACCTGTTCTTTGTGTTTTAAAGCTCATCAGAATTATGCATTTTCATCAGCAAACCAAACTGAAAAATACAATTGTGGACAATGGTCCTTCAAAGATGGAGTTTAATGGCAGCAGACACTTAAAATCACGTCTGGAAAAAACTCCTTCAGCTCTGGCTACATCATTTCTCGTTGGCATTTCTACCACCTTTCTGCTTGCTCAGTCACTCTTCATAGAGGCAACATTTTCTAACAACAAAACCACCCTTCATGGCAGCTGAAGCTGTTTTTCCCAGCAATGGAAACTGGAAAACAGAGACAGGAACCTGCATTTCAGCCACTTACATTCTTGGAAATTAGATGGTCTTGCAACTTCTCCATATCCACAGCTCATTACTGCCAGATAAAATTTCCATCAAAAATAGGATGAAGTTTGCCTTACCCTTTGAAAAACTCCAGGGCTGTAAAACCAAATTTAGCAACAACTGGATTCTCCAATTAGTATGGCTCTATTTCCTTTTATCTTGTTTGATCAAAACTCTTTTCTATACTGCACAAACTCTTTTCTATACTGTACTTAAAGCATCAAAATCAAGGTGGGAATCTGACTGCCTGCTCTGTCCTGTTCCAGACTACTGTCATGCCCAAGCTGCATGGAAAGACTTTGACTTCCAAAATCACATCTTCCAATTTCAACCGGCTTCATAGAAAAGGCATAACAATTTGTCTTTGCAATTTTTAGCATTCCATCTTACTACTGGCAGTCTGTTTATTTTAGTCTTGTTGCTGCATTACAGTTTCCTAATGCAACACAGGCTACCCAGGATTTGAGACAGGAGCAACTCATTTTGCAAGAGATTTTTCCTAGTTCCTGTTAATCCAACAGAAGACTTGAATAGTGCTCAGAAATGAGAAGAATGAAAATTTCTTTTGCATTGGTCATGTTATCTTACTCTCTTCCATCACACGGCTCATCTGCTTTGATGGGAGAATTACCACAACATCTTTTTATTTTCCCTTTGCTTAAATAATTCTACCTTGGATACAATGATGTATTTGCTCACTTTTTGTCTGTCACTGGCCACTACTTGCACTGGATAATCTGCCTGCTTTTTCTGCATGATCTCCATATCTCCCCTATTACTTTGCACATTCATGTCTCCATTACCCATGTGTGGATAATCCAGGTTACAGATTACTCCTCTGCAGGTGCCAGCTGTGGCTGACTCCAGCACTAGCACTGTGATAGTGTTGCACAAAGATGTGCTCACAGGACCAAGGAGATGGTCATGAGGGCTTTTAACTTCAGGCACAGCATCAGGGTACCAGAGCCTTCTGTTTGGATCCAAGCCGGCACATGTGCTATGTCTTAACCTGGGATGGATTTACCTTGATCATCTCTGATCATTGTAATCAGCAACAATTCTGACCTTTCTGTTTCCTCTCACAACTTTTCAGAAGGTTCCATATCCTTATTTATACATGATCTGTATTAGGCTTTTGCTTTCTTCTGTTCCCTCATCTCATCAAGCTGTATGGCAGATTATCAAAAGCTGCCCTGTTCCTTCTCTGAAAGCATCTCCCAGTCCCAATCACAGCCCTCCTCCCAAAGAAGGCATGAATGTGCCCCGTACAGGTCCCAGCACACTCTGTGCGCTGGGTTACTATATTAAACAATAACATAACAAATACATTAAATAACACAGTAATAAGCATGATAAAAATAATGAGTACAGTTAACTGTTTGGATCCTTGCTTCCTTTGTAGCCCTTGCTGAGAAGTTCAGCTATTAAAGGCTGTTTTGCTTTATAACATTGCCAAGACACTAATAGCCAAGCAGGGAGAGGAATGGCAGGCTTACGCCGTACAATTAAAACTTTTCCAGTTTACCCTTTCAGTAAAACTTGTGGCTTATAATAAGCATCTTTGTCTATTCTGAAGAGAGTAAGGATTGGAAAGTTACATAGATGGGAACAGAGGTTCATTAAAGATTTAAAATAGAATGTGGTTTGGCATTGTAAAACAAACATGTGTATAGGATGGGTTGCATCAAGAGCTGCCTGAAAGAAGTGCTCAGTGTTCCTTTTCTCTTGTGATCCTGATCTACTGGTCATGCTACCCTACAAAAAGGGGCAAAAAAGCAGCAGGCATAAAATGTGCATGTTTGTTCCAAATAATTTGGAGGTCACCTCTGTATCCCGATCATGATGAATTTTGTACTTGTTTTCTCTCTCATGCGTCCCAATATTCATCAACATATATAGATGTTATACTACTGATTTTCTCACCTTAGAGCCTAAAAACACCTATCCTAGAGCAAATGCATATTGACCTGTAGAGACCCAGTGAGCCTTTATATGTGTTATTTAAGTCTAATTTAGAGCACAGCACATTCCTGTTTCTAAAACACATGAGGAAGGCAGAAGGAGAGAGACAGATGAAAAGCATTCCTGCAAAGCCAAGGTTTGAGCAAGAGGGTTAACAATACCACATAATTTATTTATCCTGTTGGACACAGCTTCAATTTAGATAAAAGGCAAACACTTATCACATGGATTTTAATAAATCACGTTAGGAGTCCCAGAAATCTGCAAAATGGCAAGCAATACACACAGACTGTGGCTTTATTTACAGAGTTACTGGGAGCTACTGCTGCCCACTCAGAGTCAGGAAGCCTAGCCAGCAGCGAGTGCTGCCCTGCCTTATCCATGTTCCTCTCCATCAAGCACCTATACTCAGGCCAATAATTCCGATGATTAACAAAATTTAGCACTAGAGGGAGGCTGAACACATGTTCTGCTCTCTTTGGCCTTTTCAGCTTCTCTAAACATTAAAAGGCAGGTGATTCAAAGCAAGCCCAGCATCCACAGGCAGAGCCCAGTCTCCAAACAGGAGATGTGCTATTTAAGGCGTCACCCTCCACTGGCAAAAATTCATGCTCTTTCCTCCTCAGCTATTTGTCAATATGTGCACCCAAAATTAAGAAATAAAATTTTTCAAAAATAATAAAAAATTCCTGTGTTTCGGCTGTTTCTTCAGCCAGTGAGTCACAGCCCACAGAGGCACCACTGCCGCCACTTGCGGGGAGTGGAGTCAGACAGCGAAACACCTGGCAGCCTCCTCCATAACAAGGATGAGGCTCTCGCTTCCCGCATCTATCAACACATTGCCACCTTCTCCCAGGCGCGAGCACTAGGTACAAGTGAGACAGGTCTCCTCTGAACAGCCTCGCGAAGGAAGGTGCGCACACCTTCAAACGGCGTTTCAGCTTATCTCCTTCCAAAATTCCTTGGCAGTAGGAATTTGAACCCTTTGGCTGATTTTCTGCATATCACAACAGGGCAATATAATCAGTGAGTTCAGTAGCTCTGAACATGAGAATAGGTCCCTACCCTCATAGCTGCAGCCCTGCAGCCCCTACAAAAATAAGTGGTTATAACAAGAAGCGGTATTTTAAACTACTTTATATTACACTTCATGGAACTGTTCAAAGTCTGATTATTTCTTCACTTTAACCTCCAACCTAAAACCACTTCTTCACATCCTCTTTGATACAGCCCAAATTCTTCCTGTATTCAGCTGATGATGGTGTTTAGTCATCAATTTGCAGTTCTTAACAGTAATGAGGCTGTGGGATGTAGCAGACAGAATTGCTCTGGGATGCAGGGGATCTTAGGCCTATTTTTAGCTTTCTACTGGTCAGCTTGGTGACCTAGGCAAAGCACTTTCCCAGCTCCAGCTTCCTTATCAGGAAAAGTCTGGTATTTCTTTTGTAAAGTGTTTTGTGGCCTGTCAATAAAAACACACTGGTAACAGCCAAGGGTTGCTGGGAGAGAGGTGATTTCCCAGCTAAACACAATCCTCTTCTTCCCCTGCTGCAGTAGAATCTCAGATCCCAAATGAAAATCAGATCCATTTGCAGATGCAGGTAATTAGTAGCGATTTGTAAATGGACATTTTTACAAGGTGGCCCTTGGCAAGTCGGTAGCTCAGAGTCACATTTGCTCTGAGCAACCCAGGTCCTGCCCCAACTTGAAATGCTGGGCTCTGAACTTCTCCTTTAAGGAAAACTGGTCATTTCAGATCTGAAGCCCATGTAGCACCCATAACTCCCAAGACAGTCTTCATGGGCATGGGGCATGGACTGGCTTTTCACACCATTATGCAACAATACACATCCCTGAGCAACCTGGCCTGGTGAGGAAGAAAGAAACTGCTGGTGCCATGAATGAAGGTCCCTCTCTGGGAGCAAATAAGGCACTCAAGAGGTGGCTGAAGCGAGTTTTTCACTTTTGCTTTCCCTGGCCTGGGCAGAATGCCTGTTTTGAAACTAGAAGGCAAAAACATAATAAAAATCTGCTTCCCTCCCTCCTTCTCTCCCTCCCTCCCAGATCTATCTATTTCCCTTTGACAAACAGTGATTTCATTTTTCTTCCCATCCAGAATTTTTTTTTCTTTCTCTTTTAAACTGAGCCCAGGCCAACGTGGCAAAAGGCTCTTTGCTCATGTCCTTATTTGTCAAACACATCATTGCCGCACCCTCATCACCATTCTGGGAACAAGTCCTTGCCTTCACTGGCTGACTGCAGCCAGAGGGGAACTTCCCAGCACAACCCTTCCCCAGTTCAAATGCCCAAACACACTCTTTTTAAAATAAATATTTCCTTTTCTTTTTTTCTTCCCTAAAAAAAAACAACAAAAAAACCAAAACATTCCACTTAATAAGAAAAGAGTTTAAATTTCTTCCCCTTTTCCTCCCCAGCCCTACTGTGAATCTGAATATGACTGATCTAGATGGGAAAACAGAAATTACAAGAAAATGCCAGATTTATCACAAAGGTATTTCATGATCCAGCCCTCCTCTGATTTCCATCAGAGCAGAAGTGAGGTAATAAAGTACCTTTTTGGATCTGATCCTAAGTGGCCAGTACCACTGTCCAAATAGAGATTCAGAGATAAACAGGCCTATGAAAACTGGGCATTATTATTTTAACTGCTGTTAAGCTACAACTTAATCTGTAATAATCTGTCCAGCTTTTAGATGTCTGCTAACAGTAACACTCAAAATTATAATAAACTAATGTATACTCTGCTATCCTCATCAACTTAACACTTAGTATAAAAAGCTTTACCTGGAGCCCTAGTACACATATTTCATAAACTGTCATCAGCATTGCGCCATCCAGAGAGAAACATCTGAGGCAAAATGGTTGATTTGCTGGAACGGATAAATTTCAAACTCTGGAATACTTCTGGAGGGCTCTTACCCAGTCCACAAGTGCCAAACCATGCCAGGCAGCAGCTTCAAGTTTGGTCAACGCTCAGGAACAGGATCTGCTCCTCCAGCACTTACATTTGGCAGTGAGGAAACTGAGGCATGGACATGGAATGGTCTGACATTGGAGAGCAAAATCAACCTGTTGGAGGCCAATATAATGCATGCTCATGAGACCCCTGATGTCAGACAACTACATCCTGAGAACTAAGAAAGGATTCACAGCAGAAGGAAAAAGTCGCTATTCATTCTGCTCCTTTAGCACAAAAATGCCTGTTCAAAGTTGTGAAAATTACTGTGTTCACTAAGGCACTGAGCAGCTTTCTCCATCACTACCTGCCCTTTTCCTCCTCTCTTGGGCTTTACATCATTTCAGCATGGCTTTTACTGCTCCTGAAAGATAAGGAGCTGATCTTGCAATGCAAAACCCTGCTGGCTCCTGACTTTAGCCCTGACTTTTGTCTGCTCTTGATCTCCCGTAGAGGATGGAAAGGAAAAGAAAGGGGAACGGGTGATAAGAGAGCACAGATTAAAAGCAGAGAGCTTTGTTTGCTGCATAAGAGTGCTTCTGGGGTGGTGACGGCGGTGGGGGAAGAGGGGTGAGGGTGCAACAGGTAGACTCTGACTTCTTCCAAACAGGACACAATGCAAGGGAATCTTGCTCTGACCAAGCTCCAGCCAAAACCCAACAATGAACACAGCTCCAGCCCCAGTTTCCCAATACCAGAGAGAAAGGGTGCTAAACAGCAATTTCATAAGCTTAGAAGAAAGACTTGTCCTGTCTAGTGGTTCTACCAAGGGGCACATCCTGGTGACAGCCCCGAGCAGCTTAGGCACACTTTTGGACCCCTGGCAGGAGGAAGGTACGAGGAGCTGAAGACACAAGCTCCCTTCAGTAAACAGGCTATGTCCTCTCCTTGGGCGACCTCGAAAGGGGGGAAGCCTGACCCTGAGGAATCACGAGGCACTACGACCCCTTCCTGCTACCTAGGCTCCTGTGCAGGCAGCCGTGCAGGCAGTACCCTGCCTTTGCCAGGAGCCTGCTGTTCCATGGCTTCCCAGAGCGCTTTGGAAGCTCCCCTGCTCCCACAGGGCCCGCTCTTCTCAGAGAGATAAAAGACAGAACAACACTTGCTGGGGAATTACTTCATTCCCCCAAGGCTGGGAAAAGCCATGCTCTGCACTTGGCAAATGTCCCTGACTGCTGCAGCCTTTCCTGGCAAGAAAGAATGCAATCCAGATTAACCCCTTCCTGCTCGAAGGCTGCTTCCCATGCTGAATCCATTGCAGGAAGAGGCTGAGGATTTGCAATAGCATCTGAACATCTTGCCATGGGCAAGAGAACACAGTAAGCCCATGAGAGAGGGAAATGTTTTCTTTTTACAGAGACACAAAGTAGATGAATTGACTCTAGAGTTTGCGAAAGAGTAAGGAACTAAGTCAGGTCTCTTGAATCCTGTTTAATGTCTACCTGCTGGCCTACTCTCTGGTTCGAACCCACCAAGGGACACAGAACTGCCACAATCTTCCAGAGCCATCAAAGCAGCCCCATGGTTGTGGGCACAACTCTCATCAGCCTCAAACCTAGACCATACTCTCTTTGTTCTCACCACTCCTCATAGAAGACTCTTCCAGACTTTTGGAGCCTCAGTGCCCAAAAATTTTCTAAACATCAGCATGAAGGCACTTCTGGCAAGCTCAGCCTCTCCTGTCCCTCCAACAACACTCATACAGAGCTCAATTATGGGCTTATTCCTGAAATGTATTTCAAATTTGCAACAATATCCCTCCAGCCTAACAAGCCAAACTCTTCTAGTCTCCACTGGAAAGATCAGCTCCTCATTCCCTGATCACCTTGTCTCCCTATCCCTGCAGTCTAGATACATCTCTCTGGAATTTGCCTGAAGAAGCACAACAGAACCCAGCACTCCAAGCAAGCCCGTAATGTCTGCACAAAGGTGTTCATACCTTTCAAAGGTGTTCAGGGTATGTCCATATTCACTTTGGACATGCCATCATCACCTGATGCATCTTAGAAGTTGCATTTTCATCTAGATCTAAGATCCAATCCAGCAAAGAGGGGGTAAAAAGGCTCTCAGTGATCTCACGGAAGCCTGACTAGGGCTTATTTGCTTCACTTAATTTCAGGCACTGAAACAAAGCACTTTTAGGATCAGATTACTGCCCTGAAGTCTCTCCACAGTCCATGGAAGGAGATGGCCATTCCAGAAAACAATTCATTCTGGGAAGGTTTCACTCCCATCTGCCATCACAAGGCATAAGGCAATTAGTCTTCTAATTCAAGCCGGATGGGAAAAATCCTTTAATAGCCCAGCAAGTTCTGAATGGAAATATTCCCTGCTTGAGAAACACGGCTTGCTA
This sequence comes from Serilophus lunatus, assembly GCA_013399895.1. Classification (NCBI taxonomy): domain Eukaryota; kingdom Metazoa; phylum Chordata; class Aves; order Passeriformes; family Eurylaimidae; genus Serilophus; species Serilophus lunatus. The sequence goes on from VXBA01005476.1 coordinate 1,444,027, forward strand.
AAGTTGATTTGGTTATTCCTGACACATGATTTTTAACCACGAACTTTGCCACCTCATTTTATTATCATTCATTCATTTCCACAATTTCTGTATCAGTTCTGCATGAATGAAAAAATTCCTGTCTTCTTACCTGCACATTGTAAGTAACATTATCCAGAGGGGGAGGGGCAGGAAAGGCACCTTGTGATGTTGTGATGTTCCCGAGGTCATCCACCGGAGGTGGTGGGGGAGGAAGGAAGTCCCCTAGGAGAGAGAATGGAAGAATTTAGACTCATCAGCATTTCCCCACATCATGACATGGGTGATCAGGATGAACCCAGCGATGCTCTGCTCACAGCTCTGGCAATTGGTTTTGGGGCACAGGACATAACACATTTAACCATTTAATCCTCAGTTGCACCCTGCAACCCTCCCTGCTTCAGGAGACAGTTACAACAGCTCAGTAACACTGGCAGACTGCTCAGAGGTGCTCAAACTCTAAAGCAAAAGGCTAGGTGCCACAAAGCCTGAAAGCACCAACAGCAGCTCCACAGACTGAAGTTGCATCTCATTCTTGCCAAAGGCAACTACAAAACTTGCAGTCATGAACGTCTGATGTTTAACCTTGCAATAGATCTCATCCAATCCACTACTCCCGTGTGTCAAACTATGCCGGCTCTTTTTGAGCCCTGAAAAGACAACATTGAGATTCCCTGCTGCAGAGGACACACAAAGGGCTTGAGATGGAGCCCAAAATCTAGACCTGCTCATCTTCTGCATCCCAGCTGGTGGCAGACAGCCACACTCTTTGCATCTCCCTCTTCCTTCAGAGACTTCATAGCTTCATGTAAAGAACCTCTGGGAAGATCATAGACTCTTCCCAGTTACAACAGCCATATGCTCTTGCCAGTTGCAAGAGCAGAAGAACTCACCTCTTTTAACTCAGGAAGATTTTTACAAGGGGGCTCAAGTACAAAATTTCTACACTTTAATTCACTCACCTTAAACTTTTGAAAGTTCTGATGAGATGACAAAGTAGCATAATGGCTATGAATCCATCCAGCTTAGTACAGAGATGGGAGGTGGGAGCAGAGAGTTCTCCTTGAGAACTTCATGGGACGTGGGAGCACAAAGGAGAAAAAACAAGGACAGAGAAGAACAGATTGCAGGCACCAGGACACCAGGCTACAAGGCTAACAAAGGACCTCCTAAGAGTGGAAAAAAGGCCTTCACCATTAGCACTAGATTTGCCTCCTGGAAAGGTAGCAGTCTGCAATTGGACCACTTTGGTATGTTTTTATTTCTTCTTACGAAGATTGATGCTGCTATAGGAAATGGATGGGTCTGCAGCCCTGGAAAGCTTTTCTATTCTATTTCAAATCAATCTGAAAGACACAAACTCCCTCTAGGACTTTTAGGGATGTTATTTCCCAGGAAGTTAAGTTCTTCTCATTTTCCCCAAAGTGAGCATTGGATGGGACTCAAAAAATCCCCTTTGAATCCCTAAGAAAGTATCATCCTAAATACAGATGCTCAAAGACAGTTCAAAAACAACATACTGAAAACTAATTCAAGACAATCACGTTGCTCCAATATATAAAATCCCTTGAAACCTACTTGCTCATGCTATTGTAGAGTTCAAGATTGATTTAAAAAAAAACCCTACGTCCAATAACATCTGCAGTATCCTTGTTTTTGCAATACCATTAATCCAGTCTTTTATTTCAAATTACGTGAAATACAATACAGAGTAAAAAGAAAAGTAGAAAGATTTTGAAATTAGTATCTAAGTGTTCAGTTCTAAAAAATGCTGGGAAGTTTGAGTGCTAAGTAAACTTTTCTCCTTTGCTCTGAAAATGACCCTCCGACCAGCCAATGTGATTTTGCAAACAAATTCAACTCCAGCGGACACATACTTCCTAAGGAATATGCTTCAGATGATGTTTCTCCAGTTAGCCTCTGCTCTGATGCCAAAGACTGATCTCCCTGCACAGCACATTAGTCAGAAATTCTTGCTTTATTCCAACCCTTCAAAACACCTAAGAAAAACTGAGATAGAGAATGTGTTGGAGGCAATGGAAAAAGGGGCAGCTTTTGTGCATAACAGAAGGCAAAAATAACAATACCTTTAACAGAAGGGGAAAACAATGACTGTTAGAACAAACACAAACCAAATACCATTTTGCCCTTTTGGAAGTTCCTCCTGAAAGAAAAAAACATTGGCAAGATTTTTCAGAAAAGTAGCAAATGACAGAAAAAGAAAAGATTACTCTCCTAGAGTTTGGAAGAGAACATTCCCCTTTTGCAGTAAGAGACAGCTGGCTTCACGGCATCCCAGCCTAGCTCTGCTGACTCCATCCTGTATTAGATAAGCTGCTGGCTCCACTCTCTCCACAAATGGGAAGGTTTTTAGACTGGGAAGCAAAAAGCAGATGCCTGATGAACTGGGGGGACCTTGCAGATGTTTGGCCTTTTCCTGGTCATCTGCAAACAGATGGGCTTTTCTCCTTCACAGCTTTAATTATTTATTCTGCCACTACATTTTCCTCTTTCCCACACACAGCCACAAGAAGGGATGCTGTTCCCGTTGCATTCGTGGGAGAGTATTCCCTTGGATGCAAAAGGGAAAGCTGTTACTGTAATATTATTACTGGCTTTGCTGGAAGTCTCCCTCCAGCAGAGAGGGAAGCATGCAAAGACTAAAATTTGTGTCTTGAGCTGCATATGATTCTAGATGTTGTGTGGAACAAACAGGTCTACATTTGAGGGAGTAAAAGAGGAGTTTACACTCCCTTTAAGCAGAGTGTCTCTCCAGTGCTCCTGAGGCACCTTCTCTCAATGCCAAAGCTCTGCAAGCCAGGTAGATTTCACTTAGAGATGGTCAAGACGTGGGGGAGGCAGGAGAGCTCGTGTCAGGGGGAGCACATCACTGCCACCCACTGCTGACCACCTCCAGCATCAGACAGCTATGTGGCGTGCTGTTTGGGGAAGGGACCGTCTCCTGGTCTGCATGGATGGACTGGTAGCCACAGGGGAATGGGGCTCTGGGTTACCAATTAACCACGGGCTGGTGGAGGATATATCCCACCCTAAGAATTCACCCTCTCCTGACTGATTTAACCCGGCTGCGAATAAGAGGTAAGACGGGCAAAAGGCTCATTAGTATTGATTATTGTTCAGCGCCAAGACTATCATTTTGGTTGACTTTCACCTGGCATCAGCATGAACATTTGGATGTACTTCAAGTTGTGACCACACTGAGTTCTATCAGCAGAGAAACGTCAAGGCACCTCCAGAAAGCAATCTGTACTTCACGGCAGGTGAAGAGATTTGCTTTCTGACAAGTCTCCCCATGGAGGCAGCCTGGGGCAGGCATGTTTGGAGGTAGGGAATCACATCCTGCCCCTCCTCACACCATGACACAGCCTGCCTTCAGTGCTTACAATGAAACATCTCTACCCATTACCATATATTTAGCAGAGAAAATAAACTCCTTGTTGTGCCAGCTACTTGTTCCTTCTTCGTACAGCTGTGAAGACCGTGAGTCAACCTACAAAGGGGCTGTGCAGTGAGACACATGAGCCAGCTTGGTTATTTCAGATACAACAGTGCAACATGCTGTGAAACCACAGCTCTGAGTTCTCTCAGCACCCGTGCCTGCTCCTGTGTTGGAGCATCACCCGATGCAACCACAAGAGACGATATTGTCAGCCCTGGCAACATTCCAGTCTAAGCAATATAATTCTTGTATATTGTACATTCAATTAGACATAAATTGAGTGAGTCCATCATGGCTACATTGGGAAACTATAGCAGAGCCATAGAGAGAAGTGATGCCTCCCAGCTTCCAGCCTGGCTTCTGGCTCCGACCAACTCTATGCCACTGCAGATGCACCTGCAAGGTGTTGGCCTTCTCTGCCTCAAAATTCCCTCTTTTACACTTTCCAATGAGATTTAGGCATTTCATTATTACACTTTTTTACACTTTTAAGTATAAAAATAAAAAATTTGTTCAAAGCCTTCTACATCAGCGCAAGCCTGTCAAGCTGAATAGAAATTCGTAACATTTTTGCCACTGGCTGCCTGATGCCTTCTAGGTCCAAGTACAAGCTGAGAAAAACATTCTATCTTATGCACATAGTACCATTCTCACTGTCTTAACCTTTAACTTTTAAAGTGCACTCCAGTTTTTGCTGGATCAGGCTCATATCTCAAGTCTTTTTTTTCAGGAGATGTATCTTCCAGTCAACAAATGATGTGCAGCACAGTAATTGCCTCCCCCCCCCGACGGGCACAGTTGTTTAGACATGAAGATTTGCAGCTTCGAAATTTCTAGACATGAAGAAGTCTCACGTGTTCAATAAAAAGACACTCTTTAGGGGAAAAAACCCCAGAAACACAAAAAAACAAAGCACCATATTTTCTCTGAAACAGTAAGTTATTAAAATCTATCAGCTAACAAAAGTAGGCTCACACTGGTCTTCCCAGATCTCTGGCTGACATCTGACAGCTATGTGTCCAGATGTTTTTCATTTTTCTCCTTCCAAGCAAAAATAACCCTTTCTCATTGTCATCTCAGTAATTTGTGACTCTGAAGCTGGCCCAGAATCAGTTTGAATCATCTGAAAAACACAGCTCAAGATCAGACTAAAGATAGTGATAGAGCAAACTCCCCCTGATGTGCTTCCATGCTGATCGAAAGAGATCCAATTTGGCAAAGTACTGAGAAGATACAGGCACTGCTCAGTCAGTATCTACCTGTTACTGCAGAAAGCCAAAGCTTGCAATTTGATGATCTACATTGAAACAATTAAGATTACACCCAAACCCTAATTCATTGAGCACTAGGCTCAATGAACCTGTGTTGCATAATAACCATTGCAAAAGCCTGCAGAATATCACAGTATTACTAAGTGGTCTGGGAAACTTCATATTGCAAAGTGATGCCACAGGATTTTTACAGAAAACTTCAGCTAGATGTAACCTGGCGGCTCTTAGGTGTGAACACACATCTTATTAAGTTTCCCAAAGTGAGCATTTTGAACATCTGCACTTAACACACATCACTAGACGAGGAAAGCACATGATTAAATCATGTTTTGGTCACAGCCACCTTGTGAGAGGTCACACCACGCTGGTGCAGGAGAAACCGTTGCATGATTACACGTCAGCTCCTCAATCTACCCAAATATAACACATTGGCCTGTGATTCCTAAAATAAAGCACCTCCTACAACTCCAAGCACTGTTTAAATTACCACTCTTACCAATCACTAATCCTATCATTTGAACTACTTGTGCTAATCAGTTACTGTATTTATAAGCATGAGAGAAAAAGAAAAAACCCACACTGGCTAATTTCATCCTCAGCATTCAAAAAAGGAATACTAAGTCTGTCAGGTAGTTGCACTGAAAATTTACTTCACCACCTGCTAGCTGAAATATTGCTTTTATGGATTTACATTGTATTAAAAGGTCACAGGCTGTTTAAGTCTTAAACAGTTTTAATCATTCTAAAAGTCTCTTAACAGTAAGAAAAGGAAGCTCAGAACAAACAGCAGCAGGGATTCTAATTAAAAGGGCCAATTCATCTAATTTTATTTGGGGTTAATTATTCAGGATTCACTCTCTGATGTGTAAGGAATAGCAATTAGTAATTTTAGTGATTTGAGGAACATTGGAGGTATAATCAGTTAAAATGAGTGAGTGTTTACAACACAAGATGTTGAATTAGTTTCTCTCAGCTGGAGAACAGGAACATTAGTCCCCTACAGTTCAGGACTATGAATCGCATCCTGCTTAAAATATTCTCTTCAAATTAAAAAAAAAAAAAAAAAAAAACACAGCAAAAAAAGAAAACAACACAACAAAAAGCACACCATACGCCAACAATCATCTGGTAATTTTGTTTACTACTTGGAAAGCCAACAGGCAAAGTGTACCACGGCAGCTTGTGTATCCTTACCTTCACTCTGCCATCCAACTACTCAAACCACTGGGATTCACTGGAAACAATTCCCAGCAATTTTCCTATCTGTACAACTCCAGCCAGACTACCCCCGTCCTGCCTTTCACCACAGCTGGCTGAGACAATGGAAGAAGCAGCCTGTGAAACTCTGAAATGTTAATTAACTTCAGCGGTTAAATATACAGAGGAAAAAATGACCCTGCGATTAACTTAAAAACCTCTAGGTACAATTCCTCCTGCAAAAGCAAATCCAAAATAGCTTTGCTGGAGTGGATCTGGATTTCTTCCAGTGTTACTAGAGCCAGAATAAGGTACTAAAGCTTTCAGGAGTAGCAGATGAGACTCTGATGGGGACAGAGGAGCCGTGTGGGAGAGCGTCAACAGGGAGATCCAGCATTGTCTGCTTTGACATTTGGGTCTGAGGTAGCAGTTCAAAAGCCATTTTTTATTCCCTCTCAAGAGGTAACTGGGTTTTGCCACCATCCAGGCATAGCCAGGCGCTTCAGTGGAAACCCCTTGCATTGCCCTCAAGTTTGTGACATTAAAAACAGCAGCACTGGCACACCACACCAGGCTCATTATAAGTGATACAGTTTTTATAAAGCAGCTTAATTTAGCACAAACGTACACTGTCCTTAGTGTCCTGTACACAGATCTTTCACTACAGCTCTGGGGACCAAGAGAGAAAATCCTCTCCACCCTAGGGTTCACACCAGAACTCAATGAACTCCCTCTCAAAACACCCCAAAGGCAGTAATTAGCACAAGGGTACTAAATAAGGGCTCAGTTCCCCAAATTATGCAAAATCTCAGCTGCTTCGACGCAGTGGATGCCCCTCATTGTAAAAACAACGGGTTTTTTGGATGAGACTAAGTTTTCATTCAGCTCGTGGCTGCAGACGCCAAGCTGTGCCATCCTTCCTAGCAAGTCGCAGCCGATGCTCCCTCAGCCCTAAGGGTTGCAGGGAGAGACAGGCAGGTATAAGCCAGTGCTGGGCTGTCATCCCCCATGCACACCGACTGAACTTCCTACGCATTACACTTACAGTACACACCAGTCAGTACAAAGTCATCAACACAAGGTTGCATTTTGATTATTCAGCTTATTTTTCCATATGACTATGGGGCAGAGCAATCCAGCTAACAATATCCCACACCAGCCTCTCTGCCATAGAAGTGACTTATTTTGCTCACCTCAACAACCCATTTTCTGAACATGATGCAAGTAAACCAACTCTGCTCACACTCTGAAAACATCATACGTGGCAGTTATATATGTAATGCTGATGTCTGCTAAGACGAGAAGTCTGCTAGTACTGGAACTCAGCTCTATAGGAAATACATCAGTTTTTACTAAATCTTAGTGATGGATTAAAGTTGATGCCAATGCTAGAAACAGCCCATGGCACTGTAAAACTTAAAATATGTACTAAAAGAGAAGGAGAAGGAAGAGCCATAAGGTTAACAAAAAAAGTTCTAAGCATCATTCCTTGCCACTGACTTCTTCTAGGACACTGGTGATGTCACCTAACCCCACCGTGCCTCTGTCCACCGTCATGAAAAGCATTCCTTTGCCTTCCCTCCAGTGTTTATTTGCAGAAGTAAGCACAGAGTCTGTCTTACTTGTGCAGCAACTAGTATGATGAGATCCCACTTTCAGCTACAGCTGCTAGGTCCAATAACAGGGACAAAAGTAGTTCTGAATGATTTTTTTAAAAAATGAAAGAATACAGCCTGATAAGATGGAGAGATTTCCACACAAACAAGGGAAAATCAGAGCATCTAAGAAGAGTAAATGCTGTTCCTGGAGGGGAAACAGAGCTGCATTCCCAGACACTATCCTTCTCCTCTGTAGACTGAAGGGTCCACGGAACACCTCAATGAGGGAAACGTTGCCTCATTCAGAACAAAACTGGATCAGATTATCTATTTGTTCATTAGATTATGGTGTTGAACCCATTTGTTCATTGCTAAGAGTTTCTGACAAGAGTTGACATATGCATTAATTTACTAAAGAGGACTGTTGTGAAGGAGTTGAAAAAAATGAACTACATCACTGGATTAGGACCTCATTTTCCCTGTCTGCTGTTGCATGGTACAATTAAAATCAGTCTGTTTTTCCAGTCAGCTTTCTCCCCTGAGGCAGCAAACAGGGAAGATGGGGACCATGTCCTTCTGATACAACTTATCTCCCAGCAAACCCTCTCTGTGCTTAGTGATGAAATACAAAACACTGCACAGATCTCAAAAAAAACCCCTCCCAAAGCTCTTCACTGTCAAGAGACTTCCTCAAGTTTTGGAAGCTGCAGCCAATAGTTTTAAGCAACGTTGGACTTATCTTTGCCTGTAACTGTTTTTGTATTGTTTTCCCATTTTTCGGGTGAATTGGAATCTGAGCAGTCAGAGGAAACCTGTGGGCTGCAGCCTTGGCTTGAGCCTTGTAGTCAGCAGTGACCTGTGCTGCAGAACATCTGGAAGTGCTGGATCCGCTCTCCTTGCTCAGCATGCAAAGAGGAGAGACAACAAAAACCACTACCATAAGCAGACTATCCCTGGGTGCTGAGTTCAATCCTCCTGAATTGTGTTCTTCACTAAGTCTTTGGGCCTTTGTTTGAGAGATTGGAGCAAAAACACAAAGTGGGAAATGCATGTGCAGTGTTCAGATGAATTGATCAAACCAACCCCCAAAGACTGGCTTTCAAAATGGGTCGTTTAGTTCCTCCCATCCTCCTTGCCACCCCTTCCTATGTAACACCTACAAACATCCAAACTTGAAAGATTAAAGCCAAATGTCTCTTCATGAGATGTATCAGAGTTCACTGTTTGCACTTGGACAGCACTGGCTTTCTTCCTATTGCAGGCAGCCAGAGCTAAGGAGAGCAGAAAAGTAACTAGGTTTTCTTTCTGCTACAAAATAATCACTTTCTTCTTCACCAGTGGAAGAGTTGAATAGTAAGTTACATCCTTAATACAGGGAGATAATTTAAGATAAAAATAAATGTTGGACACATAGAATTCACCTCTAGCTTGTTTTTTTTAAAATAAGTATCTAATGCTCCATATCCAAATTTTAGGGATGTGATTTTAATGGTGGACTTGGCAGTGTTTGGTTAATAGCTGGACTTGATGATCTCAAAGATCTTTTCGTACCTAAATAATTCTGTGATTCTATGTTCACATATGAATTTCTATAAATATATATTTATATTGAGATGTGGTAGCTTGGTTCTTTGGTACTTACTAAAAGCATCACATGTGATCTGGCCAGATCTTGGAAGAAAAATGGAATTAAGAACAAAAGAAAACAAAAAAGAGGGATCCGTGTATCTTTCCCTGGGTAGATTCCACCTGGAGGTGCTCTACATCCTCTCTACTGTACTTCTTGATAACAAAGAAGGAAGAAGAGAAAAACAAATGGTGCAGACTTCCTCTTCTTTGAGATTAATTTATACTAATACACTGATGCACAAGCTTTCTGTACCAAGGACCAGTTTCCAACATGCCAAAGTCACTATACACACTTATCTGTGCAGTTATTGCAATATTTTGAGGAGAAATGCTTTAAAATTTACACTTTTGCATAATTCAACAAAGTAACTGGCTAGGAAGGAACATGATAAACTGACTTTTTTTGTAAGTAACTACATTTATTTTTCAATATTCCACAAAAACCCCTACCAAGAACTACCCCATCCTTCTCCTTGTTGACGAGAGTCCAGAGCACTGTGGTGGTGAAAGCAACAGGAGAGAAAACATTTCCCATGAGCAGCAACTTAAAGTGAGCAAGGCAGAGGTGAATATCAGAGGCACAAAAAGGACTTCCAAAGGATGAGAATCACATTCCCATTCAAGACACTGATGACAATAGCATTCACTCTCTAAACTGATCCAGTTAGACTGCCTATCCTCAGAATAGAAGCAGGGATAAACCGTGGTAGCATGGTACCTGGGCTGGTTTTGTGGGAAAGATAGCCCTTATCTTGCACTCCCAACAGGAATGTCAGTGATATAGTAGTTAACCAGGCAAATATTTTACATATTTTCTCAGAATGGTCAGAAGCTTAAAAGCAGGGGTTCAAATCAGCAGTTTTGCTTTAATTCTGCTCAGCATATGGTGCCTCCCTTCCAGAGAAAAAGTATTAAGCTCTGGCACCAGTCCAGAGTAACTGAGAGGGTGCCCTACCCATAAAACATACCACACCAAAAGTTGGGTCAATTATTTGGTGCAAAGAAACCTGTGTGAGATCACTTCCAGATTGAATTAAATTTTTTTTATTTAAACAACAGAAAACAAATTACTGAAATATTTGTGGATATTGTTAAAAGGAAAAATGCGGAAGAAAATTAAAATCCTCTGCTAAGACTGTGGTTTCTGTTTGAAAAGCCAGAGATTTTATTCTTAAAATAAAATGTTGTGGAAAAAAATGGTAACAAATTGTAGTAACATATTGCTACAGTTTCTAGGCTGGACTTCTGAAATCTTCATTCTGAGGTTTGGTTGTCCCTTAGAATCATTACTTAGACAATTTTAGCAAAAGAAAAATTAAATTAGGCTAGGTGGGGAACCTCCCTTGATTTTCTTTTGTTCTAACTTCTTTTCCAGCTTTTCCACAGGAAAGTGCAAATCTATCTTTTTCAGATTAATGATTGATCTTCATTCTAAATCCCCACTCCAGTATTAATAACCTCTCAGAAAACAATTAAAATGGATATATTGTTTGAGTGTATGCTCAGGGAGCAAGAGAAGAGAATAAATCTTCTATGATCACAAAAGCCTCTGTCATACTTGGAGGGCTGCTGATGCCTGCAGCGATAGTCAACAGTTACCACTGTAATATACACATCTCCCCGTGCTTCCACAGGCACATGCCTGGAGCAGGGGACAGGAAGGAGAGAGTGCTTAGCCGTATAGTGGAAGAGTTGGAAGGTTTCTCTCATCATCTAACAAAAATCCCTCCATCAGTGAGGTGGAAAAAGTAGGCCTTTTCCCTCATAAGACAGAATCCAATTTGACATCACCAGCAAGTGCAAACAGCCAGAGACCTCAGGCAGGTTCTTTGCTCAGAAATTAATTTAGTGCACAGAAATGCCTGATATGCCAAGGCTTTATGATGAATTATGAACCCTATAACATTTGGAGTTGCTTAGCAGCTCTGAAAATTTTCTAATCAATGTCTCTACCTTCTTCATGAACCACAGCAAGGACACAAGTGTCTCCCTCATGACCTAAGTGGTGCCCTGGAGCTGAGGACTATCACTGCTCTTCTTCCAGTTCCAAGTGAAGCAGTGGGAAGGTTGTGCTGCTTCCAGTGTGGTGTTTCCACAGCATAGCAAGGAGAAAGCTTTCTGCCCTGGTAAAGATGCACGTGGAGATATTCTTAGAGAATAGTCAGAGGGCTGGGAACACTTTTCTTATAAAGACAGGCTGAGAGAGTTGGAGTTCTTCAGCCTGGAGAAGAGAAGGCTCCAGGGAGATCATAAAGGCCCTTCCAGTATCTAAATGAGGCTTACAAGAAGGATGGGGAGGGACTTTTCACAAGGCCATGTAGTTAGAGAACAAGGGAAAATGGCTTTAAACTGAGTAAGGCCCTGACACAAGTTGCCCAGAGAGGCCGTGGACTCACCATCCTTTAAAATGTTCAAGAGATGGTTGGATGGGGCTTTGAGCAACCTGGTCTAGTGGAAGGTGTCCCTGTCCACGGCAAAGGGGGAGGAACTGAATGGTCTTTAAGGTCCATTCCAACCTCAAACTATTTAATGATTGTATGGCCATCTTTGGCACAGTGAAACAAACTTGAGTCATGGTCTCAGTGTTCTTCTAGAGGAGAAACATCCTCCTTTGGAGAGCATTAACCAGCTTTGCTATGTTAAACTGAACAGCAGTATGTTGTGAAAATGCACACTGCAATTCTGCAGTGCATGACTTGCTGCATGCAGTCATCCAAGGTGACTGCTTTATGCAAAAGCAAAGCTCATTCCTAGAGGATTTAAACAATTACAATCAGATTTCCTTGATGAAAGACAAGCAAGTGAGTAACAACTTTCTTTAAAGAGAAAACATGGCATGTTCAGGTACCTGGGCTGTCAAGAAATAAAGCAATGAAGAAGAATGTTCTGAAGTTAGACACTGTTTTTCTACACACGGGAAGAATTTTATATTTAAAAATACAGGTATAAACTAGCTTTAAAATCCAGAAACATACCTAGACAAAACCTAAACGTGCATGTTGATGATCATTTAAAGAACATGACTCTCTGCTTTCACAAGCCTATGAGATTTACCTTATATCCTTGTCAGGCCATACATATCACATTATGTCACGGTGATTAGCATCTCGATTAAAATTTTTAATTCCATTTGATTTAAAACATTAATTTGAGAGCCACTCAGACAAGACCCCAAGTCTGGAGCTGATCACAAGCACAGAACAGGCCACTGTGACTGCAGCACTGATATTTGCCCCCCTCGTTCTTCAAAACATTGCAACTAAAATTATCTACCCAAAAGAGGTAAACAAAGGCGTGTGTCAGGTCAGCCAGCAAAACCTTCCAAGGCAATGGCTCTGTAGTCATCATGAGAAAGCAGATAAAATCTACTTTGGCTCTCATTTACTATATATTTAACATTTGCAAGAATAAAATCAGATGACTGCTTAAATCTTGGGAAGATGTATGCCATCTTCAAGCTATTCTTGAGCTTGAAATGTTTAATGTTTCATGTGGTTTGGAAATGGTTTAAATTCCCTGATGAATTTTTCATGCCCATACACAATTTAGCCTTTATCAAAAAAAATTCCCTTCAATTAGGTACTCTGCAGAAAATACAGAAATTCTTTGGAAGGATTCTAGACACCTTTTTTCCCCGATTTTTTTTTTGTTTGTTTACTGTTCCTTGGTTTGCTACGGTCTGCATAAAATACCCGCACATGGATATGCCTCCTGAAGTCATCTGTACTTCACCACTTGTGTTACTCAGAGAAAATCAACCCTGCTTTCTTCCCCTCTCTCTCTCTCCATGATTTTAACTGAGGAGAATGGGAAGAGAGAAGAGCACTGGCAAGAGGCTAAAACGCTGCAGACTTTTGGAATAACCCAGCTCTTTACCCTGATCCACTATCGGGAGCTGTAAGTCGGCAGCAGTGGGGACGCCGTGAAGCAAACCCGGCAGGCGGGCAGCCTTTGGAAGCAAAGCCAGCAGCAGGCACGTCGTTCCCAGTGCAGGAGATGCGGCAAGAAAACAAGCATAATTAGAGCACTGCAATGTGCCAGCTATTCTTGGAGGCAGAACAGCCCCTCTGGAGCTATTGCAGGAGAGCGAAGCGAGGACAGCCCTCGGACCACTCCAACCCACGTCACAGGCATCCCCAGGAACATAAAGCCATCCTCCCATGTTCTGTCCTGCCCTGCAGCTCAGGCTAAAGATACCGTCTCTCTGCTGATTTTGTTCTCTGAACACCTTCATTATGCAGAGCATACATCCCCTAAGGTTCCGCGAATATTAACATAAGCCACCCACAAATATTATTTTAAATAAGTGATTCCCATAGTCCTCCTATTTTTGGAGATGCATCTTAAAAAAGCTCCCTAATATACTGGAACAGGCCCCATATTATCTCTTCATGAAAGGAATCCAACTTCTAAGTTTCTAAATTCACTGGTAAGCAGTTCAGACTTCCTTTTATATTGTAAGATTTCCTTCCCATAAGACGCAAGATATATTGCCTCAAGGGAAAAGCAGCTTTATGAAGAGGAAGCTATGTGTGCCAGAATTGTTCTTTTCCATTATCTGCAACATCCTTTCTCCCTTCTATTGTTTTAATAAAGTTGGTCACCAGAAGAACCTGCAGTAAAAATGCCAATACCCTCAGCAGAGTATCTACCTGCCAAGAGCCCTAAAGAACATCTGCTCTTCTTCATCTTGTCAATTCTCAGAAAAACCTGTTTTCTGTGTATACCACACATGCAGGGCTGATAGAAATGTGACTTAGCTAACAGACCCACTTCTGGCTGTTCCCACCACAAAAAGGTTTGAGGAATGGATGGCTCACCAGTAATCTCCTACCTACATATATTTTTGTAGAATTTCACCGAATAGAAGGATGAAGGAAAAAAAAAACAAAAAAAAACAAAACAAAAAAAAAACCACCCAAAAAAACCCCAAACCTAACCAGCAAGAGAGGGGAAACACATTCAGTGGTGATCAGTGTTACAGGGAAGAATAAACAACAACAAAAAAAATTAAAAATCTGCTCTCTGATGTTCCTACATGTGATCCAGTGCAACATTCCCCTCATGCACACACACGCTTGCATGCGGCACAGACTTGGTTACACTCTTCCATTCAAGTGCATTCTTAAATGTTATGTCCCATGGGCCTTCACAAAGCATGTATCAAATCAGGCATTTTCTGAAATGGTTTGCTAAGCAAAAGGATCAGTTTACATACTTTCCCCAAAGATTCTGCAGAAATGAGGCTAAATGGTCGCAGTGGTAGCTCTCAGGAGATCCCCAGTTCTTCCCTGAAGTATTCATTTGCAAGGATTTCCCTCTTGCACATTCAGCTTTGGGGAATCACTATGGGAAACCGGGATCAGGGAATTCACAGTGTTAGAAATAATAGTATTAGCCAGGGTAGCTAAAATAACCACAAATGCCTCCTCACTGACCCAGATCCCACCAGGGCCACTGATATCTCTTCAATTTCCATCAAACATCTCCTCTAGGGGGTATAATCTCCCCAAATTCAATCAGAGGGAAATCCAGGGCTCCCTCAAATCAGAATCTGCTTCATTTGGGACAAAAGGAATCTGCGGTCAGGAGGATTGGAGTTGCTAAAAATAAGCAAATATTCCTGGTGTTTCTGCACTCCTCTCCCTGAAGTGAAATGATCAAGAGGATTAATTTTAGAGTATGCACAGTTTTTATGTGAAAAAACCCAAGTTGCATCTTAGCTTTTAAGCAAAGACCAGATGGAAAGTCTATCATTAGAAATGCCAAAGGGAGAATACACTCAAAGTTCGCTTCAGGATGGAAAGGTCATTTCTAGTCATCCTTGTTTTAAATGTTCTCAGAAGCACTCAAGCTTTTTGTAATAAGATAGTTTTCTTTCAGTTCATCAACTTGACTTCCTCCAAAATAAAATACAAAAAATTCTCCAAAACAAAACAAAAATCACCGAACAATACAAGACAGAAACTTTAAAGATAGGCACCAGCTCCCTTTTTTGCCTCTCCAGAGAAAAAGAGTAATTAAATTTTTAATGAATTATTGTTTAGATGACAAGAAATACCACAAAAATGATCTGCTGATTCCACCCAGGGGTGTTTACTTAGAGATTCATGGGGAGATTTGAGACAACAGGCAACAAACGTGTCAATGAAGTTGGAGAAGCTACACTTGTTTATCAGGTACCAATGTCAACGAAGAACATGTCAAACTGATGAAAAGTGCATCAGGCTATGTTCAAAGCAACATCCCAAGCCCTGAGTGAAGACCATATGCAGCTGACCCATATCCACCAGCCCACCTGCATTGTAACTACCTTTCACTGTAACTACCATGCTACTGATTGTAAGACCTGAGCAGTTCAGTAAGGACCTCCTTCAGCAAAAGATGCCTTCTTAACATTAGTAGCACACATATGATGACTAGGAGGTTGCAAAATGGTGATCAGTGATTTTCTTTGGAGTCATTAGGGTGAGGTGAAGCAGTGCTTCCAGCTTTACTCCAGTTGCTAATTCATATGAGAGCTATAAACAAACAGCTTCCACTGAGATTTACCCAGTCCCTTGTCTCCACTTGCCAGCTAACCATGAAACAAATTCCCTCCACATGAAGATAAGCCCACAGCTGATGTACAGTTCATGAATAAGACTTATGGAATATAGCTTCCAGACCCTAACAGGAAAATATTTAATCAAAGAAAGAAAACTCCATTCTCTTTCTTTCCAACAAATATAAAAAAACACATAGACATGGCAATATAAAATTGGCATTTTCACAGTAAAAACATCAGTGTCCCAATGCTGATTATTCCCATTAAAAAGTGGAGCTACTGGCTAAAGCTAAAACTGTTTTTTCCTGTGACTTTTCTCAGAACAACTAGGCTATCTCTGACAAGAAGTATCTGACTCCATGACTTCCTCTATATAAATTTTCTCAGATGAGCCATCACTGACCTAACAGAGCAGCAACACTTAGCTGTGCAAGTGTCAGAGAGAAATGTGCCCTGTGGTACTAGTGAATGAGGGACAATCAGACAAAACCAAGATCCCATTCTCAAATAGCATGCTAAAGCATTAGGATCAGCAAATAAATGCTTTGTTGCTTCTTCAACACTTTCAAATTGCAATTATTCCATATAAAATAATTAATAAACAGGGACAGAATCAACCAAGCTCTCTTTAGAAACCTTCTTTTCAAAACACACCCTCATTTTAATGATTTACGGTTTGCAATAGGGAAGGAAAAACAAGGAGGTGAGAAATCTGAGACAATCAAACCTTCCCTATTCCCCACAAATAAGACATTTGCTGTCTTCCAGTAGTCTTGACTAATCATTTTAATAAGTAGTGAAAAGATTTCGCAATTAAACGCTTATAGAAATAGGATGCATGTTCCTGCTCTTTCTGATGCCTCATGAGTTTTCCAGGTCCTCTCATAAAGAGCTTGCATTACTCTGGGCATGACAGAGCTGGAACTGCTACAAGAAAAAGCTCTGGTTTCAGTCAGCTCCATCTCAGTCTGAATGCCCAGAAACTTCTTCACAGCTCTTGGATGACAGTGGAAAACAAAAAACCAAAAATGAAACAAACAAACACAACAAAAGTTCAAACAAACCAAAAACCAACTATAACAAAAACAAACAACAAAGGGCAGTTTGAGTCCTAAGATCAGAACCATTTTTTTCTGCCATTAAAAAAAACAACCTGGACTTAGTGTAAACTAAGCATATTTGGTCAAGTATTAGGAGGAGGAGTCAGGGAGCCTCACAATTCCTTTCCTGCAGTCCCACATTTGTGGTGACAACTGCACTTTCCTCTGATGAAAAGTGACCTTTAGGCCCTGACATTTAGGTCCTGATTCTCCAACTTGCGTTATTTCTGCCTCCAGTTTCACAGGTGGAATTGATAGCACTTGAACGTTTAAATAGTTGGCGACGTTCATCAAACACGAGCCCAAGTCTTACCCAATAGAGTCTTAAAATGGAATATTCCTGCTCCAGAGACTCATGTCATGCTGGATGGTCAACTTACACGAGGTACTGGATGTGCTAGATCTCTTAGGAAAATCAACATACCAAGCGAAAGCTGCTCTCAAAATAGTCACCCTGCTACTTTCTCTTTTATTTCTTTCCCTACTGCAGTTACAAAACACATTCTCACTGGGGTAAAAGGGATCACTTGCCAGAGCACTTTTGAATGCAAAGAGGTAACATTAAATGTGTACCAGAAACAGGAATATTATAATGGTCCTCCCACATGAGAAGCTAAAAAGGCAAATGGATCCTCTATTAGCTTGTCTCCGTGATATAAGAAAATACCATATACTCAGAATATAATCATGGCTATTCAGCAATTTCTTGTTTAAAAAGTCCAACTGTGATTGTAGGAAAATAGCTCAGCTGTGGTCACACATCACATCTCTTGTGTTGATGCCTTGGGGTTTTGAACATATTTCTGGGATTTTAGTTTGACTATATAGTTTCACTCACAAGCTTTCTTGTTAGGCTTTTCCCACATGAGTTTAGCATTCCATTTGAGACAAATAGCCTATAGCAAGGACATTGCAGAAGACCAGACAAAATAAGAGGCCTAGAGAACCTGGAGAAGCTCCAGTGGGGGACAAATCCAGGGGAGAGCACAGGGATGAGACAAACTCTGGTTGGATGCATCGAGGGGTGTAAGAATTGATGAATATTATAATGTGGGTTATAAGGGCTGCTGGCATGCATCTTTGAATCTGGAAGCTCCAATAAAGAACTTGCACTTTTCTTTTGCCTCTCTTAACATTGTTTGGTAGTTTTCTTCCTCTGTTTTAGGCATCGGTGTTGGATTAGATGCTTAGGTATTTTCTACCCTTTCAAGTATTTTCTACCTATCCGATAAGAGCAACTTACTGGCATGGAGAAACGTTTTAAACATCCTAAGTTTTCAGGCTCAGCTAAACTAACCGTCCCTGTAGCTAAGTCTAAACTAAGATTCTTGATCATGATGAGGGAAGTGATCAATTGAACAAAACCTAGAGATCTTGCAGCGGGAGTTCCAACGGCCCAACCCCACTATCTGCCACAAGGTCGTCTTTCCCTCTTGAAGGCAAATGTCCCATTTTCACACACACAGGCTGAGCGTCATTTGCACCAAGAGAAGTCAGTCAAGTATTCTCATGTTTCAAACACAACTGACTTTTTGAGTGCAGAGAAGGGTAACAGTCTCAAGCTCTATAGGATCACTGTTGGCATGGATGGGTTAATAAGGAAAACTCAGTTATGAATTTAATCCAAATCTAAGGCATTGAATAGAATAAGCAGAAGATGAGGAGTACACTGCAACACTTACCTGCATTACCTAATACAACTGTATGGTCTCCTGTCCACACTGATACCAGAGAAGATGCACGCCAGCTGTGATTTTTACCTGCCTCACACTTCCTTCATGTGTTGCCTGTTGTCTTTATAAATTCATTTTTACACAAGACAGCTGTGTCAGACCTGAGCTCCCAGTGCAATTTTCCTTCTATATTTGCAGAATTAATTCAGTCCACCAGGTTATATTTCTCCTTCGGCACCACATAAAGAATTACAAATGGCTCTATTTGTGCCCAGCTGGTACAAAAGTGATGTCAAAAGTGTAATGGAAAGGAGGAAAGAACCCAATTATAAAAGAAGGATCTGTGAGATAATCTTGGTTCCAGGACAGTGAGCGGTGGCAATTAGGAACATCTCATCTATCTGTCAGTTGGGGTCATTTGATGAGCATGTTATTGAGAGGAAAGGTGGCAACTTGAAATGCCAATTACAACTTTCCAGATTCAGACTGTGCTTCAGTCTCTTCTGCCCTCTGTGCCATCATCACTAACATGGCAGGAAGGTCAGAAAGAGTTACAGGAATTCAGTTTTCAAGAAGAAGCCCAATGGTACTTCAAATTAACAACCTATTAGTAGTTTTGCAGAAGTTGCTCTGGCTGGGGGGAGGCCAGGCTGCGCTGAGGAAGTGCATGCTGTTGACTTCCCAAACTGAGTCACTGCTGTAAGCTCTAGGATGGTATTTATAGAGTTGGGGGAAAATTTCCAGGAAACATCACTTACTGGTACTCACAAAAATAGCAAGGAAAGTCTTCAATTACTAAACTTTTAAGGAAGAAAGTCTTTCTTCTTTAAGACAAGACAGCAAAGCAGCAGCTTCTATGATTTGTTTGAAAGAAGTCACAATTAATATTGTTCCTTATCTCATTTTTCCTTGACAGGAGTAGATGTTGCTCCTAAGCTATTAATTCTGCACAGCTGCAAGGTTGGGGTTTTTTTTTTTCCTCTCTTCTACAGATTACTTCCAGGATAAGATGCTGAAGTCAGCCTTGTCTCCAAAAACTGTAGCAAGATTTCAGTGAATCCAGGTACCAACAAGAGCTCAATCACAGCAGCCCAGAGGTCAGCCTGAACACTTTGTCCAGAATCTAACGTAGAGAAATGGCTCTAGTCTTCATTAAATCACATGAATCTGAAGGTAAACCTGTTACTGAAAGCCAAACTATCCCCTGCAGAGGTGAGTTGATCTCTCTTCACAATCTAGGTGTGTCCTGGTGTCACAAAGCAGACAGAAGCTGAGGAAAGGCACAGATCAGTACCTGAATCAGACACTTAAAAGTGCCTGTTCCCCTCCACACATGCAACAGTGCCCTTGTGTCTCCTCAAAGCCAGGGACTAAGCCAGGCTTTCAGAAACATTTTGTCCCTGCAATAGTTTTAAGGATACAACCATGAATCTGGGGAGTCTCAACCATCTTAGAGTATGCACCTTTCCATTAAACACACATGGATTTATGGTCTTGCTTAGCAAGGGAGGACAGACCATGCCAAACATGGTCTCCTTCCCTTAAGCAGCCAGAATACCCCATCAGGAAGGAGGTAGACTAGCTCACCACAGAAGGGCGACTTTCTGAAATAAAAAAAAAGTCTTTAAGATTCAGGCACACAGGCTTGTCTCCATCCCATACGCAAACTGTAAATGCCTGGATTTATTACTATGACTTCCAGATTGTCCTGACAACCGCCTTCCCTTCTGAAACCTGGGGACAACATTGGCCAAATGGTCTTTGAGAAGGCCTCAAAGATGCTCCCCTATAAGTCTTACAGATACCAGTAGCTTGGAAAAAGATAAAAAAACAGGATAATGAGAAAAAGGCTGCTGGCAGGAAGTTGACCAGTACCTGCTCTTTTTGACCTCTCAGCTGGACCCTCCTGGCTCAGCTGCTGGGAGGGCACGTCGGATCCAGCTCTCTGCCAAGCTGTCAATCCACACAGCACACAGTCCGTGACAATCATGGGACGTGACACCCCGCGCAATGCAACACAGACCCAACAAGTTTGTTTTGTACATGCCACTGCGGCAACGGCAGATACAGCAACGTGCTTTGGCTCATACTGACATGGGAAGCATTCAAAGCACTCATGCAGAGATAAGAGGCTCCCCTCATCTCCTGCCTGAGACACACTGACCTCCCCTCCCCTCCCCTCCCTTCTCCTCGGCATTGTTAAAAACACAAAAATCTGTCACTTTTTTTTTTTTTAAATGT
The DNA here is from genome assembly GCA_013399895.1 of Serilophus lunatus. Lineage (NCBI taxonomy): Eukaryota > Metazoa > Chordata > Aves > Passeriformes > Eurylaimidae > Serilophus > Serilophus lunatus. The sequence goes on from VXBA01005476.1 coordinate 1,464,761, forward strand.
CTTTGTTTCAGAGGGTTCCCCCTTTTTTTCTGAGGCCAATTAAAAATAAAAGTTTACCAGAAAAACAAGAAGAAGAAAAAAAAAAAGCATCTGATACCATTGGATCCAGCCTGTAAGGATCTCACACATAAAAGAATTATGTCCCTGAGCACTTTCCAACAGACTTTCAGAAAATTTCATCTTTCTACTTCCCTGGCTGGATAGTCTGTTTGAGTAATTTTCTCTTTCTCCTGGGGCTGGTTGCTAAGAGACGCGCTATTACTTCTCCCTCTCTTATGACCCGATTACTGTGATCAGCAAAGACAGCGTGCAGACAACAGCCTGACACAGCTCATACAAGAACATTGGGCTCGTTACAAAATGATGGACTGTATTAACACTCCGCAGCCCCTTCGCTCGCTGTGGCCTTTGCAGAGTCTCCAGGCACAACTGGGGGCTTTTACTTCGCCAGCTTCTGAAGTGCACGTTCAAACATTTCAAATCACAGGACTGGGAAGGGAAAAGAATGGACTTTTACCTCCTGTGCTTCACTATCTGCCAGCCTGAGCTGTGTTAACAGATCCTCACTGAGCGACCCTCCTTTTCTTACCTTTCCTTAGAAGTGGCCTAGGAGCTATGATTATTCCTTTTCACTGTCTTGAAAAAAAACTTTGCATATACACAGCACATTTTGGGTTAGAACATTCCCCTGAAAGGTTTGACAGCACATTGTAAAGCCGATCATGACACTCAGGGGCTGAGGTGACCTGGTCCTGTAAAGAGCAGAGATGGATTGCTCCAGATAAAGAAAACAGCTGGAAATACATCCAGCTGAAGGTGCTCAGTGATCTGAAGGAAGCTACTGGGATGCCCAACAGGCTCCCAATTCACGCAGAAACAGTCATAGCCTGGCACTGCATCCTCTGCAAAAAGCCACAGGGGATAGAGCCAGTGGAAGAGACAGGAAACTTGGAGCACAGTTGGGAGCTTGCACTGAGGAGTGCATGGGGTAAAAAGTTAAGGTAAGTTCTTTTTGTTCATGTTATTACCAAAGAATAGGTTTGCTAAGGTTGGGGCCACCAACCTCAGAGACCATCAGTCTCCACTTAGTAAGAATTTAACCCTCATCGCATTCACTTTTTACAGCATAAATTTCAAATGTATAATTTCTTCTATTAAACCTAATTTTGAAAGACTGTGTTTACTCACACTGTTTTAATACCATTTTCCTACTCTTGAGGGCTCCCTTCTTCTCCCACCAGCTTGCTCAGGGCAGCTCCTGAGGCAAGACCCCTGGGCAGACCCTCACACCACAGGTGTTGCATAATATCTAGAAAAGCCAGTTGCTAAATCTTTCCAAATGGACCCTGAAACAGAGGTGGCCCAGATGTGCAGGTCCCTTCAGTATCTCCATGTTATTTCCCATAAATTCAGCACTTGGCAAGACAAATGCCAGTTGCCATGCCAGTGCGATTTCTACCAACCAGCCCTTCACACCAGGCTTAGCTTTATGGTTTATGGGTAACATCTAGACTAAACCAAAGCCTTTCCTTAGTCATTGTCACCACAGGAATTAAAAGCTGGAAAAGACCAGTGCACTTCACAGCTCCTCAAATAGTTTGGGTAAATCCCCAGTCAAGCCCCTAGAACATGTCTGCACTTCCTTTCACGGTTATGAATTTCCAGTGTGCATGCTGGTTAAAGGAGAAGACAGAAGGGAAATTTTTAGATAGAGGTGTCTGCATATTAGGAACTAGTGCAGAACACTGCTCATCTCCTGCAAAATCACTCTCCCCTGGCCAAGCAGAGGAGCAGGACTCTCAGTCCTGCTCACAGACCCTTGACTCTTGTGCCAAGTCCATCTCAACATGCTTAGCTTAGTAACACAAGCATTTCGAGCCTTGTATATTTAGTCCAAATTGTAATTGTGTAGTGTTCACTGCCAGAAATGCCTGCTCTTTGGCCACAACTACAGCTTCTGTGGCTTCAAGAGTTGCTCATTCATTCTTCTAACCTTTTATTAGACCAACCTGTAATATAATCCAATAGACATTTACTGGTTGCTCTGACTTAGCAGGACTCAGCTGGCAAAGTAAAAAAATGTTAGGCAGAAAAAAGGAAAAACATACGTAACTTCCTCTACTATAGCAGTTAAGTTTTCAGAGTCTAGAGGAGCTGCATTGTGTGAACTAGGGGAAAAAAATGAAAAATATTACTCAATTGTTAACTGTCGTACAATTGTTATTATTTAACAGACTAGCATCTGGAAGATATTAAGATTTCAGATTAAAATAAAAGGCACAAGTGCTGCCTGCTTGAATTCAAACTATTTCTGCATTAGCATTGCTCTCTTTCTTTGATTGGGCACCACAGCCCTTTAAAACTGTATACAGGACAAACATTATCTTTTTAAAAGTAAGTTTGATATGGTCGATGACAGATGCTTGCAATTCAAGTTATAAAAAGATGGTTCCTTTCCATTCCAGTCTATGCCAAAAACATATTTTCTTTCTCTTTTTCCCTTCCCCTTTTTGCCCTTCTTCTTTATTCTACCCAAACTATTGTGGCCCACAGAACAGGCCACTGCTAAGATGAATCATTTTTCGATGTTTGAAATAATGAAGTGGAAAAATTAAATATAGTATCTTGGAAAAACATACAGACAGAGGGAAAGGAAAACAAGAAGAAAATAGGTATGGCAGAAAAAAATTAAAGATCTACCTGCTGAGGAGTGCAACATTCGCTTTATGATACCAAATAACTGAGAAAATACAAGCTCACACACAAGAATAAAACTGAAGGCTAGTCACTGCTTCAAGTCATTCCCAAATAAGAGGCAATATGTTCCAGAGGCTGTGAAAATTTAATATTGTAATTCTAACAAAATACAGTCAGAATACTTAATAAAACCTCGTGGCTTGACTTGACATTTTGTGAACTACAGATAAGTATACTGGTTCAATAACAGTTTTTATGCACCTGTTTTATGTTGCATTATTTCCCAGTGCCCTTTTCTAAGGTGGTGTTTCAGAAAACAAAATGCTTATCCTGACAGCAAAGCCAAGACACAAACCTATGAATTTATCTCTGACAAAAAAAAAGCAGATGCAGACACTGTTAATCAGCACAACTTTTGGGATGACTGCTATCAAAACAGACCCACACAGAGCCAGTTTATTTGCACTAGTGGGAATCACAGATCCTGATACTGGTCACTGTGCTGTGGACAACTGGGCAAAACTCCATGTCTCCATAACTCATAAGCTATCGAGTGGAGAGATGCTGCCCAGGCACAAAAGCATCAGCTTGGTCTCACGCCTCTTCCACAAGCTCAGCTTGCTTGGGGCAGTTTAAATCCGCTATTATACAAATGAGAACCACCACTCATTTCCAACTGGTTTCACTTGGTTCCTAACCAACGGGAAAAGAGGATGTCATTAGAGAGAAATCAATGGAGACTTCCGAAAGGCTGCTCCAAACTGGTTCACAGCTACTCCTTAATGAGGGACCCCTGCCTTCCTGCTTGTTCTGCAGTGTTTGGGGGCTTTGTTTGTGCTTCAAATGCTCTTGTGCAGAAGGTAGCAAGCCCATCACAAAGAGGTCTGGAGCTTCAAGTTCATTTTCACTGGCTATATTTTGTAAGAGCCTGTGGATGATGCAGTTCTGACACTAATGAATAAAGTATTGCTTCATCTGCTGCCTTTCATTCAGCACAAGAAACACATGGAAGAACGAGAGCAAAGATTAAGGAAGACTTTAGAAGTTTATAATATGCACTTTAAAAAAGGCTTTCTCTAAAAACAAGCACTAACATGGGTGCTGTGTTAAGGCACAGTCGGGATGATTTTCAACAGTAAGGTATTCTCTTGATTCAAACTACATTTTTCAACTCTGATTTTTTTCAAGCTCAAACCTGAGAGGGATGGGACCATAGCATCCATTCCAACGATGGGACTAGAAAAGTGTTAGAGCACTTCTCGGCAATTTTTTTTCTGTCCCACCACTGAGACACTGCCTCCCTCCTGCATCATGAATGATTTTTTTCAGCTGGTAGCAGAGCCGAGAGCAAGGCAGGGACCAGCAGATCCAACTGGAAATACTCTGGTACTCACAGAACTCAATTCAGCATCAAATCAACAGAGTAACAACATATTCCCATGCTCCATAAGGGCTGCAGCAACAGTCCATAACACATGCAAGACAGCCAGCTTCTGCTTCTCCCATGATAAAAGACTGAATTGCATTATCTCCCGTTAGTGTGGAACAAGCACCAACGCAAACCAGCACCAGAGTGGCCAAGACACCTCACTGTGCCTGCATCCCAGCCTCCTTCCTACAATCAACATAGCACTGCAGAAGCTCATTAAATACATCAAGGAGCAGGTACACCACCCCTCTGCCTCTCAACACAGCCCTTCCACTACTAAGAATTCCTCCTGTGGAGCACAGACAAAAACTGAAAAAAAAAGAAGAACCCACAGAATCTTTCAAGTCAGACTGAATTCATTCTTTCAGGGCTCTCAATGCAAATAACAAATAGACTCTGGACCTGGTTAGCTTCTATGAACTGTCAAAGACTGCAGAACTGGGAAGAGCACAGCTACAACAGACTGTCTAGTCCAATAAATCCATATCCAAGCATCAAAAATTAAGACAGAGCTACTGATAGCAGCTGCTGTAAACAAAACTCACCAGGTTTATCTGCTTATTAAAAAAAAAACAACAAACAACAGAAACACAAGAAACAGGCTGATAGTTCATGCTCCCAAGTTCCCTATAGATTTAGCACAATATAATTCCTTAGTGCTCAAAAGTCTCTACACACACAAAGAGGAGGAGGGCATGGAGAGTCAAGCCCTGGGAAACCTGGATCAGCTGGACTCAATTTTACACATTGTTATCAACAACATAACCTTGATGGCCCTATTTCTGTGCCTTGTCTCATGAGTCACTTGCCCAGTCCTCCAACCAAGGTAAATGGAAGGAGATGGTTTAAAAAAAAGTAATTAAAACCTCAAAGACCTCCACACGTGACCTGTTGTTCACTATATCTGAAAGGCACCCAAGCAAAGGAAGAAGGGAAGAGCTTGCTTTGAGTCTCATCCCTTTATTTAGTTTCCATTATTAAATCTGTATTAACTGTTTCTGCAGGTATTATATCCACCAAGGACACTAATAAATATTGAATTCAGAAGGACCAAACTGAATAAACCAAAGTTGCTAATTTTGTAAACCATACTGTGAGAGACTCAGAGGGTAAAAGAAGCATGACCAAGCACTGGGCAGCCCCACAAACCAAATAACTGTGAGGGATGCTGGCTGCACATCCCTTCCTGGCCAGGGCTGGCACTGCAGCACCTCAGTCTGTCGTGGGCAGCTTTAGAAACATGCATGGTCCAATTCATATGAACAAGACATTGCAAGAATATGAGGAATTTAGGTTTTTGGGAGTGGAGATGATTATCTTTGCAGGTACTTCCCAGTAGACAAGGATGGACTCATTCCCTTCCCTACCACCATGAAACCATCCTTCAGGTGACAGCACACAGTGGCAGAAAAGGGCATTCAAGTCATTCCTCTGGGACTTGCAAAGCTGTACTTGGAGGAGATGGGGAAAGGCAAGGGGAAAAGAGCTTTTGTGTTACCAAAACAAGCTTCAAACCAAAAGGCACAACACAACACAGAGCTTGCAACTCACTGGGCTCAAGCCACCCAATGGCCCCAACTCAGGCTTTTCCGAGTATGTCAGACTGACAACAGATTTTTACACGTTTTCGAAGCCCCTGATACTGGCCTCACAGCCCCTGGCACCATCCCAGCACATCCTGACTGCCCTGCCTCAGCAGCACTTGTTCTGGAGCAGCTGCCAGCTCTCCTCCCCATGCCATGGAACATGCAAGCTCATGCCAGCACCACCAGCCCCATGGCAGCAGGCACAAAGCCAGTGGATCAGCCATCACCAACATCACTCCGCACCAGACGCCTCCTTAGTCTGCCCTGTAGGGTGAGGCCCCATTTTCTGGAACTATGGAAAAGAGGAGAAAAGGGAATTTGCTTCATCTGCAACCTATAAATCCTTTCCATCTTCCTGAGCCCAGCACAGATGGGAACAGCTGTGTGGCACTGTTTCCCTAACGCTCCAGCTCTGTTGAAGATGCTGAAATACCACTTTAAGTCTAAAAGCTGGAGAGCAGGAGAGAACTGGCAGGGAAAGGAGGAAGTGCAGCCATGGAATCACAGAAAGGTTTGGGTTGGAAAGGACCTTGAAAGATAATCCAATCCAACTTCCCTGTCATCAGCTGGGATATCTTTCACTAGACCAAGTTTCTCAAAGCTCTGTCCAACCTGACCTTGAGCACTTTGAATGATGGGGCATCCAGTGCTTTTAAAGGAAACAAAACTAATACTGACTCCTTGGATAAAGGCATTACTTTGCTTAAGAGATTTACTTGGTCAGTGAGTACAGTGGATAAAAGCTGTTATGCACACCGCTGGACTGGGTCTGCTGAGGAACAGAGGGAGGAGACAGGTAACACCAAACACAAGACCATGGAGAAAGAAGCCAAATATATAAGAAGTGGACTGTCAGAACCCATGGCTGGATGATGCCTAATCCGTCTCAGGACTCATCTTTTCCCAGCATGAGGAGAAGATGCTCTCAAATTTGAAACACATCTAGCTCCATCCAAGGACCACCTGTGACCCTAGTTAAACTCTTCTAGAGCTACTGCTCAAATGTCTGGACATCTAATTTTGATTTCTAGCCTAACTCATAAGCAGCTACACTTCCTCCTAATGCATACTAGTTCATCTTAAATATCTTCCCCAAGCTTGAACAGTTCTCCTCTCTCTATGAGCTAAATACAGAGCTGTGTAACATGACAAGCGCCTGCACTTCCCAGGATCTGTGGGTGCTCACACCTCCCAGGATCAGGCAAGATTAATCCCCTGCAAACTGTCACAGTGGTGAATGGCAGCACTAAATCCTCCAGAAACCTAGCCCAGGTTACAGCACATGGAAGTCCGGTCTGCTGTTTGTAGGACCTATAAAAGTACAGCTGTGCCCACCTCTTCAGATCTCTGCATGGCAGAGACCTGTGCAGAACGTTAAGCAGAGCAGTGGTCTTATTGATGATGATGTTGATGATTATGATTATTACTTCTGCCACTACTGCAGACATACCCAGAGGCCCTCAAACAGATCTCTGCAACAACAAGACACGGCCTCTGCACTTTGATGAGTTGATAAATCTAGTCTGAAACAAGTTGCAGAAATTCGGCATGGCAAATATCAGGAGGGGGGCTGGCAGCAGCAGGAAAATTGCTCACTTCACTGGTCTAAACCACACATGCACTGCATCTTCAAGTTACATTAAAATGCTGCTGATAAAACTGTTGGCTGTTGTGATTTTACTTTTTTTTAAGTCATGTAACCATTTCTAACTTCCTCCAAACCTCCATTAAGTAGCTTTTAATACGTACCTTCTGGCTGATTTTTGTGCAGGTGTCAGGAAAAAAATAATAAAATCACAGTCAAGGTGAGACCAAGGACATGCTTTGGTGGGAGAGCAAGGGGGTACAGTCAGTCCCCCAACACATGCACATAGCACTTGTTCCAGTGTCACTCTAGTATCTCTTCCCTCTGCTTTCAACATAATTAAGAAATAAAATCACAAATATGATAAGCCAGACAGATCGTCTATGTGTGAGCAACACCTATACAAAATAATAAACATAAGGCCAGAGGATGCATATTCCCAAATGCCAAAAGCAACAAGCTGAAGAAATTACCAGAAACAGAATATGCAAGTCTCCCAGAGAGATTCTAGATACTATTCCAGCTGCCAAAGTCTGCAGGGAATCAACTCCAGAAACTGCTGGGGCAGACAATGCTGTGATGTGCACAGCTGCTCTCTGCCCCATCACACCTCCAGAACAGCCCTTCCCACGAGTGGTGTCACTGCTCCCATTCATCTCTAGCAAAAGGAAGCATGGTAAGCTCATGAGCCTGTAGCTAAGCAGCTCTGGCAAGGTAGGAGGGATGAAAACATACCGGGGTGCAAGAGGATGCTGCAGCTCCCTCACCTACAGACTCACAGCTAACCAGTTGGGAAAGACCTGTGACCAACAGAGAAAAAATTTAGGCAAAATGGCTCACAGTGCCACTGTATGCAGGGAACCAGTGGGGCATGGAGCCATCTCCCAGGCTGAATTATTGCTGCAAAAACCAGGGAGGGCATTGAAAAAACAATTAGGGCTCCTAGAGGAGAGAAGGGAGCCACAGAAAGTGAATGAAGCACATTGGGCTAAATATTTCTCACTGCTCCCCTCTTGCCTGCCAGATCCCAGAAGCCTCGTTCTCAGGGTTATATATGGCTAGGTAATGGCTTTGCATTGGCTGCTGACAGCAACCAGAAGCATGTCACCATCTGAAAGTGGATTAACTTAAGCTGCAGGCACACTGTCACATCACTAAGCCTGTCTCTGACCAGGTCTTGGTCAACCCTTAGCTCTTCCAGGCCTGTCAGATAATGACAGGATTTCCAAATGCTGAGCATCAGACAAGGCAGGGCACTGGCACTTACAAAGTCCCCCTGCAATCTCCTGATTGTCTCCTGGTTTCCAACCGACCCAGCAATGCCTGATTGCTTGCAGGACCGGATATTGAGGATTGCATTAGAAATGTTTGGTCATCTTGTCTCCCCTTCTCAGCTCACAGTGCCTGCTCTGCCCTTTGGGAAAGCCTCCTTCCCCAAATGCCAAGAAACAGAATTTTTTATGTTCCCAAGTCACATATAACCACACCTACAATCACTAAAGCACTAAGACATATTGACCCCTTTCACACAAAAAAACCAGTGATTGATCAAGACAGCTTTCTTGCAAAAAATAAAATAGTTATTTCCCATTATTATTTTTCATTTTAAGAGAATTAGAAAAATTAGAATTTCCACTTGACTTGAAGGTGACATTTTCATCACATTTCAGAAACGGATTATTTTCTACTTTTTAAATTCCAAATGTCTTTTCCTATTTCTTGCTAAGTTTTGTTACTGAAGGCAGCAGAACAGGTGCATATGACTTCGTCTTTCCCCCTCCAACACATTTTCTTTTTTCGTTCTAAATTCTCCAAAGTTAGAGTGGCGGAGGAAAAAAACCAAAACACTCATCAGACTTATCCAACATTCCTACAAACTATCCTTAACTCTAGAAAATCACTCGAGCGCAAAATTTAATGTGCTGCTTTGTTTTTCTTTCTTCTTTCCATTATTCTGTAGTCTTTCTGAAAATGTATATGACTTTCAAAAGATTGGGGAGAAAGAGGAAAAAATATACAGCTGATATTTAGCTTATTGTACTCAACACAAAAGAGGGAAAAGTGGTGATAGAACAAAGTAGAGCACCCAAAACCATATAGAAAAGCTGTTGCAGCAATTTTCTTGAATACAACTGAGCTTTTCTTTTTGAAGGGAGGTTGGACAGGAGGAGGAGGAGTTTTTCACCCATTTCTAACCATAGTAATTCACCAGAAAGAGAAAAATCATGCCTTGCTAGCATGACAGCTACCACTCTTTCCTCAAATCCTTGGTTTTCACCTTGTTTCTGCTGCAGCAAGGTTCCATCACACTCTCCACTGCCAGCAAGGGGCATCTCAGGTACTCTAGCTGGCAGGTTACCAGTTGCAAACCCCAGGGGTGCTTCCAACTATTCAATTCTGAACCTAGGAGCTCTTTCCTTCGTGTGTCTACAAGACAGGAACCCAAATCCCACACTTGCTGCTGAACTACATGAAGCGAAGAGGGCTTTTACAGCAGGAAGTAGAGGAAAGCAAACATACAGTGACTGGAAGGCTTTTGTTTTGCTAACAGAACAGTTCCAGAGGGCATTGCAATGGTCATGTAAATATCCTTCAAATTATTTTATATTCAAGAATGTTCCATAGTAGAGGGAAAAAATAAAAGTAAAACAATCTAGGCAGCAGGCTGGAGAAGAAGCACTTCTAGACTCGGTCTGCCAAACATATGCCCCACCACTCCCAATTATACCCATATTCCCACAAATCAATCCCATGTTTGTAAAGGACTATGCCAGGATAAAAGAATCAATACTGAAAAGGATTGCTCAAACCCGAGCTCCTTGAATTATCATGTGCCAGCAGAGACCAAACAAGCAAAACCCTTTGAAAAGTATCCACCTTGGACATGGGACATGCTTCCCATAAAAACCAAGAAAGATCTGTCCCTGTGTCCTCCCCCAGCCCTGTACCTCTCAAGAGAATAGGCAGCCAGAGCAAGGGTAAGAGATACCTTCAAAGCCCTTTTGATATGAACGACTTGAAGCAGGGAGGCTCCCACAAACCCACCAACCAAGAGCAAGTCAAGAACAGCCTGTGTCAGCAGTCAGTTTCTCTGAATTACACAGCCGTGGTTCCTTTCTGAAAAATAAATACTCACCATCACCTCCTGGTTGCTTGTAGGGGTTGTACTTTGGTTTGGGGGCAACAACAGGTGCAAACTTCTTTGGAGTCTGCTGGGTGGACACTGAGATGCTGGGAGTTCCAAAGGTGTGCGTGGTCTCCATCCTTGCAGTAACGTGACCAACAGGTTCGTTGGTACTCTTGGGTGGCAGCCAGGATGGGTGGGACATGGTTCAGAACTGAGAGGAGAGGCAAAGAATCACACATACAATAGGAATTTAGGCTGGAGAAATAACAGTTGTATTCCTACTATTCTGCTGGTTTATGAAATCAAACCTACAAAACCCCTTAACATGTTTAACTGGTTCATGTTTAACTTTAAACAATATAGCTCCTTTCCCCAGCAGGTCAGAATTACTAAATCAGCTTATTGGTGGTGCCTACAAAAAAAATTGTTATTTTCCTCTTCAAATTAAGAGTACAGATAGGCTGATACCCTAAAGCAGCCCATAAATCCCACCACCCATTCAGCACAATAGTGATATATTTGCCTTTCCCTGTTAGGCTTTTGAGAGTACATTAACGCACAACAGTACAGGTGCTCCGGGGACAAGTCTAGTCACAGATAGGCAGACACACTTTCAAAATACACTTTTAGCACTTTTTCACATGTCATTTAGGACCTCATGCCCCAGTGATTTTCATTCAGACTTTTGGGAAAAAGGATTTCAAAAGTGGCTAATCATTCTTGATGCCTCCATTTCTGAATACCCAGCTTAAGACATTTTAAAAGCATATCAATTTTGAAAAAATGCCAGAATCTCACAACCACTGACAACCAGGCTCCTTTTAGACATCTTGACTTGTGTAACAAAAAACAGAGGCAGCCCAAATCATCATTTATTTATGAAAATCTTGGCTTTGGCCTCTTAAAAGCCTACATCACTTTTGAGAACTGGACTCAGATGCTGATGAAAATGTTGCCCATAAAAATTCTGTTCACTGCAATAAACAAGTGCTTTTCACCACTCACAAACCATTATTTGCTGGGCAGCAACCATAGTCCTATGTACCATCAGATGGAGCTGGATTTGAGATGTGATGGAGAAATGAAGACCTCACACAGACAAAAGATAATGCTAATGTTGGAGCTCTTGAGCACCCTATCACTTCTGCCCACACACTGCTTTGGTGTCAGAACTCCTCAAGGCCACAGAAACCACCAGGCAGCTGCAACTTGACCTGGAAAGATTTGTTTTGATCATGGAAAAAGATCAGTGCAAGACATAGTCCAAGCCATGGGAGACATGAGCAGACTGCCATGGCAGAAGGACACTTACATCTGGCAACAACAAGACTAAGCAGAGGAACTGCTGGATTTGCATAGAGATGATCTCTAACTGCATCACTAAGTAAAATCTGCTGATTGGTCTGAGATGGAGGAGAGAGTTGCAGCTGTGCTGGGAAAGGCACCAAAGGGCTGTATCAGCTGGTGTGAACAGTTTTCCAAGCTCAGTGGGGGACAAAGAAAGGGAACAGACCAAAGGTGGCCTTTCAGCAGCTGCAGAACCCTTTGGACTGAAATCATTACCCAAGCCCACAGTGCTACAGCTCTCTGACTATTCTGACACAGCTCTCTGGGGTCTGTTGAATGGCTCACAAGGAGGTATTTCCAGAACTGGGGAAGTGCAGTGACATACAGCTCATTGACACCATGCAGGAATGCAGCATGGCCCACTCCCAGCCTACCTGGGCATATCTTTAGTGCCTCACAGTTAAGACTCCCATGCACACATGCTTCTCCAAGAAATAAACAACACTGAGGTCTTCAACCAGCCCTCAGGATTATGCAGAACATTTAGGCAGGTAGAAGGCATACCTGATATCATATTTAAGTCTATCTAGAGAAAACAAAGCATAAAGGACACTTAATTTTCCCTTTTTTTTTTTCCTAATTTGAACTCACACGTCACTAGAAACATCAAGATTAGGCTCTTGACACTAAGGAGCAAAGCTATTTTTCAGACTTATCCTGGCTAGCAAAACACCTGCATCCCTTAAGTTTCATGGTTGAACAAATTCAGTTGAGTTCTTCATCAAAGCAGCAAATGAAGACTCTTGGGTAGAAACTAGAGAATGTAGTCCTGTGGGTTTCTGTTTGGATAACCTTGTCCTTGCAACTTGTTGTTGGCAATCCTGAGTCACCTGGGAGAAAGGATTAAGGTCTCTGCAGGGACAGTACCTTCAGCTAACAGCAATGATGGCTAAAACTGACAGTAAAAAACGAGTGCTTATTCTAACTTGGTAAATTTACTCCAGCTAATAGGTTTCCTTCTAGGACAATTTCTACTTTAAGGCCCAATGTCTGACCCAACACTAGGAGATAGACAATTTGTGGTCATCTTCCGCCTCCATCACTCTGCACGAGAGAGGAGCTGGCAAGTGCAAAACATCAGTCCCAATACTTTTGTCTCTTCCTGGTCAAGCAGTCTGACTGCTTCACATGCAGACAGTGAGTTTGCAATTCATCCTGCTAGAAAGTGAACCTGCTGCACTAGGAATTCGATACCAGTGAAAGGAAGACACTAGGGCTGGCTAGAAATCAGGCAGACAGAAGCACAGCTAGAGCAGACTGGAGATGATATCCCAAGGCTGAGCTGCGGGGACATGACTTTTCACTCCCATATGCCCACCATGCAACCCTATGGTAAGAGTGCAGAGCATCAGTCTGAAAGCAAGAAGTGAAAGGCAGGTCTTCTCCACAGGGCTGGAGAGGAAACCAGCCACGGTGGGTGGGGGCTGAGGGCACATGCACCACAGTCCCACTGCCTTGTACTTCCCATTACCAACACCAGCCCTGAGGGACTTAGAGAATGACTGTCACTCCATCATCAGTAAGATTTACCTACACTGCTGCCTCTTCTTCCCATATCCTTCAAAACTGTAAAAGCAGCAATAAAACTCAGGCATCTATCTAGGTTTTAAAAGCAGAAAGAAATGAGGGCACTCAGTCTTAAGAGCTAAACAGGACAAGTCTGCACTCTGCAGAGTTATTACAACCAAAGATGGCTGTTCCTTACCTACTGCTAAAAGCATACTGGAGTTTAATTCCGACAGGTTTTCAGCCTCTGGCTTGACATTTCGTATGAAAGAGCACCATGCTGCATGAAGCACCCTCAACCCTGGGCATTACCTCCATACTGATTCAAAGCAAAAAAAAAAAAAAAACCAAAACAAAAAAAAAAAAGCAGTACTGACTACATTATCAGCATTCCTCTTCTGGAATGTTCCTTTAATCATCTCGCAGGCAGCATGCCTTGGTCCCACTGAGCTCTCAAGGTCTGCCAGGCTGATGGCAGGGATGGGCTGCATGATGCACAAACCAAGAATCTTCGCTTTGGTAGCCAGGTTGCATAGCACTGAGGATGGCTTAAGACAATGAGAATTTCAATGAATGAACTTAAAAAGCAGACTGTTCCTATGGACAGCTTGGGAGCATGAAGAACATGCTGCTGTAACTCAGTTGCTGACTGTAAGCTGGCACGCAGCTCCCTCTCAGTTAACCTCCAACGCCTTTGTTTTGGCTGTGGTGGTATTTTCGTATTGTTTCCCCATTAGTCTTTTCTCTTCCTCTTTCTCCCCTCTCATTTTCTGTTATGCATTTACTGCCACTTGTTTTTGCTATCTGTGCCTTGACAGTGTTTTCAGCAAGTTCCCTTTTCCTCGTCTGTTCCAGTCCCAGCTCCCCAGCTTCAATTAAATTTAGCCTAACTACATTGCAAGATCATATAAAAAAGAAAATGAATTAATCTCTTTTCAAGAGCTGAAGCTAAACTTCTGGGTTTGCTGCTATTTTCCCTCCATTTTGTCAGCTGGTAAAAGGCCAAAAGGAAAGAAAAATGTAAGGGACAGTAGCATGGAGACAAGCACAGCTCTCATCTCTGCAGACTTCTCCACAGGGGAGCATCCTGGCTAGTTCAGACAAAGGCTCAGTTCTCCCTCTCCACTCCTTGCAATACTGGCTGCTTTACAATAATCAGAAACTTCTTTGGAGCAAAATATGAACCTACAACTAATGCCCTTACTCTAAACTTATTTTTGAGTATGGCACTGCCTCTGCATTATTGTGGTTCCTGTGCTTGGACAAGAACCTCCAGCAGGGAACAGCACTGCTTTTCTGGCTTGCCAGCAAATACAACCAGCAAACATACACTTCACTTTTGAGGTATTTCCTTCCAGAAAATTTTATTTTTCACTGAAAAGTCAACCTATAAATTAAATCTACAACTGCCCCCGCATATCTGCACCAAGCAAATCATTCTTCAGGTGTGGTTTGCATTCAACAAGCCCCTTCCTGGCAAACCTGAATAGATCAAGACACCCAACACTGAACGTAGGAAGGTTGGAAAAACCTTTGTCAGTGAGCCCACGTCCCTGGGAACCCTCACAGAGGAACAGTGTTCTCTTGGTTCCTTGTCAGTGCCATGTTTTCCTCTCTCTTGGCTGAAGACTTCTGCATTTATGCCTGCCACTGTCCCACAGCCTTCCTTGGTCATCAGTTAACTCACAACAACCTTGTTCTTGATCTGACTGCTACAAGCTTTTCCTGTGACTCCTTACTCATTGACCACTCTGGCAATACCCACTTCCCAAATTCACTGCCCCATCCCAGAAAGAAAATCCCCTAAATCTTCTTTCCATCACTGCTTTGAAATCCTTTCTCACTGACCATCTCAATTAGCCCTTCTGCACTCAACCGTGCCCAGCTCCACAGAGCTTCTGCTGAGCTGAAGAACATTAGTTATAAAGTATATGTAGCCTCAACTGAAACAACGCAAGTGTTGGAGAATCCGACACAGCATTAGGAAAATTATTTGGACAAGCAATTAAGCACCATAATTACAGCTTCTCCTTTATGTCTGGCTTTAAATTTAACTAGCCCTGCTTCCAAGCACTGCATTTTGTTATGCTCCTGTCATCTGCATTACAGACCTGCCTCTCTTCCTTATGCAGATCCTTTCAGAACACAGCCAGGTTGTTGGTTAAATCAAATCAAAACATTTAAATTAAGTATCAATTAAACTCCACGTAAAGGGCAGACTTCTCTTGATTCTTTCATGTATGTTTACTCTGAACGCTGATGGTGGATGATAGCAAAAGACCATTTTTTCAAGAATGGCAACTTAAAATAGAAGGGGTAAAATGATGAATAATATTAAAAAAAAACAAAACCCAAACTTGACTAAAATCAGCTGTAAATGCCTGAGGTTCTTTTATCCTTCCTTCCTTGGAAGCATTAGTCATCACCTACTTTTGGAGGCAGAGGATAAGACCAGACTAACTATGATAAATAACATTAAGAGCAAAGAGTGAAATCACACTGCATAAATAAGGAAAATAGTGTGCTCTGGTTCTATCACTAGGACAATCTTAATGCTGTAAGTTCAGAAAATTCTAACCATGAAAGAATACACCACAGCAGAGGAACTGGAATTCACGAATCCCAAGCTGAGACCACATTATCTAAAAATGCCAGACCAGAAATATCAATAGAAGATAATACCAGGCAGCAATAAAAATCTGACAAGGGTTTTTTTGTTGCCTTTTTTTTTAATGTGTGGGCATTAAGAACCTATTTTTGCTTTTAATTACAGGATGTCATTCACCTTTGAGAAGCAAAGGTAGAAACAATGAGGGTTCCAAGTCAATTTAGCTTCACATCAGATAAGCAATGGAAAGGTAGAGTACCAATTTGTCTACTTTTGAAATTGTTAGTACATTCATCCCTGAGACAGGCTGGCTTTTCTGTGATTAGACTGTACCCAAATAAATCTTCATTTCATTTTCATATTTATAACAGGGACCAAATACTCCTCAGATGCTGATGCACTTTGTCAAGGCAGAAGATTATGTCCCTGAGCAATGCTTCATAGCAGGTAGCAACAGTGTTTAACAAAAAACGAGCAACAACCGTCTGTTCTTCCAGACAGTCTGCTCTGTGTTCCATCCCACACCTTCCTAAATTCACTGGCTTCATGTAGGTCTATGATGTTCTGTCTTAGTATCACTCACGCACAGCCAACCATCACTCCTAAGGCTAAAGGATTGACTAGATATAGGGAATTAGGACCCTTTTTGTTGGCAGTAGATGCAACTGAAAGACTTGTGGTGTTTTTCTTTGACACATGATCCAGACATCACCCTCCCTAGATAACGTGAATTTGTCTCTAAAGGGTTAAAAGACATGTATAGAAAGGTAAACTGCATCCTCCCCACTCTCTCTTCTCCTCTCATCTATGTAACTTGACTTTTCTTCACTTTCCACTTCAGTTTTAAAGATCAGTTCTAGAACTGAACCAAGGGGACACCCTTCACAATGGAAAATCATGCCTCTCATCGCCCCTTTGTGTTAGAAGTGCAACCTACAAGATTGGATGCCTTTAAGTTGATTTTTCTTAATTTTTTTTGCTTGAAATTCCCCAAATAGCAAACCAAATGCCCTGCTAAAATACAGTTCTTTGCTTTGTCCTCACCACTCCACTAATTAGTCAAGTGCAGCAACTGAGGCTGACCAGAGAAATTTGCTCTTTATAAACGCATGAAGCTGCTTGTTTTCCTTGGCACTGTTCCCCTCCGAATTTTAAATGAATTTATTTCTCCATTTATGGCTGATGACCTCTAGCATGAAGCTCTCCTACTTCTTGTGGCCTTCAAAAGAGGCCATTAGAGTTCTTTAACCAAACATAGGAAGTGCAATAGGTACTTATAAACTCAGCACAAGCTCTCCTGGGATGTCTTTCCCATATGGTACCACTTATCCTCATCAATTTTACATCATATGGGAAATTATGTGATTTGGGGAATTAAGATTCATTTGAAACTCCCTTAATCATTGCCAATCTGCACAACATCTCTCCAAATTTAGGTCCTGTGATACTAACCAGTCCAAAAATCTCCTCCCACAAACATTCCCAGTAGCAAATTGACCTCCAGACCTTCACACTCCTCAAATGTCATGTCAACAACCAGAACTGCAAAACTCCAGGAACAACTCTGGGCACTGTGAATCCCATGTGTTGGGCTGATGTGACCTCTACCAGCAGTGGGCAGAGCTAAAAAGTGCTAAGTGGAGAGCTAAGGAGAGTCAACCGAGCAACCAAGAGACTTCAAGAGATGATCAAGTGGAATGGAAAACACTGTCACCCTCCAGTGACTGCCTTCTCGATCATCCACAAATTCAATGCACATGGACTCCGAGACCTTGTGGCACATCTCTCCTCAGGATCAGGTTTCTTCGCTTGCACTCATCTTACACAGTTCATGGACATTTCATGATGCTTTGATGTAGTCTTTCACAGCAGGTGTTAGCTGGAGCAAGTTTAATTCTGCCTCTTCCTCTCAGATTCAGAGTTTCTCTCAACTGCCTGGATATGGCAGGGATTTGTATCTTCATCCCAATTCCCTCAAAGTAAAATAAATAAATAAGTAAATGAAATCAAAGTCACTTCTTCAGTTAAACAGGGCTGAGAGCATTCACCTACTACCTGCTGTGGGACATTCCTAATGTAATCAGAGGAATTAAAGGAGAAAGAAACTAAGTTACAGCCCTGCTTGTGCTGAATTATTCCTTGAAGAATATAGTCCAGTAATGTCTCACTCTGGCTTTAACAGCTTTAATCAAACTTCCACGGGATCATCCAGAAGACCTGACTTAAATTCAATGTTCACCCTGGTTTGAGTAAGTTGTTGGCCCAGATGACCTCTGGATGCCCAGAGGGATCCAAATCAATTATTCTATGACTCTAAAACCCCAGACTTCCAGCTGTGACTTTATCTGCACTCAAAAGGATTTGCAGCAATATACTGTATTCCACTTCAGATATGCTTGCAATATCACCTACTGGCAATGTAACATTATATTCCTTGTTCCCTAGTTGCAATGGTTTGAAAATGAACAGTTTGTGCCCATTCTTTTAAGTATATAACCAATACTTGGAAAACAACTTTTTTTTTCCTAGCACAGCTGCATCCACACTTCATTTTTTCGCCCATAGATCCACAGCAGTTTGGGATGTCACTTAGGTTGTACATACTAAAGTCACTACAACTTCTATAGTTTTACTCAGACATAACAAGAAGACAGTAAGTCCATAGCGGAGATTGCAAAGACGTGATGGTAAAGAACGTCTTTGGTACAAAACATCTCTTTGGTACAAAGATGCTTGACATAAATGTCATCTTGAAAACACTTCATCGGGTGCCAATCCAATATCATAATCATTCTTACACACCCTGCTACTGGGACAATTTTGATACCAAGTTTTCCTCTTAGGTAATTTCTCTTGTCTCAGCTTCAGTAGTGGAAAAGGTAGAAGGCCAAACTAAACTTAAAACTTCTTTTCTTTCCCAATATAATTGGATTAGTAGTTCGGGGATTAGATGTTGGCTATCTGAATTTGATTGCTGCTGCAAAACACACACATAAAAACTGATGAATGAGATCTTCCTTTTACAGCACCATCACATCCCTATGTTGGATGACAAACTAGGCATTAAAATCTCAATAAATTGAGCTTGACTGGTCCACGTGCACTGAAACAAAGAGATTGTACTGGCTCCCTAGAAAAAGATAGATCTATTTAATCTAATACAACTCTAATGACTGCATTACAATTTCACAAGAGAGAAGCCGATTCTCGACTTCTGTTGGCTTGTGATAACCCTCAGCTACTCCAAACATAATCATATTGGATAAAACACTAATCCAAGGCCTTAGCTACTTGTGGTCACAACAAACCCCAGGACAGTTGCAATGGAGGAGGCAGACCTGCTGGCATACTCAAATACAGCAACATTTACAGATGAACCTGAGCAGCTGAGCCAGGAGGTAGTTCTGATCCAGACAAATTTCTTCCAATTGTTAAAGCCTCTCTTCCTAATAACTTGACCTACAAGTTTGTGAGGATGTTACTGCACCACAAAGAAAAGTTTGAGATGGATGTTTCAGAATTTTCTGTATAAAATCAGAGAGGAAATATATTAATAGAGACAGCAAAAACAGGCAGAATGATGCAGAAAGGTTATTTTGGGAGTCTCAGACCATGAGCTCCCTTGCACAAATACTATTTTCCTGCATACAATTTATTTTCAAGACCTCTTTGCCAAAAAAAGCTGCCTTTATTCCTTTTGTGCCCATATTCAATGTCTTGCCTACAGCACAACCCAGTAGTTGGCTTCCTACTTCAGCAAGGGACTGCCAAGCAGCACAGAGCCTATCCATCAAATAAAATGATTAAAAGGCTGGACCTCTCAACCAATGAAGATCTACTGGAATCAGGCCTATCAAGAGTCCCAACATAACAGAAAAGCAAACAGGACAACAAGAGATGGCAAGGTTAAGGCTGTCAGAGCCAGCTCAGGCAGTTCGGATGCTGCTGCTGGCTGTCAACAAGAAGGTACTGTGCAGAACTAACATTCAGCTCAGCTGTGAGACATCAACAAGACCCCAGTGGGACCAAATGGGACCATGGCAGCCTATTGACACACAGATAATTATATTAGCTTTGCAGAGCTCTGTGTGCATGCGTCTGAACCTGGGGAGAAATAGCAGGGATCTGAGCTCAGTGGGAAACTGATGGAGTGAACAAAGAAACAGTGCAGAGCTTGAGGTCCTACCCAGCTAGGTTAGTGTGGGTGTAGGTGAGTTTTCAATTTATAATGGGTTCCCTGCACTAAGCTCCGCTTCTAAACTAGCTGTGGTTGCAGGAAGGGTCAGCTGCTGCCATTCCTGGAAGAAAACACACCTGCTATTGGCAGTCTGAATCACAAGCCATCAAGAAGGCTTCTGTGAATGGAAAAGGAACTGCAGACCAGAACACAGGCACAGCACAGGCCCCACTAAGGAAGGGAAGCACATGCAGGCCCAACACCACCATACTCTTCTTGTCACACCTCAAGGAGCTAGTAGTACAATCCAGACTTTGAAACTGTAATGTCTGAAAAGCAACCAATTAATTCATGGGCAGAAACTGTGTCCAAGATCAAAACCTTTAATCTCTGACTCTTTTCCTCCCACTCGATCCACCTAAATTTTCCTGCCCCAGATCTCAAGCCAGCCTGGAAATCACAGCTTCAAATATAACACAGCACCTTGCAAATAATCAGGGGAAATTATCTTTTTCTGACGGAAAACCCTGTATCCTAACACATAGATTGCTGTCAGATGACTGGGAACTGATGCTACAGACAGATTGCTAATGGAAGCAAGATATTTGACTGTATGAAAACTGTAGGAAAGGTGTACACAAACCCCTTTATACAAACAGCCAGAGAAAAGACTACATTTCTGTGACTTTCATAACAACAGGTGATTTGACATCAAGACGTGAGCACCCCAGTGGCTTCTTGTCTTCCTTCTGCAACACAAAGCAAAATAAAGATTTAACTGCTTCCTCCTTCAAGAAGCTAGAAGCTTGTAGTACTGTCAGGAAAGAAAGAGGACCTCTGCAGGTTACCCATTTATCAGAAGACTGGACTAGACCAATGCTAGATAAAGCTTGCTGCAGCTTTGTCCTCAAAAACCTCCAAAATGAAGAATTCCCTGCTCCCTAGTGACTTGTTCAAGTGTCCCTCTACTTTTCCAATGAAAACATTTTTCCAGCTCTCCAGCTGAATCTCCCAATTCATTATGCATGCCCATGGCACTTTACTTTGCCATCTGGAGAGCAGCATTTGGCTCAGCCATCTTCAGAATACCCCTGGCAGTAGTCATAGCCTGCCATTGGATCACTCCTTTGCCTCCTTTCCATCAGAGACAGGAGCCAAAGCTCTCTCAGCCTCATCCTGTAGGTGATTGTTCTAGGTCCCTGACTGACCCTCCTCTAGACCCTCTCCAGTTCTCCAACATCCCACTTCAACTGTTGGATGCAAAACTGGATAGCAGCCTCACCAGCAGGGAGTAAAGATATGTAATAACTCATCTCAGTCTACTGTCCAGGCTCCTCTTGAAGCAGCCTCATATCCAGCTTGCTTTATTAGCAATGACAACACACATTGGACTCACAGTTCACAGACTAATTCAGGTCCTTTTGTCAAGAAATAAAAAAAGAACACAAGGCCTATTTTGAGATGGTGTCCAAGGTGGAGGAGCTCCACAATGTCCACAGCTACACAGTATGTGGGGTAGGTCACAAGGTGGTATTAGCCACCTCTATGCTATTTGCAATAAACACAACATAGATCTCATTGAGAAGACACCTATTTAAAGGGGGGGGAGGGGTTTAGAAGCACAGGGAAACAGGTGAAGAGGAATATTGAAAGTGAAGTCAAAGCATACCATGACACTCAAGCCTATCAAGATAAATTTCTGGTTTACTAACTATAGGACATTAATTATGCTCTGAATAGAAACTTGTAACAGAAGACAAGTGCTTGAGATATGATTTTCAATTCTACTTTGAAACTCATAAAACCACAAAGCACCAGATCAAGAAACTGCTGCTCTTCTCTTTTAACTCAGTGTCTGTTCATTCAAGAAGAGTGATACGGAAAGCTCTGGGTAATATTTCTCCAAGTAGTGCAAACCACAGTGCCAGCAATGAAGTTAATCCAGCCAGGCATCCACACTGGCCTTGCAAGTTTGCGAAACAAGCTCATCATATTAAAAAGCTGACTCCAGATTCTTCATTGCTATCACTTTAGTGTCTTCTGTTTTTGATCACCCAAATTAATCATTTGTTCCCCTTTTCAGAAATCAGTAGGAAGTTTTGTTGTGACAAAACAATTTCCAAACTAGACTGGCCACATCAGTTCCCTAGATATTAAACATCTCAAATTTGACAGTCTCTAGGAAAACATTACAATGCTCTTTTACCTTCACTGCACCTTCTCAGAAGAGACTGGCAGCGGGTGGTGGAAGAGAGGAAATTATAAGCAGAGGAAATTTTTGGAGGGAAGGAAGAACCAAACATTTAACGTACCTAGAGATTGTTATATACTGCTGTGTTTCAGCTACTGCTGGCAACCACTTGTTTTTGAGCTATGCTAGGGCAGGCAGCTGGGCCGTGCAGCTGGTAAGTGCACACACAGCCCCATTTATCAAATGCCCTTCAATAGTTGCTACCACTATCACACAGGTCTAAGGCAAAGCATGTTCCCACACACAACTAAGCATCTGAAAGGCATTTTAGCATGCCTTTGCTGTGTAACACACATATTTCTCTTTCAAAGTAACACAGCTGCCAACACCTTAATCATTCCTTGGGGACCTTCAACCACGTCAGCCCTTAAGTGCTTCGTTACCTCCAGTGCACTCCTGCAGAGCTCACATCCCAGGTGAGCTGTATGAGCACAGCTCCCTGTCAGCTAAGAGCAGACTGAGCTGCAGGAGAGAAGAATCTGTGCAAATCATGTCTAACAGCCTATCTGCTATCACTCTTTGTTCCCACAAGTCTGGCCTCGTTTACTGCAAAATATGTAGGACAAAAGGCAAGACAGTAACAAGAAACCAGGTTTGAGACTAAAGTTGTTCCATGTTTCTTTTCATGAGAACCTGTGGGAGAGAAGATGCTTACTCCTCTGCATGGACATTCTAAAGGACTATTGAGCCTAGCCAAATAACCTTAACTGAGGCACTCGGGTTGTATGTGCATTCCCAAAGCTTTCTTGTTTTTAAGTTAGAAAATGCTGCCCTGAGTCACAAAAATGGATATGTTCTTGGCACAGAAAAAAATAAACTGCAAATGCAACCAATACAGAAACTTGAGCTGCCCTTTGTTTCTGCAGGGCTTAAATCACTAAGGGAAAAACCTAAGGAACAATTTACATTGATCCATGGAAAGACACAGTCTGTTAGGATTGGTATGCAGATACCTAATTTGAAATTAGCTTGAGCACACAAAGGCATAACATACCCTTTGAAGCTTCTAGATTGCTCCATCAGCTTCCCTGAGACAACACTGCTGCAGACATATCCTAAGGAATCAATTCCAACTCAAGTCCCATTTTAAAACAAGCTACCCTAGGGCCATTTTTTTTGTGAAGCACCACCACTAGGGAACAACTTCACCTGCTCTCTTCATGTCAGCCTCACTCTCCCTCCACTGCAGCCCCTCCACCATACAGTGCCCTTCCAATTGAAGTTATGATCTAATGGGCCAAGATAATGTAGGAAGGTTATTTAATCATGCAAGGAATACAAATTTATACGCATATGTATGCATAGACATGCACATCTCTGATTTTTTTATTCTACATAATCTTCCTCAGGAAACTGGTAGAGAGAAAGAGTAAGGAGAGAAACCAACAGTTGCTCACATGGATCAACACTTCTAGGCTCTCTCTTTTGCAGCTCATCTCACTCATACTTGTGGTTTCAACATGTGATTCACATTAGGCCCCTCTGCTTGCCATTTGATGGTTCTGCTAAACAGATGTGAATTTATTTAGTCACAGAGCCTGCTCTTTACACTGCCTCTTTGTAGAACAGATGGGCTTTTTTTCACTGTTCAACAGTATTCAGATAAAGATCATACCCAGTGCACAGGTTTGCTTGACGATTTCATATGAAAAAGAACAACACATGAACTCATATGTTCTCACAGCAGCTCTTTTCAGCAGCTTGGACACACTGCAAGAAGCAATGGCATTGACAGAGAATGTCAAGCTGCAACACCAGCAATGTCAACAGAAGACCAAGACCTCAGGTATCCCAGAGATCAGCCCCAGAACACTGGGCAAATGAGTGATGCACACTACACTAAACAGGGTCCAGAAGATGCATTTCCACCACATGGCCATCACAAAGTATGTCTCCCCTGAAAGCTTGGGTGGAAGGGTGAGCTGAATGAAGGGTAAGCTCCTGCAGCACTCATGGGGACATAAAAACATGGCATCTCCTGGGACTCCTCGGCATGGTGAAATAGTTTGGAAAAGCTATCCGCTCCCTGTGTGGGCATTCTTCTTTCTGCACTGAGAGTGCTTTTGGCACCGGATGAAGCAGAACTGCACAAAGGCCCTCTCAGAGCAGAATAAGACTGCCCACATGAGAAGTACGCTCGGAACAGCTATTGCGCTTTAAATTCACACCCTGGCTTTGTTTCGCAATAGCTTCCCTGTGCAGAAGGTCCCTTGGCTTGAGATTAAATTTCTTCTCATATTATCAATAGCTGAGCACTGTTCCCATCTGAGGGTAGGCTATGGCCTATACAAGAGGCCAAAGTATAGTCTTGGAGGAGAAGGATGAGCTTCACAGTTATTTTGCACAATCCTGTATAGGGATGTACCTCTGTGTGGCTTTAGTAACTGAACACTGATGACTTCACCCTAGCAAATGGCCCTGCTATGTGGGTAAATCATCTCTGCTCTACCACAGAAACCAAGCACAGAATGTGTATACATGGCACATACGAATGTCATGCTCACACTTGTGCAAGGATCTAATCCGTTTCCAAAACATGCAGGCCTGTCCCCTCAGCTTTGCCCTCCAAGCACTGCCCACCTGTTAGAAAGATAACCTCAGTTTCTAGAGGAATATACACAGGACTCATTATAATAAAAAAATGTATATATACACACACATTTTAAATGTGGTTATATTAAAATTTGGTTATCTGACCCTAAGTTTCCCAAAGGAAGTAAAGGAGAATTCTCTGCCTGAAAGGCAGCTGGGACACAGCCATTAACACCCTCCCTGGGGGCCTTAAGCTGAACATTTACAAGAGCAGAAAAATATGTGTGGCTTTCTTTTTAGGGGGGCGTGCATACAATTAAACAGCATTAAAAAGCTAGTAGGTATTAGCCAGTAAAATATTTTCAATAAGAAAAGACTGGGACTGAAAAGGACAGCTGAGTCCTTGCAGGGCAACAGGCACTTCCAGCTACAAAGCACTTCATGTCTTCTGAGAGGTTTTTTCTTGGCAAGCTCTGAGCCATCACAGTATAATTTTCATTCCTATTAATGACCGTGCTATCCAAATATCCAGTGTATGTCCATACACTTCACTCTTTTGTACATCTTAAGAAGAAGTGACGAAGCAAAACACTATGAAAGAGAGACTTCCACAAGCATAAAGCAAACCGGTTCAAACTGGTCTAAACCTGTTCTGATGGGTTCAAACCGGTCCAAACCGGTTCTGACCAGCTCAAACTGGTCTAAACTGGTTCTGACCAGTTCAAACTCGTCTAAAACAGAGAAGACATGCTGTGTAAGGGCTATCCCATTGCAAAGCGCACAGATCTGAAAGGCATCCAAAATGCTAAGTAAAGATATACAGATTTCAGTGGAGGGTTAAAACCAAGGGGGAGCAGAGCTGGCAAAGCTCATGACGGATAGCAGTGAGCTGTTCAGAAGAAAATTAAGAAAACATTTTGAATCCCCTCCTAAAAAGGAACAAATATGTCCAACACGCCAACAGAAGGGGATTTTTTGCATCTCTGAATGATAGCGCTTCGCTTTTATGGCCTGCGGCTGCTTGGGAAATTCAAAACTATTTCTCAGAAGAATTCACTTGGACAAGCTTTATGGCTTTGATCAGTTAACTATTTTTTAATGCTAATCCATCCCAGTGATATTTGTCCTCCTTTTTCCCCATGTGCACAGAAGCACAGACACAGACAAATACTACATAAATGCAAACATTAGCCAGATGAACGGTCAGGAACAATGACATCCAGAGCCCAAAACCAAACACCAACTCCATTCTGTTTTATTCTTTTCTATTCTAGCAGTTCAAGATCCTTTGGTCCAGTATGACCTGCTAATGGAAATTCAGGAATCAAATTCCGGTGCCCAGCAGGTGTAATGTTTGTGCAGTGATTTGGCCACAATTATTCTCACTCAAATAAAAAAATTTAAATAATTTCCTCTAAAAGTTGGAATAAAACTTGACTGAGAGGCCTTATTAGAAACTTAAGACAAATCCCTGCAAGTAGACCAAGTGCTGCCCCTCCCTCCAGATTAACAAACAAAGATGCAGAAATTGTGATATGCTTACATTTCTGAAGAAAAGATTAAAAATGAGCCAAGAGCAGGACTGAAGTTACCTGATTCCCATTACTTCAGTGGAATTGCTCTAACATCTCCCACAATCTCAGGATTATAATCCAAGCATCATTTTAAGCAAAACTCCATTTACAACCTCAGCATACAAACTTGTTTCCTTGCTTAGGGCACGAAAGTCAAACTGTGTACCAGAACATGCCAAGTATCTAAGCAATTACTAATCTGCCATATTAGTTGCACCACTGTGACATCCCATGACATACACAGCAACCACTACACCAAAAAAAAACCTCAAAAGGGGACAGTCCGTCCCCTGTTGCATCTTTGCTATTCAGGCTGTTATCTGAACTTTGCTTGCTGTCTTTGGGTATTCAGGCGGTATTTCCTGTGGCAGAGAATTACAGAGGCTGATTACCCTCTGTGGAAAAGTGAAGAAATCCTGGAAGCAATTTTCTGTCTCAATTGTTCCCAGAGCACAGGAACAATCTTTTATCCCTCTTCCTATTTTCTGCTCAGTGCCATCCAAGCTCAGCGGGTAGAATCCATCACAACACCACCTCGGGCCTGGGTCCTGCAAACACTCACACAGGTGAAACTTTACACATGAGTAGCCCAACAGACTTCAATTAGTGTCAGCCTTGAACTTGGCCACAACAGTTTTAGAGGACAAAGTGAATGAAATGAGATAGGTGAGAAACAAAAAGTACCTGGGAAATGTTTAGTTCCAGGTAGGACCAAGCTTATCTCAACAGTGTAACACAGATAAACAAAGTGTTTCTGATGCACATTTCTTAACCTAGCTCTTTCAAAATTCATTAACAGGTCACACAGTACTTGGGGGAGTCCTGTACAGGAGGAGGAGTTAGACTTGCTGATCCTGATGGGTGTCTTTCAACTTACCATATTCTATGTTTCTATGATATTTAAAAGAAATCAGGAAAGAGCAGCTGTACCTGAGAATTGTGTATCACAGGTAGAGCTTCTAAGACAAAAAAGATCATTTTCTCACACAAAAAATTTCATTACCATGGGGGGGAAAAAAGCGAAAAAAGATGACATATTTTTATGGGGATAACCCCCCACACTTTTAAGACAAAAACTAAATGCTGATGGCTTTCTACCAGATTCTGAGATTATTCCCATGCAAAACCACCATCATTCCAGTGCTGACAGCTGGTTTCCAGTTTCTGAAGTGCCCATGTAGGCCACATATCCCAGGGGGCACCAGTGCTCTGGTGCAGTGAGGACTCCCAAGCCACATGGAGTGAGATGTGATCAGGCTACAAGACTCACTCACAAAGAGGGGGAAAGGATTGGGTACCTCACACCAACCCCACTCCTCTGCATATGCTGCTGCAGCACAGCAACTCCAAATATAAATTTTCCAATATTTTGGCAATAAAACACTATCCACCCAGGTACACACCCACACTCAGAATTACTCAATCAGAAACTTATTTTCCCTCCAAATGAATTTTAATATTAAATATTCAATTTGCCCTAATCAACAGGGCTTAAACATCAGTCAAAATATTTTCCTGAATTGACATTATCAGCGCCAGAGCAGGAGAACAATCTCTTTAGATAATCTGCCTCCAAAGGCAGGTACTGACCTTTCAGTTGTGTTATTACTATTTTCAACAGAGGTAACATTAAAAATATTGTTACTTTTCAGCTAATGCTTCTGGGAGAGAGAGAGAAGGAGGCTGCAGGCCTGCTGCAGAATCACACGGCCAATCTTAGTATTGCTTAATTTCCAAATGAGGAATTTGGTAGTAAACAACCTTTTTCCTTGTACACAAACATTTTTAATTTCATGCCCTGCTAATCATACATCTGTTAGAGCTCCTTTTCCATCCATTGCAGTAAAGATAATAAAACAAAAATTATCGCACTAAAAGTGTTTTGTCTAAAATGAAAATTGAATAACAATCAACATTGCTCTGTGAGATGAGGAAATGCAGCAGCACTTGCTTGATGGGAGGGGACAAAGCCATGGTTTGAAAAGTGATGCCTTGACATAGGGCTTTCTGGTGGCCCTCACTGCTGGCAACCCCTCTGCCACTGAAGTGTTTGTGTAAGAGCCTTTTTGGGACTGGCTTCACCCAACAGCTACTCTCAGGCTTCCTGGTGGTCCACACCAGGCACTACCATCAGCAAAACCTCTTTTGCTGTCATTGCCTCACCCACCAGCCATCTCCTTACTCCACTTCCTTTCCCTGCTATTTTTTCTTCACTTCCTCTATCAGCAGGATATTATTGTGACAGGTGCTACTAACTGCCTTCACCTTCCCAAATCTCTTTCCATCGGTAAGACCCGGTGGGCCTCTGCACACTAGACTTCAGATTTGTACTGATGCCTTTACCTGTGTCTTCCACACACAAGAGCTCGCTAATGTGCTACTCAAAAGCACACTTAAATATATGACTACACTCTTGAAAACCAGTTTTTATCAACTCTTTAATAACATTAAAGTGTTGAGGTTGTTATTTAACAGTCATATCTAGATGAAATGCCAAGTTAATCAGGCCCCAAGAAACACCTATAACCAAGACATTTGATTTTTTTTTATGATAAGACATTGGAATGAGTTTCCACAGAGATTCTGTGGATACCCCATTCCTGGAAGTCTTCAAAACCAGGCTGTACAGGGCTTGGAACATCCTGACCCTGGAAGGTGTCTCTGCCTATAGCAGGGGCATTGAAACTGGTCTTTAAAATTCTCTTCCAACCCAAACCTTTCTACAATTCTATGATGCTAATATTTACTGTCTTGTATTGCCCACACCTCTTTTCTGGAATGCTGATACAAAGTTTCTGCTCTCTTAGACTTCTCCTATTCCCATAGCTGTGCTGGGCTAACTCCAAATCAGAAATACTGCACTTTTAAGACTTACAAAATGGTAACTGAGAGTTTTAATAAGTGATAGGAGTCCATCTGAAGCCCCAGGCAATGAGGCACTAAGACGTTCTGGGCGGAGGTATATGACTCTGCTACACCTGGGACTCCTGCCCGGCCTGCAGATCCCACATCAGCATGCCAAAGGCTCTCTTCCTTCCAGAGACTGTTTTCTAAAGCAGGGTCATTATCCACATAAGCTCTCCCTTGTCCTCACCCGGAAGTGCAGATGTTTGACAATTCAGCTTTAAGGAGACTTGTGAATTAACCAATAACAATTAATTATTCCTATTTTGTAGATAAGCAAACAAAAGATCGAAAAAAGGGAAGCATCCTGGTCTAAATTAATGGAAGGGAGTTTAGAGCACAAACACACTCCTTGACCAGGGTCCAGAGTAATCAAAGCCCCTGGGGAGAGGACCTTGGCATCCCCAACCCCCTGCCGCCGCCTCCTCCTCCAGAAGCAACAGCAACCCTGCCCTGCACAACCAGCCCCTCAGCTCACCAAGGATGCACAAGTAGCCTTGAGTTCTCTGTTTTTCTTGTGGGTTCACGCTCAAGCTACAGGGATTAGGAAATGCTACTATACAAGCCAGCTTTTTATTACTCAAGGGACAGTTTTAGCACAGCCGCCCCAAATGCAGAGTTACCCCTGGAGGCATCAGTGCTGCTCCATTCACTCATTTCCACCAGCACTGCTGCCTGGCCCTGCACACAGCAGATTTGGAATGACCACGGGGCACACAAAGGTGATCTAAACCAGGCTTTGTCTAAGACTAGGTGGCCACAACCAGCAAGAACACAGGCAGTGGTACATCCCTTCTCACAATACACAAAAGTACACAGCTCTTGATTCTTCTGACTCAACCAAAGTGTATCCAGTCAAACAACTCTAGCAGAATTAACAGAGAAAAGAGAGGGGAAAGGAATAAAAAAAGACTTTGTTGAGCAAAAGTACTCTTAGACACATTTGATGTAATAGTCATATGATTAACAAACTGTCATATCAAAGTTTTCTGCAAAGTAGGAACACTCTGACAGTTCATATTTTAAAAACTGACATTTTGATTCATTACTGTAAATAGCACTCTGTATTAAATATTGTGACAAGGCATACAGCGTATTTTTGAGCTCTATAACATTTAGGAAGTACTGGATTTTTTTTAACTCTTTTTTTAAAGGATGTATAATATCAAAAGTAGTTAAAGCAGAACTCCAAGAAAGCTTCTAGAGGAGAGAATCATGATTTCTGAAATAACCTACTTCTCTGCCATCATTTCAAGCACTGCTGGGAACTTAGGCCCACAAGGATCTTAATGTACTGTTTGCATAATAAAATAGGGAATTGTCTCACAGAACAAAAGAGCTATAAGGAAAGTGGCTACATTAAATAATGTAAGATTACTCACTAGCAAATCATCCTGAAGTTGGTATAAGAGGAAGAACACTAAAAGGTGCTGAATTACCACTCAGAATATCTGAGTGCAGGCTCAACACTGCGATAAACAACACAGTGTCCAAATGCCCTCCCAACTGTGCATCTTGCTTATCCCCTCAGTCTTTAGCCACCAACCCACCAACCAAGACCTTGTAATCCCCTTATGGCTCCCTGCCATGGTTCTTCCCATGGATCATCAGTGTCAGGGCAACCAGGATTGGGATCAGATGCAATAATGCAAATGTTCTGCATTTCCTCAGAAGTAAACCCCTTGATAAAGAAATCAAAAATAAGAGCACAAGCTAAAACATAAAGACCTTGACAGGGCAGCAGAGGAAAAACAGAACCTGCCTAGCCTGTTTGCAAGATGCTCAGGTGTTATGAGGACTGCAGTCCAGGGCTTCAGAAAGAATGACTACTACCACCATTCCTTGCAGCCAGCTGCAAGCGGTGCTCTGGGCTCAGAGAGCATGGATATGCTGCCATAAGCACGAGCCTAGCCCGGGACATGGTGAGGCAGTCACGCACACCACCGATAGATCACAGCACTATTTTAACAGGGGTTTGATCTAGCACAGCCTGCCTTTCCCCAGGAGCAACTACACACCACTCACATGCTGGAAATCTTGTGGATGTGTCTGCATGCCAGCAACTGTGGTAGTAGTAGTGGTCTAGCCAGACATCCAAAACATATTGGCACCACTATAATTTGTCCATTCACCAATATGTTTTCTTAAAAACGCCCATATGCTTTTCCTGCAGTTCCCATATGCTTTCTCAAAGAGAAACAAAAACATTTTGTTAGTTGTGAGCGATTGATCACCACATATTTCACAGAAGTCAAGAAGAAAAACAACAACAACAACAACAAAAAAGCAGTCAGCTGCTTCCCCCTCCCTTTCCTCTCCTTTCATGGAGGGAGCTGTGAAGAGCAGGAAAAAATTCAGCCCACAGCAAAATACACACACCGCTCATTTTTTTGCACTGCAAGATATTCTAGGAATTACAGGAGGAATCTTCATTAAAAACAAGCTATCAAAGATCTGGCAGCCAGTGGCATACCAGACAGTAATTCAGCATTGGGTGTTCGGCTCAGTGTTCGGCACTCGCTCGGGTCTTTGCCGCGGGCAGTGCAGCCCACGGGAATCCAGGCTCCTGGAGAAGCATGTTAATCAAGCCTGGGGGTGGGTGAGGGGACAGTGTGATAAAGAGGTTAGAGCCCTTCCAATTCACAGGGCAGTTCATTTGATGCTGTATCTATCTCTACATGCAGATATAAAGCCCCCTCTCACATGTAGGTCTTCCCAGGAAGGTGCTGCCTTGCTAACATGAATCCCAAAGCAATGAGCGGGCAAGGGGAGCAGGCAAGCCCCTCGGTTCAACTGGGAGCAGGCATGTGGGTGTACAAGTATGTGTGTGTCGAGGCTGGAGCATGTGGGAACTGTAGCTGTTTAGTTAGAGACTCATTAAGAAACAGCAGACCCGGGGCCAATGTTCAAAGAGGAGCAATGGGAAACATCTCTCTAGAGAAAGATTAGCGGGTGTTCTTCTTTACACAAATAAAATTAAAGAGAGAATCATAATATAGACAAATCAATTAACTTCTGAAAAGCCAAGGGCAGTGCATGCAAGAGCAGATGAGAGGGAAAAAGCTTTGTTACAAGGCCACTGAAGCAGTGCATAGCTTTTCTTCCCTGGAAAAGAAATTCAGCTATTGCTGAAGTTTTGATTGATATTTGCTGAAGTTTTGATGTTAGCCCTCGATTCATCACACTCATTGTTACAGGAACACAGCTGCTTCCTTCCCCAAATGTCCATATACATACCTATATATCACTATAACCATATGCAATAAGAGCTTGGGGTCATCTTGGTGAAGACTATGGAAAATTCCCCAAGGGCAGAGGTCAAATGACTACAGGAGTGCTTGACTTAGCAGTTTCAGCCTTAAGTTAGGCTGATGACCTACATAGGACACCCAGAAATGTGTGCACTCATCTTTCAGAATAAAACTTTCCATGACAAAATCTCATGTTCTGTAGTTCTCTGGCAAATTTAACCAGGAATACTCTTTGCAAAGTTAGCGTTTTCTTAAAATGATCTAATCTCACACTAAACCTAGTGAGAGGCCAGATGCAACAGGTCAAGAGCCCAATTTTTGACAGAAACAAAGCTGAAAACCCAGTTAAAAGAAGAGAAATAAATCTCTTGCAAAGGACACAAAGTAAAAAAACAATTTGCTGGAGTCAGCTTGCTTGGCAAGATCATATTATGATATGCTTGAGAGGAGTTGTAAGCACCTGGAAATCTGACTCCATCACTCACAAATGTATTGATGTTGCTGCTCAAGCTCTGAACAGAAAGCAAAACTAACATTGTCTCAGTTAACTGTATGTAACAATGGGCTTCTTCCTAGATTTCATATTTACAGCAGCCTACTGGAACAGTTTATTAGACTTAGCCAGGAAAGCTGCCACAGAAAGAGTAAGACTAACAGAAGAGCTGCCATTAATCTTCCATAACTGAGTAGTTGGGAAGATCAGGCCTTGAACCAAATTCTACTCTCTTGCTATTAATCTCCTGTCCTCTACTTATTAATCCCTGGTCTGTCTTTGTCTTTCAACATTTATTAATGACCTCTGTTTGCAGTAAACAGGATGCTGAAATTTCATCTCCAGCTAGCCATAATTTACACCAAAAAAAAAAAACCCACAAAAATTAAACCCAAGAAGAGGGTAAAGAAAGGAGGGATGTGTATTGCATAGCAAAAGGGCAGAATGAAAGTGCAGTCAGCTTCAGTGACACAACAGAGTAAAGCAGCACTACTACTAATTTTGGCATATCACACAGACAGCTCCACTAGTAAAAGTTACTTGTTATCTGCTTCTCAGCAGGGCTGCACACTGCTTTCTTCTCCCAGTTGCCATGATTTGGCAGCAGCTCTAGCATCCTTTTGTCTCCTGGGATGGCACAACAGAGAGGCTTGAGGACAGACCCACTGCCCTGACACTGTTCCTGTTTTGCAATCTTACCCTTGCTGCAATCAAATCATATCATGGGATGGGAACAAAGCACAATTCATGTACTACACATAATCCTACAATAGTTTAGAGTGGTTTATCAAGATGATTCTTAAGTCACAGCTATGTATCTCGAGTGAATTTGGCAATTCTGAAGAATGAATAATTTGCTTCTCACATGAATTTTTATTTGTCCATTGAAGGATAGTTAGATTAAACTAGTAATAGTCAGCTCTCCATCACCAGCTGAGAGCATTTCCAGCCTGCAGTGAGCTACACCATGGATAGGGAATGAGTTCAGGTCCACAAGCCAGAAAGTTTTATATAAAGAGGGGTCGAAGTAATGTGGCCCACAGTCCGAGCAGTTGTTTCCATGCAACACTCTCATTCTCAGGAGGGCCTGCAAGTTTGCCTGCAAACAGAAACAGTTCCTCAGAAACAGTACAACCACCTCAGGCCTTCTGGGCAGGCTGGCCTCCCACCACCCCAGGCTTTAGAGAAATGCCCAGCAGCTGCTGAATGACCAAATGTGGTACCGAGGCCTTCCCACTCTCCTCTAAACTCTGCAGTTGGCAAAAGCCCTTGGAGTTGATCCATTCCTCACCTGGAAACAAGGCAGCCCCGTCAGGCACCAGACGGACGTATGGACAGGCTCTTCCAAGGGACCTCTGCGGGTGCAAAAAGAAAGGTCAGAATCAATGCTTTGCTCATCATAAAAGCAGAAAGTAAACCAAGCTGGCTCGCCAAGAAAACAGCCCCAAAAGGGCATGTGAAGCCAACTGCCCTCCTGTACAAAGCTGATCATAACTTCCCCCCCCCGACACAACTCATGTGTCAGTCTGTCCCTCTTTTGACCCATACAAGGGTTTTTCACACATTGGCAGCACACGGATTACATTTGAACAAGAGTTGGAGTAGCTGAGGTTTATTTGGAAGAGAAGCTACTTGTTTTAAATCACGGTAGAGTTGGTGAAAGGCAATGACGTAAGGGCTGCAGGTAACAAAGTCTCTTTCAAAGCCTGACCAGACGCTTTTCTGCCTCTCATGCTTAAAAGGCCACTTCTTCCCAAGCCTCCACCACTGCTCAGGCCAATGGTGAGTCATTCCCACAGCACTGGCTCTGCCATGTGAGCATCAAGGAGCACCAAAGCAAAGATGGGATGCATTAAACACACAGCCATTGCTGAAAAAGAGTCAGGGTGGGATAGCACAAACCCCATGTCCATCTCCAGCCCTGGTTTATTTTTTTGGATGTCCAAAGACATCTAATTAAAAAGAAATTACTGGTTTTCTAAGTTACAAGCTTCTTTCAACCAGCAGTTTTTCATACTTCCAATTTATTGATACCTGAGCCTATCTGGTGTTTTCTATTTCCTTTCATCTCAGTCCTGGAGAAGAAATGACTAGGTTTAAAAAATACTAGTGATAATTAGTGAAAGGTTCACCTCTGCCTGCCCCAGCTCACCCAGCCCACCATGCTCCTGGTTGCACCAGGTCACACCCCAGCTCCTCCTAACTGCATCCTCACTCCTACTTTCCTGAGATTAGCCAAGAATTAAGCCATTAAAGAGAGGAAGGAGAGACATATCTAACCAGTTGTAAACACGATTTTTTTTATGGAAACCAGGTCAAAACTCATTAGATCCACCATCAGCTGTCTTTGCTCAGCTCTGGCAGGATAACAGCTTTGCCCTCCTGGTCTGTGGTGAAGGAAAAGGAGCAGAACAGCAGCAGTTGCTTCAGATCCACACCAAAGCATATGAAGCACAGAAAAATTTGCTGAGGACCTGCCCACACAGAGGCTGGATATTCTTTTCCTATTTGCCATGACAAAAAATTCACGTTAACATTTTTGCAAGCACTGTAAGCCCATATCAAGTATCAGCAAAGAGGCAGACAGGTGTCCTGACCACTGAGGAGACAGCATATGCAAACAGTTTGGAATTTATTATTATTATTTTTTAAAGGGAGAAACAAATCCCAAAGATTTTTCTGTGCATGATACATTTTCTGCTCCCTGTTTGATGTTGCTTTCAGACTGCAGACTTCAAATAGCGAGTGCTAACCTATGCCTTAAGCCTGCTTTAAACTAATGTCCCTTATGTGACCAGAAATGAACGCATGGTGAATCACTTATGCCACACACAGTGGGGGCGATGAGAGGTTGTCCATGTCTCCAGACGGCTGCATGGACACGAGTAAGTCGGGTGAAAGGAGATTCCAGCTCTCTCTGCATCACAGACAGATAATTCAGCAAAGAGCCTTTGCATGTTTGGAGCTGGAAAGCACAAACTCCAGGTCAACAGCCCAACCACAAGCAGACAGAGAGAACAACCTAACCATTGGCATTTTCTGCAAAGTACGTAGAGAGAGATACCTCTGCATAGGCTGCACTTCCACTCTCTCTTGCATGCCTTTGAAAGATGCTCAAGAGAAGCTGCATTTTAATTAGTACTCCCAACCAAGGAAATCTTGACAATAAGGGAAAGAGAGCAACTCAGAGTTACAGACTTCAGGGTATGTGGGTCCCAGCACTTCACTTCTTTGCTGACATTACTGCTTCCAAGAATTAAATCAAAAACCCACTTAACTTCACAGAGGTTGCAATTTGCATCTAAAGCACTGTCTAAGCCTCAATTATAATAAACAGATACAGCTCCATTGAAATTCAAAGAGTTATTCTGATTTTGTCTGGTTACAGATCTACAGATCCATAAACATTACAGCTCATCCAACCTTCAGCTAAGTATCTTCTAATAGAAGTCCATTATCTTTGTCAGATGGATTGGGATAACTCATTTAAAACACTCCTGAAGATTCATTAGGATTGTTGGGTTTTGGTGGTTATATTTTAAGAATAAACCCCAGCAGCTATTAAACACTGGAAAAAGGCATGTTAACAGCCTACAAACAAAGGTGGAGTGGAGATAAAACTATGGTTTGGGATTTTCATCAGGAGATTGGTAAAATGGAGGGAGGAAGGAAGGAAAACAGAAAAATGAAACTGAGTTATGCACAGACACTGAGAAATCAAATGCTATTTGACACATAATGAATGAAAAAGAAACACAGGGAATAAGGAAGCAAAATCATGCAATTGTCTTCTCCTTTTGAGCCTTACTAAATTATACTTTGAGTATAATCCACAGACAAGATGTTTTGCACCCAAGGAAATAGAGATGCGTTTCACTGGCTGTAATAGGTGATCTCAGGTCAAGTTCCTTTCCCTCGAGCCTTCCTCACCTCTTTGTAACATATCAACCCAGCAACAAGCTTGTGCTGACCATGTTCTCCAAGAGCAGAGCAATGCTACTGACTAGTTTTACAGACCTCTGCCCAGGGTTGGATGCCATCGAATATCACTATATCCATGCCATGGATCTACCATCATCTTCTTTAAACCATCTCACAAAATCAACTGGTTCCCTTGGGCAAAAGGCTGCTCCATCTTCTGTAACCAAGCTCCTGTTCAGATTGTTGCATTGCCACAGCTTTGCTGATATAGGAGAATCCTGGTTTGTTTGGGGTTTTTTCCCACTTTTCCTGGCCAAATTATGCTTCTAAGCATCAATTATAAGCCAAGCCTAAAACAGGGAGAGGTGAAAGAGTGTTGCTTAACATTTTACAGAAAATCCAAGAGTATCCCAGGCCCCGCCAGGGAATTCAGGTACTGATTACTACGGGCCACCAACACAAAAGTGTCCCTTTTAGCAGCTCCTCAACCTGCAAGCCTTCTGAAAGGGCACCCCTGACCAGTGTCACAGGGAACACTGGAGCTATCTCCTCATCTTTCATTTTATTCATTCATCATTAAAGCCAGAGAGATACACACACACTTGAGTTTCTCTCTCTTCAGACATAGATTTGTAAGTTAGAGCAAGTTAGGCAAGGCAGTGGCACCACCAGGTCCTGTGCTAAGCAAGTAACAAGGGCACTGTGGTGCCAGCCTGTATCTCACAGCCATCGGGCTGCAGGATGGCAGCAGATGGAAGCAACATGTCCCAGCTGCTCTTCTGGGCTGGCATGTCACCACATTTACAGGTGTGGCTGTCACATCCACACAGGTGCCTGCACCAACCACAGCTCTCTATTGGCTCAAAAGCAAAACAGCAGAGAGGAACACAGCCACTCCATAAACACACACCATCAGTGTGTGCACAGGGGTGATGGGAAACAGGGCCCCCAGAGCGCAGTGCATCATAATTCCCTACTCCTTCATCCCTGAAAGCAGCTTTAAAAATCCATAGCTCCAGAGAGCTAGCCCAGATGCTGCTACTCCAGTCCAGTGGGGAGAGGATGAGCTCAATTTTGCAATTACATAGGAAGGGACAAAGAAAAACCCCAAATTAGTACCAGTAGTAGTATTTTGTTAGGATCAAAAAGACATACCCCCATGAAATCCAAGATAAAACAGAAGTGAGACAGAGAGACAGTCTCCTCTACTGCTTCAGTGGCTGGGAGTTGCTCCCAGTTGCAACCAAAGCTCAGGTAGCTCAGGTGCAGGAGGAAAGCCAAGACAGTCTGTCAGTGTCATGTTCCGTGGTACTGTCCTCCTGTACCAAAGTTCTACTGAACCATGACAGCAGCCCATCTGGGAGAGGATGCTCAGACACATTGCTCACAGCACCCCAGTCCCATTTGCTGAGCTGGATCTGCAGGGACACCAGATCTAGGACAATGATCACACATGTTCCTCTTGCACTTAAAATCAATAGTCAAACCACAAGTACAGAGGAGCACCCAGAGGCACAGCACATGCAGCACCTAAGTAGGAAGAGGCTGCCAGCCCCCTCATGCAACCCAGCAGGTTTTGCTCCCTGCCTGACAAGGGTCTTCTTTTCACCAGCCTATGTAGAAGCTTCGCAGAGAGACCAAAGAGAAAGTTAGGCACAACTCAAATAAGCACCTGGACCTACAAACAACAGATTAAATTCTCAAGCTACAAAACTATGTTTTAGTAGAAGTGCAATTGAACTCCATGTACTTGTTATATTTCTAAATATACACTGGTTGTCAAGACAACAAAGAGACTGATGGATCTCTAAAGTGTACTGTATCTATTTAATTGTCAGCATTTCAAACTAACTCAAGGAGGGAAAAAAATGCTGCATGATAAGTCTAATTGTCATGGTTACCACTGGCTAACCCCATAATAAATATATATATTTTCTGGCTAAATGTGCCAAGCCATGTGAGGAGCAGATGGGAGACATTCTCATTACTGCAACAGCCTCCACTGGAAAACTAAACTTGAGGAAAGATGAGAGAGACTTTACAGAGATCTCAGACACAACAGACACCGTGGGCTGCATCTTCCCAGACGTTTGGCAGCAGTTGCTCAGGCTTTTCCGTTGTGCTTACTTGCCCCACACGTGTTGGGATAACCCATGGGGCTGGAGTTGCCTCATTTGAGAGCATTCTGTTTTGGGGATCTCATCCCTCACCAAGGAAAGCTTGAAATGCAAGATGTTACTCCTTAAAAGCCTCTGACAACATCTGGTGTGCAACTGCCTAGGTTTTGCACTCCCACCCTCAGTCACTTGCTCTCTTCCCTCCAAGTGGCTATATCCAAGTCCACAGGTTTGGCTCTGCCAGGAGGCTTCTACACACTAGATCTTCTGCTCTCATGCTGTTAACAGTAAAGCAAGGGTATGTCCAGGCTTGGGGATGAGAAACAAGTGGAAAGAAACAGCTGGCCCCTACTGCAAATACACTAGCTTGAGGCTGAGCTGGGAAACATCATAGACCCCCAGACAGTCTCTGCAACCCATCTGATAGACATGATTCAGCAGCGCAAAGAGCTCCACTATTCACAAGATCCCTCCTGAAAAAGATGTTTTCCAAAAAAACACCTCAAACATCGGCTTTTTACATGGAAGACCTCCGCAACAACATCTAAGTTATCTACCTGCATATAAAATGATAAGGCTTTCCTTCACTGATCAAAACTCATCCACCTATACTCAGTTTTCAATTTTCTTTCATTAAACCAAAATTTAAGTTGCAGAAGAAATGCACCAGTTTTGTATGACAAGCAATGGAAAATAACTAAAGTTCACTTGATGAGCACTGACTCGATGATCCTCATGAGTCTCTTTCAACTTAGGGTATTCTGTGATTTCAGTGAATGGGCAGGTTTCCAACTAGTCTGAAGCTTCCTCAACATTTTTGTCAGAAACCACCTTCAAAGTTCAATCAAAGTTGAATCCATCTCCCCAAAACTGTTGCACTCTTTCATACAGATAAAAGCTCTGCATCTCTGCTGTCAGACACTTTCATGAGAACCATAAGTCGTTGCCTAAAACCACCTCCAGGAGAGTCATGAAGTAAAATCTGTTTGGAAAACACTGCTTAAGAGAAACACCACTTTCCAGGAGCCTCAAGCAACACATTTGAGTTTGTGATATTTTCCCTGGAGCTTGCCCCTGCTCATCACCAAGATGAACAATTTCTGAATTCCGAATATGAGATTCACAGTGATGTAAAACAAACTTTCCTGCCTACCAATACAGCCACTGTGTGGTTCACCTTGTGTCCTGCTTCAGAACGGTCTGTGCATGGAGATGGGCAGCGAATGTCAAAACAGAAGTAGCACAGAAGGGTTATTTCCAGGGCTTGCGTGAGACTTATTTCAAACACTACTTAAGTTAGGAGGTACACAAAGGAGTCTTTGGCATAAAGGAGCCTATGGTCTAATGAAAATCAAAGGGATTTAAAGGTAACAGGTTTTTTAGAAGTATTTGGGTACACCCAAACCAATGCAGCATCAGCACATTGTCCCTAGATGTCCAAATAATTCTGAAACTAAACATCACCCATAACGAATTTCAAAGAGATTACAGTCCCCCTGAAAGCTATATCCAGAGCTTAACTGAGCTGAAATCCCAAACAACCAAAAGCTTAAGATCATGCTCCTATTTCAACACTGCACAGGTGCGGGTACCTAGCTTTCGTTTTCCTGTTACTGAAAATGCTCGCCTAGGGCACCAGGCTTTTACAACTACAGCTTTGGGACAACTATTACATTCTGTTCTAATAAAGTACGTGCTCTCTGGAGCAAACTCTCCAGGCTGACTCCTTTGCTTTGGCACAAATGGACTCATTTGGTTTAGATAAAAGGATGTTCCCTTGCATCGTTTCCATTTGATTTTTTTTTTAAGATAGAGAAAACAGTTAATTTTGCTAAATGAGTGTTCTGTTGCCATGACTTCACTGCAGAGAAACATAAAGCCATCAAGCTCCTTTTCCTTGGGCACTGTTTTTTTTTGAACAGGTATTTGATCATTTTGATTCTCTTGCTTCTTTTCCCAGTATCTAGATTCCTAGCAATATTCTGCAATCAGACAGATAAATAATGGCTATAGGTACTTAGTAAATTATGGAGATATTCCTGCACATATTCATCCCCTCACAATTCACCTCTGCCAGCATGCCAATGTACCCTCTGTGACTCCACATGCAGGGCAGTGCAGCCTGCAAATCTCTCCAAATGAAACCCTAAATTTATGGGATTAGTCCCTGAAAGCCATCATTCCCAGACTCCCATCAAGGACCAAAGCACAGCTCCATCCTAGTCACCATCAAGCCAGGCTTGTTGCACAGGACTTTTCCCCAGTCTAAAATCAGAATCATAAAGTCTTTCCCATTGCCTCAGTTTCTCTGGTGAATGAAAAAGGCAGGACATACATGTCATCTGCCTCCATGGGGTGTTACAACATTGGCCAAGTTAATACTCATGGAGTACATCGGGGACTAAGAAAATTATAGACTTCACTGACAGAGAGGGTTTTTTCTTTTTTAATGTTTGCATTGAATAGACAGACTAAGTAGAAACAGCATTTGTAGCCTGCAGCCATTATCCTAGTAAATGGCTTATTACAGTATGCAGCCTACCAGTTCACCTCCAACCAGTCTCACTTAAACCCATGTAGGTGGAAGTGCTGCTCATTCCAGAGAACTCTTTTTCACTGTCTCTGTCTGATAGAGACTCTAGATAGCTGGGTTCGTAAAACAGGGCTTAGGATA
Source organism: Serilophus lunatus (assembly GCA_013399895.1). Lineage (NCBI taxonomy): Eukaryota > Metazoa > Chordata > Aves > Passeriformes > Eurylaimidae > Serilophus > Serilophus lunatus. The sequence continues at coordinate 1,506,540 of VXBA01005476.1, forward strand.
TAAATACTTCAGTATGAGCTTGTTGTTCGCTACCTAGTTACAGCAATCACAGAACAATTAATTACTTCCCATTTAAGACTAATTCCTGTCTCTTCCAAAAAGACTGAAAGGGGATGAGTTTTGTCTCAAGACTTTCAATTTCCTGATGAGTCACAGCAGACACACTACAATAAGCTCAATACTTCAATCAGACTGTTTCTTATCCGCATATATTCAATACATTACTAAGATGTGGAGTGTGCTATTTTAAGGGCTGATTTCAGGCATTGTATGCATAATGCTTTCTCATCTGAACACGCGCTTTCTCCTGGATGAGACACATGTACCTCCTACACCACCATCCCTTCTCCCCTCCAAAATCATATAGGTAAATAAACACTGCAAAAGCAGAAAGTGAAGAATGGCACACTTGGTACACTGATTTTTACAACACGCAGCCCTTCAGTACGCAGCCCTCTCTCTCACTTCACTAGTTCATTCCCTGCCCTCTGGCAGTTAAATAACTTATGTGACAGCAGCATCTGACAAGACAAAAACATTCACAGACTGCACGAGTTGCAACAAGTCCACAGCGTCTTGCTTTCTTCATTCTAGGGCCAAGAATCCTACATTTATTGTTCTGCCCCAAGGAGCAACTCTGCACCTCTGTACAAATCCTCAGTTGTCCCCAGTTCCCACACCACCCACTCACAAGATCCCAGGCTCCATCAAGCAGGCAGGAGAGACTCCCTGTCAGACCTCGGAGCAGCAACACAAATTATGCAGACCAGTAGGTGCCCTCTGGTCTTCATTAGTTACTTAATTTAACAGACTTAGATATAATTTATGGTGTCAATTGGGCAATTGATCCCAGCTGGGTCATTTGAGTCTACAACAGGTTGCACTAAGCATCAGCCTGACCACAGACACCTGAGGAAACTGCCTCACCCAAGCCGACTGTGAAGAGCAGAGCAGTGGTCACATACCCCTGGACCATGTGCATGCCTAGGTTTTCACAAGCAATGGAGTTAACATGTCTGGCTACGATGACAAATAGGCTAAAGACCACAGTGTTTGAGTGAGAGAGGGGATACAGGTGACAGAGAGCTAAGCTCCTCCTTTTAGATTTGCTACTGTTCCACGAGCAGCCACTGCACATAGATCGCCTCAAGACTACCCTTGTGCTAATTGCTAACAGCAGTTTTCCACATGGCATGACTGGACTATACAAGCAATTTTCTACGCAAACACTAGCAGTGCCAGTTTCTGCCAAGCCCATGCTAATTGCAAGTGATTCCAGTTCAAATGCTCTTAAGTCAGAAGGTATTTAAGTGACGTGAAACCAAGGTCTCACATTTGTCTCACCAGCTCTCCTGAACAAACCAACAATCAACTACGAAGATCTGTCACTGTCTCTTTTATTTCTTCCTCAGAAAATTTTTCACGTAAATTCTAATTTTATGCTAAAAAAATGCAGAACATTTTTGATGCTCTCAGCCTGTTGGTGTAATTGAACTGTCAAAGCAACACTGTGCAGTTCTCCTCACCCGTGGATGGCAACCAGCTCCTTTGGAGAAAGCATCATGCAGCAGCAGAGATCATGAGCTGGTGGCCTTAGCTATACCATAAAAAGTGCTTGTGGAGTCAGTACCCCAAAACTAGTGGAAATAATTTTCTTAAAACTAGTGTTATGAATAGAGAGAAAATACAGGACCACACAAAAAAACCCTGTCAACTTAAAATGGATCATAAATTCTCCATTTTTCTTTCAGAGAACAATGCTGGTAGCATATGGATCCACAGCCTAAACAGACAGCTGTTGAAATTCAGGTTTATCTCATCTTCTTAAAACATGCAAGACCAGGATTTTTCCATGCAAGACAGTTAAGTCCACATGCCTTCCTAAAAAGCCATTTGGAAAGTTTCTAAATACAGTAGGAGAAAAATAATCCTGCTGTGTCCATGCCTGCATCTCCCTCTCCTCCCATTAGCAGATAGGGAAAAGGTTGGCTTAGAGCAATACACCATTTCAATCTGAATATGAATCACTCCTCTGGTGAGAAAACAAAAGAGAAGCCCATTTCACATGAGCCTTATTTGAAGATATAACAAAGCCTGACATATTTAACAGGAGCAATGGAACTACAACACAGTGAAAATACTGGTTCATACAAACAAACAGCAGTACTTCCCATTCTAGAGGATCACAAAGCGTTTCACAAACTCACAGAGGCAGGAATAATTCTATCTGCCACTGAAATGTAGCTACCTCTGGATAGGTACTCAGCTGAGCACCACATGATGAAGGGAAGAACATCATCAAGTAGGAACTGTGTGAGAGTTCAGGACAACATAACCCTTCAGTAGGAACTGGACCACTCTCCTGGAAAGTGGAAGTTAGGTTTTATTTTGTTTCATATGACTCAAAGTGCCGCTATGTGGGCCAAGCACCAGAACACCACATCCACATGATGTTGTACTTAAAGTGGCTGGCTATAAAAAAAGATGGAAATCCAACTCATGTACGCTGGTACTCTCCATCTGCCAGTTCAAAAGGTTACAGAAAATAGCGTCAAGGTAGAGGATTAAAATTTCTGAACCTGCCAAGGGATTACAAATTTGTTATCATCCACAGGGCTGAAGGATCATGATTTCTTACCCCTGGTTCAGCTGCTATCTCCAGATGGAGTTCAGGGTAAATCAAGTCTCCTCTCCCCAGCTCCCATCCAGCAGGCACAATGATACTCAATCACTATTAGGAACAGTCTAGAAGAAAGCACAACTCTACCATTCAACACTGCTAATGAACGTCAGCCTTGCCTATCAGCAGCTTTACCAAAAAATTGACAGAAACATTCTCTGTTTTCATCCTCTCTCCTTTTCCCCTTCATTCCTCCCATCCACCTGCTGTGACTAGTCCACCTGACTGGAGATAGTCATGCCCTACTGTTACAGAGTTGGCCAATGAAGACTTCATTCAAACTCAGGCCTTTCTAGTGTCACCGAAACGTCAACATTCAAGTACAGAAATCCTGAGCAAGTTATCTGCACATTTCCAGAGCTAAACATTTACTTCTCTTCCTGGCAGCATCTGGAAGCTTGCAGTCTATTTATCTGCATCTTGGAAACAGCTATTTAGTCCTACAAACACATCAACAATTCACCTTGACTCAAAAGAATGGTTCTCTGAGCTTTGAGGAAACAATGAACAAAATCATCATCTTTTTCTCATTTTTTTGCCAAATGTCTGTTAAAGCTTTTCTGAAAGGAGTTTACTTAATCTTTTCCCACATTGCATTATATATACAGCTGCTATTCCAGAAACAAAACAAAACAAAACTTGGTGCACAAATGCAAACAAATCTGGGTTTGGCCTGATCTGTCTAAACTAAAAGCCAACTTTCTCTACTACTGGCTCAGGAACAGAGAGCCAAAGCCAGAAAGTTCCTAACATTTCTGAGAGGCTGACTTTTGGATAGGTTTGTGTGAATTTGTCTTCAGTGCCTTGGGACTGCGCGACAATTCAAGTGAAAATACCCTTAGAATGAACATGGATTTGAACATTAATTTGGACAACTACTACAAAGCCATTTTATTCTGTAAAAGTGACATCTCTCCAACCACGCAGTCATATTCCTGCCCATTGGAGACTCACCCTTATCTTGGTTTAAATAGACCTAATTAACCTGGTCTTCCTGGGGAGGGGGAAAAAAATCAACAAGTCAATAAACAAGAAAGGAAAATTACAATGGGCTGAACATGACATACAGGTAAAGTGAATTGCCAGAGATTCAGCTAAAACTTCATCATTGATTCATTTAACGAATCAATGAGATGTCTTAAGAACAAGCTATCAAGAGAAGTCACTCTTCCTCTCCGCCTTTTATCATTAGTTACTGCTGGAAGTGACCTTTTCTGCAAATCTCTAGACCATTTTGAAGCACTAGAGACTTTAGGAAGTGAAAATTAGTTCTCAAAATGAATTAAACTGCTTCAAAAACCTTTTATTAAAGGCTGTGTCTTGTTTCTCACCATTGAGAATTTAGAATAACCCCTTATTAAAAAAAAATAGCCAATGTGCATCTCTAGCTGAGAGTCCAGGTTGGGTGCAACTAGGTTGGATGGGGCTTTGAGCAACCTGGTCTAGTGAAAGGTATCCCTGCCCATGGCAGGGCAGGGTTGGAACGAGGTGATCTTTAAGGTCCCTTCTGACCCAAACCATTGCATGATTCCAGGAGAGACTCAAATTATAGAAACCAAGCAAGAGAGAAATTGCTGAAACCAAGGGAAAGACAAGGTGTCCACTGCCATTGGAACAAGCCACTACCAAAACACAGGGAGAATCAAGGATCCCCTCCCCTCAGCTCTGCCCATAACCTCAGGAAGGGCTCTGGCAGGGAGTTGGCACTGCCTGCAGCCAACAGACTCCAGAATCTGCTCAGCCTGGCAGAAGAGTAGGAGGTGAGACTGCTGGCAGAAGCAGGCGGAGCAGCAGAGCTGGAGATCATAAATGGAAGAGTGTTGTAAAACACGGAGGTGAGCACAGACTGACACTCACCTTCACAGTTCCCCCCCAGAAAAGCACACCTCGTCAGACTTTCACAGCTTTGAAACGCATCCAGACTTCGCTGGATCGATCCAGGAACCTCATTCGTATGCATGTTTGCTCTCACACGCAAACATGGCAAGGTTTTAACCACACACATTTTGCACAAGTCCCACAGGCCCAAACTTTCAGGTTACTCAGGAAACTTGGTTTTAAATGGGATTGTAAACCAAAGGAAAGAGATTATGCATAACGACAAAGACCACAAAGAACTGCAGAGCAATCTGGGTTAGAAGGGATCCTTAGAGGAGTCCAACACTGAGGTACTTCAAAACATCCAATCTGCAGAGGACCTTTTTCTTAAAACAGGACTTACTTAAAAGATTGCACCAACTAATTTTCCAAAACTGATTCAGTCATGAAAATATGGGCTGGGCCCTCTCCTTTTAATATCACTCCCAAATGGAAAGCTCTCATCAAAGCTATAATATATTCAGTTCCAGAAGGACAATTAGGTGACATTAGATAAGTAGTTGTAACTCTCAGAAATAAATGGCCTTCCTATTTATCAGTATGTGCTCTGCCTTTAAAAGTTTCCAAAAGTGATGGTCTCTTTCTGTGCATGCTGGAATATTCAAGAGCATTTCATATCTCTTCTCATATCAAGAAAAGAGCAACTAGATCAATAATGAAACAGGAGTGCTCCCTTTTACTTTCTGTGGTTTGCAAAGAGGTTCATGTTTCTGCGTGAGCACAGCTCTTGTTTTAGTGATGTGAAAGTGTGTGGTCTGTGTGATACTCAGTTTCTTCTAATATTCGAGTTTCTGTTGTTATCTACCTACAATTTACAGTAAAGCATCTTTTATTCTCACACCTCTCAATCTCAAAATTAGTTCAATTCTCCCAACAAGATTTTATTACCCATGCAGACCATTTACAAATACTGGAAAGCTTGCCAACAACATACTCCTCACTAATACAGCATGAAGCCACAGAAGACAGCATTAGTGTTACCAAGTCTACCTATGCATGAGTCTGTGTATACAGACACATGAAGCACTACACACAAACTTTTCTTTAGGGAAAAGGACAATGTTTATGTTTGGAAAAGCAACTAGAATTTGGCTGAATTTCATGCCAACAGGCCCAAAGAACCACATGCAGTGGGTAAAGGTTACTGAGCAATATTTGAACCACTGTGCACATATCAGTATTGTGCTATTTAATGTTATTAGATCATTACTATTTTCAAAAGTATTCAAGACATTTAGAACTTCCCCCCTTTCTGCAGAGCATGAATCTAATTCCAGCAAAACTTTCTTAAGAACCCTCCAAACGGGAAGGGTACTGCAATTACTGGGGATGGGTAATCTGCTGTCTCCAGCATTAAACCTAACCACGCAACGTACAGCATTTTGAGCCTCTCCACAATAGATAAGAGCACTGATATTTTAGCCAGAAATGTTCATTTTCCAGATAGCTGTTTCTGGCCATGTGGTCTACTCCGAAATCCTTGGCTGTGCTGTCCCTGTGGCTCTCAGGGAAATTCATCTTTGCCAAATATACTGGAGGGCCCAAAGAGAAAATTCACCTGCTGCTACAACACAAACCTCAATTTGATAATAAAAATCTAAAACAAGTCAGAATACTAAATATTTCTAAAGAAGGAAAGTAAATCAGCATCAGCAAGGTTTTCAACCCTGTAGTGAGTCACGTGGTCAGCTCTATAGTCTTAATCTACTAAGTGCACATGCTAAGGGCTTTCTGCTTCTCAGTGACACCCCATTCTGCATCTCTCTGAACCAGCCTTGTAGTTTGCACACGTATTCTTAACGGTCATAAAATTGTCATACCCTACCTGGCATTAATTTAATGATGATGGCATAATACTGCATTACCAAGTCATCCAGTTGCTTCAACTGAGATTAATTCAGGCAAGCCAGAACACAAATGTTCAAACTTCTCGATATATCCTTGCACCCACCCAGAGACAACCCAGCCAGTCTGCATAAATCCTGGTGGGATTAGTCAATGTTCAAGAAGCTCCTTTATGGGATCAGTAAGGAGGTCAAGTGCTGTGATCTAAAAAAAGGACATGACGGGTGTATATAATCCTCCACAAGGCACATCTCTCCACCCTTTACAGCCAGAAACAGGGATGACTAAGGGCACAGAGTAAAAACCATTACATCCAAAGCCTTGGAAATGAAACTGGCAAATGTACCATTTATCGTGTTATCTTAACATGAAATGTATGTATCTGATTTTATCACTAAACATGCCAAAAAGGACATGTTTAGAAGAGATGCACAGAGAGATCCATGAGACTACTGCTTACCTGTTTCTGGCTGAAGGTAGAACTGCTGAAATATTCCAGTTTTGTTCCTTGGGATTCCCTGCAGATAGCCTTCATGCTCTTGGGAAATGTCAGTAGCAAAATCTGGACTAACATTAAGATATCCTTCTCAAATATTTGGGCACTGCTTAATGAAACTAATATACAATACACTGCAACAAAGGCACCTCAGCTTGGTGTTGCCATTGTAGGAAGCTGCAGGTCAGAAAGTACTGTTCAACCAAATGTTTAAAATAAAGGAGGCATGCTAAACCAAAAATATTCTTTGAAATCAAGGTCACAATTAATCATAGTGACCATGGAGCTCAAGTGTGCCAAATTTCAAAGGCACTTGGTTTTCCCACCGCTATCTTCACGTAGGAAACCTGACCGATTCCTGCCTCCAGCCTCAGATGAACTTGGATGACATCATTGGATGTTTCTTTGGAATACAGGCAAATGCAAACCTATACAGCAAACAGATGATGGGAACTTCTTAATTTTAACAGGAACTCTTTACATATCTTAGGAGAGTCATCAGTTGCCCTATCCTTCACCAAAACAACAGTTAAGGAGCTCAAGCTGCTGCTGCTGCTAAACCCAACGCTGGGAACGGCTCCAAACATCTCTCTGGAAACTAGCTTGATAATAAGTGTTCTGCTGAAGTCACATGGCTCTCAGGCACCTCAAGATGGGCTCTCAAGAAGTGGGACCTGTCTCAAACCAAACACAAACTCCTCACCAGCAGATTCCCATCAGCAATATATCACCAGTCATTCCCCTCATCTGGGCACTTGGTCATCAGAAAATGTTGGAAAAGCCTCTCCCATTTTTCATGCCTCACAGACAAGTTCACTACTCACCAACACCAGACACTAACTGCCTTCCCTCACCAATAACCCAAGTAGGACTTGGACCACTGAAAAGTTTTCTTTTAATCCTCTAGATCAGCCTGTGCACCCTCTCCCCCATCCCAATGATAACAGTTTGTCATCAGCTCTGAACGACCTTAGCACAAACAATAATTCTTGTCTTCCTAAGCAAGAATTTGGAAAAGCAGCTTCTACTGGACAGGTATGTCTGGCTGAGATTTGTGATCAGATGCAGTGCATGGCGCAGTGTGCAACCTGGAGAAATATTACCATTAGCTAGCAGCAGCATAGATTTCTTGCTTCCCTGTCCCTCATTAGCCTCGAAAGCTGGCCTTGCCAGCAGCAGAAGTGCAAGCTGAGACAACAAAGCACATTAATGATGGTCCCCATCATGTTCCATATTAATTACTGTAGCTAGCAGTAAACTGTTGGTTATAAATTATATTTTGATAAACTGCCCTTTCTTTGACAAGCCAGCTCCAATGTTTAACATTGCACTTAATCTTCAGATAATACCCCAGGAGTCCTCACTGTGCCCAGCAACAAATCAAAGCAACCTTCAAAAGGCTGGCACAGGTCCCTTTTTCCTACGCACCCTGACCTGAAACTATCCCATTGCATCAACTTTGTTATAGGTCAGCTCCAAAGGCTGAGTTACCAAAACCAGCAGCACACTCCATTGCCACGTGTCCAATGGAGCTGCCTCAGCACTCCTCTGGGCTTGCAAAAGGCATGTACATGTTGCACATGTATAACACTTTTCCAGAAATGCTGCACTAGTGCAGTGTTCAATGGGGTAAAACAGCAGGGTAGTAATGTCCAGAATATCTCAACATTCACGAGACAGTAGAATTACTTCTATCTGGGACTGAAATAGTCAACTAAAATCTTCATCTGAAACCATCATATACTTATTTTTGTTTCTTTCTAATTCAGTGACATTTAGCTAGCAGAACAGCTGTTAGCAAAGGTCTAGGAGAGGTGGAATACCATTTTCTATATAAAGAAAAATGTTTTGGAGGAAACTGCAATTTGACAAAAATACCTATTTAGCAAAGTACATTTCAAAAAATGGAAAAATATGTTCTGCTTTTTCTAAGGTAGCAGAAGATCTACCACAGCTCACGAAAAGGAGCTCAAGTCTTAGGAACAAAGTGTAAAATTATTTTGGAATGTGTATCCAGGAAAATATGGAGGAGGGATGTGCCCTTTAAGAAACAGCACAGCGAGAGACCCTCCTCCATCTGAGATGTGCCCATCACCTTCCACCACTGCCTAAATATATGAAAAAACTAGCCATGGTCTTCCCCAGGAGCTGATCCAGTTCTCATCTTTGACTCATCTTTGACTCATCTTTTGACAACCAGGAGTTTGCAGATGGCTTCAGACAGAGCTGGGTCCAGCCTGGCACAGTTAACACTCTCCTTCATTTCACTCTGAAGGCACAACTCACCACATTCAGCAAGAACAAGATGTTTCACCTGTTATTTACAGTACTAAAAGCCAAACAGCTCAGGAAAAGAATCAGCAGCAACCAAGAAGCCCATCCTCTCCTCTATGGAATGATGTGAAGCCCTGTGGCCTCCCTCTATGTTGCAAATTAAAAGTGTTTAAAACAGTCAAGGGTTTGGTCTTGTTCTTCCACCACTGGTGGCAGATGGTACGTGCTATTATTAAATGCTGATTTCCAGCTTGTAATAGTAGTTGTATGAAACCTTCTGCACTAGGACAAAAAGTCACTATTTTTATTTTAGGAAAAAGCAGAAACTTTACAGTGAAATAATTTCTCTCTCTCAATAATGTCTTTTAAAAATTCGTAACATACTTGTCCTAATTGGAAACACACAGAAAATAGGATATGGCCACGTTAGTTAAAGGTCAATGCACATTAACCCATCTCTTTCGAAACTGGCAGTTTTGTCATGACAGCCATAAAAGCTGCTTTGAATTTTAGTTCCCTAGAAAGTAAATATAAGGAATCCCAAAGCTGTAACCACAAGTGCCACAGTTCTTAACACTGATGTCATATTTAGCTGATTTTGTGCTGCAGAAGTCAGGATGATAAAGCTTCAAAATCAGCTCATCTATGGTGTACTGGAAAGGCACAGTAATTATCTTCTAGCCTATTGCCCCAGGCATGTACCACAATGCCTTCATTTGATGCAGCATTAACACCAGAACGTGTTTTATTCTCAAGCATTTAGCATGGGGCACTACAGGGCTGCTGGGATCATTTAGGGGGCTGCTGCGATGAACTATCTCACTACTGTATGTTTTGTTTAAGCTTGCAACCGTTCCTTCTAATTCCAACAAAAAAAAAAAAAAAAAGGTTCTCCTTTTTTTTAGGAACCAGTTTACCTTCATCTGTGTTAATTTGTTTCTGCATCAATTAGCCAGGGCAAAGGGTTTGCCTTTCAGACCTTCTTCTGGTAGGTTAGACATAAGGGGACAGTGCAATTAATAGATGTCAGGCACAGTCTCCCTTGATGTATTGATTTTCTCCTACTTAGGAAACACGCAGGGAGAATACAATCACCCCTGGCTGTCAGGGATCCTCATAAAATCCATAGGTTTCAATTCACAGAAACTGTGAATCATTTTGGATACTGAGAAAGGGGACAGCAGTGTCTGATCTTCGTGAAGCAGAGGAAATTTCTTATTAATTGCAACACCTGAGCATACTTCAGAGGGAGCTTATGGGAATGCAGAGCTGGTCAGCCAAAATCTTCCAGATCGAGAGGCAAGTAGGTAAACCCCTTCTGGTCCTAAGCTGCATTAAGGAAGATGGGAACACTCCTCCTGAGACTGGAACATCCGCATCACCCAGACCCCAGGGATCACTGCAGCCAGACCAATTTGCTCCCCTGCTGGCACACCATGTCAGAGTCATCACTGGATTCACCAAGCTGTCAGTATATCAAGTTGAACTTCTGGGAAAAACAACATTTTATGACCATACACCTCTGTTATTTCCTTTTAAGGTTTCATTTTTCCATCTCTTACATAAAGTCCACAAAAAAAAGCTCAAGATACTTGATTATATTCATCACACATAGTTCTACCCAGGAAAGCACAGCTAACAAACCACACAAAACCAGTATTTGTGCAAAGCTAGTTAAAATATCTTCATTCTGCAAATACTAAACCTCCTGGCACACACCACACAAGCAAAAAAGCATAGAAAGAAGACAGTCCATGTTCTTGCTGAACATTATGCTTAGCTTTGCACAAGTAGTAAAGCATTTTTTTCTGTGCACAGAGACTCAAACTCAAAAATGCCTACACTGAAGTGCTCACTCTTAACCACCTCACAAGGCACAGGAGACCAATCCTAGTTTTAAAGAAAAAAATATCCTTTCTTCTATTTGCTGAGTCTCTCTGGAGAGATAACGGCACTTTGGCTGGGCAGCATGTTTAATAAAAGATGATGAGGAAAGGAAGGCTCTTCAAGAAAGAAGATGTCAGTACCATGCAGCCAGCACACGGCAAATGTCGTATTTCAAACCAACAGAAATAGCAAATGGTCCTCTTTAGAAGTCAGAAAACACCCCTTTTGAGTGTTTAATTTAAAAATACTGCCCTGTGTAGGCATCTAGACAATCCAGTAACCTGGTCTATGACACAGAGAGATACATGCTGGAGAACAGACAGAGGTAAAAGCTGGTCTGAAACAACACCACGTGCATACGGTCCTGTACCAGCACCCACCAAAGCACACATCTAAGACTGGCAGCTCCACCCTGCAGCCTGCAACGGCTGAATGCCTTTTCCACTGGAAATCTTTCCACAATGTTAATCTACTACAGAAGGAAAATCACTAGAGGAGGACACCCAATAGCTTCCAGCCAGAACACAACACGCCTTTAGCAAGACCTTTGATTTTCACAGGCACACACTGAAGTTGTTCTTTACAACAAAGAACAGACTGTCTGTTGCATAACTAACCTTAGGCTGCATTAGATAAGTTGTGCCTTCTCACAGATCAACTGACCTTAAATAATGTCCCCAGTGTATTCAGAGCCAATAGGTTTCTCTTTTAGAGCTCAACTGACAGGTCTTCTCCTTCCAGCTATTTCTTCAGAAAGGCACACAAAGAAGGTTTCAAGAGAAATCTCATGCTTACTGTTTGAAGGGCGGCTTTCCAGGCGAAAAATGAAGGCCAAGATCTCAGCTCCAGAATTGCATCTTCCTTTGAAGGCTTCTTCAGCACTTCACTGCAACAGTACAAGTGAGAGCCTTGGCAGGACACAACTAGGACTGAAGCAGTTGATAACTGGAAAACTCAGTGTATCTCAGGAAAGTGGCAGTTCTGCCACTGAGTAAAGACAGAAGGAAAATAGTCTGCCATACCAATGAAGCACTGCTTTGTAGTCTGGATAAGGCAAAACAAAAGTCTGGTGATGAGAAGCTCTCACATGTCATGCAAGGGTCACCAGCAAAGGCAAATTCCACCATGGCATTTCCGTTTTGTTGCCCAACCCATTACTGTGAGAGGATAAAGCAGGTTCTTTCATTACTGACCCCAAAATGGCATTTAACATAACTGTGCATCATCACCCCATTGCCACATTCCATTCTAAAGGTGGGCTATAAGACCCTGCACAAAGCTGAAGTCACAGGGCACTGTGTAATGAGCAGATGAGCTCTTTTAATATCATTTCTCCAATCCCCATCCTGGATGCAAGATGATGCAGGAGCGCTGCAGCTGCCCCACAGGTGGAAGCACTTGGGAAGAGATGCAGACAGTGAAAGTAAGCAACTCTCAGCACTATTCCTGGAAGGTCATTTCATTATCCACATAAATGTCTGTGCATTCCCTGTGACATTTTAGAAGCAAAATGCTCTGCGAAGCAGGGCTTTATTCTTTTGGGAATGCAAGTACCAAAGCAACTGCCAAATAAATCCATGGCAAAGCCTGAGGCACTAAAAGCCTGCCTGTTTTCTCATACCAGCTTAGCTGTCATACAGACTCTACCTGAGCACCAGTTTCCTACTTAGAAATCAGCGCCAGAGGGGGTGCCCTTCTTGCTACACCTTGCTCCACTCATCCAACTGCTGCTCAATGACAGTTCTGGTATCAGGGCACATAGAGCACACACATCCAGTGACTCTCTCATCTTTTCAAATGGAGTACATTAGGGCAGAAGCCCTTCCTCACCTTTTGCAATCAGCCAAACTGGGCTTCCTTGATAAGGCTCTGCCCTACAAAAGAGCCACATTATTCCACATTCAGGCCATCATCACCTCTCACTGTAAGCACAAGAGCCCAGACTTGTGAGGGTTGTTCATGCCAAAGAACCCTCACAGCTGCTGAGGAGCTTTCTAGTAAATCAAGCCCTGATGGCAAAGGGAAAGGGCTTGCAGAGCAGAGTTACAGGAATCTCTATTCCTCTTACATTAGTCAGCATATACCAATATATCCTCTTGCTTCATTAAATTTTAATTGGAGTACATATGAATAGGCTTCCCTGGTTATTTAATCAAGGGAGTCTGAGTACAAGGTGTTCACATAAAAAGCTAGAAAGCAACATCCTTTCTAGCTTTTCTTTCGGATTTTTTAGGCATCCGTTGTCGATTTCTTCAGGTCAGTTGACATTTTAGGGCTGCTGCAGAGAACCATGAAAAGCAGCCACAAAGTGCAAATAAAGCATTGTGGAGGAAAACAGAACACAGATCATTAACCCTGCGTTCCTCTTTAGTATCCAGACAAAAACTAAATGCAAAATCCCAGAGCAGATGTTGCACTAGTGAGATGATAAGTGGTGCTAAACAGAAGGATGGCTTTTTGCAGTTGTGTGTCATGCATGTTTGGGCTGGACTGTCTGGAGTTTCATTATTTTAAGTGTCCTTATGTACTCTGAAACCACAGCAGATTTGAATCTATAAAAAATCCTACTCGTAAACTTTGGGATTTCCTCAGTAATTGCATTCTCTGCCACACAGATGCTTATTTGTTCACACACGCTTTCCCCGAGCCTAGAGAAACTTGACATGTACTTTCTTGCCTGCCTAGAACAGGACAATCATCTCCAGAATTCCTCCTTTACTGAAACCATGAGCTGTATGATCAGATTCTCAACTTCCATAAAATCCCTAGTTGATACAGCTTGAACTGACTTATAGCAGTTTACACCAGCTGAGAATCTACTGGTAAAGCAACTCCAGTTGCAAGAGGCAAAGCTGGGGACAGGAGGCCAGTGCCTGACTGCATGAGAAACAGAAATTTTGTTCTGCACAGCACTGATAACTAAGTGAAGCAACAACAACAACAAAAAACCACAAAGAAACAACGAAAAAGCTGCACACACACACAAAAAAAGGGACATTTCAGCAATTTAGAAGCACAACAAAGAACTTACTGGCCTGCTCCTGCACACTTGCTCAAAAGTGTATATATTCTGTACAGTGACAGGTTCTGGCAGCCTGGGACTGACACACTTTCTATGGCAATGTCCTAATATTAGAAAAAATTGTTCATAAGCTAAAAATGTTACAGAAATAGCATAGGATCATAAGTTATGAGCTGAGTCAGAACTCGATCTGCTACTTGACTTTTATACTATCTTATTCTTTAAAAAAAAACAATCCACATCATGCTGTGAGGTTTTGGGTTTTTTTAAACAGTTTGCTGGTGCCATCACTTATGAAGAAAAATGAGCCCTTGTAGAGGAGGAAGAAAGTAATTTAAAGTGGCAAAAATCAATCTGCTAGGAAGCAAAGGACACACAGATCCCCTTGTACACCACAGCCCTTCACTAACACCACAGCCCCTCTACATGCCAGCTCTGGTGGAAAAGGGGTTTCCTCTTGCTCGGGCACCCACAAGGAATCCTCCATCAGAAGCCCAGGGATGTGGACGGGATTGTACACAGTAGTACAGTGCCCTAATTCCCAGGAATCTTGTGAGTGCAATGCAGTCTTCTACATAGAAGCATTTTATTTGCACTCTGTACTTGTAAATCATTGGTAAATAATCAACAGACAGCATAAGCATGTAACAGAACTGAGCTGCAGGTGTTAGTGAAGGAAAACTGCTATAAATGGATATGTCATGGCAATAAGCCGCCTGTTCACCTGTTAGGTGCTGTAGGAATTAAATAATTCAGTTTTCATAAATTAACTCCTGGCACCCAGAACCTTACTATGAAGTCCATCCCTATTCCTCCTCTGTTATTTATGACTGTAACTTTTTCTCCTTTCACAGCTTGGGCAGTTTTTAAATGAAGAAACAATGGATTGCCGTAGGCTCCTGCTTGCTGGGAAGAGCACAAGGGTCACACAGGTCTATTCATCCATCCCAGGGAGGGAAGGGGAGATTGGAGCAAGGAGCCTTGCCTCAGCATCCTGCTGGGAGCTGCCAGACTTGCTGGCTGCAGTAGCAGGAAAGAATTTCTCAAGTATGAAGACACAAACATAGCACAGGAGGAGACCCTCTTGTTCCACATCTTCTCTTCAGTTTCTCCCTCCTTCCTGCTGCCCTTCACATTGTACAGGCTGTTTCTGCAAATAGCCCAGGAGATATTCTTTTCCCTATGTGTAGCAAGAAGGTGGGAGCAGAAATCCTCCTGCCAGGTGTGACACTGCAAAGAACCCAGTGAGAGCTCTCTGTGCTCCTTAAAACACCAAACTCATTTGGCATCACATTTCAGCCACAAGCACTCAGCTGCTGGAAGGGCAAGAGGCAGAAGCCTGCTAAAACAAGGAGGAAAGGGGAAAGCACAAGTCCTTGGAGAAAAGTGGATAGAAGCTACTCAGTCCAAGCAGTGTACTGAGGGAAGTAAATCATCAGTGTCTCACCATCCTCTGCTGTGGGTCTCTCAGAAAACACACAGATACTGGCTTGTCTGTATCTCTGGCTGGAAACAAAATCTAGAAAGGCCCTTTTCTGACAATGACTTCAAAATGCTTAAGCTCATGTCACCATTTTTGTTTTGATTTTGAATACAGTAACATACAAACAATGAATTATTGATTTTTTTTCTCCAAAGTACAGCTCCCATAAGCTTAAAAGTAAATAGGAGTGCTTTGCTTCCTGGGGTATGGAACTGGAACATTTTTCTAGCACCTAATAAAACACTGTTTGGTTGATACTAACCATTAAAATATGTGTTTCAAGTCATGTAATGTTCCCTGTGAAATTTTCCTTTTTGCTCCATGAAAAAAGGGCACTGAAAGGAATCCTGCAGCCATAAGGATCTCACTTAATTCATGGAAGTATCGTTTTAAAAGCCTCACAACATGATCAAAGCACTGCTGAGAACAGATGTTCCAGGCTTTACAAATTCCAGCATAAATATTTTTTATGACATTTATCAGTGCTAAATTCTTTCAGCCATTTTTTTCCCTGCAAGAAGCATGCAGGCACTTTCCTCCTCGAGGAAGGCTCGTTCACATGTGTACTCATCCTCAGAACAGACCCTCTCTTCCCAGCATCCCTCCCCATCCATCATAAAGGAGAGAGCCATGTGGGCAGCCAGACTCCATAGCACAAGTCCTGCAGAGCTGGGCATGGTGTTCCCACCTCACAAGGGGAACTCTGTGTTGGAATCACTGTCACTGTACTACTTAAATTCTGTCTCTGCCCTTTATACAGACCCTTTCCCACAAATGTCATTATTCCACTACCCTGACACCAGACTACAGCCTACAAAGCCCTCCATGAGGTTTGTTTTTGTTGACCAAGGCACATACTATCATCATCCCTCAAGATCACATCAAGCTCTGAGCAACCTCATCCAGCCTTGAAGCTAACACTCTCTTGAGCCAGGGGCTGCACAAGAGACCTGTAAGATCCTTTCTACCTAAACTGTTGGAGAACTATAGCTCTCAGACAGGAGCCACACAAAAATGCCCTCAATCATCCCAAGAAAATACCCTAGCTCCTTCTACAGATGTGGAACCCTATGCCTGTGCATAGGACCTAGAAGGGCGCTTCCCTGGCTGAGGCAGCAGACATTCACCACTACCTAGGTACGAGGCCAGATGCAAGCAGGAGATGGTCAGGTAGCTGATGCCTTAAGCACTACCAAAGCCAGACAAGCAGAGTCAGAAGCAGCAACAGTGGGGAGTTACAGGACTGTGCAGGAACCTGCTTATTCCTGAGAGAGCAGCAACAAGTCCCCATTCCTAGAGGTGATCGTGGAAGCGAGAGCACATATTTCAACTGCAATTCAAATCACAGACATATTTCAACCAAGAGCAAAGTTCCCAGAAAGTGTAACTCTCCAGTAAGTTTCTGTGTATTTATATTCCCACAAGCATCACCAAGCTCTTGTTGACAGAAAGTCCAAACACCATGCAGTGCTCACTCATGAGAGTGAGCTGTGTACCACGGCAATACTCATAACCACCCTAGAATGTGAAACACAAAATTTATCTCTGAATAATAACATTGGGGTTTTTACCCCTCCTCAAAAAGAGGATCTGAAACAACCAGCTCCTTTCGAATTTCACATATTCACAGATGAGGGCATTTGTGAAGAGGATCCCATGTGCACATCACTTCTCTAATATGTGCCCAGTTTAGTTTCACCTGTTTCCATGTGTTCCCTTCCCAATTCCTACAACCTGCTTGCACATCCTGTTTCACTATGAACACAAGCTTCAGCAGCTCTGCCTTCAGCAGCAGCACTGCCTTCACTTCTCCTCATGGTGAGCTTAGGCAACAGTCAAAATGGGAGTAAAAAAACCAGACAAGTTTATCCTTCCTGCTTGTCCCAGCTGTGAGCTCAATCAAGGCATCACCAGGGCATGCCTTCCCACTCCAAGTGAATTTTTACCAAGTGATTTTAAGAAACCCAAAAAGGCCGTGACCAATTTTTCAGGCCTTCTGGTTTAGGCATTAAAAAAGAAAAAAAATCCTACAATGTTTTCCTCTTGTTTTTCTAAATAAAAATAATGTATAGTCCTAACTGGATAATAAATATGCTCAAAAGCTGTCCTTAAGTAAAAGCTTTTGATAACAAATTGCCTGTGCTAACTGCTATTTTACTGTTGAATTTTTTTATTGTTGCTTAAGCACTGTAATTATGCTAATAAGCCTGAGAGGATGGTACACTAAAGCACTGAATGTGACAGATATAATACTCAATAAAATGTTAATCTTACCTGAAAATTGGAATCAAACAGCCTTATTAGTATTTATGGATATGGCATCTCCAACATGTTTCTTAAGAGGTATATATATATATATATATATGCAATAGATATTTCTAAATATATTCTACTACTTCTCATGCCTCCATAGAATTCAATTCCAGGAGGTTACTACCCTGACTGCTGATTGCCAGTCCCTTTTGGAATAAAAAAAGTGTCACCTTCTGGGCTATGCAAAACTCCTGCATATTGAAGGGTTTTTCCCTTCAGCACCTGAAGGACAGTAGCTATCCATGGGGATGGGGACACCCCTCTCCAACTCACAGCATGGCCACCAGGCTTGTGAAGGTGTGGCACCACAGAACAAAGGCACTGTTCTGTCACTTTCAGTTATCTATTTTTCTCATATCTTCTCCTTTTATGTACAAGGCAGGTAAATCCAGGGTTAAGTTATTTATAGGTGCTGGAGAAACAACTTCTGGATTTTAAGATGAGCCCAAACACAAATTTATTCATTTTCTTTTAAAATTTTTCAGCCAATGCTGACAGAGAACCAGACCCATCTGCTTCACTGCCAAGTTATGGCACTGCTGAATTGGACCAAAAGCTGTTGAGCTGTTGCAGGGATCCAGCATGGATCCAGCACTGCTTTTTGCACTGTTATTTCACCATCCAGTCCCAGTCTGGTTACTCAGTTGATGTCATAACTTTTTTCTTTTTTCAGGGAATTAGCTGTCTTTCACCACATGTAGCTTTATTTTTTTGGCCAAGCCTAGGAGTTTCAGACCCAACCACACTTGTTGAGGCTCAACAAGATACCTTCAATATCTTCACTTTCGTCTACAGGAGGAAGAAAAAATACCCTCAGAAGGGCCACATGCTTCTGACAAACTGTGTTTATCCATGACCAGGCTCTGCAGAGACCATTTCTACTCAGACTGTGTGGCTTTCAAACGCCTCAGGTTAGCAACACTACTGCTGGCTCCCAGCTTCATTCCTCATATTGTTCTCACCCACAGGAGTCAATTCTGCTGATAGGACAGCAGAAACATCAATAATCATTATTATGTTTCCTGACAGTAAAGGAAGATTC
The DNA here is from genome assembly GCA_013399895.1 of Serilophus lunatus. Lineage (NCBI taxonomy): Eukaryota > Metazoa > Chordata > Aves > Passeriformes > Eurylaimidae > Serilophus > Serilophus lunatus. The sequence goes on from VXBA01005476.1 coordinate 1,525,460, forward strand.
TTGCCACTGGATGCTGCAAGCCTCCTTGGTGGCAAACATTAGGTGGGAGACATCTAGAAACTGTTTCCATGAATAGTCACAGCAAGAAAAACCCAGTCAGCTTCCCACTGAAATTTGGGATTCCCAATGCTCTCAGAGATCACAGCAAGTAACACCCCCAGCACACAACTCACAACACACCAGGATGCACTAGGGCTCTCAAGCCATGATTGCAAGACACGCTGCCTTGCACAGAGGGCAAGGATGAAGTGCGAGGATGGGAAGAGGATGGCTTTGCAGGACAGGGCTTAGAGCAGCTTCACAAAAGCTCATTTGCAGGAGAAGCAAGAAGCACAGCATTAGGAAAAACAAAATTTCAGTTACAAAGTCAAATAAAACTACTAATTGACTGAGCTGGCACCTCAGAGAGCCAGGAGATGCACCCAGGGCTCCTCTGTCCCAAGTGAGCCCCAGAACAAGATGCCAGATGCCAAATTTCAAGTGCAGGCAGGTAAGTTACCCAGGCATAGAGCTGTAAACGACTATACAGCAGTGACTTCCATACAGGTGGTACAACTCATCCCTGCCATGTTAAGTGAGTCTTGTCATTATTTTCAACCCTGCAGGGAAATCTAAATTGAACTTTGGCATATTGTTTACTTTGCTAAGCAGCAACGCTTGAATGTTAACTCCAGTCCTGACAGGCATATTTATGGAGTATTCTTTGCAAATAATCTTACTCTGACCAGTGCAAAAGGTCAGAATCATAAAAATAATAACAACAATAAAAGAAGCACAAGGGTGGAAAACCATCACTGCCATTGGCACAACTGCTGAACTTATTAACCGTCCTTGCAACAAGGTGAACTGCAAGGTCTTGGATTTATTTGATTGATGGAGATCAAAAGATCAGGGGGGCACACAGTAAATTTTATCTTTCCATGAATGCATTTTGCTTTCAAGATTTGAAGATTTGAACAGATAGTCGCAGGAATTGAAAAGTTCAAAAGGAGGAAAACAAGAAAAAAGAGGAGAAAAAAGCATGTATAAAGGTGACTTCAGAAAGGCATCCCTTATTTCCCTCTCCATTCCTTAGAGCTATTTGAAAGTTTCTTCCATGTTCCCATACCCCTGGGATACAACAGCTTATCTCAGCTAAGCAGAAGATGATAACTGACAGTAAGACACTAGTGTAATTCCAGGGGAGACACCAGTATTTGCTGACATTCAGGATGAAACATAAATATTAAAGAAACCTAAGTCCAACAAGAGGTTGAAGAACTTCCCACTGAATTTCAGATGTCCTATGAGATAGGACAGGTATTGACCTTCTTAACCAGACTGAGGAAAATGAAGCACCTGAACCCCACTCTTCTCCTTATGATGGTTCAGAGGCTGCCTCAGTCCATGTTCTTTGTCATTGGCAGGCCCCAAGAAAGGAGGAAGAAGCAAAGGAACTGAGGGAGCAGCCATCTTCAAAACATAATTTCAAGATCCAGCTGGTGAGCCAGCATTTTTAAACACAGGAAAAGCCTGCTGTGTTTGCTGTCAAGGCAGGACAAAGAAACATAATGGAGAAAAAGAACAGAAGAGCAAAAGAAGAAAAACAAAACTCTCCTCCATTTCATCGGCCCTAGAAAGAGAGTGGAAAAGCTATCATTTGGTTCCTCTCTCTGTGTTCCACACAATATTTGTGCTTTGCTCAGTGTATCTGTATTTGTAGCATTGTGTTCTCGTCACAATAAAAAAAGATGCAATTTCCCACCTGAGAATAAGAGTAGAATAACAGAGTTGGAAGAAACCCACAAGGATCAGCAAGTCCAACCCTTAGTCCTTAGACCATTCCCAAGACTCACACCATGTGCCCAAGAGTATCATCCAAACACTTCTTGAATTCTGTCAGAGTTGGTGCTGTGACCACATCCCTGGGAAGCCTGTTCAGCACCCAGCCTCCCTCTAGGTGACCACAGAAGAGAACCAAACTCCCAGAAACTTGCTACAAAGGAGCCAGAATTGCTATAAAATCTTGTTTTTACCACAATTTTACACTGCATGCCAACAACAGAAGATTAAACCTCTTTTTCACCCTTATACTTCCCTCCAGAAGTACATCACTATTCAGGTAACAAAGACACCAAGCATCAGAGTTCATTTCTGTTGCATCAATTCATCATCAAAACATGCAGCTCATTCTGCAGATATACTCTGACTTTTGGCTTTCAAATTATCAGCTTCAATGCAGGAGGTCGTTCACTAATGCCTCAGCTAAATTTTTCTTACTGCAACTTCAGTTTATAATTTGTCTTTTTACAGTTTATTCCCTCTTTCCATGGCAGTTTACTATTTCCAAAATTTACAAGCTGAGGCACCAGTGCTGCTTGTCTTCTCTTTGCATTCTGCTTCTGCTCAAAGCATGTTCTTAATCTCTGCATGTGCACTTCTTTTCTTACCCTGAGAGAGCAGGCAGCTGGATATCACGAGGCTATTTCAAGAGAAGATGCTCACATGCAAAGGCAGATGCTTTCAGGCACACTCAGTTACAAAGTACTCTGAAACAAGGAAAAGAAAAGAATTGTCTTCAGTAGGGTAGGCAGAGTCCAGTCCAGTAGTACAGGAAAACCCAAGAATTCTGAAGTGCAATTTTTCCAACCCCATTATTTAAAAATGCAAATAGATCTTCAAAAGCAACATCTGTAGATACATCATGTGGCACCACTCAAGCTTGGCCATGTTTTCTCTGAAAACCACTATAAAGGTTTGATAAACTGGTGTTCCAGGAAACAAAGTGTTCATGGACTTTGCAAAAAGTTATAGCCAAGCTATAAGCAATACCCAGTACACAACAAAATAAGACAGCTCCAACGCCAAACTTTTATGCACTGTGACTAATGTTACCACTGGTGACTTTATTTACAGTGTCACTGAAAATAATAGAGCAAGACTTCTAATCTACTCTGAGATTTAAATGTGTGCAATTATGGGAGAGACTCAGAAGATAAAAGTCAGGCTTTATGAATGGCTGAATAACTTTTTTATTCATAACATAATCCTCACCTCCTGATCTTCAGGATGTTCTACCTAGCAAAATGAAATCTTTCTCATGAACCCAAGGGTTTAGTGGCAATGTCATCAAGAAAGGATTTACATGAGCAATGTTTGGAAACACAGGTGAGAGTTCTGAGTTACAAAAACATCTCGAATTTCATGAGATAACAAGTAACAAGGAAGAACTGCAATAATATGTATGTCATCCTCCTTCTGGAGGCTCTCAGAAACAGAGCTAAATGGTAGCAGACAATTTGCCACAACCACATCTTTCAGCAATAAATCACCTTTTGCACCCCATTTCATCTAAATTCCTGTCTCCCCTCAACAGGGGCTGCTCCTCACCCCAAAGAAGCAAGTGGCTTTGTAACAAATATGGCTTTTCCAAGGTCTGAAGCCAAGAAACAATTTCCTACTTGCTGTGAAAACAAGATGCCTGTTGCACATCTAAGGGCACGGCAATGCAACAACTCAGTGTCTTCTCCTTCATGTGCATCATCCAAGAATCCCCTTGGCTACTACACTTTGTCCATCTCCAAGTTTCTGCTTGGGATAGATTTTCTTCCCTTTGCAATCCTTCTCAGCTGCCTGGACTTTTGCTTTCCTTCGTCACTTGCATTCTTACCAATGCCCATACTTACAGCCAGTCAGTTCAATTGCTGTCAGCACAGGAAGGCAACAAACTCCTGTTTAGCACAGATTTGATAACAGAATTGCTGTTTCCAAGGCCAAAGAGGAATACCTGAACCAGTAACGTCCCCAGAGTAGCTGAGAAGACTGAGTAATAAATGCCTTTTATTGAAAATGAAAAACTCAAAGTAATGTCAAAATGTATGATGGACAAATAATAAATGAGTCTAAATGCATCTTCACCTTTAGGAGTGAAAGTTGCTCCAAGGACTTCACCAAGATCATCTGCAGCATCAGACACATTACCTCCTAAAATACTAGTGAGATAAGGATGTTTAGCAAGTGATAGAGAGATGAGGAATGCTTCCATCAAGAAAATACAGCCATTTCTACATCTGAATTACAACAGCTGTTGAAAACCATGGAGCAGCATTGAATGGCAGCCCAGGACAGCAAGCCAAGACGACTACCACATGCAATTGAAACTGCCAAGGGATTAAGTTAGGTCAAATGTAATTACACAAACTGGATCCCGGCCAGAGTACTGGCTTGTTTAAGAAAATTAAAAGAGGTGTTCAAAAGTTTCAGAGATGGAGTCCTCCTCCTGTTAATTATTTGGTGAGTCAGTCACTGAAGTCTCAGTACTCTGGGAGGCCGTCTGAAAAAGGGAAAAAATGAGGCATAAACTTGAAAGGCATTAGAAGCGATTAGCGAAAGCCTTTGTTCTCCATGGCAATCCTTGCTGCACCAATGTGCGAAAGCCTTTCATGTTCATGCTGAAAAGTGGCCTTAGTTCCTTTGATACTTCTGTGAGGAAGCATTTAAATTTACAAATATCCCGCTGACAGAAGTTACAGACAACAGTCGAGGAACTTCTGCTTAACCCAGACAGATCATACTCAGTTCTCAGGCAGGCAGCACTCCTGGTGAAGGGAGGAATGACAATACGGACACACAGAAGCACACTGAAACCTGATGACTCCACTTGCTATGAAAGCCAAGCCATGTTAAAAAGGAAGCTGCAGCCATGTGGGACAATGGTTTTCTTGCCTTCATTCAGTTTTCAGAAGATGGGGTGCATGCAAGGCAGGGAATAGTAAGGAGATCATAAAGGATACTTTGTGGTCTGGCAGCTGAGCCTCACTTTGAAAGATTAGATTCTGTTTATGCCTCTGCCATAAACCTTCTGAATGATAAGAACAAAGTCACGTATATCAGACTTTTCCCACATATTTATTGCTGTGCCTTTTCTGGCTAATAAAGATACAGAAAGACCATGTCCAGAAAAGACAAGAATTACCAGGCAGGGATTGAGATTCTCTGTTCAACATTTAATTGAGACTAGTACTATAACCATGTACAGTGCCACAAAACATGAAGTGTTCTGAAAAAACAGGCCTTGTAAGTCTCAGTTTTGGCACCTGAAAGAAGGAGATGCCTCTGCTATCTCTGCATTTGGAAGTCATCATTAAAGATACACTCACTGCTGTCTTTGAAGCAGCTGGATGCGACAGTAAAAGCAGTACAGAATTGGAGATTAACCTTTTTGGGTAGCTTATTCAGTGAAATGTTCAGATGATGCACATTAAACAAACCATTTTTTGACTGATGTGAAAAAAAAGAGAGATAACTAACTATCTTCTCAACAAGTGCCATACACCAGGCGTGTCAAATGACATGGCTTCCTCCAGCAGCAACAGCAGGTGAACACACAACTAACACTGCCATACTGATTTCATGTGATTTTCTTTTTTTCCTTTTTTTTTTCAGCTTTTCATGAAACGAGCCAGGAAAAGGCAGACATTTCACAGCACAGATTGGTGCAATTTGTGCTAATGGCCTAAGCATACATGTAAGCAGCAGCTTGCTTCTCTCTGTGTGGAACAGACAACAGGGACAAGTTCTGGTAGCACAACTGCTACCGTGGTACACCTTGCCCCAACCCAACAACACCTCCTCCTCCTCCAACAGCTCCACAATAAGCAGGGCAAGAACTAAGAGCACAGGAGAAAGTCTCTGTTGTCTTGCCATTATGTGCAAAATCCAGGGGCAAGCAAATACAAAAAAAAGGTTGAAGTCTGTGCTAACCACAGGCAAGCTGTCATTCTTCCAAAAGATAGTCAAGTGCTCTTCCAGGTACCAAAACCACAAATGTCCTAAGTTACTCAACCCTGACACTCCTCTGACAAGGCAATCACTCCCTGGAAGTCTCCAGGCACCACACAGAATGACAAAGACACAGATTTCTAAATAGGAGCAAAACAGCATGGCAGTTCTTCCCATTCTTTCTAGACACCTTCCAAACAGCCTCCTCTGAAGCAGCTCTGTTGCTTCCACTGGAGAAACAAAAAAAGGTTTTGGCACCAGCAGAGACGTAGTATGGACAATTAGAGCCAAAGGGGTACCAGTCAGAGAAGACTGTAAGCAGCAGTATTATAACGCTTTTTGGGTTTAAATTATTCAGCAAGGTCAACACAGAGCATGTATTTATCTCCAGGCCTATATATGCCCCAGGCTACCAGCACCAACAGTATTGAGCTGAAGGCAGTATTTCACCCACCCTGGGTCTCTGCAGCAGAGCCCCCCTAGCAGCTCCCAACCCTGAGCATCCTCTTAAGCAACAGGTGGAGAAGACACTTAGCAAAGTGTGGCATCACTAGTGCCACATGTGGGCACCAGTGCATGCCAGGGGAAAAGCACATAGCTGATGCTACACACACTAACAGACTTCCCAGTATATCGAATACACTGGGCCAGCCCACAAAGCAGAGGCTGGAGGAGACCAGGGCAGCCTGGAGGGTTCCATGCCAAAGAGGGACCTGTTGCCAAGAGGAAACAGCCACGGTGGCTGGAGAGGGCAGGGGGACATCCCTCTGTGGCAGCAATGCTGATAATGACCTTCAGTGCTTGAAATGAAGCACAAGGAAACAGCACAGAGAGGACTAATACCAAGTGGCAATAAAGACAGAGTCGGGGCTGCTGTTCAAATAAGAAATTTTTTTTTGCCTAGGTTACTTAGTGTTAACAAAAAAAGTTTCCTCATACAGGGACATCCTGTTCACTGTATTAAATTAAAGGGATGATTCAAGAGGGAACAGCTTTCAGTAGGCAGGGGGGAAAAAATCAATTTCAGGTTGCTATGGACAACTGGGCTGTCTCCTGTAGAACAGAATCAGATTCAGCTCTACAAACCTGAACACTAAACAGTCCCTCAAATACAACACACGCACGCTCACTAAATTAATGAATACAATAAAATACAGACTTGTGTCATCCCCCAGGATTTTTGGCTGAACAAAGGACATGCTCAAACCTGCTAATTACTGCAAAATACAGGACTGGAGTTTGGCTCAGCAGTGCCTTTCTGACTACCAGTCCAAAACCAACTGCTGCCTTGGCTATTTAATGCCCAAATAAACCAGCGCAGTACCAGAATCACCTTTCTCCAGTCCCTTTCATATGCTCTGGGCTTGCAGCGGGACCTAAAAACATGTTCTGCTGAACCAGGCTCCTGCAGAACTCAGCTAGAAGGGACAGCAAAAGTTCAGCCTAGGGCTTTCAAGATGATACTGGATGGACAGAGGCAGTTTAACCTGTCACAGTCCTCGAAGGGCCTGAATACAAACAAAACCTCCACCCAAGCAGCTGACCTGTGGTCACAGCTGCCAGTAGGAACCTCATACAGAGAGACCATTGGGACAACATGGTGGCCGTGGTCCAACATGTGTTCTCTCCCCACACCTTGCACTGAAATAATTTCAAAGAGGTTTTAAGCACCAACCTCACTCCCTGTAGAAAGATAAGATGTCTGAGGACACTGCAAGCATAGACATCACCTCCATTCGTGCAGGACCATCTCCTCCAGAATTCCATTTATCAGCAGCCCAGAGCAATGCTCAAAGCAATGCACTGAAAGTCCTTCTACAAAGCACAGATCCCTCAAGCCTCACACCTGCCTGAGCAAGGAGGTGACTGAAGGCAGCCCTGGGAACCTCACCACTCCTCTGTGCTGGCACATTAACCCCAAATTCTACAGGTGCCGTGGGGAACTGGGAGCTTGTGAGAGACCTTTAAGAAAGCAGAGGCACAATTCAGCAAAGATCAGATCTTCCAGGAGCTACGTCAGGAAACGATAGAATGGTTCGGACTTGAAGGGATTAAAGACCATCTACTTCCAACCCCTCCTGCCATGGGCAGAGACACCTCCCACTAGACCAGGTTGCTCAGAATCAGGAAAGGGACAACTCTGCTCCATGGGTGCAAGCACCCAGTGCAGCATGGCCTCCTGTATGACTCCGGGCTGGAGTCATGTAACTAGTTATGTCCCCGTAGTCACACTGAGCTCAGCAAAAGCCACGCAACATCCTTCTGCATCACTGGTGGATACAGGAGACACACATCAGGCCACCACAGCAGCCTGCCGAGAAAGTGAAGGGTAAGAGCTGAATGCTGAACTCCAAATCACTGGTCAGAGAACCCGAAGCGGAAATGAGGCATCGGATTCTGTACTCTTCCTCAACAGCTGTTAAGAAATCAAATAAATCCATCTAGATCAATCTCTCCATCAAGGCAACAGCAAACATCCCCATCCCATGATACTATAAGTCTTAATTTATGGAGCAGTTGATGATTTTCCAATGAAACGTACCATCAAAATATAAGATTTTATTAGCAAAATCAATGATGTGTGCAGAGACAGTCCCTTATGTGTCTTAAAAAAAAATCTATGAATAAACCTGACAGCAATAAAGAACACTGCACAATTATTACAGCTGTTTTACAGGATTCTCTAATAATGACAGCACATACTTCTGGTAAGACACCTTAAGGCAGTACCACAAAAAAAATGATATAAAAGGAACAGAAGCACAGTATTCCCCTGTATTTAGAGGGTGTAAACATGGCACCTGATTTATGTTTATTGAATTACATCTTTTTTCCCAACAAGAAGATAACATCCTGGAAACAAAACCATCCCAACATTTACAGAAATATTTACCAGTCATTTGTCTCTTTCTCCTCCACCAGTTCCAGTGTTTCATTGCATTAGAAAAGCAACTGGTAGAAATTTATTCCCATTAAACCTAGCAAAAATGGAATCAAGATAGAGAGGCTGTGGCTTTTCAGCACTCAAAATTCATGATAGTCCTTAACCATACAAAAAGGCATCATGCAAGAGCACCCACTGGAGACACAGGAGCAGAGTCATAACACGCAGTTCTCCCACCAAGCTCACTGGTTTCCCATTATAGCAGCCACAAACTGCAGCCAGGGCTCTGTGATCACCCAAGTGCAGCTGCCCTCCAACATTTCATCCAGCAGCAGCTGTGGTGGTTGGGCCAGTTGGATCTCCCCATCTTCAGATGGAAGCCAGATGTGCAGAGTAATCTAACTGCATGTCCAGCACACTAAGCATTCACTATCCTAGCCTCTCATGGGATGCTATGAGCATACCCAATCCTACCAGCTTGCCAGTCTCCTCTTCTCAACCGGCAGCCATCATCCACATCAATACCATCATCAAGAACTCAGATAGTCAAAACATCAAGGCACCTCAAATCCAACACTCACCAAGCCCCACTGTCCAACTTTTCATGGAGCTCTGCCTAGCACACGAGGACCACTATTAAGTCCTATTTATATCAAAATGCTGAAGAATGCAGTTATGTGATCTGGTACTAAACCCAACATCTGATAGTTCTACCCCAAACATTTTGCCTGGTACCCATAGCTACCTATTCACAAGAGCCTAAGGCCCACCCTCTGCTCCACTTGGCTGTGAACAACCTTCAGATGTGTGCGGAGATGGATGAGGAAAGAGTAACAAGAATACTCAACAGACATTTCCATTAGCATAGACTTGCCATTCATTTCTCTTTCTTCTACCATCAAACTCCTTTATTATCCTTGCTGGATAATTTACAGTGCTTGTTGCAAAGTACAATCTCTAAGAACAGAGACAGCAAACACTTCATAATGTAGAAGTTCAAAGAGCTGAGCAATACATGACCTGCAAGCAGATTGTTGCTATTTCCTTGCATGTATAAAAGGACTTTGCCTTCATGCAATGCTGGAACCTGTCATCATGAAATACCCTCCTATGACAATGTGGCCCAGAGGAACTACTATTTTGGGTCCTAATAACTTGCATGGTTTTACAGGAAAGCAAGAAGGCAAGTAACGTGGAACAACCCAGCTGTCAAGTACAGAAACAGATGGGATCTTCACAAAGCTACACAGATTGCCTTAGTCAAGTGCTGTCACAGCCCATCCTCGAGATGGGAAAGCACGGTGCAGGAGCTAGATGAAAGGAGCTTGTGAAATTAAGTAGCATCATCACCTCTGCAAGGCCTGTGAAGACTCAATAGGGAACTGCTTTACACACTCTCATCCCAAGGCAGTAAAACATTTAAAGTTGTGAGGCTGCTTTTCCCTTGCTAAAAATGCCTTTTGGCTGAGTGACAACTGCCCGATTCTCCCACCTGTTTGGCCCCCATGAAACACAGAGCATCCATAGATGTGACTTGTGCTTCTGTGGTCTTGGAAAAATCTCTCCCTTTGCAAATAAGCACAAACAGGGCTGGCTGGAGGTGTCCCTGCAAATATGGCCCCAAGGTCTGACAAGCAGGCAAGCTTCCCAGCATGCAGGCAGTGCCATGATTCACTCCACTGTGGCTTGCAGTCCACAATTTTGCTTCCAAACAATCTAGGAAACCACAACACCTGTCGTGGCAGTTCAGCTCCCATGTCAGTGCAGAAAATGCCCTTGCACACCATGAATCAGTGGCAGACCAGGAGCGGTGGTGGACTGGCCTGACCTACCTTATTCAAGCAAGAGGGTGCTACACCCAAGCTAACAAACCAGTGCTTTGGAAAGCCAGGCCTCTATCAAATAGATAGAGGACCTGTTCTTTGTATTCCCAGACTGAGCCCAGATCAGAGCAGCCTGAGCTCAGCCAGCCATTCACATCCATAGTTATTCAAACAAAGGCTGAAGACAGATTATGAATGAAGCAAAAGGATCAATTGCCTTATCTACCCTCTGCCTCCCACTAACTGGAAGGTGCTATTCAGGGAAAATATACTTTAAAGGCAGTGGCTAACAATGAATCAGATTGATTTTTAGATGAAGAAAACAAATTTAATTGCAGGCTACCTTCTTGCAGCTTGCCAAGTCAGAGCGAATGTCAGGACACCCTGGCCTGCTTTCCCTTTCATCATCCCAGACATTTTCCCTCCTGTCCCCCACCAAAGAAAGAAAAAATCCTTACAAGGAAAAGAAATTCCTTTACACAAGACAATTGAGTGTTGCTCAGAGCCAGCTCAACGCTGGCTTCTCTCTTCCTGCTAAACAGTACAGTGTAGGAATTAATGGATGTGCAGAGGGCCCACTTTCCAGGGAAAAGCAAATTCCAAGTTTGTAGCTGAGAGGAATGCATCGTATGTCTGGTATTCACGCTGCGCCCTCTTTTCTTCTTCCTGTTTTTGGCCGTATAAGGAGCTGAGCACAGCAGGCTGAGCCAGGGAACACAGCACTGCATGCTCAGCACCGTTAGCCTTCCGACTTTGTTTGTCTTTACTGGAAATCCAATAAATCCATCTAGGAAAAAGGCTAGTGCATACACCACGGAGTGTCAGGCTCAGACATCACGGTCCTGAGATACAGGATAAAAAGAGGAGCAAGTTGGACCAGATTAGCCCAGAAAATCCTCCTGCAGAGCTGCAAGCACATGGATATTACACAAGCAATAATTTCCTTTATTACATTGCAGGTAAGGGGGGGATGATAACTTAAAAACTAGAGATTATTGCAACTCCAGTCCTAAAGGGTTGTTTCCCAGGTTTGCACCGCTCAAGTCATACCTGGCCACTAAATAAAGGACAACCTGGCCTCCAGTGCATGCACATGGGGCTGGACATGCCCTTGGCCACAGAGAAATATATCCTCTCTAACAAATACAGGTTATAAACAGGAGTGTGGAACTGCACTTTAGAGATGCAAATTGCTGGGAATTTTTCCTAGAGTCCTGACAATCTCTAAGTTCAAGTCTATTGCAGCAATTTCAGCAGCAGACTGGGATTTCCTCATCCCAAATGCAATTACACTATTACATTCTAAAAAATAAAACCTTCTTACCATTATTGCTTCTTCTGTAAACAGACTACTCCTGTGGGCACCCAGGGCACTGCAAGAACAAAAAGAAGAGGAAAAGACACACACCACACTACCTTCCCTTTACAGAGAATGATGGGTGCTGCCCCATGGGATGACAATATCAACCATCAGAGCCCCTCATTCTTGGCCCCAGAACCATAAGGCAGGGCAGAAGCTCACAAGCAACACAAAGCCATCCAAACACCCTGTCCTGTCTTTCCACTTCTATCAAGCACATAGTTCCATCTCCTCCCCAGCACTGGCACCTTTGGGCTTCAGTTCCTCATTCTCACTCTCTCTTTGGAGGTCCTGTCCCAGGATCTGCACCTGCCTGCTCCCAATCCTCCACCTGCACAGAGTGGCCTGCACAGCCACTCTGAACAGCAGGACAGCGACCATAAACCTCTTCATGATATCCAAAACCAGTATTCAGCCTTCATCTGTTCTATGCAGACGGAGTCAGGGATGCTTTGAAGCACCGAGTAAAGTGACTTGGATGAAGACACGCAGCTAAAACTCAACTGGGGGAAGGGAAAGTTTCTAGCCTCATTAATAACAGCCTGAAATTAAAAGCAGAGATTGTAGTACAGCTGCAATTTCAGCTACCCTGCTGCTTGTGTTAACAGTGTGGCTTTATTATGGTCAGGGATTAAAAACAGCTTCAACAATTAAAGGAGGAAAAAGAAAAAAATAATGACTGAACGAAAGAACCACCACCACCAAAAACCAGTAAAAAAAATTCCTGTGGGCTAGAATGATTAGTATGAGTGAACACTTCCTTCCCTGCTGACAACAGGCCTACACACATCCCCTGCCAACCGTATCTGTCCCTTACTTTTGGGAAACAACCCAGTGCACCCTGTGGCTCAGGACCAGACACCATCAGACTCCCCAGGGATGACACCTCCTGCCCCAGAGTAGGTGCTCTGCAACAGCCCTGCTCTAAGCAGACAGCTTGGAAACCTTCCTCACTCCTGGTGTCTAAATGCTACAGCCTTAAGAACAAAAAGGGAAAGAAAAAAAATCTTGCAAAAAAAACCCAAAAAAACCTAATATGCCTGGAACTTCTCATGAGGCACTGGTCCCTGCCAAGCAGCCAGAGGAGCTGGATGGGGGAAAGGTGGGGAGGATCAGCAGACTCAGGCAGCCGCTCACAAGAACACAGAAGCACACTCGTGTCTTTTGGAGGTGAGCTGGTTGTTTATGGGTTCCTGAGGACAGTCACCCTGCATTCCCCAGCACCTGCCCACAGCAGCCCTGACACCAGCCGAGATGATCTGCCAGTGGGAAGCCTCAGTTTGTCGTGTCTTGATACAACAGTCGATGCTTGGCCAATAATGCTGAGATTGAATCTACTCTCTCTTCTTTATAAGAATTAAAAGCAATATATTCATGCAAAAGAAGAAAACTATCTTCCTTCTTCTCTTTCACCACCTCCCTGATAAGAGCATTCCCTGGAGATATCACCTTTAGGGCAATCACTTCTGTTCACTGCAAAGCTAACAAGGACCAGAAGTCCCTTAAGGGCAAAAAATACCACACAACAAGCTCACACTTGCTTTTTCTCAACAGTGTTTCTGCTTTCTGCCCTCACGGGTTTGTAGCCCGGTTGACCACAAATGTTGGGGTTTGGGATTTTTTTTACTCCTTTATTTCACTGTTGCTTTTGCCTTTGAACAACAAAAGAGAGCACAGCTACAGTACTGCAGGAAGGCAAAAGTTTTCTCTCAGCCAGAGCCACGCCTACAGTTCTTTCACCCCTGCAGAACATTTGGCCTTCAAAATCAATCCAAACATAGCTCATCAACCAAGGCCTATCTGAATACTAACACCAGAACCACAGGACATTTGCAGTGATATGCACTGGACAAATTCCTGCAGGGACCACAGAACTGCAATGCTTCAGAACCAATCTTCCGACACAGGGTCATCTTCACCCAAGACAAAAGATACACATTACTACAGTGTTTCCCATGGGGACATAAGGGACAGATTTGGTCCTCAAGGCTGATGCAACCCTGCAGTAAAAGGAATGCTGGGAACACCCAACAGATCTGAGCCCCATTCTTGCTCTGGGACAGATGCAGAACCGTTTTCTATAAGGGACCAAAGTCACATCCCTGTCAAGGGAGCTACTGGTTGACAGAAAAAGACTTTGCCATTTTTGGAGACAGAACAATGGATTCAGGAAAATTCTTGCTGCAATGAAGGACGATGCTGCCCAATACAAACAAAGAAGATCCATCGTTATGTGACAATGCAAGTGTCCAAACATGTGCCCTCAAAAGCCAGCCAAAACCATTTTACACTGTTCATTTTCATAAGCTCAGGAACTCCAAGCCAGGCTGCGCAAACCCTTTGCAATTCCCTTCACTGTAGGGTATGAAGGGTTTCAACACAATTGCACTTGAAGCCGTGTCTGCAAAAATATCACAGTTAAAGTGGCAAGTCCCCAGCAGCTACACAGCTGTCTGCACAATGTCCAGGGCTGGTTTGCTACCCTATGAAAATCAAAACCTCCTTTCTTCTTACTCAGAAGTCTCCAGTATTTCAAAATCATTTAAATTAAAACTAACAAACCCCACAATACACTTTCTCAGACACCAGAGCACTTTCTAAATACCAAGGTGACTGTAACCAAAAGTCACAGTGGCTTGACAAACTTGGGTGAAGTGACTTCTTGGTGGTTTCAGTTAAAGAGCTTTGCCTCCCCTTTTCATCAGGCTAGGAGAACATGTGGCCATGGCAACTCAGCCACTGTTCAGCTGTGAGAACAAACCAATTCTCTGAAGCCTCACAGCCCCACTATAGAAAGCACTATCCCCAACTCTGCACACAGGAGAAAGAGAAGCTCAAGAACAATCACCAAAGAAACCAAAAACCAACTATGCACAAACAAACAAAACAGCAGGGGGAAAACCAAAAAAAGTCAACACAAGATATGAAGTTTGGAGCTGTGCTGCCCCATCACGCTCACTCCTGGGTGGAAAAGAAGGGGATGCTTGAAGGATGTGGGATGATGCTGCAGCAGGTTCAGCCTGGCAAGAGGTAAACGGGTTAGGGCTTAGGGAAAGTGCACAGAAGAAGGAAGGGCTGAGGGGGTACCAGCCAGCAAGGACTGTGGCCATAAGGCTTGTGACAAAAAAAAAAAAAAAGGCAAAAAAAAATTGGACAATTTGGATCCTGTCCTTAGAAATAGATGTTACAGTTTCTATGTTACATAGGGCTGCACTGAGCAAGACTCCTCCTCTCACCCCAGAATTTGTGATTGTCTATGTCACAGTCTTTTTGGTGCAAGCAATGTCTATCCCTGCGCATGCAGACGAGGATCGATGGTATGCTGCTGTGAAGCCAGACTGCTCCTTCTCTTAAAGAACTGTTTCCAGGTCCAGTAGAAGGATCCCCATGTGCTCAGAAATCCCAAGTGGCAAAAATTAGGCAAGTACTGAGCACTGCCTTCACTTGAAAACTTTACTAACAAGCACCTGAGAGAAATCACAAGGGGCCACCCACATATACTCCTCCATGAATGACTATGGTTTACATCCAGTTCTCCCTCATCTCCTCCAACTTATGCCCATATTTCTCCATTAACAGCTGAGGTGCTGGTGACACCCTGAGAAGGTAATCCCCTTTCAAATCTGACCCCCTTTTAGAATTTCAAAATATCAGTAAAATAACAAGCAGCAGCTCAAGGCAGAAATAAACTGGAACCAGTAACTCCCATGAACTACAACAGCTCTAGCACTTCCATCAGAGAGTTATTGGAATTTACTGGGTTAAATATGCCACTATAACAAAATCACAAAGGACTTAAACTTTGTACCTTTACAATGCAAGAACAAGTTCATTACAAATGTCATACCAATAAACTATTTACTGCATTTCCAGAGAAGGAAATCTAGGAACCTATAGCAGCAGTGGGTTGTCAGAAGCACAAAGTACTAAAGTCAAGGAATGAACTCTAGTTTGACCCATTTTCCAGCCTATCACAGACATATGTTCCCAAGAATCCATGCTCATTAAATGAGGAATCAATCATCCTTTCAGCGTGCTAAAAGGACAAGCTTTGGTTTTTGTTCCCATTTTAGCACATGCAAGCCATGAGGTGCTAGGGGGACCCATGAGCTGCTGCTTGTGAAAGAGACCAGACACCCCTAAAAGACAACTCTCAGTAGTCCTGTCCTCCCATTGCTAAAGTACCATTTGCATTAGTTGGACTTAGAATGGATTTCAAACATTAGCTAAGAATTTTCCTCAGTGAAAGGAGGTCATCCACATCATTCACAGGAGCAAATCTCCTCTTTAGAGTGACCTGAAGTTGGAAGGTTTTGCTTGAGCCAATACTGGAGAGAGGACTTGATCAGAAAAGCACTCAGTGTCACTGCAAGTCTTGGCAAGATTGGATTTACTAGAGCAAGTACTGGAAAGAAGATCTTCCTAGTCTGGAGGCCAGAAGTCCAAAAGGCAAGCCAAAAAGTAACTCGTTCCCTTTCCTAACAAACTGTGTTTTCAGCTGGAAGTTGCTTGGCAGCCTTCCTACCAGAGGATGCTGCAGGTCAAGACAAGAGTTCATTTCTGGCCAGTCCTAGTGGGGACACGAAACACAAGAACAGATACTACTTTGCAAACAGGGCCTGGAACATCAGGAGGACTGGATCTGCTGGGCTGTCCTGGGACAGCAAGGGACGCTGAGGGCCAGAGCTGATGGGCTCCAGGAAGCAACCACCTGCCCAAGAGCATGGATGAAATAAGTACTGAGACACATACAGGAGTAGCCAAGGCAAGTCTTCAGGCACCCAGCTGCACCACACCAGCCTCACGAATGCGTTTGGTTTCTTGTTTCTGTGAAAATCAAACACAATGGCATTCTTTAAGAAAAATGTCACTTAAACTCCTTATTAAAGGTAATTTCCTCCCCCACCTTGTTCATTAGCAACACTCAAGCGTTCATCAAATGATCCTGTTACTTCCAGGGAAAATGTTAGTCTTCCTACAAAGAACCCATATATTAGCACCGTCTATTGTTATAAGCATAAAAAGTTCTACCAAAAAAATCAATTCAGAAGCACGGTGTCCCATCCATCTGAATAGGGACTTACCTTAAATCTCACACACAGAGAAACCCATAAGTACTCAAGGAACAATGCTTATATGGGGAAAAGATGCAGCAGGAACCATCCCTTCCAGGCAGTAGCTTTCCACTTAAATTCTATACAATGCACTTGCTTATTATTCTTATTACACAATACTGGATTCAAATCTATGCTGCAAGCATCCCACTCATCACAAAGAGACTTCAGAAAGAAAAAAAAATTACATTAAAGGAAAGCAATCTATAGTAGCACATTACATTGCACCAATTTCAAGCAGGCTGTCATTCTGATCACACCAGACGGCATTTTGACTCCAACAGTATCCTTCAGTGAAACATCTCTGTTACAGCATTATTCCTGCTACACAGAGTCCTTTTGAAATGAATGGTACAAATTCTCTTAGTCATTTCAAAAGGACTGTGTTGCTCAAAGCATTTTAACTTTTCGCGTCATCCTTTCCAATAACTTACAAAGCAGTAAGACCAAAACAGGCCATTCTTTAAGGCAAGAACTAAAAATAAGCAAATCAGCACTTTCCTTGGGAAGGAACTAGAGAACAGGGCTGCGAATCCCAACTCAAAAGAGCCTTATGTGTCATTCTAGATCTAGGCCAACTCAGAAAATCACTTAAGTACATGATTAACTGTAATATGTGCTTAAGTTGCTTTGACTTCTGTAGGACTTAAGCCTATACTTATGTGCTTTCCTGTACAGAAATACTCTCTTAAACCAGATCCTGTTTTGTAGGGTTGCTGCATATACACACACACACACAGAGCTCATGCCCTCAGGAAAGCCCTGGCTTCCCAGCCTAGCTGCAAACCAGACCGTCTGAATTTTCTGCCTACCTATGGATCAAAATGTTTCATCCAAAGGTTTAAATAACCATACTGAGGTCTGGAAGTGCTTTATCTCAGACAAGGACTTCATAAAGGTTCACTTCTCAGTTTTAGACTGATGAGAGGCACTATAACACACTGAAGATACAGATGTTTGAGGAATGAGAAAATCTCCCTAGACTCAGTCCCATCTGCTGTAGATACCACTGTGGACCAGCCCTGGGCTGTGCACACACAGCAGGGACTACAGAGGATTTTTCATTGGTTCCTTCTCAGCCATTACTTTTCCTGGTGGACTTCAAACAGAACATCAGGTTTCGACACCTTTCCACGCTACCCATGAAGAAGACAGATTTGCTCTCAGTCACCACATTACCGCACTGGGCATGGGTGATGCTAAACTTCCATGTAATTTCTGGCCTTTCAGATGCCTGGGGTCTTCTGCAGCCCAGGACAGCAACACAAAGCTGACACTAGAAAACCAGATTTAACTCCACTGGCATCCCCTTTTCCTCCTAGGATGCCCTGTGCCAAATCCAGAAATGTCTTTGACTCACAGTTCCCTGTGCCATGGAGGAGAAGGTTTATGGCATGGTACTACAGCAAATCACCCAAAAGAGACCACAGTTACTGGTCCATATTATGCTCACGACCACCATTATTCTCAATCCACCATATTGCCTCACCATGGCAGCTAGTGCAACTACACAGCCAAAACCAAGGAAGGGTGCAAAAAGTGGCAGAGAGCAGTCTTTAGTCCTTCCCAGCAAGGTGGGCTGAAGAACTGCAGCAATGAACAAAAGACATCTGAACCAGCCCTACCATCATGGAGGTCATGTGTTTCAAAATAGAACCTCAGCCAAAACCACTCCTTTGCCCAATTCCCCCCCCTCACCAGCTACTCTCTTGCTATTAGAGTTAATTGCAAGCACATCGTCCTTACAGCTCGTCTGATAGAAAAAGAACTCGTGCAATGTAGGGGCTTGGTTTTCCCATTTTGCCCATTCTCAAGGCAATGCAATAAATTATTATCATATATGTTGGCCTTGCAAACAACTAAAGCATCCATGCTGAGTGCCTTTGTAGGGCCATGCTGTTTCTCAGTGTGATATGAAATGGCCAAGATATTAAAATCCCAGAAAGAACTGAGTTTCTAATGGAAAAACTTATGTGCCAGATGTTGACACTGATGACTAGTGTGCTAGCCTGGGGCAGAGCCCAAATCCCCCTCTAGGTTTGAGGGCTCACCCTTCCCTGTTCCTCAATGACCCACATTAGTCTAGCTGCTCCCACACACACCCATCCCATGGGTTGCTTGCCCGGAAAAGGGATGCACACTTTTCCTTCCAAGCTCTGGCCCTTCCCCTGCATTAATCATCACTCTATTCCAATGACTATTCCCACCTCGATAAGGATCAACAAGCTCTTCAGTGCTGAAGATGGAATGGGAGAAGAAAGATTAAGACATCAAATGATGCATCCGGGTTTTGGATTCCACCCGTTCAATGGCTCAACATGACCCTCCAGCCAGGGAAGACCTAACTGAACAAAACACAACTCTGTTGAGCAATGTAAGACAACTGTATTTTACCTCTTTGAATTCCTCTCTTTCTTTTACATGCCACGCAGTGGATATATTATAATGAAAAATCTCTGCAGATTCAAGATCTCAATGTCTTAAGATCAAACCCTTTGCCAGGAAACAGGAAAGGATCGGGATAGCAAACCACACATTCCCAAGATTGGTGTCTGATTCAAAGCCATACTGGCCTTTTTAAACTACATCTCCCCAGTGTGATGAAACAGGCTCCAGGAGCAATGGAGATGCCTCATCCATCAGCTTTGTGCACTAAGCTGAGACCAAAGGTGCTGCTTATCAGGGTTGCTGCAAGAATGGCACTCAGCAACATTGCTCCCTACTACAACACAAGGGTTTTCCCCTCAGTGTGGGACCTCCAGCAGCATGGAGGCTCACAGAGCTGGGGAGAGGTCTCAACATGCATTCCCACACAGAGTAGCAAGGGGGTTTGAACTGGAAGGTCTCTGTGAGAGTCTTGAATACGAGATGCACAGTAATGCTGAGCCTTGTTTCAATGGAAGGATAAATGCCTGTCTTCCCCTTTCAGATCACATGTACGTCAAAATATCTGCTGAGCAGTCAATTTATAGAAGCAATCAGAGACCACACAGTGACTCCAGGGAGGAAAGCCAGCGCTGCAAGCCTGCCCCAGGGAAGTGCAGCATCTCAACATATAAAACTAAACACCATCCAAAAGTGAAAACAGCAAAGTTTGCTGCCTGTTATTTAAACATGGATTCCTGTTACAGAAACCCACCAGGAGCCTGCCTTTCCTCTCCCTTGAGTTCTCCAGGGAAACACCATCTTCCTCCAAAGGTGTCAACAGGTCAAATAAGAACAGGAGTGACAAAGAGGCAGGAGAAGCAGATTTGCAGGATGCTGCAACTTCCTGCTTGAAAGCGACAAACTCTTTCTACCATCAAGTTCATTTGAGTATCAAGAAAGGGTAAGACTTGAGAAAAACAAAAGTAGTTTCAGGATCTACACTTATGCTGGGTCCCTGCCTTTTCAGTATGTTAAAAAAAGAAATGTAAAAAAAAAAAAACCCCAGTGTTTTTCAGTAGTTTCTTTCTCTCATGGGTGCTGTGAGAAAATCTTCCAGAAATCATTGCAGAAATTATCTACTTTGAAACACAAACATGACAGCACACATCCATTTAACATGAAGCTGAACTGAAAAAAATGTTTTTCCCCAAATTGTAGTGTGAAATTTCGATAGAAGGAAATATATTTCTTTGAAGTCACTGCTGTCCTTTCAAGCTGACCTTCAGTCACTGGAATCACATGCCCAAGACCACCAACAGGACGTAATTTCCATCTCTAAAGCTTTGGCCTTATAGGATTTATTGTTTAAGCCGGGAGAGAGGGAAGCACATTACATACTGCTGACAGTGCATTTGCACATGTGAACAAAGATGAGGGCGAGGTGAGATTAGGACAAACTCAAGGGAATTAGCTCAGTGGGTTATTTATTCCATGAGAGCACAGATTAAAAGGGCTGACTGTCCCTTTGGCCTTACAAGCACTCGTGAGTTATCAAGCACGTTTTGTGTTGTAGGAAAGGGGAGGAGATGTTATAATTCAGATAAATATCTCAATAAACAAACAGTATTCAATGAACAGCACTTTGAATATGATTAGCGTGACACCTTCCAGGATCTCAAAATGCTTTACAAGGAAATGCTCTTTTTAAGCCTCACTGGGGTGGGTGGGCTGGATTAGTCCTAGCTGAGAGGCAAATATGCTGAGTCAGAGGGATCAACTCACAGTGCAGGATCTCACAATCTTCATGCAGGGCCAGCCTTGCCCAGTATGCTCCAGTCCAGCAACACCTGCAATTGAAGTTTCCCAATCCCAACCTTGTTTAGACAAACACCTTGCTCACCTGTCCTACTGGACCTGCCTTCACTGAGGCTCTCAAGGGATTTAGTAGCAGATTCAGTAGAAAAAAAACAGATGGCCTCATTCCTACTGACCCATTCTCACCGCAACGTATTTCTCATTTCTGTGCACTGTCTGTTCTATGAGTCCTGGTTAATATTATTTATGTTTTAATGCTTTCTAGGAACCATTCCAGCTTTACATCATGACAAATACCACCGGGCAGGGAAAACACTTAATCTAGCTGGCCTTGTTTTCAGTACTCCACTTTAGGAACTGGTCTAAACAGTCAGAGAAATAGCAGTGCCTGCCCATGGCCAGAGCTCTCCCCATATACACTCAGCATCACTAGGGATGTGGCCTGTGAGTCTGAAGGTGGCTTTCATCAAGGCTGAGTTCTGGAGCTCCTCCAGAAATCCTCCAAGGAGTATGAACAAGCCAAATAGAAAGAAATCCCAAAAATCTTGTGATCAAAAGATTCTTTGGGCTCTTCTTCTTTGCAAACACACTAGGTATTTCCCATTTTCTTCCTCTTGGTCTCAGCAGCAGCAGGTCTTTCTGCAGCCATCATTGCCAGAGTAAGTGCCCAATTAAAGCTGAGCAACAGTTGTACAACACACAGGAAGAGGTTTTTGTCACCACTTCATGCTCAGAGCTTGCACTGAACTGCTCATTGACATACACCTCAAAACTGCCTTTCTGAGCCACTTCTTTACAGACCATTACTCCAAGATTTCGAATCTCACTTGTCCCTTCCTTCCTATCCTCAGGTCCAACTCATGAAACTCATGCTTTACAGCAGCCAGGATGAGCTTCAGGTCTGCCTCCTGCCAAAGGAAGAGCTCTTCACTCAGAGTAACATTTTGTTTCACCCCACTTTTAGGAGTGATATTTCTCTTTTCAGTACACAGCCTGCCCAGGTCAAGAGGAAGCAGGTAGGAAAGTTGAGCTGGTATCATGCACATCCACCATGGATGCCTGTGTGCAAATTTGCTCTGAAGCTCAGATCAGATCCCAATCAAATGTGTCTGTTTGCACAGAGTGGCTTTATCCTTGCACCAGTTCGAGTCAGAATAACTCACTTTATCTTCTTTCAAACAAGAAACTGTTTTCTTGTTGAGCAGGGCTGTCACTAGATCAACAGAGACTTACAGGTCAGCTCCTCATCTTCAATTCCACCTCTCATTTGCAGTTTGTGCATTATATATTCTCACAAAGAGGAGCCAAAAGAAAACAAAAAAAAAAAAGGAGAGAGAATCCAATCAAAGATATCTGCTCTTTGGGACAGGCAGGACAAATTCACAAGGGGAATGAATATTCATTGTCAGCAGTCCACCCTGGACTAGGAGGAGTAAAGGGCAGGACTCAGAGTTACAACACATTAATTATTTACCCACAGATTTTCTCAGGAATTCATAACCCACATCCAGGATCTCAGGAGCATGTCTGCAGGGTGCAGACAATGAGGAAATCAGAGAGGGAAGAGGAGGAGATACCTTAAATCAGCAGGAAATCATAAAGAATTTAAACACAGAGATTATCAACCAGACAGAATTATGCAGTTATGCAGCTGAGACAAGGAGGGTAAACAAGGAAGGACACTGTTAGACTTCCAAAATACAGAAAACACAGACAATAGGCACAACTGACCATGGGAATTACATTCAAATACAGATTACACAACATCCACCAATATTAAAAAAATCCTCAAAAAACTTAATGTACCTTTTCCCAGAAAACTCATACAGAGCTGTGGAGCAGCAGAGAGCATCTGAGCTCCAGGCAGCACCTGGAGGTCTACCATCAATTTATTTTCAAGGAGAACTCCACTCATTTCCCACCACCAAGTAACAATAATTGTGCATGATTTTTAGTCAATACTGAGGTGTTTCGGAGGGGAGGGAGCTTTGTGTTGTATTATTTTTCTTAAACTAAAGAGGAACTAGAAAGCTTGAAAGTTCTGATTGTGGAGAGGGTTGTGGGTTTTATGGAGGGGAGGGTTTCCTTCTAAATTTTTTTTTTTCCCCCATGCAAAAACATTTCTCATTTTCCATCCATGCACACTAGTTTTGAACCCTGCACAGCAACAACCTCTGCCCACCAGTGATGGCTGGAAGCACTTTGGTAAGCTTCCACCACCCCTGGAAGTATCCAAGACCAGGCTGGATGGGGTTCTGAACAGCCTGGGCCAGTGGAATATGTCCCTGCCCAGAGCATCAGTGCGGAACCAGACAGTCTTTAACATCCCTTCCAACCAAGACTAATCAAAGATTCTAATTAATCTAAGATTCTAATCAGAGATTCAAAGATTCTCCTTCCAGACTCCAAATCAATCTTCTGCTCGCATTAATTTTTATTTTTTCCCATCAAATTAACTATTGCTCCTCCTCTGATATATTACTAACTAGGGGACTGAATCAGGATATTTCAGTTCTGGGAGGAGGAACCACTTACACTACCTTGTTTTCACAACAGAACCACTGACTGCGCCACATCCAGCCCCAGCACATTGCTCACCTCCACTCCTTCCTGGGACAGTCCAGCTCTCAAGCATTGTTTTTGTGTAGGTCCTACGCACCACAGAGTGTAGTAAATGCTAGCTTTGAGTTTTTTGGTTGGTTGTTTTCTTTTCTTGAACCACATGACATTTTTCAAACCAGATTATTTTTTCCACTTAAAATGTTAACGAGAGGGGGGGGGGGGGGGGGGAGAAATGGTAAGGAAAACCATCAGTTCATCTTTCTCCTCCAGTTTGAAGCAACACTGTCCTTAGGCAGCAGCAGCAACTTTCCAAATACATTTCTTTCACCAAAACATTTAAATATTGAAGAGATAGTAATTACTAAGATGACTACGCTAATCATTCTCTCTTTTCTACCACTTGCCAATCAGCATTGCTGATTGTTCTCTTTTGTATTTTAACAGGTTTCCTTACATTGGATGCCATGTCCCTCCTGCTATTAAATGCCCCAAGGGACAGAGCAGCTCAGGCATCAGTACGTACACCAGACAAATTCTCTAAAGCCACTCTGGGCTAATACACAGCAATCAGGAGTGCGAGACTTAGGACTAAAGGTTGTAACTAACAAAAATCAGCCACAAAGCCAGCAAAAGTCACAGCATTTGGACATCATTGTGTCTCAACCTCCTGGAGCATCAGAAAATGTTTGACACATGACAAAGGAAAATTTGGCCCTCTTCCAAAATGCCAATGACAATAGTTATTATTTTTAGCCCAGTCAATCTTCCTGCTTGAGCATAAACCACATAGTGCTTGGTCCTGTCAGATCAGAACACCTCATGTTTGCCAAGGTGAGGAGTCGGGAGGGTGAATTTCTCTACATGATACAAGAGAGGGAAACGCACATCTCTTGATTTTGACCATTTCAAAAGATGACCAGGACAGCAAACAATTGCTTGGACACAGAACAGGCAGGAGAACCATCCTGCATTCAGAGAGACTTCTGACAGGTAGAAGAGGTGGTTCTAATATCCATCTCTTACACATAAATACAATATTTTTTGGTTTTGCCCCCTTCACAAGCTCTCCTTCTAGTCAAAGAAGTTTCTAAAGAGACACTGTTTTCTCTCCTAACACATACAACAATATTTTAAACACCCACTATCAATTACAGCTTCACCCTTCCTCTTCAGTCCTGCTCTGCCCCTTTCCAAAAGGGAGAAAAAAAGGGGAGGAGCACACTGGAGGTGCCACACTGCTTGTGAGACATGAATGATAAGCCCTGCTGCAGCACCCAGGTATGGCAGAGGGAAGAGGAAGCTTTGCCACTGATCCAACCAATCCCTCTGATCTCAATGCCAACACGTGAGCAGACAACTAGCCCAGTTACTGATCTGGCACCACTTGACTCCACTTTCTCCTGGGAAATGTGAGACAGGGGGATGCAAACATGTTACTAAAGAAGCAGCAGCCCCTGGGTAAGGTGACACTAAAGGGGAGGCAGGAGAGGTTACACAGCATTGTAGGAAAGCAAATTTCAACATTCTCCGCTGCCCCAGCAGTCTGTATGGACTTCAGAAGCCCAGGTTCTGCTGAAGACCATCACCTACCTCCCCTCGCACCAGCTCCACAAGGGTGCCTCAGTGTCCAAGAGGCCCATGGCCGCTGCCAGTGTCACACTGCCCACCCAGAAAGGCAACACTGAAATCTACTGCTATTTTCCATGAGCTAAGCAAAACAGCTTAAATATTATCCAGCACTGCCAGCCCTTGTGATAAGTAAATGCTTTTGCGATCGGGGGACATCTTTATTTAAATGGCATCTGTATGGCAGGTGGAACATTAGATTCATCACCCAATTCCCTTGTGTGAAACCCTTATGTAACCAGTGCAAGCATGCCCCATCACTCACCCAGCCTGCTCATACAAAAGGACCACGTGCCAAGCATGCTGACCCCTCTATTAAAATCAGCATCATCCAGCTTTTTATAGAAAACAGCTGATCTCCTGAGGACTCTCTGCTACCGTAAAATGAATTGCAAAAATTTCAGGGCCAGTCACATGGATTGGGATCTACCCGCCCAGGTAGGCAGCAACTTCAGAAAACTCACAGAATATATGTTTAATGCAAATCAATTTATTTCTGGAAGAATAGAGCTTTTTTTCTCCTCCATGTTTTAGCTTACTCCACCTTCCAAAATAGCCTGAACTTTGTCAAAAAAAGGCATGTTCATTTGGAATGAAGCTGCATGCACACAAAGTGCTCACAGAAAAGCTGTGGCAGAACAACTTGTTCCTCAATAGCTATTCTGAACTGCGTCTCAGTAACAGATCCAGAGTACATCTCTGTAAACGAGACGTTGTGTTGATCTGACAACCTGGTTAAAGTAATGGGTAGAAGCTTACAACTTTTACAACACTGTGAGCTGTGACTGACGATTCCCTTTAACTAAAGGCACATCGACCTAAGAAAAAGGAGACATCACTCACTTTTCTAGAGAGCTGATTGCATCTTCAAGTGTCCAGAAGTCATCAGTCCAGCCTCAGAATTGGTAGCTTAAAAACCAATACAATAAAAATGTGTGTGTTTCAAGTTTACCTCCTGTTTGGAAAAAGAGAGGTCTTTTTCCAAAACTTTCCTATAAAATCACGAGGCCCAGAACTATAAATTAAAGACTAGCTATTAAAGGAAATTATAGATGTAATGGAGCAGAGGCTATAAAACACTTTATCTCAGAGCTTACAACAAGATCACAATTAATAGAAATCGCTGAACATCTTGAATGTTAAAGCTAAGACACTCAATATCTCAAACACTCCATTTTGCTTGTTATTATTTATGATTGCAAGGTACAAGATCAAAAAGTGCTTCAGAAGAACAACCTTTATTTTCACTGTTTTCACACAGCCTGAAAGCTGCCTTTCTGAAGGGAGAAAATTTCTTGAAATAGTGTCAGTATTTTTCTTTTCTGATTTCCCCCCTACTCCCATTCAGAATTTCACTCAGCATTACAAACATTAGTTATTGCCTTTTCACATGCTTGATTTCACTGTCAGGCTGTCAGTATCCAGGACTCCAGCATAGTGAGAAAACCTTTACGAAGCAAATTTAAACAAAATAAACTGCAGAATTTTTTCTCCCAAAGGGTTTCACAGGCTTAGGCAGGGTTTTATACAATAGCTTGTTTTTACAAACTGTATATTCAGGATCCGGTTTAAATTGGTGTCTTGTTTCAGCCACCCTGCCTAAAACATGCACTTACTTCCTTTACAGCAACATGAATTTGTTCACTGTGGCCAACTCATACCACATCCCTATTGGATACATATGCATATACATACAGGCATGTGCTGTCTGGTCCGGAGCTGGCTATGACCAACACAAGGCTCATTCAGCCAGGAGGAGGGTTCCTAAAGCGTTATCTGCACCCAGAGAGGTTTAGTGTTACTGGGCTGAAAGGAAACAGAGAGACATCCTGTTTATAGGCTGTAGAGCCCATTGGATAAACAAATGCACCTCAGTGAAATGCAGACTGGGGGGCAAAAAAAAATAAAAGGGTAGAAAGACAGACTTAGCGGGTATGAGGATAATGAAACACCAGCTGGGCTGGATGCCTGGCAGCACAACACAAGGCCGCCGGCAGCCCCACGTGCTGCAGGGCTGCAGAATGTACAGAATGTGCCACCGCGCTGGGGCTGCCGGCTCCGCCGACCCCACCATGGACAGACCCTGCTCATCTTTCACCCCAATCCTGGGCCACTTCCTGGCACCCGGTACGTGACACCGGAGATATTTTTCCACCCCCCTCCTCCCCTCCTCTATGATCTCCCAACACATGCCCACACCACTGAAGCTTTCTATGTATTTTGTGTTTCATCTGCCAGCTGGGCCACACCATGGATGCTCAGGGTTTTTACAAGGCCAGAGTGGGAAGGGCAGTGAGCAAGGTCAGGGCTTGCTACAGTCGTGCCTCTCTGCTAGCCATGTGGAGAAGCTCATAGTCTTCCCAAGGCATCTGCTGCTGGCCACAGGCAGAGGTGGAACCTGGACTGGATGGATGGTCACAGCCTGAACCAACCCAGTGCCACTGCTGTAGGCCCCATCCCCAGCTACAGCAGGGAGGAGACAGACCCAAGATGTGTCCCTCTCACAACTCTCCTGTCAGGAAAACACTGAAAGGCCATCACCGGGTTAGAACGAGGTACCAGGCTTATTTTCATTTGAATTATCATTTGAGTATGTTGGCCCGGCATGAGTGAGTGGGTTTAGGCTAGAATTGTGGGATAGATGCAAGAAACAGGAGATCTACAGAGAAACCCTACAAACAGTCCTCTGCTTCTGACATTGTGCTGTCAGTCCATCATTAAAGTGATAAAAAAACTTGAGGTTCTGCCTTGGTCCAGACCCAACAGCCCTTTGTGCCTCCAGCAGGTGTAAACTCACAATACTCTTCTGCTCTTGGGCTGCCCTTGACCAGGAAGCAGAAACTCTGACCCTTCACACCTGCCAAGGCACCAGTGTGTAATGGTGACTCACCAGGCAAGTTCTGCAGAGCTCCAGTCTACCTCCAGCCTCTACAGCAAACCTTCCCCAAATAACACCACAACTCTGCAAAGAGCTCGTAGACAAGGATGCCTGTCCAAGGTTGACAACTAACACCCAACAAAGCCACAGGAAAACTGGGCAGGGGACATGGCACACCTGATGGGCTCAAACAAGCAAGAAGCACCACAGAGATTCCTCCTACCTGGCCAATCTTCCTGTGAAGTTTCTAATCCCACCTTCCACACCTTTGCTGCTTCACCGATCATTTTTTCCCCTCACCAGTGAATGTGGGCAATGAACCCACATCCAAAGCCTCCATCCTCAACCAACACAGAAAGGAAAATTTTTGCTCCCCTGCTTTCAGTTACAGGACAAGCATCCCATGCTAGCTCCCAGACGAGGATTTGAACAGAGCACTGATACCTCTCAGGGTAACTCAAAACAAAAGACCTAAGTCAAGGTTCCAGTGTGACTTCTCACATTTCTGGTGCCTTTTTTTATTACTCCCTTATTTTCTCTACAGGTCCAGGAACTCTCTAGAGCAGAGCGACAAACCTCAACATATTCTCTAGCACCTCCAATCTAAAAGACTCCACCCAAATCCAGTCCTGTGCATGAGCAACAGAAAATTATCCCTGCATGTACAAGCAGAGTTTGCTGGTGATGCCAGCATTCACCCTGAGCACTTCCACTGCAACGTGGTTGGCACAGCCAGTGTTACACAGCCACCACAAAAACATCACAATTCTGCAAGGACACACAAAGACAGGACTTGCTCACACTCTGACAGGTCCTATGGAAGAGGCAGTGCTGCCAGATCCTCAGCTGATGAACTGAAGCCTGGGGAACCCAAGAGCTACTCCCAAAAGAAAGTCCTGAGCAAGTAATTTCTCACTTGTTTCCTATCCTACCCTTTGTCTCGTGCAACAGAGACTGCTCTGACTCATACCAGGTTTCCGCAGGACCTGACATAACAGGTCAACAGACTTGCCTTGAAACAAAACAAGAGCAAGCATGAGGTGACTGTGTCTTGGCCAAGGACCCAAATTCAAGACAGCCTTCAGATGCACAACTCCAAGGTAAAAAAAAAAAAAGTTGATGATCTCCTTTCTCATCAGCTCTGTGTAGTCCTGATGCCTTTATTTTGCCTTCCAGCTGGAAAGAAAGTTCATTGAGAAGGAAAGCTAGTGACTCGCAGGGAGGAATGACAGATGCTGCCTGCCTGCATGTGTGAAAAAACTCTGACAGGCAGAAATAACACACCTCACATATCTTGTGGTGGCAGTGAAGCAATAAATATTCTAATAGACTACTAAGGCTCATAGTAATAATGTTGTGGTCTCTTTTCAGAAGCCACTCCCCACACCAGATGACATCTGCCATGGTATAGATGTTCCTGGAGCAGGGGGATATTTTTAAATCTCTCAATGTGGCACAAAACTGTGAGTGTATCAGCCAAAATACCAGCCATCACAGCATTTATATATAGCCTTGCACATACTGTCTATAGATGGGAACACAGACAGATACTTGGTATCTAGAAGCATTACAAACAGATATTTTTCTGCTGGTCTTCAGTACATGAGAAGAAGCTTCCCAGCCAGCAGCTCTGCCCATGTCATCCTGTCCCATACAGCTCTCCATCAACTTCTGCTCCTTGTGTGTGTTAAGTGCTATACCTCAATACTGAAAGATCATCAAACGCCTGTCCCTTCACTTCCCACGTGTCCCCTATGCTACAGGGCACTGCAGTGCAGGCGACAAGGTCGCCCCACATCCCTAAACACCCCTCTGTACACACACCTTCCAGAACAAACCCATGGGCCTCAAAACTTCCTCTTTGCTGAAACAGGTCACAAGAAGGGGTCAGGAGATCTTCGATGCAGTCTGGTTCACTCAGGAACACCATCTGACATGTAAAAACTCTAGGCATGGCTCCTATCAGAGGCAGGAACTCAGAGGTTCTAGTAGGAGAAGAATTTGCGAGCCTCGAAGTAGCAATAGCTCCCAGGGAATTACCTGTCTACTGGCATCCAAGTTATTGTAGGGGAAAAAAAAGTAAATTAAAAATGTTTTAAAAAAGTGGCTTCAGGTAGTACAATACATTTTCTCACAAGTACAAAAGAAATGCGCATCAGCATTTCACACAGAGAGCCGCAGCCGTCAGACCCAGGGTGATGTTTAAGCTCTTGATACAGTTATCTGCCTAATAATAACCCCAAAGAGCACTCCTTGGCTGGCTGCCTGCCAGACCACATGCAGCCTCTCTGCCCTGTCTTTTTTTTTTTTTNAAACTTTGTCAGACATGGAAATGTTGACTCTAGGAAATTCAGCCTCTTCTGTGAAACAGATTGGCTGAGACTTCTTTGTTGTTGCGGAAACCATGACCTAGGGGCCGGGGAAGGGAGACAAAGGGGAAAACTCGTGTTTTGCCTTCACGTGTGCTTTATTTTCTCCTCTGGCAGGAAACCGTAAGAAAGGCTCTGATCCAGCTGCCATCAGCTGCATTGGAAGTGATTGTATCAGCTCCACCTGCTTAATGTGGCTATTATTTAAGACTGCAATGACAATGATTTGAGACAAATCAGCAGTGACTGGTGTGTTCTCAAGGGACAAATGCTACACTGATGCATGCATGACACGAGTGATCCACAACAGTGAGAGAGTGTCAAGGCTGGAGGGGGAGGAATGAAAGTGGGAAGAGAGGGATAAACATCTCCATCTGTTTTTCTAGGGAAAAAGAGCTATTACAAGGAGTGTATAGGTTGTTCAAATATTTCAGAGTTTGCTCCACATTATTTCCAGCACTCAGAAGCAACAAAAGAACCTCACTAAGAGATCCAGCAGCTACTGCTTCGGGAGGAACATTGTGTCCATGTTAAGCTTTCAAAGCCTTATATACTGCCAGGAGTTCAACATGGGTTTACATTCAGAGAAGAACAGCCTTGACAAAACAGGCTGTTGAGGTATCCATCCTGCCATTCACACCTGCTATGGATCTCGTTGCGTACAGCCCCAGGCTCAGGTGTGGTGTAGCTCCACTGAAGCAGGTCCTGCAGACCACTCCTCACAGCCAGCTATGTGTCAAAACAACAAAGGAGCCTCCAACGAGCATGTGGACAACAGCACAGGGTGAAGCAACTGCTGCTGAAGCATGACAAAGGCACTTCAATGGTGTTTTTAAAAGGAGAAGATAAAAAGAGGAAAAGCATACCTTTGGCAAGTTCCAGCACAAGCAGAAAGCCCCAGGTCACTGCTATAGATAACGTGGAAGGCAACATCAGTGCTCAGGGAGGCTGTTCAAAACATCCTCATGTCTTTTTTTTTTTAACCAAATTAAATACACACAAACAGCATCATGTCCACATCAGGCTGCTGTTTTGACATCCATACAGCCAGTAAGACCCTGTGAAATTTTAATGGGCAGGTCAAGCCTGAAAAGATTTTGCTATCACCCTGTTCTTTTTCTACTATGTACCCCGCTCCCCAGAGGTTTTACTATGACATCTTCAGAATCAGAGTAAATAATAACATCTTAGTATCTTGTTTGAAGCCCTGAGAAATGCCAGTGTATGCTACACCTGCCCCTCTCAACTGATGTATATACTTATACTATATATTTAAATACATATACACCAATGTACACACGCTGGTGACAAATGACGCACCACCAAAACAAACGACATCACTTTGTGATCCAAATGAATGAGTTTTCATAAGAATTTGCCACTTCTACTGTTACACAATCAGAAGTGGAAGCAGGCCAGGAATGAAGGCAGGCATCGCCCTTTGCAAACACCTAAGAAGCCTTACTGGAAACACTGAGCCCAGCACCTTCAGAGACATCCTCCCCCCCACACCCTGGCAGGGCAGGCGGTTAGAGATGAAAAAGACTCATCAGAAAAGCTCTTCTGTAGGAGCTGATATTTCAACTATTAAAGAAGTTTCTGTTTAAATAGACATTAATTGCATATGCTCAGGAATTTCTCAGCTTTGCCACTTAAAAAACACCCAAAGCCACTTTGAGGCTTTTTCTTTTTTTCTCTCTCACCTTTATTTGCTCTGTAAACACATTTGTGTGTGCCCTGGATCCTGTAATGTTCAGTTTCTGTGACAGCAGCTCCGAAGCAGAACAGCTACCTACACAGCTCACTGGGGACTGAGCATCCTGGCTCCGGCCCCTGCCATCACTGCACACCACAATGCAGAATCCCACACGGCCTAACTCCTCACAGAACCTTTTCCTAGTGCAGGATGAAGCAGAAGATGCCATTGGTGCTGTTGGACTAACCGATAACATTATCAGGAGCGGATACTCATGAACTTAGCCACCTCCCTCACGGGTTGAATTTCTCCCAACAAAACCCCACCTGTTAGCGCAGGGTTTGTTTATTAAAACAGTGTGGCAAGTTAACCAGCAGATCAAGGTCTTGATTGTGGCAGGTGGAAGATGTGCTATAACTGCCAATACTTTGCAGCCTTTTAACAGGCCGCTGAGGTCAGACTAGTGATACTCCCCATCCCATCTCCTTCTGCAGATGGGTCCTGTCTGATGGAAAGGGCCCCAACCAAGCACACCCTCCTGTGCACCAATACAATCATGGATAACTGCTACAGTAGGCAGCTCCTCCTGAAGATGCCAGGAAGGAGGACAGGACAAATGGAGTGAGGAACCTTGGATCAGTTTTTTGCTTTACTATATATATAGCTAAATATACTATATACTATATCTGCCTATACGCTTTCACACATACAAATGTTTATATGCATCTGGCAACATCTGTGCAGCTTTGGGCAAGCATTGACCCTTACCAGTCAGTAAACAGATAGTAGAATCACTGTCCAAAATGTGTTTTTAAATCCAAGGACTGTGTAAAGACCCACAGGCAAGAGAACACCCAGCATCTCCATCTCCACTCCATCACTGCAAACAGCAGGAAACTTCAGCAAGGACACAGCACAGAAACATCTCATCAGTCCAAGGAAGCAACCAGTGGCACCAGCCCAAAGGGGCTGCTGGCAGATATCCCACAACACTTTTTACTGTGTCCTTTTATACTGCCTTGTGCCTTGCACATCTGTTGGCCCCTCTCCCAAAGGGGAAAGCTGGGAGTGACTCTTCTTGTCAAACAGGTCTGCTCCATGCCTCGAGCAACACGAAATCTTCTGAGAGCAGCCAGGAATCTCCTTCCCCTCCAAAAGCAGGTCACCTTCACCACGTTCAACCTCAGCCCACCCAGAAGTAACATCTGAACCAAAACTCAGGCACACTTTGGGCTGGCCATGGCATCAACCCACCACCCCAAAAGACACCGCCACCAGGCCTAGCAAAGCAGCTTCGGCAGTATCTCACAGAAGGAGGGGCGGGAGAGGGGAGCAATTTTTGGCAACGAAAATGTAATGGAACATTTTGTATCGATCTATTGTGGGATGAGTCATGTTTAGAGTGACTCGACTCGTCTTCCCCACCCCAATTATGGACGGAAAGAAATGAGCAGAGATAATGGGCAATTTCAGATGTTCCAAACTCAGGTTTCTCTCCTGCTGGAACAGCATGGCATGGCGGTAGATGGACTAAGCTCCAGAGACGTCCTTCATGTTCCCACACCTTTTACTGGATACAAAAGACTTGTGTCTAACTAATGGGCAATTAGGAAAGGACTAGAAGGATGGGGGACTACTTTGTAGAGGAAATGAGGAATCAGAAGGAAGATCTGAAAAGCTCATCAGTAAAAGGCCACACAAAAAAAACAGGTGAGAATCAGACACAAGCCCCAGAAAAAGACAAGCAACCTGAAGTAGATCAAACTGGGGAGGGGAAAGGGTCTACATGAAGCTACTACCGCTGCTTCAGGAACCCTGAGGACTTTTCAGTCTGCAGTCACTTGCCAGCACATAAATGTGAAACATCCAAAATAACCACTTCCAAAACAAAGAGGAAGAAAAATCAGAGAAAGGGAAATCAGGTTGGTGACAGTGAATTCTTCCTTGACTTCTTCAGTCCTTGAGAATGAAACAAAACATCTA
Source organism: Serilophus lunatus (assembly GCA_013399895.1). Taxonomy (NCBI): domain Eukaryota; kingdom Metazoa; phylum Chordata; class Aves; order Passeriformes; family Eurylaimidae; genus Serilophus; species Serilophus lunatus. The sequence continues at coordinate 1,559,697 of VXBA01005476.1, forward strand.
AGGAAGGTTTGCAAGTCCCAAGGTCTTTGTAAAGAACTGAAAGCTACATACATAGGAATCTGACAAAGAGAGAGTTTTCCCAACTCAGCCCAATGGAATTTAACAGACAAAGAACTTTGTGCAAAGATTCCAACCCTTTCACTGGGGAGTGAGTTTGGTGCAACACAAACCACTGATCCCACCCATATCCTGTCAGATGTCACTAAAGTGTAGGCCACTGCACTTGAAATCTACCCATACCATATACACCAATATTAAATATCTATATATACATACATGTAGATATGCATGTATGTTGATATACCTACAAACATGCACCCATCTCTGATTTGCTGCCTGAATCTCTAGAGAACAAACTAACTTTAAAGGTATTAAGCAGAAGATGACAAGCTACTTATGTGCTTTTCTCTTAAGGTTTGGCAGTGGTACACAGACAGGATGTAACTACCCAGCATCCCATCAGCCACATGGGGCTTTGGAACCTGACCAGGAGATACTCCAGCGCTGGACTCCAGCCAGGACCAGTACACTCCATTCAGACAAGAAACTGGTACTTCATACACTGGGAGATGACTAATTGTGATAGCTGAATTATGGCATAGCGTTTAACACACAACGAAGAGACAATAAGGTCATCTTGACTCTCATCTACAGCATCCCCTCCCACAGCAGACTCGCTGCTCTTTTTTTCCTCCTACTCCTTTTCTCACTTTCTACCCTCTTCTTCAACCCTCTTTCCTTTTAGGTCTTCTCACCTCCTTCCATACTCATTTACCTTCCTCTGTCTATCCACTCCCCCAGCACCTTAAACACCTTTCTCATTACTCACAACTCCCATCACAGAAGCACTTTTCTTCCAGCAATCTACTTTATCTGGATTTTGATCTTCAGCAATCACTGCTGCTGACCCTTCCCCAACGTTCAAGTGCACATTTGTCTTTCTTGGATTGCAGGGTCTTTAGAACAAGGATTGTCATCTTCCCTACCTGTAAAGCACAGGACACATTTACAGGGTGAGTATATGATAAACAACACATCTCAGCATTTCAAGGTAGCTCAGCATGGGCTCCCTTGGTGTTTGCCTTCACTCCAAATTAATCTACCTGTATGTCCTTTTTTTTTTTCTCCTTATCTCTGTTACAAGGTTATCACTTAAATTTATAATCATTTAAAAAAAAAGTTTAGAAAGGGAAGTGGGGAAACAGAGGGCCTTTACCAGCCCTACTCATCCTCAGCTCAAATTCTGAGATGTAGAGGAGCTTGTGGAGGCACCATGGGGGGAGACCACAGCCAGAAATAACTCACTAGGGTTATTTCAAACTCCATGTGCCTCGGTTCTATTGAGTTTTCAGTAGATTTTTTGATGCACATGAGACATGGCTGTTTTCTGGGGAAGCAATTATCAAACCCACATCTAATTCCATCAGCTGAGTGTGTATCTACCTTTAGAGGTAAACTGGAAAAGAGACAAGTGGGCTGTTGAAAAGGAAAGGTGGAGTAAGGAAAAAGAAGTTACAAAGAAAAGATTACTCATAACACACAGAGTGTCAAGAGGTGACTAAGAGGCAGGCCATGCTTCAAGGAATAAAAACACCACAACAGCAAAGGCAAAACCCTCTGCCCACGTCAGAGCCAATGCATCCAATTGGCTGTTTAGACATAATGACCATGCATGATGGGGGATTTGCATAGCAGGTGGAGCACTTCTCAGGAATAGGTGTAATAAAATGCTCATGTAAGAACAAAAAAAAAACAACACAAGGGGGCAAAAGTACTTGCTAGACAGTTCACTCAGATAAAGCACTAGTTTTTAGTCATGAGAACCTAAGTCACCTGGAGTTTTCTAACTCCCTAAGTTGCTCATCCTCTGCACTTCTCTGCCACATGGATTCCACTCCCTGTCTCCCCCAACACACCAGCTGCTCACCTACATGAGGACATCACCCCAGTCACTTCAAAACACCCATACCCAGTGCCCTCGCAGCTTTCAGAATAGTTCACTGGGAACATGCTCAAAAGCTATGTCCTTCTCCAACCCCACAGCATCTACAAGATTATCTGGTGTAGTTTTCTGACACTCATGTATCTTGGTGGAGAATTAGCTGATAACTAACAAAGCACTGTGGATAGCACACATGTCAGGAAGCATAAGTGATAACACCATTAATGCTGTGAGAAGCCTCATCCAGGACCATAGGAAAAATTACAATTTTTGTTATTGGTTTCATCCAAACATATTGGCTACCCTCAAGACTACACAGCAAAAAGGAATGCCTCCAAGTAAACAACAGAGGGGCCCATTCAAAACCCCTGTGATTGAGATCATCGCTGAGTCAGCAACAAGAAAGACATGATGGAAATTAAAAACAAAAGTCGAGGACAAAGCAATCACCTAGAAAACAAGAAGAGACCACATAAGAACGTGAAACCAACAAGCATCCCTTGCTTTGCTCTGAGTGCACTTCCTTGCATAGCAGCACTTCACATTTCAGATAGAGATGGAAGAGCTGGTGCTTAACGCTGACCCTGGAGACTTGCCCAAAAGTTTCTACATTGCTCAGCACCCTGTACATAAAAGGGCAGCAGTGGTGACACTCCCAGTGAACTCCCTCTGGCCAAGTTGTCTGGCAGGTATAGCTAAAAAGGCTGGGTTTGGAAAAATATTGCCTTTTTATAGCTTATCTCAGTACAGACAGCTGCCTCACACCTCTAGAAATAGCAGGATTTAACAGGCATGTTTGCAGGGACAGATTTTAAAGGTTCCATCTTCTAAGAAACAACCTACACATCCAGAAACAGGAGGCCAGATTTGTTTTGATACTGGAACCCCCTTCCATATGCTATGCATGCCCACGGATTTGCAAAAACCTCCTCTGAAAATGGGACGTTCATTCAGCAACAGGCGACAAGTAACTTGCATTTGCCTTCCTATAGAGTCTGTTCCCAATGCAAACGGCAGCAATATAGCACATGATTAGGCTGATACTGCCTTTTGCTCAAAATACTTGGCATTTTGTAAGTAAAATAGTGGTGGAGGAGAGCATTAAACACTGGAAAAACAATACTAATAAGCTAAGTACAAATACCCCACAGGCACAGCTGATCAGCACCTCTCCGTCCTTCATCTTAAGATGAAGCAAGCCAGGATCAGATCCCAAAGCACTGTTATGATTTGCCTGACGTAGTAAGGACTGAGCCACAAGATGTATTCCTGTGTCAGTCCCAAACTGCATCCCCAGGAGCCTGGAGGAGCTTCTTCAGCCCCCTCAAATCTAACACGTTTGTGAGTACAACAGTAATAATGTTATTCACCTACCTTTTAGCAGTAACAAACTCTTTTAGATAAAAAGTACAATAGTCCCACGAATTTAACACAGGAAGAGCTGGTGCTAAGGATGTAAATGGCTCTAAATCTAATAGGGCCTTACAAAATTTCCATGGTACCACCTTTTACTAACAACAGTCAGACCAGTTGTCTACAGCATGTTCCTCATCATGAGATTTTTTTTTTTTAAATTTTTTTTTACCTGAATGAAGAGGTACCAAAGACAACGACCTACTGTGAAATGACCAAAATTCCCATGCAAACAACTCATTAGCAGTGTTTAAATGCAATTTAAATTACTAGTTGTTAAAGTGCTCCTCAATTTCACGGTAAGTTTCCAAGGAAAATTACATGCTATGTACTATTTAATTGATTGTTTTCTACTTCTTAACATCCATTTATTCCCTCCTCTTGTCTTCTCCTTAATTTCAAGGGATGATGATGACTTTTCAGGGAGGACAGGGGAACAGCTAATGGGGTTCTAGAGGGATTTACCTGAAGAACAAGGATGTAGGAGGAAAGTGACTGCCAAAACCAGGCACCTTCGCCAGAACTTGTCCCTCTGATATTTTTGCAGTAGGGGTATGAGACAGCACTTCACAAGGACTCCTTTCCTCTCCACCATAGGCAGGCAGGCTTCTGAAACCTGATATGTCTTTAAAACATAGTCATTCGCCACCATGACAAGCAGTAAAAACAGTTAACTATTCAAAGACATCAGTAAAACAACAGGAGCAGCCTGTTTCATCGTTCTGGGCACACTAGTCCTTGAGCCAACATGCTCACTGGAGGCAAACAAGTTGTTCTTATTTGTGAGATCTCATCCCAAATGCAAATACCTAAGTTACAGGAGCAAAGTCCCCTGCTAAAGCTGACTGAAGAATTAGGCTGTGAGACCTCCTGCTGCTTGGAACAGCTGGTACAAGGGGAACATGTATTACAAAGCTAACAACAACAGACATTTCTTAAAAGCCTGCACTCCACTCAGATCCCAGGAAGGAGCAGCCATACAATTAGATAAGGTGCCATCTGCAAATTTTTGAAGTAATGATGTGTGTTGGGATCATGTTATGCACTAGCAACATAGATCAACTTTATTAAATACTCAATGCCACTTGGTTTACCTTTAAGTCACTGATCCAGAAATATTTTGTGCTCAGAAAGTTTATGACTTTATTAGAGTAAGAGAGGAGTTTAACAGTGTCATTCTGTACATGGTGACGAATCATCCACCCATAGGTAGGAGTTGAGCATGAACTATCACATGCAATACAGAGATTTGCATTTTTCCCAAATTTACCACACAGTGCCCTAGTTTCCATGCCTGTACACCAGAATAATACCATTTTTCTCAGTCTACAGTCATGATTTAGTGTTTAAAGGCTCCTAAACCTTTGCCTAAAAACGCAAAAGTATCAGATGTGTAGACACTCGTAACCTTCACCCGTTCCATGCCCATGTATGCTATTCCCACGCTATCTGGGGCAGCTTCTCTTACTGATTATGGGGCACATACACCCAGTCCTTAGTGCATCCTAAACTCTCCCACAGCACCCAAATCACGGAGTGTGGGTGTCACACCATTGCCACATCTCGTGCAGTGCCAGCCCTGGATCGATCAGGGCAACAGCTGGGACGAAGGATGAGCCGCCAACCAAACCTCCTTACGTGGGAGCTAAAGCAAAGTCCTCTGCATTTAAAAAGCACTAGAAGTGACTGAGAGAAGCTTAAGAAAAGCAGGCATGGAGCTCTCTGAAGGCACTTGAGATCCAGTGCCATGGAAGGCTTCTCAGATTCAAGTGTTTACTAGGTGCGGCTATGGGAGGAAAAAAGTCTTTAGACAGCTGTATTAATTTACAGGTCAGCCCTTAATGGGTCTGTTGCTGGAGCAGGAGAAAATCCACTGTAGATCCTGGTTAGCATCAGTGGTCACTGGATCTGTTCATGTCCTGGAGAAATACCAGATGGAGAGCCCTGGCAGCTGCTGTCCCAGCCCTGGGCATCGTCCATTCTCCGGAGCTCCTCCAGCTTTGCCCAGCACCCATCAGGGAAGGGGAGCACAGGCAGCACACAGAGAGCTCATACTTCACAGTCCATCTTGCTCTCAAGTCATGTCCTTGCGGTGATGAGACGCTGCACAGAGAAGGATCAGCACATGAACATTAAGCGTCACAATGTGCTTCCCAGATGTGACAGACTAGCACTGCCCAGACCCCTGGGTTATGGCACCCAGGCACTGCTCATCTTTGCCTTCCAACAAACAGCCCGTCCTGATGAGCAGGAAGGGGAGAAAACTGCAAGGGGAATAGGACATCATCATTTCCAGTCCAACTATGCTGTTCCCAAAACACCACGCTCAGCCACAAGCAGCTGGAGAAGCCTGGATGTGCGACATCCACGTGGCACCAGAAGCACAGTCCATCGCACAGGACCACACGTGCACACACAGAGGCAAAGCACAGCACATACAAGGAGTCACACAGACAACTGTCTCACTGCAGGAATTCCACAGCTTGGCACCACCGTGCATAACAGAGGATGAGTGGCTGCTTGGCAAGTCGTTGGGCTGAAGCATCAGGTGCTGTGACAGCTCCATACACATCCCCACTGCCCTGTTTCATAACTCATCACCTCCCCTGCCCGTTCATGCTGTACAAGCTTTTAGGACAGCACTTCTTTCCTTTGCACTGGTACTAAACTCAGCCCAGCTGGGCCCTGACCCTCAAAGTTCCAGTAATCCAAGCAGCTTGTTGTAACGATAAGGACAAAAATGCAGCTGAGGTCCACAAACCCCCAACATACCCCAACTGCAGGAAAAGGCTCTAGCAATCCATTACCACTTTTTGAGGACAAGTGTTTTTTATCTCGTGTCCATCCTCATGTAAGTTAAACCAACTCTCTTTCCCTGTTCAGAACAATCCAGACAGTTTTGTACCTCAAGGACCTGCTACAAATCCACATCTCTGGAAAAACCAAACCTCACAATGAGCATTAATTCCTATTTAAAGGGGCAAAAGAAAATTGACAAGAAGTTTAACTTTCTAACAAAGTTTTTAAATTTAAAATAGAGAGAGTATGATAGCAGTTAGCTGAGAAGATACAAGAATTACTAACCAGCAGTGGAACTATAAAGGGGTTGTCACCAATGCCCCTTCCAAAGTAAAAGGATGAAGTGCAGTGTGTTCCATCTGAGGTGCAGGACTAGCTGCTACAAAGCCCTCAGAGCAGTGTTAAAAGCACTCTATATACGTTACATGCTTCAAATGACAAGAGGAATGCAGGACTGTGGATCTCTGCTCTGAATTCCCCAACATGGTTTTAGCTGCCATGAATAAAACAGGAAGCAGAGCATCTTCCAGGTTCCCCCCACATAGCCCTGCCTGTCTGGATGAACTGCAGCTTCCTTTCAGGAAAGAGAAGGAAAGGGGGGTGAAAAATGAGAAACAGCCAGCTATAATATCAGGCAGATTAAAAACTTCACACTAAGGAAAAATACAGAATAACAGGAAAAAACAGACACTGAAACTTTATCCAGTTACAGTAGTTAAACTTTAACCAACAAAACAGTTATACATTAACATTTGAGAGAAATTTATCCACATGCTACACAGCCTTTTTAAAACACACTCTTGCTTAAGAAACAGAAATCATACATAAGCTAGGTTTTCCTTGCTGACCACATGAACATACACTCATTTAACTCTACAGTGCTCTGCTGCCTTGCTGCACTAATCAATGAAACTAAAAGGAAGAGCATGACTGAATGGGAGCTGGGTTAAATTATCTTTATATCTATTCCTGAAGAAACATTTTGCCTTTGAGATCAATCCACTAAGCCAACTTTTCCTGCTGTAGAAGGTTTCATTGGGTCCCTTGCTGTTGACTGGCGATCCACACGCCTGCCTCCACCAGCAAGGCACACACTGATGCAACCCATCTGACTAAACAAATACGAAAAAAAAAAACCAAGTTGCTTGCTAAAACAGCAATGATGCACTTACCAGCATCCAGGCAAGCTCCTTCACTAACACACTTCCCTCTCGAGCAGATCAAATTTGGAACAAGGTCCAGGAGCAAGAGAGAACTGAAAACTGACCACAACAAGCTTCCAAAACAAGAAAGGGGGGGGAATAAAAAAAAACACTTTACTACAGGAATTCAAATCCTGCTTCCACCAGACCCTGAGTCACCTCCCCTCCCTTGCAATAGATCAGAGCAATGGGTAAACATTTCCAAATATGGAGATCAAAACTCCAAAGGATGTCAAAAAAAAAAATCACCCTTCTCTCCCTGGCTTTGGCACAGGGATGACTTGCCCCTCTGAAGCATGAGCTGAGTACATTGCCTTTGCTGACCTACACAGCCTGGACATGGGGCCACATGTCACCATCTTGAACCATGCTTTGGAGACTCTTGGCTCCATGGGCGACACCGCATCTCTGTCCTCTCCCAGGGATGCATGGGAAGATGCAATGGGAGCAACTCCAGAAGTCATTTGCCCCTCTCCCTCTGCAACAAATCTCTCTCTCAACTCATCAGCAAAAACCTCCTAAAACTACTTTTTGGAGTGTTTCTTGAAGGTAAATAGGCAAATTCAGGCTATGGTTATAGCAACACCAGCTTGGCACCAGAAAAGGCAAGGCTCAACCATCAGTCACATCAAAGAGGTCCTGCTGCCACATCCCACATCAAGTGCTCATCTGGCACAGGAAAGCCTCCCCTGACCTGTCTCACCAAGCTGGTGCTTTGTAAAAAGCATGTATTTAATCTTGCATTATGGGGGAAAAAAAACCAAAACCATAGCTCTGTAGAAAGGCTCAAGGTACATGGACAAGATAAGACGTGCCTGCCAGTACAAGAAGCCTCAGGATGGAAGCACCCTCGAATCCCCACTGAGACACACAGCACAGACACACAGCATCCCATGTTGGTAGGGAACAGAAGAGTGCCAAGCCTCCCCACCTGGGGAAAAACTGAGGGTCAATGCTCAGGCCCACAGAGCAAATTTAAGAAGAACAATTTTTCTTAGAGGGTACAACTGTCCCTCCAGAGTCTGCATGCATATTGGAGCAATATTGCCATAATAATGCTTCCACAAACATCACTCCTGGGCTGCAACAGCTGACCTGCGGGACAACAGCCCCCTGGTAGCTGCAGCCATCACTCCAGGAGCAGGCAGCCTCTCAGGAATGTGCAAAGCAGGACAATTTCAAGGGGAACAGGCTGTCGAGGCAAGGCGATCCAACCAGACCAGAGTGATTCCTCAGCACCACCCACAAGATGCTATTGAATTTATAGGGAAGGAATGCCAGAGCTGACTCTGCCCATGTATGGCCAAAACAAACTGTAAAAAGCGACATTATAGTACATCTGGCTTTCACTGGTACTGACTGAAGCATAGGCTTTGGGAGGAGCTGCACAGTGACAGAGGCTCTACAATTACCTCCAGTAACTGAGCAGGGATCAAGCAGCAAGAGTTTAGCATCCAGTATCACAGGTGACAGAAAACATACAAACCTTTGCTTCAGAAGATAAGAAAGTTTTCTGTCTTTTAGAATACAAACTGCATTTAACTCAGTGTTGCATCGCTTCCACTGCAAAAAGCAAACCTTGCCAGAAAGCACCAGCACACGTTCATTACACTGATAGTCAGAAAGGCAGCTTTAAGAGCCAAGTGGCAATAAGTGGTACATCAGGACAACCTCAATGCATTGTAGGTTTGGACTAGCTCTCAATGGGTAGCTGATCAACTATTTTTCAAAAATCCCACTAAACCCGCCCCCAGAGCTGCATACCCCAGCTAGCAGGAGGGCTACCAGCAGCCTTCTCCATGATCAGAAATGGGAAATATTCCGAACACTGTAGTCATTGTGGAAGAAGATGCTCAAAATCCAAGGTAAGAAAGGTCAGGTAGGTGCAGGTTTTATGAATCCTGAATCCATTTTCCAGCCCCTTACAGAAAACAATTCCCAAGGTACTGCTTTTTGCAAGCACAAACAGTCGAAGGAAGTAGCGAATTATCTAAGTCAAGGAACAGAATAAAAGCATGGAAGAGGAACACCTGAAAGAGCAAACCCCACCACAGGCATGCACCAGCCCTTAGAGCTCTGGGGTCCTCCAGCACGAAGAGATCAAAGTTCTCCCTAACAGTAAAACGCCACCACCTCGCTTGCCCTGCCAGCAGAGAAATATTAGCTATGTCAGCACGAGAGGCAAAGGGCTTACAGAATGGGAGAGGAATGCAGGCTGCAGTGGCACACATGGAGGGGACGAGGAAATGAAAACCAGGGGAATGCAGGCTCACGATGCCTCTGCCTTTGCACAGGGGTCAAGTAGGGTACATTTTATGGCTCTTGGGGTTGAAACCTGGGACTAATGTTTTTGGGACCTTCAAGGGACTCCCATGTCAGAAACAAATATAGCTGCTAGAGGGGGTGGGACTCAAGGGCCTGAGCACACGAGGACAAGCTATTTCCCAGCTCCTGGCAGGCAGCCCAGTGCTGCTTTTCAATATGTGCAAATTGTACCCATCGGACCGGGAATGAGCACGTGTCTCCTCCGAGCAGCATTTGCTGATGAGAGACCCAAAATGCAGCTACTCCTCCAGCTTCAAATTCCCCAGGACAGCACTAGGATCTCCCCTTCATTTCTCAGCCAAAATAGCACTATACCCTCCCCCTTTTTACTGTGCTCACTTTAAACAAACATACTTAACCGTGAGCAGGTCTTCTGTGCCTCTGCTACAGATCACCTCCCATCCTAAAAACCACGGAGAAACCAGAGGGATGGACACATCTGTGTTCAACCACAGCCTAACCAGGTGCGCCCTGCTACAAATCCTTCTCCTTGCCACAGTTCTGAGCCTGAAAAGTAAAATCCTGGGGGCCTGGGAATAAACTTAAGCCTCCAACATAGCAGTACAGATCGTTAGAAAGCATCCAGTGGGCCAGACGTGGCTAATTTTATTTAAATGGCATTACATAAACAAGACAACTGAGAATATTTGATTCATAGAAATACCTTGAAGGGGCAGAGAGCATAACCTGTGTGGCATACAGAGCACAGGGACTGCTGCAGCATCATAGGGACACAGATCATGTAATGCAGACAGTAAAGACCAGGGATGCTCATACGTGCACATGCACAGCTACACGTACAACTCCTGCTCCTCCACTGTGCGCTAAATCAGACCTAGGACTTGCAAGCTGAAGTCCTGTGCAGCCAAAAGCCAGCACAAATGTTTGTGACAGTTCCACAGGCAAAGGCAAAAACCAGGTGCAGAGGAATAAATATAGAAAGAAGTCAGGCAGGCAAAGCAGGTGCTAGCTTGTAAAACCTTGGCCAGAAAGGCTTCCCAGGAGGTTGAATCTGGTAGTTTTGCAACAGCTCCACAGAAAGACAGAAGAGATAGAAAGAAAAAAAAAGAGAACATGAATGCATATGCATTCTTTTATCACCATATATAGTATATACAGACATTTGGTACATACACCCCCAAGCTCTCATATGCCACTGTATAGTATGTACTATATATGCATTGCCATCTTTGTTTCCATGTGCCTACACTTGCACAGCGTGTGTGAGTATGCATATGCATTTCTGGTGTGTGCATTTGTCATTACCCCCACACCGCCTATCCTTGCGTGCTGACACAACACATCACTCGACAAGAGCATGTGTAAAGTCTCAGCACCATAGCCTGGAATGACTTCTGGACATTCACAGCCTCTCACTGCTGACCCCTTCCCCACCATAGTCTCTGGGTGTAAGCACAGTAGGGAACCATCAGTTTGTCTCCTGTTTTCCAGTGAACCCACCNAAAGACTGACATCCTTCTGAGAAGCTGCCCCTTGTGCCCGTGTATCATGTTTACATACCAGTTCTCACACTGCACAGCCTTACTGGTGGGATGAACTCAGAGCAGGGCGTTTGGAAAGACGCAGGGCTCTGTCAGACTCACGATTTTGGGTTTCTTTCCCAGCCCTGCAAAGAGAGAGACACCCAAGTGATGCACACTGGATGGGCCTCCCAATGGCTTGTCTCCAATACTTGCAGTTTAACCCACATAGCTTCTGGGAAACACAGCATTTTCCTCCCCAGCTTTCTTAAGTAGAAGCGTTCATACTCCTGGACTTGTTTCAGCACCCCCAAAAGTAAGCCCCAGCACTATGAACTGGACTAAAGACTAGCAATGACCACAAATGTCAGATGCCATAGCTTGGTCAACAACCCATGCCTCCTCAAACAACCATTCTTTTACTGGTCTTAATGCCACTGAGAAGGGGAAGGTACAAGGAGATGCAAAATACAGCATAAAATATGAGAACAGGGTGAATCGTGAGCAGAGTTATATCACCAGCCCTCCCCCCCAGCATAGCCTTTTCTCTAAGGAACTCTGCCCAGTTCCCGTTGGGGATCGTCTCACTCTTTACTGTAGCTGAGAAGCAGACATCACCCTTTCTTGACATGACCAGTTCAGTGTTGTTTTTTCCCTCCTGCAAAAGACAAAAGTAAAGTAGAGGGGACAACCAGGCCACATGACCACTGTATTGCAAACAGCATGCCAGGACACATGGCAGGGGACACCCCACAGAGATTGGCAGCATCTCCATTGCACACTCCTTCCTGCCCCCACCAGTATCCCATCCCAGCCATATCCTGGTCACTCTGCCCTATCTCTACCCATGACAAGCATAGGCTTGTCTTGTCATCTCAGCTCAGAAAATTACTGCTATTTACTGCTCTAACTATGAAAGAGCTCAGCTCAGACATTACATTTGTTGTACCTGTGCTGCTCATGAGGGTGTATATGAGCCCACTAATCTACAAACAACATGCAGCACAATGCAGAAGTCTGCTGGTGGCTCACAGTCCAGATCTCTCAGCCCTGCCACACAGTGAGACAGCTCCCTGCCCCCAAATCACATCTGCCACTACAGCAGCCAGGAGAGCAACATGGGTCTTGCCTATCCCAAGCGGTGGCAGATCTCCATCGTCCCAACACCACACGAGCACACGGAGCTACACCTTTGTTCCAGCTCAGTCCCATGGTCCCTGTGGTGGTACCCAGCCCTTACTCCCCCATAGGGATAGGCAGGTATACAAGTCCCCAGGACCATCAATGCTCCCACCAGATGTGATGAGGACAAATTCCACTGGAGATTGCAATGGCCTCTCCCACTAACTGTAGGCTTGGGATTAAGATGAGTAACTGCACAGTTTTATGGCTGGTGAACTCAGCCAAAGAGCAATTTCTCTTCATCCATCAGCGAGGAGACAAGTACAAGCAAATATTATGGTTGTGCATGTTTACTTTTCATTTTAAAATGATGTAGAGTTACACACAATTTAGGTCCTTCCCACAGGCTCCTGGCAAAGTGCCCTTCAGTCTTATCTGTAAAGGCAGAAGACAACAACATTCCCCTCTGGTTCCAACAGTTTCAATTCAACTCACAAAGCACCTCCGGGAACTCCAGGTAAAACAATACTTCTTGGGAACCGACCTGTTTTCAAAAAAATCTTGGTTCAGGATCATCTCTCTCAGGTTTAATTCACAAAATGTTTACAAGATCAGTGATAGGACTTGGCTAGTTGAAATGCATCTTCCTGACTTTACTTTCCACACCAGTTGCAGCACATTGTGACTGGGGTTCCTGCAGCAAGGCAAGCAGGATACCACATACCCTCCTTGAGGCATCCAGCTGAAACCTGCTTCAAAACCATCCTCCTAGCAGCAAGTGGGGCCCACTATGGTCCCAGAGTGCCAACAACTCACCGATGCCCAGGCAGGCACTCCCTCCTGGGCACACATGTACAGGTGAGCAAGACAGGGAGAGCTTGACTGGTCATAGCAGGATCCACCTGAGTCAGTCTGTCAAACTACTCCATTAAAGACATAATGAGCAGAATCAGTTCATTCACTCACTGGCTGACAATATTTCTCAAGAAAAAAATAAATGAATTTAACACACAAGGAAAGTATAGAAAGCAAGTTTTTCTGTTTGCCAATTTAAATCTAAACCCAGTAGTTTACAATGCCTGAATTTAAGCATCAATCCTCTGTTATGGCTTGAGTTTTCTTAGATTGTTCAGATTTTTGCAGGAATGGACAGCTGAAAACCTCTGCAAGAATTCCAAGTTTGAAAGAGCAGCAGACAGCACTTTCAGAAAAAACATAACTTCACAGTGGCCACGTAGAAATAGAAGTAACCAGACTCTCCAGTCCCTTTAAATGAAAATCTTACCTGTAAAAATAATTTCAGCAAGTGTAATTACCCTTCTCTCACAACGGCCTGGTTGAATGGCATCTGTTTTTCTGAATACTCAAAAGCCGCACTCAGTTTTAATCTCCTTTACACTTGAAAGTGTTACCAATATTCAGAGCCTATTTATTAGCATTATTACAATAATTTTTCAAATCAGTATAGCGGTACTTGTTGGAGCCCAAGTGCAAAAACCAGTTGAACTGGGATAAAGTGGCCTCATGCTGGGATCCTTTGTTCCGTTCCTTCATGAAGCAGATGGCTCAACCTGACAGCCACAAGGAAAATTGTCATTTTAACTGTTCCAGTCACCAATTTTTAAGCACAGACAAGCTCTCAGCCAGTCAGCCATCAGCACAAACTGACATGGGTCCTCCCTGTATGATTGGCAGGTGCACGAACAGTTCCCCAGACGCCAACCTCATTCAATCTGACCTTTTCATTTTAAATGAAAACCACTTAAAAGCCTGCCCTATTCTGACATATGTCTTTTTATGTCTTTCCTGCTCTGTGCCAATATATTTGTTACTTGCTGGCCAAAGTTCCCAAACTAAGAAATCACACTTTATATCCTCCACTGCCAGAGCCCTCACCCTCAGGCATTCTGGCCACCAGCAGCACCGAGAGGGCTATCTGAGGCCTCCACATTCACACATGGGAAAAATCAGATCCCTTACATGCAAACCTCAATTTAGAGCCCAAATCTGACTTAAAATTCAGCCTATATTCATCGGTACCTTTACACTTGAAACAGCCACATGAAGACAGAGGCTCCTCTTTCTACCCTGGAACATTAACACATGCAAGACCTGGCCCTAACAGTTCTCTGTGTTTGCATCTCTGCTTCTCAGGCTTCGTATATTAAAATTAAGCTGCTCAATTCAAAGTTATCTAATAAAAAGATCATGCAAGGTAACAAAAGCTGGAGATGTATTTCCTCTGCTCTGCTGCCAGCAGCAGCACCTGCTCAGGGAGTCACCAATATGAACAGCCCAGCTGCTGCCTTTTGGAAGGCCAGATCCTGTCCTGGTGTAAAGCAGAGACTGTGAATGGTGAGTTTCAGTCTGCAAGGAAGCACACATCCTCCTAGATAGCACTCAGCACAGAGCTGCTTCCAAAGCCACCATGTGTCAAAACTACCCATAATGGGACTTATCACTTCCAAGCTTCTGGTCCAGCCCTTGTCCTGGAGGAAGGCTGATGCCGACCACTGAGGTCCAACAGGGAAAATGACCTCCCATAACAAACTCCCTGGCAGCCCCTACATACTGCAGGGCACAGAGCCTGACACTAAAGCATTGCCCTGCAGGTTCTGCAGCATTGGCACAGCAGGCTTAGGGACCAGGAGATGTGTTTGTCTTTGCCACCGCACTTGATTTTCAGGTTTGTCCTGGGGTTCATTACATGTGACTATAACAAGAGGGAGAAAATGAATTAAGAGAGATGGGGGGAGAAGGCAGAGAGAATACCTTCTGTGCTGCTGTGCAGCTGTAGAAGAGGATCCAACTTATACTGAAGGGATGGCACCCAGATCTCCCAGAGACTGCTGTATTATAGGAAATGAAAATGTCATTTTGAGCAGGACAGATTTAAACAGGGGCCAAGGAAACTGTGAGACACCCCTACCTGCATCCCAGCAGCCAGGAGCCACCCTGAGCTGGAGCCATTGGGCCACAATGGTTGGGAACCAACACAAAAGCAGGACCAGTCACATTGCATTCTGGTTATTTTAAATACCCAAGGACAGCTGAAAAAAAGGTGGCCAAGGAACGAGAGGAATCAGTATGTCTATGCCAGAAAGCCTGCACATCCCATGCTGGAGCAACCTTTCAGCAGCATCCTGTCACTGCCAGCAGTACTGCCTGTGATTTACACGCCTGTAACTGACATCAGGATCGGATCCCATATTTTTTCAAGCACAGACTACTGGCATCACACTGTTCTCACTCCCTCAGTCTACTAAAAATCAAAGATTTTCAAAACATTCTCAGTGATTTTTATTTTCATTTTTTCTTTTTCCCTTCACCATTTGCTGTCTATATTTCACTAAGCCTTGTCAGAGACACCCTGAGCAAGAGGGGGCAGTTTCATTTTCTTACTCAAATACAGCCTAGCTTCTTGACCAAAGAAGGATAATCAACTTTGTTTTCAAGTTCTCATACAACATCACAGCACCACAGAGCCTGGGTTTCAAACAAAGGCTAACATTTTGCAATTCAAAACCATGTCATTTGCCCACTCCCCAAGGAATGGCCATCCTCATCAGTGAGCACCAGTAGAATGATGCCCTTACACATCATTTGCCTCTTAAGTTGCTCTGTCAAGGAAACCAGACTGACAGTGCCCAGGAGCACAATGGAACAGAGAGTGCTCCCTAAGGAGCCTCCTCCAAGGCACGGGGCAGGAAGGTGCCTGGCTGTCCCCACTGCCAGCTCAGGGTCTTCTGCAGCCCACACTTAAGCTGAAATCTCCCCAGGCAGAGATGGAATTATATTTTATTATAAAGGATAATGTTCTTTTTACCATTTTAGTTTTAAATGGACAAAATATGAAGGCAGAGGACACCTTCTCTCAGGCCTGTTCAGGTGCCACCACAATGAAACCAATGGCACCATGGCAAGCCCTCTTACTGCTGTCCTTAAAACCATTTGTAAATGAAAGTTTTAAAACTTGGAGCCTACATGACCAGGCAGTCTTCATGTTCAAGGCTACATTTTATCCAGTTTTGGCCAGATCATCTGAAAACAGCAACAAACAAATAGCTGGCAGGCTACTGGAATCCACACTCCTGTGCCCACGTGGTCAGGCTTGGTATTTTCAAAAGCATCACAATCCATGCAGATGTTTTAAAAAGCACAATAAACTAGGACCAGTAAATCTCTCTGGTTTAGAAACGTGTGCCCCCTCCAAGTATTAGCTATCCTCTTTCACCTTTATACCTTAACAGCAAACTACCTCATTTTCAGCCTTGGAACAAATACTTTCAGGTGGGATGAGCACGTAATAAAAAAAGAAAAGTTTCTCAGTGTTGCTGCTCCTCTTTCCCAACAACTGAATAGTGAGGCCAAGGAAGTGTATCCCTTGGAGAAAAAAAGGAAAAAGCCTGGATGGGGCAGAGAGGTCCAGGTAAACATGGACACATGGCAATCAGCCAGCAGAGTGTGGAACAGCTTCACCACTGTTTCATGAAAACATTTTTGTTTTCAACAAATGTTTTTGACATCACAAATAGGAAAAAACCCTTTTTTTTTCCTTTACAAAACAAGAATTGAGATGCAAGCTGATGTTTCCCTCAGAAAGCTCCATTTTGAGAGAGAAGTCATTTATTCCCAATATAGATAAAAAATTCTAGAGCAATTCTGACAAATTCTAATAACTGCTGTTATTACATCTGAGAACTAGGAGGACCACAAATGCCTGTGTATACATCCACCTTCTGAAAATGAAAGTACCATTACTTCCATCATAGATGGGAACTGAGACATGTAGAAAATAAATAAACTGGCTTCTTAATGTCCTAAATTATCCAAACCTCAGCTGGAAGCCAGATTCCTCACTGAATTTGGCCCTTATATGAGCAGAGTGAAAAAAAAAAATTAGGGGCACTGTTTGAGGCTATGCTTTATGTTTTTCCTCATTTTAATGGGAAACAGGCCTGCTACTACAGAGTCCCCACTCCCAGGCTGCAATGGGGATGGACAAAAATGACAGTGTTTCTCTTTGCTTGCTGTGGGATAACACACCTTTGCTTTGTGGGATAACACACTATGCTGTCACCATCACACAGAGCCACTGGACCTTCACTGCAGACAAAGCTGCTGCCTCTCTTCTTCACCACAGGACACCTGAACATCATCACCATCAGCCCTGGGGTACGGAAACCTCAGCCTGACACCAATAACTAGAAAAACAGAGACTCGGAGGGTCTCCAGCATACACAGCAGCAATCCTAACGCCTCAGGCTCAGCAGGACCACATACAAGCCATCCCACAACATATCTGCCAAACGCCCGTCTATCTCAGCACAGTGACCTGGCAATCTCTCTGCAGGATGACAGGCAGCTCCACACAACTGCCCTATCAGGGAGGGACTTTCTTCCCCAAAGGTGACAGAGGTGGGGACAGCACAAGGTTGCCCTGTACCCAGTCCTGTACTTGCCCTCATCCTCCCACCTGGGGGTTGGGCTCAAGCAAAGGGAAAGTGGCAGACCTTGTGCAGGAGAATCAGTACGCAGACTTCCATGGGAAATCTGCAGATTATCATCCCACTGAAGGAGCTTAATTAATTGCCTGTAAAAGGGGACTGTGATTTATCACTTTTCAGCACAGTAAGTGCAAGTATTGTTACATCTTTCCTCTTCTTAAAAATAAAGGATAAAAACATTTAATCCCTTCATGCCACCGTACCTTGACCTAAGAAGTATATATGCTGGGCTTGCACTGTATCTCCTTTATTATTTGCCCAGAGCACCAACAATAACTATAAAATTGCACCCCTGGATCTGTATGATTTGGCTGACTGTGTTCCTCTTTGCAGGTGAAAAGAGGCTTCTGGTTTGCAGAATGGCAAAGTTAGCAATTATACATCTCTCAGCATCCTTACTGAATCTCACTGATGCTCACAGAGAGATCACGCTTCTTACCATGTACCTGACAGTTTCTCAGCACAAATTTTTCTTGGCTAATAATTCTCTGTATTCTCCCAAGAGTTTGCCACATGATATTCTCCAATCTGCTACACCTGAGCACTGTATACTGGACAAGTACATATCTATTTGTTTGAAATATTAGCTACAGTGTGGGAGTGCAATATCACATCAAAGGTACAAACCACTTGAGACCAAGAAAGGTCTCTTCAACAGTCTTCCATCTCACTGGTGTGATTCACAGGAGCACCTAACAGCCTAACACCACCATTATACCTGTCCTCACCTACTCCTACCCTACAATATTAAGCTTGTCAGCAGGAATTTTGTCACCAGCCCAGAAGCCAGCACTTGTTTTTATTTTTTTACTTGATGATGGAGAAAAACAGAAGGGAACTGTAGAAGCTTTTGGAGACAAAGATCTCTCCAGGACTTGCCAGACAGTGTTTTCAAAGACTGACTTGGCACAGCATCAAGGAAATCAGCATCCAACGTGGAAGACCAGCTCCATGCCAGCCATCAGCCAGGCTCAAGGAGCATTAGCAACTGCAGTTAGGCAGAGAAGAAAAGAGAAAGACAGACTAATACTGCACTTCTCACATGAGATATAGCCACATGCCTGGTCACCACCAAAGAAGGAAACACAGAATGAAATGAGGGGGAATCTCTGTGAGCAACTGCAATATCCTAGGCATCAGTAGCCAAGCACAAGTCAGCACATGCCAAGACTGACCACACAGCAGTGTGTGAGATACCACACTTGGCCTTCAGCCTAGAAACAGGAGACATGCGTAGGAGGCTGTGTGGGAAGAGCTGGTAAGTGAAGACTATGTCCCATCAAGGCTGTGAACCTGAACGCTGCACACAGAGGCTCACGGCAGCCTTGCGTAAGCCATTCGGCCATAGCCACTGTGTATCTAGTTACAACCCCCAGAAACACAGCTGACTTGATCATCAGGTCTTTCTCTATCAGCATTCACAGAGACCAGAGAAGGTCAAGAGAGCCATCATCCAGGAACAGGAGGTCAAGCGCAGTGAGCTCAATGGGAACTTGACAGGCCAAAAATGACTGCAGTCACGGAGGACCAGGGAAAACTCACTTGCACTGCCCTTTTTCCAAGGCCCTTAGAGGTGACAAAATCTCTGACCTTTGATTAAACCACGCTACTCTCACAAGAGGGGGCGGCTTAGGGGCTCAGGAACTCAATAAGAAACTATTTATCTCAAGGTCATGGGTTCATACCCTCTTCAAGTTCTCTTTTCTTAGTCAATTAAAACAGGAGACTCAATCTGCATTAAAAAACCCGTTGCTAAGGTCACAGCCAGATACTGCCTCATCAAACAGGCAGATTAAGAAAATACCCCATTGCTGTTCCCACTTGCTGCTCCTTGCACGTCCCACAGCAGAGCACAGCAACTTTGGGAATGCTCTCTGTGTGGAGTGAACATGACTCACTTTTGTACCCAAAGCAGGAAAGGAAAAGTGGGGATTGCAGACGAGTGGGCACAGCTGCTATCACCAACCTCCACAGCATGTCAGGCACATCCATCTGTGGAGCATTATGAATGGAGCTGATCCTGCCCCAGCCACTGAACCTCGTCCTAGGAGATTCCTGCCCAATTGTACCACTCCTTTGAGAGGAGGGATGTTTAGCCAGTGACTGCTTCCCAAAAAGCCATTCCTCCTCCTATTCCAGCTGCTGCTTGGAGGCCTAAACTCCACCACAAGGTAATGGCAGGGATAAATAGCAAGACTAGAGAAGTGCTTCTACCTTTGCACCCACAGAGCAAACAGCAGTCACAGAGCTCCAGGCCCTGCTTCCAGGGAGCCTGAATACTTTGGACTGGATATCTTTCAGCCTTCAACCAGCAGCAACATTGGAAAATCCCTCCTATTTGCACTGAAGGAGCATAAGGAACATAAACACTGGCATGGACACTCAGGACCAGATGAAGGGAGAAGACCCTCTGTCCTCCTCCCACTGCAGGCCCAGTCCCAGTTGTGCCAAAACCATGACAAAGGCAGAGGCTGGGCAAACAGAAAGGAGGGAAGACACCTCCTCCAAAACCACGCATGAATCAAAGTTAATATGTATCTGAAACCAAACTATCTAGGAACTGAGGCTCCTGGTAGTAAGCGCACACAGTCAAAACACTTTTTGTTCTTTCTATGGTTTTAGTCCATAAGAAGTAAAAATAAAAACATGCTCTAGCACATGGGATCTACACACTCATCTCTGTCACCTTTAATGGCTTTCCATCAGGAAAACATATCCTGCTACCCCAAATCCAACTATTAGGTTCATAAATTTTTTCATGACCCTGTGCTTTTCCTATATTTACCCTTTGGTCAAACAGCAGACAAAGGATTCAAGCACAAACTCCCTGTGCACCAGGGTGGAGCTGCCAGCCCTGATGGGGCCCTCCCATGCACCATGGCCAGTGCAAAGTAAGGTGGCAAAATGAAGGGGTTTGGAAACAAATAGGAAGCCAGCAAAGTTTCTTTTCATTCACCAACGATGGTAATTATTTTAGGGAAGACTACATATCCTTTTGGCTTTTAATTAGTGGCAAACCAAGTTAACCTCGGTTCATATGAGCAAGAAACTATCAGGGGCTACAGATCCACAACCAAGGAAAACAAATCTGTACCAGTCCTTCATCCCCAGAATAACTTCTGATTGTCAAGCACAGTTACCAGGGGAATGAATAGCTTCTCCTGCAAGCTCCTCACTCAATTAAACTAATGCAGACAAAAAGGCCAGGCAGCAGCAGCCGGCAGCATGGGGCGAGTCAGATGCACACACTTGGTGCAGTGAAATGATCGCTACGGCTTCAGAGTGATGAGGGAGAGCAGGAGCAATCCACAGCCCCTGTCAAGACACCCAAGGCTTGTCTTTGAGATGCTGAATAGTAAAAACTAGCAGGGTCTGTGACCTGAGGAGACTTCAGAAAGTTTTAACTAAGAAGACAGCAGCACACCCTGGTTTTCAGAGCTGTCATCCACACTTCATGAAGACTAACAAAACTCTGAGTGAGAAAACACCTAAGGAAAGTCCTTGATTTTTTAGCAATCCAGAACTATCCTACTGCTCCCTCAGCACTTAGGACTCTACCTGAAAAATCAGGACAGCCATCCAGCCAGAGCACACACCATAGAGGCCAGGAGAAAAGTATGATCCTCAGTCCTTCTTGATTCAAAAACTGGAGAGTCCAGAAACAATTCCAGAATAAACAGCCACTTCAGCTACATACATCCATATAACTTGCTTGACCTCAATGGTGTCAGAGCTTGCAACTAAATGTCCAAACTTGGGGAAAGAGAAGGAGGCAAGTAAAGGACACAGTCCAACCAGGAGTATCGTGACTTTACATACAACTATCAAGAAGGTGGGCACATCAGCACGTGGACAAAGGTAGGCAGCAAGCAAAATCCACAGCTCCCTCCTTTTAACTAGATTTTAATAAAGTTCGAGTGCATAAACATATTGCTAAATCCTACTCCTCCTCAAAACCTAAAGGAAGCTGTGCCTTTGATGTCAATGTAAGCCCAGCCTGGCCCTTGCAGAGCAGCCTGAGGTAGTGGCTGCAGGTGTCCTGCAGAGCTGAGCCCAAACAGCCACCAATATATACAGCTCCAATGGGGTCTTTCAGCAGGTGTTATTGGAATCCTGCTATTGCACCTCTCTAGCAAAGCACAATGATACTTAACCTCTTTATGGGCTCAGGAGGCTGTCAAACATCTGCTGGGATTAGCTACTCCATGTTTGTAAAGAGCACAAACTAGCATAAGGAAGGGGCTGACCTATTTATGGATTGGCTTTGAATGCTGGACTAAGACTCAAACTCACATACTGTATTTGCATACATGACTGTATCTCCCCTGACAGATTTTACTGTTTTAGGATGGAGGCATGAGGTGTCACCTATAGCTTACAGCCTACTTCTGGTCACTGCTGACTTAAGTGAGTCATACTGCTCCCCTCCTCTGCTTTACCCTATCCAAAGGCACAACTGACTTCTGCTAACAAGATGGGCAGGTGCAGCTCTCTAGCAGCAGCCCTCACGTGGGGGTTGCCCTTTGCAGGAGAAACCCACCTTCCCTCAAGCCTCCATTCTACTCTCTGGAGTCCCACCAGGTCTGCAGATCACACTCGCAGCCCACAGATCTTCAGCAGATCTCCCAAACACAAAGCTGCAGCAGAGCAGCCACTCAAATTCCTTATGGCAAGGGATTGTGCATCAAGTTTCACATTTCTCTTTGGTGTCCCTCCCTCACGCACAGAGGCCTCCTGTGAGTGAGGGCTGAGGAATGAGATAGCAACTATGCACAGCTCAGAAACCAGTGATAAACAGCCATGAAAGAGATAAACTCCCCAGGAAGGACAGGGAAGAGTCCAAGTAGGTTTCAGATTTAAGCATGCATGTTTGCTAAAGGAATTATAAGGTGGCAATGGCTTCAGGTGGCAGAGCCATACATTCCCATGACCCAGAATTGCTCTGCACCAAGTTGCAAGTCCTAAATGCAGCTTTGCTCTGCCAGAAGCTACTGGTTCCCTTTCCTCTGCAGACGCATTTCAATTCTTATCCGGTGCTCATCTTAGTCACATTCTGCTAACAAATACTTTTTACATCCTTTTTATCTTCCCTCATAATCAGTCACTATTCCCCAAGTCAATCATTTTGCTTTTCTCTCACCATTCTCCACTTTATCTTCATCTCCCAGGGCAGGACCTTGTCAGATCCAGGTGCCACTCCATGGGTGCAGACTGTGCTCTCTGTTTGGGTTCACAGGACTTTGACACGCATTTGCCAGATTCACTACTCTCCTTTGGGTAACAAAACAAGTGGCAGGCTCAGCACAAGATGTTAGTGGTCAAATTTAGAGATATGGACAACACAAGAAAACATTGGCTATGGGATATAGATGCAAAAATGAAGGACATAAGAACCCAGGAGTACCGTACTCAAGCATTACTCATGTCTTCCATTATATGGATAGGCTTTGTCTTTCTGGACATCAAGAGCACCTGGAATCACTTTCATTACACATCAGATAGAATTTGCACAACCAAACATGCAAAAAATAGTCCTACTCTAGCAACTCTATAGCAAGACAGTTTAAACTAAACCAGATAAGCCCATGTGTGACTTTCTGATAATACACACAGGGACCCTTGCACATCCAGCTCCACCCATGGAAGCGGGCGCATTCTTTATCAGGTATGAATCAAATCACCAGAGATATAGATGTATCAAGAGCTGTTGCAAAAACCCATCACGTTGCTTGTGCCTCACTGCACTTCACCTTCACTGGATGAGAAGCAGCTGACACAGACAGACAGCTGCCCTGAAGCCAACAAAGCTGGACCAAATCACTTTTGCTCGGCTTTCTTGCACATGACAGCATGACCCAAACCTAAAACACCTCCTCAGGTATGCAAATGAATACAGACTGGAGGCGTGGGCTATGGCATCCAAGGAAGCAGAGTGGTGTGGATGTGCATGCAACAGCCCAGCAAGTGGCCTGACCCTAGAGAGGGCAAGGGCTACCAGCACAGATGAACGCTGTAACACACTGAGCATAAATCCTCTCTGTTCTGTCCCAGAGTAGAGCACAGAAAGGCAATACACTCAGCACTGCAGAGGTGAGGTGATACCAACCCATCTGCCCTGCATCCTCTCAAGGACATTCAATACCCACCTATAGAAATAGTGCCCACAACACACTGTCCAGAGGTTGCGTGCGCAATGAGGGCATGGGAACCAACCTTATCCAGAGTAACTTACAAATGAATGCACCCTATAGGGATCCTTGTGTGTAGTAAGGCAACAAGCTCTGCTCTCATAGCTCCTTCTCCCATGCTATGATGTAGTCCTTAAAAATTCCTTTTCCTGAACTAACTTCTCCAGCCTCTGCACACCCCAAGTTCACAGCTCTCCCACACAACAGAGCAAATCACACTGTGCCAAGCCATGGAAGGAGGCACAAAGGCACTCTCTGAGCTGCCATACTTTCCCCCAGACACTTGGAGTACCTGGGTGGGCAGAATGCCTTGGAAACACACACTTATTTATATTGTTTTAAGTTCACCTACTGCTCTGGCCTCAGATGCAGAGCAAGACACTCGAAGAGGCATTAGATGCCACGAAGCCTACATTCATTCCTGCAACAATGTGGTGGTCTGAGGCATTCTTCCTAACTTCCAAAATATGTTTCTGCCCCACAGTTCATCACTTATTGCCACTGTTTCAAGTTTGCAAATGTTTTCACCAGTCGCAGTATGATCTCCTCCACTGTATGAGGTTGACTCTTCACTGCAGCAAAGCCATGGTCTGTATGCTACAGCAGAAAACAAGCCAGACATCCCCCCCAGATAACGTTAACCTTTCTGCCTTTCAGTTGTTCCCCATTTGTCTTCCTTGGGAGAAAACTAGGATTTGGGTACAGGACAGTGCTAAAACATTTGCTTATCTTCAGGCACACAAGTCACTGCAGAGTTCAGCCAGATTACTCATACACTTGAATTTCAAACTTACTATGCAGAAGGTTCACCAAGACCTCCTTAAATGGCAAAGATGCAATGCTGTACTTTCCAAGCTCAGCTCTGTCCATCCCAAAGAACTCAAAAAAGAAATGGATTCTCTGAAAAAGCATTGAAGTGGAACTGTGCTATGGAAGGCACAATTCTCATTCTCCCAAAAAACAGCTTGAATGATCAGAGTGATAGAGAAGCATCACAGCTCAAAGAGAGGTTTAAACTCCCTTAAAAAACGTCAGTCATACTGTACCTGGGAAAACAAGCCACTGAGGAAGTGCTGAGCAGCTGATGTGAAGTTCCCATTACCTCTACTCCTTGAAATATGTTTTTATACATAAATACCACCTGGGCCTTAATCATCTTTGTGGCTCATTTCTGGACCTCTTCACCACCACATTTCAGCTTCAACAGCATTAAGCTGCTCTAGCCTCCAAATGCCAGAGGCAAAGACCAGCTTTCACACTAAGCTAGGCATTTCAATACCCACGCAAGATAACTACAGCTCTTGCCCCTCAGTTAAGTATAATGGTGATCATGCATAAGAGGCAGGTACAAGTGGAAAAGATAGGGAAGATGGACTGTAAAGACGGGCATACCTGCAATGAACAGTTCAGAGTAATCTCCAGGGCTGAGTAGAAAGGATGCTAACTTGAGTCTGTAATTACAAACAATTCTTTCCAACCATTCATTCCAACCATTTCTCTGCTTTATTATCAGTTATGACTGCAAACTTAACAACCCTGGTCTAAATGGCATTTTTATTCCATGATTGCAGTGGTAGAGGTGATGTGAGACAACTAGTTTCACTACTCTCCAAGTCTCCGTGTTCCATCATTAAAGTGGTCATAATTTTCCTACGCCTTGAGAAGGCATCACAAAAATCACTCCCCCAACTTGCCAAGTGCTCCAACGAAACAGTAAAGAGCACTCCAGAAAATATAAAAGAGAATAAATAATTCTGCATTCTGTCTCGAGTTTGAATAGTATGTGATAAATAAGGCTTGGGGCCACACACTGTACAAAAAGAAAAGTACCTGAATAGCTCCTCATTAAGCATCACCTTCCACTATGGACACAAAGAGTAGATGCTCTGGCAACTAAGTGGCTATATCATAATGCCTACTTGCAGGGGAGGCCGAAATTAAGGTTTCAGCAACAACCTTCATTCTGGTATTTTACAGCTCCGGAGCACTTTGACTTTGTTTAAAGAATGGTGTTAAAGATCACGAGTCCAATGTACGCAACAGGTCTGCCACAAGGCTACCCATTTTTCTTGGGACACCCAGATTAGAGGCTTGTCTTGTAACAGTAACACCGCTCAAGATTTGTCCAAACTCATATAAAGCAAACCAAGTCTCTACCTCAAACAATGAGGTGTGTTAAATTGCAGCCAGACGATGTCCTTCAGCGTTAAGCTTGAGCAGGAAAGTCGCTGACAAACAGGTGAGTGAGGCACCAAAGACGCTACAACCACTAATCAGCTGCTAATTCAATCATTTTCCCAATGCAGCCACTGCTGCCCGCACCGTCTGGGAGACTCCTTGCTTTCATTCAAGCTTGTCTCACTAAGTGGAGTAATTCAAATCTGTTAAGGTGAGGTAATAAACTGCTGAAACAGAACTCCTTAGGGTAAGTGCACACAGCACATCGAAGATGCACATGCACGTTGCCGAGATAGAAACCACCTCAGCTGGGGTACAATGATCGCAGCAACTGCAGCAGGAGTGTCTGCACGTCACCTGTAACAACACCCCAACATTCTCCTTCAAAAAAGCAAGCTTCACTCAGCAGAGTTCCGTGCAGTTCCACATCACTGAAAAAGCCCTACAGAAGACAGTTTAAATTTGCTCCATTACTTTTAAGGAAGGTTTGGAGCTAGATCACTTCTACCCCACCACACAGTGCAACACTACCCCCCCCATCAGGCTCTCGAAACCTTTCTTCAAGGCCTGCAGCCCAACCTCTCAGCCTCCTCCATCCCACCTGCCTTTTCCCAGCTATTTGGACTGGTCCCACAATAAAGCAACTGGATCCTGGCTCCTCAGCAGCATTCCAGCCCCCAGCCACAAGGCCCTGCACACACCCTCCAGCTGAGGAGAGGCCAGGAGCAGAAGAAAACTGCAGCTCTCCACAATGAGATTAACTGGCCAAAAAAAAACAAACCAGGGGTTTGGGGGAAGAGTTACAGATCGATGCATAAACAAGATCTGACTGCAATTCAGAGCTAACAGGGCAGTTTACTAAATGTTAATTAAATCCTTAGCGCCTGTTACTCCAGTCGTGGAGATCAACTTATTTTTAAATTAAATAAGCAATAAATGCCTAGATGAACTTCTATTAAATTTCACCCAGTGAATGAAGTATGTGGGGCTTTTAATAGACATTAAACAAGATAGTCATGGCAAGTTAGTTGATACTTTATTACCTAAAGATAATGGCCATATTAAATCTCAACTAACTATTCCACTGGCAGCACAGTCATCCAAGACTTGGCGGAGTTTGCCTGCCTTGAAGCATCACTGAGCAGCGGGAACAGCAGAAGGAAGGCAGCCAAGTGCTGAATGGCACCTACTTAAGAGGATGCTTATGTGCATAAGCCCACTTAGGCACAAAACAGGATCCATCCCAGACAGGTCTGGAAACCTGAAAGAGGGCTGATGGGCTATCACCCCGAAACAAAGCTGGCATAAGCCAGGGACCCTCAAGCATCCCAACCCCTCCACAAGCCAAAATAAGTAATTTATGGGTTTGCTGAGGAATCACTGTATTACGAGGTTCCCTTATGGCATCAAGGGCAACAGAAAACATCCTAACAGCCTGCAACTCTCAAAAGCTTATAACTTTGTCTAAGAAAAGGTTATCAGCAGCCCACAACTTCACCGATGTTTGTTTTCCTTCCCTGAGCATATTGTGATAGTTTGGGAGCGCTTCTGACTCACACGTGTGTGTCACTGTCACCCACAGATCCCAACAACAGATACTGACAGTTTAAAATGACAGAGACTTGCTGACAGCGACTTAAAAATTACCATTTTCATGCCAGCTTTTGCAGTTGCTCAGAACCTGATCGAAACCAGCTCTTGGAGATTAAAAGTCTCCACTGAGCTGTCTCTACCAATACCCTTAATTGCAACGACTAAGTGTAGGTAGCAGGCTTTGGTTTTTTTCATGTTCAGACTGGAAACATCACCAGCCCTACCTGACCTGCCGTGCCCAGAAGCAGGATGAATGAAAAGAACCAACCCCGTATCCTGCTAACCTCCGCTCCTCAGGCAGGCCCAAGCTCTCAAAAGCTTTTACATTTTGTGGGGTTTTTTCTGGTCTGTGGTTTTCGGTTTGATTTGTTGTTTTCTTTTTCTCTGTTTGTTTCTATTTTACAAAACAAAGAACTCCCTAAATCAAATAGAGGAAAACATAAAGCTCTTCAAACTTCACTGATGCTCTCCCATCCAGCATTCCAATGCACACATGGAAGCCAACCACAGGACCTTCCCTCCAATTCTTCCTCTGAAACTCTTGTTTGTAAAGTTATTTCAAGTTCTGTATTTTCCTATGTATAACCCATGCTCTCTAAAGGTACTGTTCCTTGTGAATCTGTTCATCAGATAACCCATTCTTTGATAAGCTATGATTTCCATCTCCTTTGCTCTTGCCTGCTTTGTTCTGGCTGCAGTTCCAGTAAGCTCTCTAGCCTTTAGCAGAATTCTCCTGCTACAAGAGCAAAACTACCAGAGTGAAAAGGCAGCCTGTGGAGGACCCAAAGCAGACAAGAGCATCACTGTCTCGCTCGTGTGTGCACACAGCAAACACAGATACTGAATTCCAGGCTTCTGGTGGGTCACATGGGGACTTGCCTTCCTCTGAAGGCTTCTCCCCATAAAGAAAAAATACTGTACCTAAAAAGCACAGATGTACCTAAAGAATCATAGAATATCCTGAGTTAGAAGGGATCCCCAAAGACAATTGAGTCCTACTCTTGCTCAGTGTATATTTCTTCATCATCCTGGCGCCATCCTCACAACCCCTCCAAGCATCCACAGGGACTTCCCTCCCCTGAAATGACTACCAGGGGTGCCACAGACTACACCAGTCTGGACAACCAGTCAAAGGTGAAACCCAGCACAGCCTGGGGCCAGCCAGAGCAGTGGGTGCAAGTGCTGCTCAGTCATGTCAGAGACAGAAGAGCTCATTAGGAGAAAGGCAGAAGAGCTGTGTGGGTCAGGCTTTCAGAAGCTTGACGAGCAGCAAAATGCCACTGGGGATATATTGTTCACATAACCCTGATGGGCTAAGGAATAGAGAAACCAGTGTGGGCACCCTGAGGGTATATGTTTCCACAAATGCACGGAAACTGTCTTCTTGGAACAATTTGTCATCCACTCCAGCTACTGCTTTCCTCTAGCTACAGTCAGCAAGACATGCTTCATGGAAACCTATATGAAACAATCTCTTCTTTCCAATTAGATGTTTATGATACAATGGGCACCACCATTAGCTGGTATAACTTTGAATGTATCTGACACTCATACAACTACCCCATCTCCTTTCCAGACTTGGCTAAATTCTTGTTTTCAGCGAGATTCTGCTTGATAAATGCCACCTTTTAGTTAAACTGAAAAGCACTTAATATTTTTCATTTTCAATGAGCCACTTTCACCTTGGCTTGTATTTGTACAAAGAAAAAGACATCCCTTTTCCACAGCACTCACTGTTTCTGTGATGCCTTTTTAACATATCTCCTTTTATTAGGAACAATCCCATACTGCTGGTCAAACTCCCTCATATTTTCCAGCTCCCCGTCATTCCTACTATGCCTCCCCAAAACTGCATACACAAAGTTCCACTGAAAACAAGGGCATTAGTTTTATAGTCAGACATTATACAGGTGGACATAAGCAGTGATTTTTAACAAACAAGGCAATAACCAGGTTTCAAAACTGAGTGGCGTCTCCACTCTGACCATGAACCCCTACACTGTAATTCTTATTATGAGTTATAATTGAAAATATATATTGATGATTATATTACATATGTAAAAGCACTCCAGCTCCACTGATAGTCCAGTCAACGCTATTAGGTGCCTTGCAAAACTCACTAGTCCAGCTCTGGAGCTTCACCCCTGAATATCCTAGAGATACAAGAGCTTTGGCAAGGGATACGCACCTGAATCTGCCATTACATTACTTGAAAGCTTGAATTACACTGCACCCATTACATTCTACCCATTACCTTACTAACACTGCACAGCTAAAGGCATTACTCAGATCAATGCAATTTTGACATCCAGTGTGTTCTGCAAATTTCCATGAGACAAGGCAGGTAAACTAACC
The DNA here is from genome assembly GCA_013399895.1 of Serilophus lunatus. Taxonomy (NCBI): domain Eukaryota; kingdom Metazoa; phylum Chordata; class Aves; order Passeriformes; family Eurylaimidae; genus Serilophus; species Serilophus lunatus. The sequence continues at coordinate 1,589,802 of VXBA01005476.1, forward strand.
ATTATTACCAGGCTACAGGACCCGAAAACTACTCCTGGCCTGCCAGTCTAAAGGCAGGGCTTTGTCAGTTTGTCCTGGTTTCACGGCAGCATATGACAGACAACATCACTGAATATTTTTATCCCCTAAAGGTGGATCACTGCTCCGCCAAACAGGAACGAGGGGCAGGACTCACAGAGCCAGAAATCGCACCAAGACATCCAGGCTATCTCCAAAGATGCTCTGAAGATGAAAAACTCACCTCTGTGCAACAGGAATTGGAGCTTCTTGCCCAATTTGGTACCAGTGTCTCTGCCCAGCCAGTACCAACACCACCAGGTGAGAAGGGCTTGCAAGACAGAGACATCTGCACAACAAGAAAAGCAGTACTTCTCATCGACCCAGGCACCATAAAGACTGTACAGCTGCAATTCACAGCAGCTTAGGGCTATACCTACAGAAGCTTCAATGAGACAGTTTTAGCTTCATTCTCTCCCAGACACATTCTCCATTTCTACCCAGGAGCTCACTCAGGCAGCATACAAGGGCTGCACACCCTCAACCAGAATCATTGGCAACACGCCCGTGGCCACAACATACACATGGTGGGACTGACTTTAGGGAAGTGGATCTCCTACCCCACTACAAGGCATCTGTCTAGAGCAAAGAGATGCTCCAAACAGCCTATGGTGACCTTCAGCAGTGTATGTGCTCCAAACAGGCTCTGTAACAGAAGATTGGGAAAAGAACCTATAAGGACCAGAGGACATATGATGGGAGAAGAGCTCCCAGCACTATTACTGACAGCAGCTCAGGGCTGCCACTATCCCAGACCCAGGTGATCCTGATCTGGCAGTTTTTCCCCAAGAGCCTACACAAGCTGACTCAGGTGGAAAAAGGAAACCTGAATAAAACAACTAAAGGAAAACCATCTAGGAAACAATGGGCAACAGGCCTGAAGGGCCCATCAGCAGCACCATAAGGAAGTTACAGGCAGGATTAGACACAGAAGCTAGGTACTGATTGACAGGTGGCTGAATGGCCACCACCCACAGCATCACCTACTGATGGCCCAGCCCTGCGGGGAAAAACCCGCCAACAAAGGCTAAACAACTGAAAAAGGGGAATAACAGAGCTAATAAATTTATGAGCAATAGGATGAAAGGATGGGCAGGGGGACACAGAGCAGGCTGAGAGAGAGAGAAGTTTTTAACAGTAAATATTTATCCACAGATGTACATGTTTCCCGAGGGAAATCCTAGAGTATTATTTAGCCTTGTGTGGACCAGTCCCGGTGCAGAAAGGGTGGGGATGACTGGAAAGTCTCTCACATCCCCAAACTGTGCTGGTGCACAGGAGGCTGGGCTACACATAGGACAGCAGCCAACATTTTTCAGCACGAACACAGCCGCATTATTAACAGAGAGATGAAATGCTCTGTCCTGTTCCTCAGCTCCATATGTCCTCATACCTTCCTAATATCTCATATCTGCAATTACTTGGTAAGCCAGCACCTGCTGTATCACCCAGCTCCAGGGACTTCCCACTCTCTCAGATCTTTCCCCAGAAATCATTCCTGGAATGTATGAGTACAAACTCTACATGCAAATCAGTACATGTAAGCAAAGAAATCCTCAAGTACTTCCACTAACTAGACATTTCGATGTGAGACCTTGCTTTTTGCATGGGTCAAAACCACTTTGTGCAGAGGGGCCAAGGTGTTGTGCACGTGCAGGAAAACATATCAGGAAGCTTGATGGTTCCTGCAAGCTCCTAAAACTTTCATGTATCAATTGCCTAGAAAACAGAAAGAAACCAAACAGGAAACTAACCCAAGAACCACACAACTGGGCCACAAAGCCAACTCCTAAAGTTTCAGAAAAAAGAAACAAACAAAAAATAATCAAAACAAAGCAGGAGAATCCAACTCTCGTTTGTTTTACCAGCAGAGCCAAGCTGCACCTCGAGGTACAGTAGCCAGAGCAATTACAGCAGGAGTTTCTCCATCAACTGCTTCCCAAGCACAGCCCCGGGGCGCGGGGAGCGCTCCTGAACCATGGCAGGGGCAAGATTTACCTGTTCAAAAGGAAAGGGTAAGAAAATGGGAGGGGAAAAATTATATTTAAAAACCAAAAAAGCTCTGGGTGACGTCAGGGTGCGAGAAACTTTTCCTTTTTTTCCTTCACCTGGTGGGTAAGGCCGGGCCTCCCCTGGCGCATAAAAAGCTGCCAGGACTTTACTCAACTCGTTACTTACTACGAGCCCCGGCCGAGGGTGGGCGGGGAGACAAGGCGGTGCGACCGGGCAGCGGCGACCCCCGCCCGAGCCAGGTGCACCTGCGGCCG